>JAGQAX010000016.1:33588453-34188453 GCA_019142605.1 Cephalopholis sonnerati
AACATAACCAGTAAGTAATTCTCTCCTTTTCTTTTCCCTGATAGAAAAAACAATGTCGAAAGGCCAGAGTATCCTGGTCGCCATGTGAGCATGCTTCCTGTGTCTACTTCATCTACAATCATAACTTCCACGACTCCCTACTCAGATGCAACCGATGCACACAAGACCACACAAACTAAACATTTGTTGGGCCCTTGTGTACAGACCTTGTTGTTTCCTGAAAATATAGATTGAATTTTTAAAGCCATGAAATATAACCAAGCACAACTATATTTCTGCAGATGACCCATGAGTATTTGTGTCGGAGCTTACAGCATTGCCATTGTAAACTTATTGTATGATATGTCTTCAAACTACAGCAATATCACATTACATTTAACTCTGACTGCAGTCCTGAAGGTCTGCTTCATTTTATATTCTCCCCACCCATGCAGAAGCATGACAGCAAATCCCAAAACTCACAATTCATGCTTTGTGCCCAGCATAGTGCTCATAAACTAAGCCCTAACTTAACCCAGTTATGCAAATTTAACTGTATTTTATCCACACAGTCATGCAGATTGAGGAGGGTTTGAAGTACCTGCTTTGCTGTGGAGAAGGGCGTGGAGATTTTTGAGAGCCAGCTCAGCATGACCTGGCCAGGCTTTGCATGGGGCCTTTAGCTCTAGAACGCCCTGGGCACTAAAGGGTTACAGGTGCAAAAGGTGGTCCTCACCTCTCACAGGGGGAAGAAGAGTTGGATAGGAGGGGGATGCTGGGATACTATTTTTACTACATGTTGGGGCATAGGGGGGTTGGTGGAGGGGCTTAGAAATGGCAGGACTGTAGGAGCAAAGTTGACTGAGAGAGAAAAGGCAGAAAGAATAGCCAACTGTAGAGTATTGGCCATTTGTAAGCATGGGTAAGAATAAGTTTAATAGATGAGTGGACAGGAGACAAGATAATATAGAAATGGCGAGAGACTGAGAAAGATGTGTGAGAAAGTATGAAAGAACAGAAGTGAGAGAAAGAGAAAGAACAGGCAGAGAGTGCCTGAATTGAGCCATGGGTGAATCAAGCAGAACAAAGGAGGCTGTACTCCAAGGTGCCAGTGAGGCAGTAGATAGGCAGGAGACAAGGAGAAGCAAGAGGGGAAGAGAGGAGGACAGCGGGAGGCAGGAGGGAGACTTACGTGAAGGCGAAGGCCACCAGAGCACCACTAACCACTATAAAGTCAAGGATGTTCCACAAGTCCCGGAAATAAGAGCCCTGGTGCAAGACCAGCCCCAAATCCACCATCTAAAGGAGAAAGAGAGAACCAGATTATGAGATGTGGGTATGGATGTGTAATTTGGCTTCAGTGTGCAATAAAAAAGTGCCTAGTCCTCATTTGGGCTGGAGTTCTCAGTTCTTTAGGAGGAAGCCATCGATTCTTGACATTGGCTTACCTTTATCAGCATCTCAAATGTGAATACTCCTGTGAAGACGTAGTCAAAATAGCGTAGGACCTGCACGAAGAGAAAGAGGGAATGATTTGCTGCATCTAGCTAGTGGAAAAGAATGACAAGGTGGATATGTACAGTATGATGACTCTCAAAATCCAGGGTCGAGCAATAATTTTACATTGGAGTGCGACATACTTTAATTTTTTTAACTTAAAATAATAATCAAATATTTATTATGTTAAACATATATTGTATTACCTGATAGTATTGTTTTATTTGTGCATTTTAAGCTGCTAAATTCACAAATAAAATTGAAATGAAGTTATGTCAAACATCCAATCCACATTATGTTAAGTGCATGTGGCAGAAGCAGTACTTTCACTTATACTGTAACTGTTAACCATACCTGCATGAACACGCTGTATAATTCAAGATTATAACTATTCCTTAATAATAGTAAGATATTTAAGTGCTTGATTTATTTTATCTTAGTTTTATGTGATATTATGATTTATTTATCTATTCCTTGGTCCAGCTCCCCACATGTAGAGGGCTGGAGTGATACTACAAAGAAAAAAAGCAACCAGCATATTAAATGAAAACAAAGCAATATGCATTGTAATAACGACAACATTAGAATATGCACATAATATTCATGCAACAAAAGCAGTGGTATATACATTTATGTTGACTTCCTTACATTGTTGCGAGGCGATTCGGGCCAGACAGGGTCTTCAGCAGCCAGGGCAATACTGCTCATGGCAATGACAAGCAGGATACACATCTCAAAATAACGCAGGGTGCAGACATAGTGACACGCCCGCCGAAACCTAGGAATAGACGAAGACATTTTCATCCTCTTGCATTAGTGCTATGCATACCATTGGACCTGCGTTGTAAGTACAATACACTCTGCATCTCTATGCTGTGTTCGTGTGTGTGTACAGAGAAGTGTTGACTTTATAGCAGATCCATTTTTCATCAACAAAAAAACAACAGTTGGGAGGATACCGAAAATATTGAGAATGCACTCTTGTTTGTAAGCCTAGGTGGATTCCTATAGTGAGTGGGTGCATGTATTTGTATTTATCCCACTTACGGGTTGGTTGTGGACAGAATGAACATGGAGCTGAAGGGAGGCATGGGCCTGGGTCCTCCTTCCCCTCCCTTCTCATCATCATCATCATCCTTATCCTCCTTTGCGGGCAGAGGCTCCGTATTGGCATTCTTATTGACTGGAGAGAAAAAAAGGGGCGAGGATGAGGTGAAATAAAAGTTTGTTATTGAAGAAAACAGAGATATGATAATAGAAGAAACACAACACAGATTCATTCTGCCCTTACCCTGCAGTATGGCATTGGTGGATGGAAAAATTGGCATGTCTACAGCTGTGTAGTCAGGGTGGGGCAGCCTGATGACACTGTTGGTACGGTGATGGGCGATGCTCCCATAGCTATCTAATGTGACCAAACTCCCATGAGTGCCACTGTTAGCAAGATGGAGGGCAGACCCAAAGACAGGGGCCACATTGTGGTTGGCAACTGGGTTAGGGTGACTGTCGCCGGGTGGGGTAGAGCCAGACACCAGTTTGGTATTCATAAGGTTGTCCATATCCTCACTGTACTGGCTGTCCTGCCTAGAGAGAGTCTTTTGAATGGGCCGTGTGGTAGAGAGGTTAGGGACACTGCATTCCCTAAAAAAGAGTTAGAGGAAGTGATTGGTGATAAAAAAAGAAAGTTGAGATGGAGAGAGAAGAGGAAAGAAGTAAAAGGCAGAGATGACAGGGGCACAGATGGAGAAGAGGAAAGACATAAGGAAGATAAACTTTTCAGATCAGAAGACAAATCAGTGAATACCAATAATGTAATTGTCATATTTACAGCTGCGTGCAATGGACATACTTCCTTCTGTGCTGGCACATCCTCTTTCCCTCGCCCTCTGTTTGGTTGCCATGGCGACTTCTTCTTGGCCTCCTCTCATTGCCATCAACAGCTCCCCCCTGCTCTCCTCCTTCTCCACCTCCGTCAACCCCTCTGCTCTTATGTCTTCCTGTTTTTCCACCTCCTCCCCCGCCATCCTCACCGTCCTCAGCACTTTTTCGATGTGACCTGGGCTTCCTGTGTTCTGACTGTCCTCCCCCTCGGCTGCCACTCCGGATGTGGTGATGGCGCCTGGATGGCCTCTCTTCTGAGCCCGGCCCGGGAATCACCGTAGCATCCAATCGGACATGAGAGGTGTGGTGGTGGTGCTCTCCTTTACGACTCCGCCTGCTCTCTGTGGACTCGCCCCGCTCCAAGGGAGGCTTGACGGGACCCGAGCCTCCTCCACCGCCCCCTCCTACTTGGCCACCGTGTTCGTGTAGGCGGGTTTGTCTGTGGAGCTCATCAGCTGGATGGTGCTGGCTGAAGCAGAGGTCTGAATTGTTTGCAGTGGTCTTGTTGGTATTGTTGTTGCGGTTCTCATGGGGGTCAACCACCAACGGTCGATCCAGGTGGGTCTTCATGTCTGGGCGGATGTGACGTGAGTAGTTCACCTGCGAGGAGAGGACCGGATAGAGGGGCAGCAAAGATAGAGGGATTGAAGATACAGAGGGGGCAAAGAGCAGTTACAGTATCAAGTTATAATTCACAAGCCTTTTCATTTTTTGAAGCCTTTATAACTATATATACATAAACACCAGCTAAGCAACATGCTATCATATGTCATCATCATCATCATCATAGCCGTCACTTGTGTACACTGATAGCACAAGTCTAGGGGCTTTGTTGCCTTGTCCTTTACATTGTTTTGCTCCTCCCTCCCTGTCCTTGCCTTCCAGCGTTCGTCAGGGTCCAGCTCGTTATAGAGGGCCTCGCGGCTGGACACCAGAGTCTGCCTCCTCAGTTCTTTGGTGCGTTGTTCCCACACTGACTTGTTGATTCCCTTATGGTTCTTCTGCTGCTCCTTACTGTAAAACGAAGCAGGGTGGAAAGGGAGGAGGGGATTGACAACATTAAAGACCTGTTTAAACACATGTACTGCTGTGAAGATACACACACACAAAGACATGAGAATGATGTAAAAAACCAACACCAAAAAAATATAAGTACATAAAATAGCCAGGACATAAAGACACACTGGGGGCCACGGACATTTAAAGGGTCACTTGGCTGGACCTACAGAGCGAGGCAGCTAGATAAAACAAAGCTCTGGGTGTCTACACAGCTTGCCAAAGCACAAGGCTGGACAGCCCTACTTTGGTAAGCCATATGGGGACACAAAATGGAGGATAACACTGTGGCAAGGTTATAATTTGTTACAATAATCTACAATTAACCTACCCAAACTAAAGTATACACAATTCAGTGACAGGCTTTATGGACCCCAAAATCCCAACCAAGCTTAATTGAATACCGTAAAACTTCAAATAACAGCCCAGGCTTTTATTTGCTTCAGTCCCTGAACTCAACTGGCCTATATTTAGGACAGGCGTTTATATGGAAATGCAAACTAAACAGAGAAAGGTGGGGACACTTTTATTTTGTAGTGAGCGAGGTAACAAAAACAAGCATGCGCGACAACACAGTCCAGAAAGATGAAAGAATGTTTTTAATGTCAGTTAAAGTGTTGTCTTTGTTTGATGAATAAAGTGAGAAGACAACAAGCAATGGTCTTCTCATGACAATATTCACAACTTGGGTTAATTTTTATAAAAGAAAACATTTTGATTCTTTTCCGCTAAAGGGTTTTTCTGGGGGGAGTTTTTCCCTATCCACTGTGAGGGTCCAAAGGACAGAGGAATGTTGTATGCTGTAATGCCCTCTGAGGCAAACTGTGATTTGTGATATTGGGCTTTAAAACTAAAATTGAATTAGTGGACCCTTACAAACTAATGGAATATATATTACTGAGGAATACACACATAATCTAACATAATGACTGCTTCAAAGGTAGGGAGTCACCACTTTTTTCATCTCTTTTGTTTACCATGCCAATAAATCTGAATTAATCATACTTTGGTGCTCATGATTTTTGTAAAATGAAGTCAATGCTTGAACTTTGGAGAATCTAACTGAGCTATCAATGTGTAGCATGTCCATTTTGACAAAAGTTTAGACATTTATATTTGGATGTGCAATCTAAGCAGCTTAGCACCAGCTCAAGTGGGTAGCATATGAGTCGAAAAGCTTTTATAAATCCAAACAACTAGAATTATGGTCTCAGAGTTGTATGCTTCTGCTCACCAATTATGTTGCACTTATAGTTCATATGCATGTCTCAGAAAACATGGATGCTTCATATCTTCCCCCTCTGCAGCACAGAAGCTCTATACAATCAGCACAGTTTCACGTTGGGCACCCAAGATAAGTCACCAATTCAGCATCTTAACAGATGTCTCCCCTTCTGTTTCTGAGATATGACAATGACAAGTGTTTTTGCAAAACATTATGATGCCACAGTGAAACTGACCTTTGACCTATTGGATATAAAATGTCATCATTTCATTATTATATCCTTTTGGACATCTGTGTATAATTTTGTTATAATTAAATATAAATTCTTGAGTAATGGCCAAAAACATGTTTTGTTACGTTGCACTGACCTTGACCTTTGACCTTAGACCACCAAATTCTAATCAGTTTATTCTTGAGTCCAAGTCTACGTTTGTGTCAAATTTGAGCACACTCTCTGAGGGCTTTCTTGAGATATCACATTCATGAGAGTGAGATAGATGCAAGGTCACAGTGACCTTGACTTTTGACCACCACATTCAAATCAATTTATTGTTGAGTCCAAGGGTACTTAAGTGCCAGATTTAAAGAAATTTCATCAAGGCGCTCTTGATAGATCACGTTCATGAGAATGGGACAGACGGACGGAAAACCAACACAAAAACATGATGCCTTTGGTCACGGCTGTGGTCGGTGCAGAGGCATAAAAATGAACTGCTTTGCAACGTAAATGGCAACCAGACCTGGGGTCTGACTGAGACCTGTGTTTAATTGTCAAAATGTGTAGCTACAGCCGCTAATAAAAGGGATTTGACTTTTAATTGAAGTTTTACGGTAAATGGCACAATGCTCACAAGAATCTGTCTGTGGTTATAGTAACTATATTGTTTACATCTACTTGATAGAGATACAACAAAAAACTGTCAGTGACCACCTTTTTAACTTCTTAAACTTCTACAAATAAACAACCCTAACTCCTTTTTCTCTTAGGGCCAATATTCAACCACAGTAAAGTGGCATACTGCGAGGTGCAGGCAACAAAAAAGTACTCTTAAAAATAAGCCAACACAAATAACAGCTAGAGAAAGCCAGGTATGTACTTCATAAAAAAGTTAGGAACAAAAGGGACAAGGAAAGGAGGGTTTTCTAAAGCACAGAAGAAAGCAGGGAATGGTTGTAAAGTCAATAAACAGAAAGGATTCAGAAATGAATAAACAAATAAATAAATACCAGTCCAGAAAGGGGTCGGTAGCGTTGTGACACTCACTGTGTACTTTGTTGCTGAGGAGGGAAACAGCTGGTGAGTGAGATGGCACGGAAGAACAGAAGGAGGATTTCATTCCAAAATGGGCTATCCACCCGCCATTTAAAAAACAATCAGCCTACCCTGACAAATGGCCACTGTTGTTTGCACTGCTGTAAAAACAGAATTACTACTAAAACAAATAAAATATATTCCTGCAATGCAAAACTCAACAGCTCTCAAGAAATGGTAACATTTTTGCCGAAAAGACTGAGCATTTTGGAATGCAACCCTTCACACACAAACACTGAAAACACATGCACCCAGACATTCACACACACACACACACACACACACACACACACACACACACACACACACACACACACACACACCTCTGCAGTTTGTTCCATCAGTGAATCTTAAACAATTCTATTTATTTTTCGCTGTCCTCCTTTTTTGCAATCTCACAAATTGCATCTCTGTTGCATCACTCACTTATCTTGCATGACTGCTGCTGTTCTGTCCCGATCATTCTTTGCTTCTTTTACAATATCTATCTCAACTCCGAGCATTATCTCAGGTGTTCCTATTCGTCTGCCCACACAGTATCTTTAATTTCAAATCTATATTTATACGTTTCTAGCTTTCTTTTTCCTGGTAATTACACTTTTGTTCTACAAATTCTTCATGTCATTCCCTGCTTTTCCTCAGTGGTTATATCATTGTTTTAAATGTCTTTTGCCCTTTTCTCTCTTCACTGTTGGTCAAATTCCTCCTCTTTTATATCTAATGTCCTTCTTAAGATTACACATTACACTACAAAACCAAAATTACAAAGTATGTCCTTACTTCCCTGACAAACTGTGGTCACTTGGGTCTGCCATTAATGAACACACATTTGTCATTGTGATATGCATGCAAATTGCAGAAATATTGCACAAACAACTGTAATGCATCATATTGATGATGATAAACCCTATAAGGGGTTATACTTTTTTTTTTTTTTTAACTAATGAGAACATGGTGTGTTTTGCTATAGAGCATGCTGACAGTTTGCATAATTTTAAGACTGTTGTCACAAGCTGTAGTGCATTAACCTCTGTAGTGAACATCTTTCCAGCCTTTTGGACTCACAGCAGTAAAGTGATTAAAACTGATTCACTAAATTGTCACTGTACTCCTGCACTCTGTATTGTATGGCTGTTTAAGGGTGCACTGTGTTGTCATTTTGAGAGTACTCGTTAGAGTTATGTAGCCTTACAAGTGTTTTCCATGGGTTTTATGTAGCTTTCATGGCAGCCTCCTTCCTGAATCTACCATAGAATATCTTCTTAAGAGATTCTTCATGCTCCACTGATGTTCCAAAGTTTAAAATCCCCTCTTGGAAAAACAAGGACTTTCTCCATTGGAATTTCAATGTCTTTCCGCTTTTATTTGACAGAAATGAGGGATTTGGATTTACGCTGATACAGTGGGATGCAACGTACACTGCAGCCCTACATTGCTAGAAGTGTGATACAAAGTTTATTTGAAGAAAAACAGTTAACTAAAATATAATCCAGGACTCTACTATCGACTCTACTGTAGCCCCTAAGGCTTATAAGTACAAAAGAATCAAGCAACATATAGAAACGCCTGCAGTATTTTCTATACAGTATGTGCAGGTGGCTGGTTTTCTGGGTAGGTGTTGTAGCAAACAACCATTGCAAGCTGCAGGATGCTGGTTCAGTACGCAAATGTGGCCTTGTTAACTAAACCAACATGCACTCTATCTCTCTCACACACTCACTCACACACACACACACACACACACACACACACACACACACACACACACACACACAGATACGAGTGCATTGTATTGACAAAGAAATACTTAACCTTAAAAGAACAGTTCCCGCCATCA
Organism: Cephalopholis sonnerati; assembly: GCA_019142605.1. Classification (NCBI taxonomy): domain Eukaryota; kingdom Metazoa; phylum Chordata; class Actinopteri; order Perciformes; family Serranidae; genus Cephalopholis; species Cephalopholis sonnerati. The sequence continues at coordinate 33,597,241 of JAGQAX010000016.1, forward strand.
TCAAAAATGCACATTTTTCCTCTTACCTGTGGTAATATTTATCAGTCTAGATTGTTTTGGTGTGAGTTGACAAGCATTGGAGATTTTGGGCATAGAGATGTTTGCCTTCTCTCTAATACAATGGAACTAAATGGCACTCGACTTGTGCTCAAAGCATCAAAAAAATACATTTGAAAAACTCAACATTAATGTCTCTTGCACCAGCTGATCATAGTGTGCATTTACTTCTAGCTCACCTGGCACCACAGAGGTAGCTAACGTTACAGCTCTGCCAAGGGCGATGCCATTAATGTTTACATCTCATCACAAGCACGAGCCTCTTGTCCATGAGTATATGCACACTTTGCTGTGTGTGGTGATACAGTTGGTGGGTTTAGGTTGGTAGAAAGAAAATAGTTCTGACATGGAACTGCTCACAACAACGTCTGTGGATTATCTTGAGTAACCGGGTCACAAATTCTAAAAAGAGACATAATGTTGAGTTTTTTAAAAGTTTTTTTTTGGCACTTTAAGCACCATAAGATGAGTGCCATTTAGTTCCATCATACGGCTGATACCTCCAGCACTCCAACCTACAACAAAAATTTAGACTGACTACAGGTAAAAGGAAAAACATGTATTTTTGGTTTGGGGTTGAACTGTTCCTTTAATAGGACTCCCAGATAAAATAAAATTTTCTGATACACAGACACAAATGCTCACAGCACAGTGAAGCAAAGTACATACACCACACACACTAACCAGAAACAGCGTGATTCACAAAATGATGAGCACATCATGAGCATGTGTGTGTTTAACTCTTGGGTATTTATTGCATCTGTGTGTGATAATATGTGTGTGATTTCAAGTGAGTTGAGGCTGATGTATCAAAGCGGTTAAGGTCAGAACTGTGTGTATGTGTTGTGTGTGTGGTATTTGGAAGCAGACACGGGCTCCCCTGTTGTGCTTTTTTAGGGACAGACCACAGAGTGGTACGTGTGTGTCTCTATGAGTGAGTGTGTGAACTTTACCAGGACTGAAAGGAAAGACCCCTGTGTATACAGAGAAAAGAGATCAAAGACTCTGACTCTCCTGACCAGAGGAGGGCTGGCCCAGATCAATCCAACGCTGGCTTGTGTGTGTGTGTTTTAGTATGCACAAAAGAGTGTGACAGAGAAAGAGAAATAAAAAGAAGAAGGAGAGGGAGAAGCTGAGAGAGAGGAAGAAAGAAGCGTGCATGCATGTCTTAGTTTGTCACAAAATTTACTGTTGTCACATACAATGCACAGCTTAAACTAGGGATGTCAGGAAATGAAATTCTGATATTACGATTATTGTCAGACAAAATATCACAGTTTTCACGATTATTAATACAGTTAATTTTTATATTGTAATGTTTACTTAAAGGTGTGTAAGATTTAGGTGGATTTAGAGGCAAATAGCAGTGAGAACTGCACTTTGCAATCAGCTGAGACTCCAGGTTAAAATTCCTTCAGTGCTTATTGTTTGAAAGGTTTTTACTAGGAGCCAAATTTTCTGCGGAGGTCTCTTCCTCTCATAAACAAACCGACCAGATGATCATAATCGGTAAAAAACACTGAATAAAGCAGTTTTTACATTACGTATCAGTGATTCACCAATGCTGTTTGGGATTTCGGAGACGGGCAGCTTGCTCACCAATGTATGCTCATCTTTTTTTCTAAGATAACTTAAGATCCAGACCGGTAAGAGATTTTTACCGTGAGCCAAATTATCCGCAGAGGTCCCTTTCTCTCTATAACAAACAGACCTGATGATTTCAACCAGTAAAAACACTACTGAAAAAGCAGTTTCAAGTTACAAATCATGTTTTTTCCATCGCTGCTTGACACCGTGACCGACGTGAAAACATGAATGCCCCTATGTAGAGCCGTTCTGGGCTACTGTACAGTAGAAACACAAAAGTGAACGTGGCAGTCTCCATAACTATAATGAAACTGTGACCTTCTGTAACCACGGATATGGCAAATCCAATAAATCCCGACATCCCTGGCTTCAACTGTGCATGTCTACTTATGAATGTAAAAAAAAACGCGAGATCGTTTATGTTACGTAAGGCTACATTTTAAGAAATGTTGCTGTTATTTCATTGCTGAAGAGTGTTTGATCCATTTTAACTAAAATAGAAAAAGAAAATGACTTTGGGTGAGGATAATTTGGTCAACAATCTGCAGCAGTGACAACGTAATCCTTGTTTACATTGAAATTAGATTAAAGGTGAAACTTAAGCAACGTTAAGATGTGTGCTTTGGGTCGGTAGTTTAATGTAACCTTTTAATATGGGTCAAAGTCTATGAGGCTCACTATCAATAAAACTGTGATGTAGAAAGCACTCTGCAATGTGACAGAGGTTTATAAACTATTTGAATCATTCCAAAAAGGCTTTGCCTTAGTGCAGTATCCTGTGCTTTCTCCAAGCTGCTGAAACTTGCATAAGTGCTTGACTCGTAGTTGCTGAATGAGTTTCTTTAAAAATATGTGCAAATGTTCCGCCCTGAAATTCCTGCCTGGTGTGAAAAATGTTTTAAAATGGATACAAAAACGAGAGTGCGACAGTAATAGAGAGAGAAACTCACGCTGCAATGGAGAGGTTGGCAGCAGACAGTGGGCTGACTTCGGCCACCTCCTTGGCTTTCTGCAGGGCGATCTTCTGACTGGCAGCCTCCTCTTCCTCCTGTTCATCCTGCAAAGAAAAGATTCGGAAGAAAATCAAAAGCGAGAGATGAATGAGGTGGGAATGCTGCAAATGCCAGAAACAGAAAGAGTCTGTCGAGTAGAGGAGCATAACTCTAGATTTTTACTGCTATTTTGATCAAATTGGACTGTAGTGTACCTTGGTTAGTTCCTGTGCGTTGGCTAAATTGTCCACAGCGATAGCCAAGAACACATTCAGCAGAGTGTCTGAACAGAGTTAAAGGAAATCCAGCATGTAGGATTTGTTTGTACAAATGTATACAGCATGCTCATATAGTAATTGACAAAAAGCAAAATGATCTGTTAAATCTCATAAAAACCAACATCTTAACTCACATCACAACAACAATGGCAAAATAATTGACAATAGAATAAAACAAAAGTAGATAAGTTGGATGCATAAAATAGATTCGGGAGTCTCTCTCAGATATACATTGTTTCGGGTATGTAATATCTTGGGCAAAATATAGACTGGGCATAGTTATTTCTAAAAATGATTTGATCTAATTGGATCTTGGAACAAATTCCCCAGGTCCAATAGGGCTCAGGGCGGTCATTTTGAACACAACACCTCTAATCAAAAGTCAGAAATTTAACTACAGTTTAAAAAATGACCACATATGTCTTTATGGGTGTGTTTAGTGTTCTTCTTTGCATTTTCACTGTCAAGGGATACAGTTGCCAAAAAGTGTGAGCACAATGAAGAAGACAGAGAAGGCCATTCCCTTGTTGACTCCGCCCTGAGACTTGATGCCGTCATACATCACCATGTTCCAATCCTCACCGGTCAGGATCTGGTACACACAAACACACATTTAATACTTTAAATAAGCCTTATTCACTCCAAGTACATGTAGCTACTGGATGATTAATTATGTTTTGATATAAACACACATACACACAGGCTATAGTCAAAACACACAATCACCCTCACACACACACACTTTAAACACGTAGACAAGCTTTAGCGCAATTATGCTTTTAACAATTGACTCTTTAGCCCTTAAACCGTTTTGTCCTAATCCACCCCTCGTCTTCTAAGATTCTGCTTCCCTCCCTCCACCAGCCTCTCCCTCCCTTCGTTCCCCCCTTTTACATCGTCTCCTCTGCTCACCTGGAACACTGTCATTATTGCTGCGGGGAAGGTATCGAAGTTGGTCGGAGGAGTGCCATTTTCAAAATTAAACCTAGCAGGGGGAAAAATAATCAAATGGATGAGAGAGATGGAAAAGAGAAGTGTGAGGGCAAAAACACAGAGGCATCTCATAAATAGAACAAATGCCTTTTTATTGTTTGAGAAACTACTTAAGAAATGACCTAACCAAACAGGAAATTAACAGAAACCAGTGTCGTAGTAGAATATCAAATGCGAACTATAAAAAAAAGAAGGAGAGAGAGAAGCCGAGGTAAAGGGAAACAACACTGACTGTCCTCCGAAGAGCTGCATGCCCAGCAGAGCAAAGACAACTATGAAGAGAAAGAGCAGGAAGAGCAAGCTGATGATGGACTTCATGGAGTTGAGCAAAGAGACGACGAGGTTACGCAAAGATGCCCAGTACCTGGCAAAACAGACAGAGAGTGTGTTTAACTGAGTGCAATGTTATGTCCTTTTTATGAATATTACAAATAAAATGAAAACGATAATAAATTAGACTCACTTGGTGACTTTGAAAATCCTCAATAACCTGAGAGCTCGTAGCACACTGATGCCAAACGATGTGCCCGGCTGGATGATGGACCACAGCACTTCAAATATACTACCACATATCACCTAGTACAAATACAAGCACACACAAGCATGGATTTCATTTCAATGAGCAAATAATGTGCATATAACAGAAGATCATCGCTGCATTTTTGTTTGTAAGGTCTTCTGTACAAGGTTATGTTTTCACGTGTGCAGATAGGTGTGAAGTAAGTGTTTGCACCTGCTTATGACTCTGTGCTTATTGTGTGTGTGTGTGTGTGTGTGTTTGTGTCTTTCTTTAGGGTCCCCGAGTGCTGTGGGACTCACAATGCAGTCGAAGCAGTTGAAGGAGGAGTTGAGGTAGGCCTGCCTGCCCAGGCCATACATCTTTACAAACATCTCCGTCAAGAATATCCCCAGGAAGATAAATTCAGCAAAATCTACATGAAGACAGGAAGACAAGAATAGGAGGAGGACGAGGAGGAGGACGAGGAGGAGGAGGAGAAGAGGCAGTGTTGTGTGATAAATGTATGCATTTCAAACACAAAAAGGCATTTTGTAATTTGTGCATGTAACAAAACCTGTAATTTGTATTAAAACACATCAGAACTCATACAATTTTTTTGTATTCTATATAAGAAAATATACTTTTCTTCTGAGCTCAATCTCTCACTGTGTTGTTTTGTAGCCTAGGTTACGTAATTTAGGTGAAGTATAAACCATAGGTATAATTCCTAAAACATTTTTATTTATTTTTTTATTTCAATGCATCTTCTGGTTTCCATATTTTGATGTCTTTATAACTAGCTTATCTATATTTTGTGTGTAATTTCAAGTAATTTTATTTAATTATTTTTATTTGTGCATGTCTGTCTGTGTGTTTATATAGTGTATATTTTTAAAAGAAGAGAAAGAAACAGCAAGAATCTGTGCAAGAGGAAGACATTGTGTGTTTGGATGTGCTTGTGTTGACTGGTTGGGTCAGCTCTTTCATGGATTTAGTCACATTTACTTAAGAATTTGCTCACCCACTCCCTTCCACTAATCTGTGATGAGAGTATTTGTGCATTTGGGGAGATAATCTGTGCATGCTTGCACAAAGTATACATGTATCCCCCCTCCCTCCTACTCACATAGAAAATCTGACAGTGGGTCTGGCTGGTCATAGTGTACTACAGCCACACACAGAGTGTTGAGGCCCACCAAACACAGTACGGTCCAGTAGAAGGCCTGGGACTTAACAACGTGTCTGATGAAGAAGCGTAGCCGTCGTTCCCGCCGCTTGAAATTTGAACCTTCGAGCTTGGAGCTCTTCAAGCTGGCACGGGCAAACGGTGAACCTGAAAGGACAAGCAAGGCAAATATTACACTGTCAGCTTAACGTTGAAGTGAACAGTGGTTTGTTTAGCATCTTGAAAAAGCACAGCGATCCCAATGTTCCTGTGGTAAATGGAAAAGTATGGGGAATAAACAAGAGTGAATATAATTTAGGAATAACAGCTTTAACAGCTTGAGAAAGAGGGGCAGGAGGAGAGAAGTAGGAAGGAGGTAACAAGGGCAGGTTAGAGAAAAGAAAGGTCGGAAGATAAGGGGGTCTAAGGAAAGGGGAAAAAAGTAACACGAGGAGAGAAGTGCAGAGCAGCAGAGGAGAGGAGAGGAAAGGAGAGGGAAGGAGAGGAGGGTCAGGTAATGCTGATATGCAAGATAAGATAGCATCTGTATGTACCTGTGGTTTGCCTTTGAGTGTGTGTGTGTGTGCGTGTGTGCGTGTGTGCGTGTGTGTGTGTGTGTGTGTGTGTGTGTGTGTGTGTGTGTGTGTGTGAGGGGGAGACAGAGAGCATGTATCTTACCTACTGCCAGATCTCCCTCTCCTTCCTCTGGGTTTAGCAGCTCAGCTTTGCTCTTATGGTTCTTTGTGGCTCTTCTACGGGAGCCTGTAATAAAAAAAAGCATGCATGTTTAATCTATAATACAAGAGTACAGATATGTTAAATTTATTAGCATAATTTTCTTAATTACAGTCATGCATACACAAACACAGTGATTTCATACCATCATAATCATTTTCATTCTCATCATCCGCCAAGATGACCTCTTCTACAAAACACACATGAACAAATATGTTAGTGCAGCATACGTCAAATCAAATGTATTTTTTTGACTTCAGCAATGTCTGTCAATCTTTTCTTATCATCAATTGATATTGCCATTCTTCATTTTAATTAAAACTGGAAACAGTCTCTGGTCTGCACCTGTGCTTGCCACTGTTTTTTTTAGCTTCCTTGTTTTTATGTAGATAGTCTTTTCAAGAAGATCAAAGGTCTGTGCTTTCTATCTGCCCCTTCATCCACTCCTTCCAACAAAACCTCCATTCCTCTTATCTTCTCTACATCTTTCCTGCCCTGAGCAGATGGGTCAGAGTAAAAAGACAAGCGAGATAAAGAGAACTAGGGACAAACAGTGGGTCTTCTCTACCTGAGGTTCAAACAAGTGTCTTTAATCCACACCACGGTGGTGTAAATCAAGGCTGTTCAAATATATTTAACTATACAAGTGCACTGGCTGTAATTCAACTTTGTCTGTTTTACATTCTGAGGAGAGCTACACCTTCATTGTATCTCCTCAGAAACTGATCATTTCAGCTTCACGATTGGACTGTTTGATTGTGAATGACTGATTATTGAAAACATACCGGCTTTGCAGATCCATTCCAGATAACCATTTAGTTCCCGCTCAATCTGCTGCTGTCTTCTGAGCTTCAAGAACTCACTCCTGTTTTCCACACGCTCTCTCTCTTTGGCAAACTCCCTGCAGGAACACACACACATAATGCAGGTACTTAGCATTTTTATTGTGGTATACATGCAACGACATTCAAACATCAATTTAAAACACTGTTAATGTACAATATATAGGATTTAAATTACGAATAAACAGCCTTTTACACTATCTTTGGCAGAAGCAGCCTCTCACAAACAGAGACAATCACACACACTTACCCTGACAACACACCCAGCACCAGGTTGAGCATGAAGAAGGAGCCAATGATGATGAGGGGAATGAAGTACATCCAGTTCCATGCACTCCCTGAGGCATCGTTGCTCTGGAAACACACACATGGAGACATCAGACAGAGTAATCGATGTTTTGCTCTGGGAAATTTGCCACAACTCATGATGACCAAAGATTTGATCGACTGAGATAACAGACATTCTTGCGACTCCAGAAAAAGACCTGTGAAAAACCTGTGAAGACGCCAGTATTTCCAGTCACATTTTACAAGAAAATAAATTTGTCGATGACACTCAATATCTGTAGAGCGCTAACTTTGATCTTTAACAATACATCTTCAGATCTTCCCCTCACTTTTAACAAAATGGAACAGGAACAGCTTGTGTGGCATTGGCAGCGCCTACTTTTCTTTATAATAAACTTGCTAAATAAAATGTATTTCTTCTGGTCTGCAGCTAGGGCTCGGCTCCCTCCTCTTCATCTTCCTTTTCTTTCATGGGGTGCACTTTTCCTCTAAGGATGACTGCCTCTTCCTCTATCATCCTCTTGGTCTCCTCAACATTCTGGTCATTGTCACCTCAGTGGTACGAGTCCATGAATGTTGCTTCTGGGAGACTCTGTGCTTTGATGAACGGAGCAGACACTTTTAGTTTGAAATTGTGGTCTCCGTCGTCCAACTTAGTATTGACAATATGCTTAGTATTTTACAATTTAACAAATTTTATTTTATTATTATGAACACTGATACACGAAAATGAATTAAATGGATTCTTCTTCTTCAAAAAAGAAGGCAAAACAACAGTGGGGGTGGTGGGCAAGTGGTGTAATTGATGTGTAATCGGTGTACACCCGAACACCATGCAACCCTGGTAACACTGACTACCTCTATTCAAAACACACAAAATAAATCAGTGAAACAGGCACAGGTAGAACAGCTACAGTGACATGAATCAGCTGCAGTGGCATATGTTTTGGCCTGTTTGTGGTTAAAGAGTAAGTTTGGTCATGTTCAACCTGGACCCCATTTTCCTATGTTTTTATGTATAAATGACTAATGGGAACAACCGTCTTTTAAATTTGAGTGCTGCAGACAGCAGCAGCTAAACAGGCTGCAGTGTAACTCTGAAATCACTTAAGGCTAAACCCACCAGACCCCATTTAAATCAACTGTAACTTTATCATTGTAAATCACAGTTAATTTAAAGTCAATGGAAACAAAATGAAATTCACAAAAACCATTGCCTTACAATCACCAACTCTGGTTTGGTAAAAAAAAAAAAAAAAAAACATAAAATAAATTTTAATGTACCCAGTTGGATGTGAAAATTACACACAGTAAAATTACACTTTATTTAAATGGAGTCTGGTGGGTTTGGCAATGGCAATTTTAGAGCTGGTTAAACAAAAATGATCTGACTCTCAAACAAAAAGGTCTATCTCTGTAGGGGTCCTTTCCAAAATATTGTCAGACACTTAGAATAAATATCTGAGCCTGTCAATGGCAAAAACAAGCACTTTTAGTGGATGTAAACTGACGATGCACAGCTGATTACATTGCAGCCCGTTTTGCTGCTGCCTTACAGTCATCATTAAATGTCCAGACAATGTGGCCATTAAAAAAAATGGAGGCCAGTGCACTCAAAAGGGCTGTCCACTGCTGTTAGAAATATAAACAACAGCAGGGCTGACATGGTTTTGCTTTAAGTCATCTCAATAAGTAAATGCATATCTGCCACTCTATTTAGCTGCTCAGTGCAGAGTAAATAATGTATAACAAATGCTTTGGTCTCTCCCTCTCCCTCTCTGTCTCTACCATCAGACTGCCAAGACTCCCCTTCCGTTTTCTTTATTTGCTCCTTATTGTTTTTTCTCTCCTTTTGCATGCGTCTTTGGGATCCATTTCTTCTGCTTACCCCCTCCTTGTTTTACTCATTTTGATGTTTCCTCTTTCCTTCATTCCTATCTTCTTACCTCCCTTCCTTTTTTGTGCAATCTATCCATTCCTCCCCACTTTGACTGATCAGCCTCTTCACTGATTCTTCAATTTACCCTCTCCCACCTCTAGACCCCCTCTTCTCCATCCCCCCCTTGCGCTCTCTTTCTCATAGCCTCCCTGTCTCACCTCCCCCCGTCTCCTCCTTCCTCCATCTTTCCTTCTTCCTGCATGTAAGTTGGTATTGCTGCTGTGTACCCAATGTACCGCAGACCCTTTTTTCTACCATTAAACTTTTATCGCTCCCCTCCCCAGCAGCTGCAAGAATAACTTGGGCTGAACAGGCCCTTTTAAATATAGAGCAGCACCGGGAAGGAGGGACACAGGGAGAGAGACACAGAGCGAGAGGGAAAGAGAGGAAGGAGGGGAGGAGAGAGAGATAAGACGGAGAAAATAAAGAAGGAATAAGGAAGGAAAAAGAGCAATGGGGAGGATAAGACGGAGAGGGAGAGGAGAAGGGGAAAGAGACGACTACAGTAACACTCGAAGACCCTCATCTACCTCTGGTTTCCTAGCAACCGTTGCCACTGACAGCAGGGAACTATTCAGTCCTGGGTATGAGTGATGACACTGTTAAAGACCCGGTACCTGTTTTATGGGCAGACTCACAGTGTGCACAGGTGAATATCATTGCATGTTTGAACACTTAAAATTTAGTATTTAATCTCAGAAAATAATCTAATCTTACAATGAAAAAACTACTGAGAGGAGTGGCATAAAGCCAAAGCTCAGCTGCATTTGATTATATTTTTATTTGTTGTATTTTTTAGATATTAAGTGACAGTTTTATCCTCATAAAATGTCCACTAAATACGACATTAACAGATATACAAATGCAAAACCAGGCACTGTCTCTAAAAATGGGTCTGCGTAGCAAACAAACTGATACTGTATAATTTCCACTCTGAATCTAATTAATTGACTAGGGTGTTTGTCTGCTGGTGCAGCCCATCCATGACAGGGACTGATGGGTTTTGCACTCTGGGTTATCAGTCTCTTCACTTGAATGATCCTCTCTTTTCTCGCCTAAATCTACTGGCACAGAGACCTGCAACTCTCAGCTGACTGACTGGTTACCCAGAAGCCCATTCCCTTAAGACCCCTCAACAGTAACGGGTCTCTTAAATGCCTTTCATTCCTCCTTTACGACATGCAAAGCTTTCTATTTCCTGAGCAGGATGAAGAGGATAATGAGGTGGCCGCTGACGTCCTGTTTATAGTTCAACTTAATTTTCTTGATTTGTCATTCCACACAATCAGACAATTGGCAGTTGAAATGTACATCTTTGCGTATCCGTCTTTTATACACACACCACAAAAGCCATTAAAAGAGGGAAGTGGCGCAGGTTATACCTGGTATTAGCATGCATCTTGTATGATCCAATCACAAGCAGACAGCACTAAATACAAGCATTAACTACCAGCAAGACACATTGTGATTCGATCACTCAAACCACTTGCCAAGGTGGTCTGGGACACATTTGACTACATATCTTTTGTAGTGTAAATGCTAATGCGTCTTGATGCGTCCCCGACAAGGACTAAGTCATCAGTGTAGGACATAGTGGTGTTTTAATGACAGCGTGCTAATGCTCTATAACTTGCACAAAAATGACTATTTGGATGAAGAGTTGCACGATTGTCCATCGTTGTTGGAAGGAGATATGTTGAATTCTGCAGACAGAGATATCTCCGGCTGTACCAACACAACCATTAACGTGACTAGCTAGCAAACAGCTAGCAGGAGTGTGGACATAATAACTGTGCACTGGGCCCTTTACGTTCTACGGTAGGCAGTAACGAAATATGAACACAAGTGTAAGTGGCAATGTGTCTAAGCTGTCCACTTCTGTTCAGATCACCAAAAAGCATGCTGTAACCGGGCTCTGAGTGTGTGCATGTGTGCCAAACACTGTTCAGCAGTACTTACCCAGTAGAGCAGTTCAGTCCAGCCCTCCATGGTGATACACTGGAAGACGGTGAGGATAGCAAACAGGATGTTGTCAAACTGGGTGATGCCATAGTTTGGTCCCAGCCAGTACTCTCTACACATGGTGCCCTCTGGACACAGCCGTGACGGAGGCTCTGTCCCACATGGGAACTCTTCTCGGATCTCACCTGAATATGGATGAAAGTAGGGAGGTGTTTCAAAACATCAAAATCTGATTTTACCCCTTTATGTTTTGGAAATAATTATGTGAAGGAATTGGCCAAAAAAAGAAGGTACAGCTAACATAAAGAAGTCATGATACAACAAATGAGGCTAACCTGCTTAATTAATATAGACATTTAAGATTCATTGTAAATGCTCAATAGAACAACCAATAACACGATTTCAACTTTTTGAATTCTTGATAGATGTAACATTATTTATGATCTCAACTCCAAACAGGAGAAAGGGTCAAAATATGCAGATATTAGCAATGAATCAGACGACATCTGTGGAAACTGCATTTCTCATCACAGACGTAGAATGGAAGTACTCCAAACAATTTAACGCCAAAGAAGTTATTTAGTTGAACTAAATAGCTTTTCTATTTTTAGCAGCGCAACTATATAAAACCTACCTCAACCGGAACAGGTCTTCATTGGGGCAAACAGTAAGCAAATCAATTCTGACTGCACTATTATTGGTAAACACAGACTATACACACACTCCTTTACCTGTGTGATTGTCAAAGCAGGTTGTGTGGAATTTGCCCATGTAGAACTCCAGGCCGATGATGGCAAACATGAGGATGGCAAAGAAAAGAAGCAGGCCAATTTGCAGCAGAGGAATCATGGCCTTCATGATGGATTTGAGCACCACCTGTAAGCCTGGACGAGACAGTGTATACAGTATTAAGATTTTTATAGTCACTATTATCCATCATCACTTTTCAATTCAGTGTGTTTTAACAATTAGAATCAGGTGCAGGAATCAAAAAGGCCTCCTCTCTCTTATTATTGAGCAGTTAAAACCCATTCATGTCCTCCACTACCAGCTGGTCCTGTTTAATGTAAGTGTTGCCGTAAAGATAACCATAGGTATGATAAGACCATCAGCTTATGGCTATATCACATATTTAGCTGCGGTCACTGGAGGAGGCAGCCTAATACCTGACACACAGTACGCTACAGTATACAATGGAGGGATTGAACCTGTGATCACACAATATACTCATTATATGCTACACATTAAATACCCGAGGTTTTTCTCATATGTGTTTTTCTAACAAACAAAGGGTCTCAAAGGCAACATTTTGTTGTAAGTTATACTTCATGTGAACTGTTGTTTTGTGAAAACCCAATCACACTTTTCAAATGTATATCACACCCTGTAATGGAACTCTAATTTGGTTTTCATAGGGAGCTTATGACTTTTATGATGAGTAAGCCTTGGTTTGCCTGTTCAGCCCTGTAGTGGAGTCCATGCTATTAATAACACTGCAGTGGTGCTGGAACACTACTGCCGCTATAACATTTAAAAAAAAAAAAAGAGCGGAGAGTGCACAGAAGAACCACTTTTGTTGGAACACTTTGGGTGCATTATGCAGAACAACACAGAAGCTGCATAAAACCTTGACACAAAATGCTTCTCCGTGCTATTTCGATCCTCCAATAAAATCTGAAACTGTCCTGTGCTTAAAGAGATGTAATTTTCTTGGCTACGGAACAACAAAGAATCTGTGAAAAGTCTTTATGTTTCAATGTCTTAGTTCAAATGAAGAGTTTTGACTTACTGGGAATACCGGACACCAGTTTGAGGGGCCTCAATACTCGCACCGCCCTGAGGGTCCGCAAGTCGAAATCTGAACCCACAGTGGACAGGATCCTAAAGGGACAGAGACAAATGCACAAAAGTGTGCACAGGCAATCAATGTTTAAGCTAGTCAAGCTTGTCACTGTCAGTCAGCCTCACTCATACACACTTTAACCACAGCCCCCATGCCAGGTCATTACAAGAAACTGGGGTGAGCGCTGTATGTAAATCCTGTAAGAGCTGAGCTGATCAATAGAGCTGACAAGTGAAGTAGGACAGAGAAGTGTATCAGGACGAGAAAGGGATGGGCTGAAAGGACAGTGTTTTGTAACGGGATGACAGCGGGACTATAAAATGAAAAAGGAGAGATGGAGTGATGGAGAGGAGAGGGAAGATGGGAGGACAAAGAGGGAGGGTAGAAGAGAGAGAAAGTCAGGGCGGCATGGAGAGACAGAGCGAGAGAGAAAGAGGGAGGGAGCGCTGGCAGATGGTGAAAATCAGAGATGCTGACTTGCTTATTTCCACCTATTTTTATTCTCAGAACGTTAAAAATGTTTCTCTTCAAGCCGTCGCCAGACTGCAGAGTAAACGTGCTGTGGGGTGTGTTACAGCACCTGTATTACCGCTCATCATCTGAATAAAGACTTGTAAACACCGTGTGTGTGTGTATATGTGTGTACTTCAGATGGTTAAGATGTTCCCTTGTGCCGCCAGACTTCCAGTCAGTCCCCTCGTCTGACGCACACTGTGAATCATCCTCCTTCCCACTTCTCTCTCCCTCTCTCTCTCTCTCTCCTTCTCTTTCGGTCTCTCTGACACATTTCCACTTTCCTCTGTTCCACTAAGAGGCTCAGTGACACAGCAGAGCCTTAATCACAGGTTTGAAGTCAGCCTGCTTTGCTTGGAAACCTAAAAAAATGGCGAGAAGGGAAAAGTAACACCGACCCAGGATCTATGGCTGAATGCTGTATTGAATTACCAGGAAGCCCCCCCAGTGGTATGTGCTCCATCGCTAGTGTAGGCTAGGGTCCTTGTAATGACATTGTGTGATATCAAATGCCTCATCAGAGGCTGACTTGTAACTGAGAGGTTCCTGGTTTGGTCACGAGGCAACACTGTACTTCAGCTGTGTGCATAGCTAAAACATTATGCCAGCTGTGCCCTTTAGCAGCTCACTGAACCCTGTATTCTTAGATGATCTTCAGATGTCTTACTGAAAGAGATACTAAAATCAGAGCTAAACTGTGTATCAGCTGCTAACATACTGTATCAGTAGCAGCATATATAGCAGCATAGGATATTGCAGTTCGGAAATGCCAAAGATACATTTGAGGTAAACTAGAAACGGTGTATCCATTACAATGTCTCAGAGCACTGACAAATTCATTTTTTTAAATGGAAAAATGTCCCGCTCAGTTCATTATATCTTAGTCAAAATTGTTAATAAGGGGTTTTATCAAAAAATGTGTTAATGTTAGGTTGATGCAAAATATATACACATCATAATTATATGGGTTTCAAATGTTTAATAAAGCATTTATATGCCGTATGTTGTTGGTCTCAATATTTGCAGATCTGTTTTTGGTATTTACTCGTGAACTACTGCAGTGAATGAATTACAATCTCTGACCACATCCCGTTGATTATCGAAGTGTGACTTTGACACAGTCAAGATAAATATTAAGAATACAATTAAAAATACATTTAGCAGAATTGGGTGGAAGAATCAGTTTTCCTGTAAATACATATATTTTTCCACACCAACTTCCCCCTCTTGACAATTGAGTGATTTACACAATGATTTATATAGTACTTTGACTGTACTGCCATTTTGATGTTTTTTGGGTCAGTAACTTTGTTATTTATTCTGGAACATGGATGACCATTACTTTGACACATTGTTGTATTTCCAATAAATGTATAGTGCTACTCTTAATATCAATATGATATTGCTGAGCTCTCTGCTTCAAAGGGAGGTTGGAGTGCAGGTTCGGCTACACAACATCAACCACAAAGCAGGTAAGGATTTAATGTTTTGTTCAAAGATACTTTAGCCTAATAAATGCTTGGGGGTCTGTGGTCACCACATCCAGCTCAAGAGATTTTCATGTTTTGTTTTTAATATAAAATGCATCAGTATATACCCCACGCCTGGCTTTACGTGTCTTAGAAAAGGCAGTTGCTAACAAGTGGATAAATTAGACTATAAGTGTTGTCAAGGATATGAAACATTGTCATGCTGAACACAGCCTTAACAGCCTTGTTGTGGCGGCGACGTTTGAGTCATGCAATTGTGGTGTAGTTCCTTTATAGCCTAACATTAGCTTTTTACTTCTGGTGATTGCACTTAAGCTTCAAAAAGTTGCATTCATTTGGAAAGATCGTCTTGCCGAACAAAACTTCTAGTATCATAAACTTTCATTTGTCACAGAGCTTCTTTTCTATGATAATCCAAAATCAAGTGAAAAAATCGAACTGGCTGGTTATGGAGGGAACCAGGGCGATGCTAACGTCTGCACTGGCCCACAAAATAACATCATCCCTGCAGCATTCTATAAAGGATGGCAATAACGCGCAAGAGGCACGTGATTTAGGAAAGAAAGGCAATATATGCTATTTATTGCACAAGGAGAAAGAAATACAATGAATAGAATGGAACAGTAAATATAAGATAATGATAAAAATGATAAGTAAGTAACACAGTTCACAGTGGGAGATCAGAGGAGAACTATACATGTTAAGGTGGTGGCAAGCCAGCCGTGTGTGTTCCATGTTCAAAATGTGGGGACATACAGTATTAAGCTAAAGCATAATATTCATGCTATAAATTGAGGGTGTATGGGTGTGAATGTATGTGCAGAGGAACGGTATAATGCTGCTGACAGAATTTTCTGAGAGGAATAACCTGCATATCTTCCTAGAAATACAAAACCAGTATCTCACTGTGTGTGTGACATAATCACACACATGCACTACATGTATGTTTCATATGTCTGTGTTGTGTATCTCTGCATTATTGGTGATGCAATGCAGAAGCTACTTCACAATTACATACTATCTTATATAAGCTATATCTGTGACGTGACTGTGATTATAGTAAAAACACTGATAATGACGATGATGATGATAACGCTGACAAAGATGATGGTGGTAATAATGAAGAATTCAGTCTCTAAACAGCATCCGCCGTCAGAAACAGTGTCAAGCCGATGAGGCAGTTCCTCATTCACACCGTCTCCACGGTTACTGGGCCCTTTCTCATTCATAAGTGTTTCCATGGCAACAGGGACCTTGGCTCATTGATAGAATCTCTGTATCACCTTGGTAACAGGGCCAAGGGAGGAGCCTGATTGATTGTTTTTTTTTTTCCTCCTCTCTTCTCTCTATAATGTAAATGTATCACAACTCACACAGACAAACACACATGTACATGAAGATACAAAAATAGACGCACAGATGACAGGAGCACACACAGACACACACATCTGCACAACAAACGGGCGCTGGTTGAAGATCAAACATATTGAGTGAGAATAATTTTATTCACATATGCACACTAGAAAGTAGGTCATTTGGAATAACCAATGGAAAACAATTTCTTCCTTGTCAGGGACAGAGATGCTGCCTACAGTACATCTTCACACTTGAACTGAATACACACACAGGTAAAGACACCTGCACTGAATGCAGAGGAACACAGCTGATTAAGGAGAAAAACATTAAGCAATATTGCTATTACACAATCTCCCCATCGACCCACTCTCATGGGACACCAACACATTATACAAACACGATCTTTTTTGTCCGCTCTCTCCGCCTGCATTCCTGCTGACTTCAGCTAAATTCGGCTAATTATCTCTGTCCACATCACTGACCAAATCGCTTCATCTCTTCTCCAAACTCTCCACTTTCCTTGTCTCCTTGCTTTTCTATATTACCATGACTCAACTATGTCATACTTAATGTGTCTGCATACTTGTAATGTTCTCTTATATCCATATTATACCCTACGTATGAAAGTAAAGGTGCTACTAAGATTATCAGTACCCTATTATTCCCTCTAATTAACATCATGTAGCATCAAAGAAGAAGAAAGGTGAAGAAAATGTCACACACATAGCTTCATATTAGCAGTCCATACAGTACAACTCCTGACAATGACAGAACTGAACATATTACCTCTAGATGGTCCTATACAGTATTCAGTTATCTCAAAGTGAAAGCTGCTGCGAGCTGCAATAATTTTTTACAATATCCTCAAAACACATTTTAAACTGGGGGACGTCAAGAGAGGATGATTTCACAATCCTTCTTAAGTGATAAAGGAGGGTGAGGGAGACCATGTTTAAGTTAAAGATCAGTCATTATTCTTACCGTCATTCTTCCACTTTGAGCACAGATGTAGAAAATTTCAATTTCAGATGATTACAAGGTCATTGAAAGGACTTTCCGTGCTTCCTTCCCCTCTTTTTTCCCCCTCATTTCCCTGTGCCAGTTGTATCTAATCAAAGAACCTCAACAAGGGTACAAGAAGGAGGAACTGAGGGGAGGATGCAAGGCAAGACTGGCTGTAAACTAAGGGTAATTGGACTAATAATCAATACTGGGCATAAAAAACAACTAGCTTATTCCCAGAGCCAAATCACTCAGGCAATTTACGACAAGAGATAGGTCAACACACACACATGCACCCACACACACACACACACACACACACACACTTGGGCATGGAATTGAGGGTGCACACAAATCCGCTTACATCCAGCAAGGTTGTGAAGTAAATAGCTAATCTATTCACACATGTTAAGTGCCATTTGTGTGTTTGTCTTCGTATGTGTCGTGCAAGCAAGTGCACTAGGACTGAGTAGGAAATGAAGAGGAATGTTTGAAGTGGAAATGTGTATGTGTGTGTGTGTATTCGCGTGCATGCATTGGTCAGTGTGTTATCAAAGGTTTCGTCCAGGGGTGGGTAGAAAGGCCAAGTAGCCTTTCATCTTCAAAGAGCTGCACTGCTAAAAACACAACCCCAATTCATAAAGAGCACAACAAAGAATGTGCGTGTAGTGTGTACTTGTGCGTGTGTGTGTGTGCGTGCGCGTGAGAGAGTGTAAAATGGATTGACTTCAGTCAGTGTACATAATGTATCATGGGAATGTACAGTATGTGTGCTGTAAGTGCTGCAGCTTATTCTCTATGGCACATCATGCTGTAGCTTTCTGCTTTACTGCAAAATGGTAACAACTCAGCTGGTTAACACAGAGATAAAGACCAGAGGTGTGATGTATGATGTGATTTAAACTGCAAAATACATACATTCACACATTCACATTTTTACTTTTTCTTTATTTTAACTCATTTCTTTTACATCTTGCTTCACTTTTCTCAGGCTGTATCCAGAATGAATCACTATTCCCTAATTTGCATTTACCTACAGTATACAGGGCAAGGAAACTGAAAGAGGGAAAGTGACAGCGTTCAAATTTTGTATTGGAGCCAGAGTTTAGTGTCAGTTCTATTGAGGTCAATGGGGCTGACACGGCAAATCACACTATCACCCATCATATCTTTGTTGTTTTACCTTCAAATTAAAAAAAAAAACCTTCCACAAAATTAAAAAGCACACATTATATGATCTTGACTTGTGTTTTTAATCTAAATGTGCGCCTTTCTTTTTCTTGTTATTGGTCTCCAAACAGACTAAAGATGTCAAGCCCCTGTTTGGACCAAAACTGCCAGATCAGTTGTTAATGGCTCTTATTATTATTCTGGCTGATCTTAATGATATGCTGTCAGTTGCCAGTTTGGTAAATATCTGCCAAACTAGGATTTGACCGAATGCTATAATGCCTGGCAGTTTGCCTCGGTGATTTTCAATCATACTAACGTTAATTAGCTAGCACACATATATGTCATGACAATGATTAGGCTAGAGAGGCTGTAACATTTGCTATCACTTACCGACACCACGGCTCCCCGTCTGTTTCCTTCACAACCTCACAAGAATTATTGCTTACTAATATTTACGGTCCAAATTAATGTAGGTGACTCAACAGAGTTACTGTTTGCTAACGTAAGCTTAACAAAGTGCAAATGCTAACTTAGTTCACTGACAAACAAACAAGTTGACAATCATAGCAAACATTATCTAACCTTAGCCCTCTTGAATATTATTAAATATTTTTCACAGTTTTACATTTGTCTTGTAACGGATAAGCAAACATGTGTTCCTAACAGCAGGTAGCGCTAGCTATGTTGGATCCAACAGGGGTTTAAGATGCAGCGGCTGGACAGAGCCGTGATCTGTTTGGAGACCAATAACAAAGAAAAAGCGAATTGTAACTTTTCAGGTTGTACATCCACCAAGTAATTTGTCTCAAACATACTTGCAAACCATTTTCGGTGCACGTTCAATCATCTATTGCCAAAACTATCAATTTTTTTGGTTGCATGCCTAAAAGCCGTCAGTACAGGTGGAGCAGTGATCACCCTGAGACCAACTGACACCTCACATCTGAAGAGTCTACCAACAGACCTATATAGACCACAAGATTTAAAGCTAGCATCCATCTCTTGTCTAGAGGAATGTGGGATTGTTAAGGATGGATGATCTCCACATCTGAGCCAGGACACTTCGAAAAATATTGTTTGTTGATTATAACGACTAAATCAGGAAGTACTTTGCCGTTACAAATTTCGAGATGGGTTGTAATTACAGACAGTGGCTTTACTCTCATCTGGACATTAAATGTAAGAAAATGTGCTGCTTGTATGTTGGATCAACATCTGCACTACAACAGCAGCAATGCTTCTGCGTATAAGAGAACTAATTTTTTAACTGCTGTGTCACGCTTGCTCAGAGGGTTTCAGTGTCTATACAGATTTCCTACTGTAAAAACGCAGAGGGGCGGGGGGGATTATGGGAGACCAGGCTTTTGCTGGAAGTTTTAAGGACTGCTTCGCTTCATTCTGCTCTGCCTCTCTTTCCTCTCCTTCCTCCTCTCTGTATCTTGATACTTCCTGCTGTCTCACTGACACTCGTCTTCTCACTCCTCTTCTCTCTTACAGTCACACTGTTGTGCCACGCTGAGATGAGCTTGGCATCATGATTGCTCTTATTAAAGCATAAGGACATACTGCCAGACTGAGTGCTCACTCACTCACACAGTGTGTGTGTGTGTGTGTGTGTGTGTGTTTGTATGTGAGAGAGAGAGAGAGAGGAAGAGGTTGGCAGTGGGGGGCAATCACCAGTTTCCCCGGTGCTTTGTCAGCAAAGATGCGCAAGGTTTATGTAACCCATAAAGCTCTCCAAATCACCACATGCATGCACACACGCATGCAGTGACCTCAACATATTAATCTGTGCCAGCACTGCCACACAATCATTTTACTTATCACAGTGGCCCATAGTTGTAGTAACACAGTTTCACTAAATGACTTGTCTAATGAGTGAATGACACAGGAAAACAGTATCACTGCCGTCACAATTCAGTGGTTTACTCTATACTTTGCTGTTTTAATACACAGAATCAGCAAAGTGTGAAATTTGCAAGGTTGGAAAGACAAAAAAAACTGTATTTTAAGGGATAGTTTTTTATGTAGGGTTGTGTGAGTTTGAAGAAGCAGACAGGAGTACCACCACTGAAGCTAAGCAATACACTGCTCTGGACAAGGGCTGCAGCTAATGTATTTTAGCCACCTAAAAAAAATCAATATCAGCTTACGTGTAAGCTTTATTTAAAATGTTTTCATCGCCTCACCTTGCCGTTGGACACACCTTTCTCACAGGGAACTGAAGCTGTTATCTATGCTCTCTTAAAAGCTACCAGACTCCTTTGACAAAAACAGTAATCTTACCTCACAGAACAAGGGAGTTTAGTTAGTTTGTGTTATTGTGGGACTTTGGTGAAAAGTCCAAACTAACCTTTCAAAACACCAAAGTCACAATAACACACACAAATTAACCAATCGAAGCAGCAGAAGACCCACAACTCCCGTGTTCTGCGAAGAGTCTAGTGACTTAGAAGATAGCATAAATTACGGTTTCAGTTCTCCATTCGACACGGGCGTCTGACAGCAAGGTAAAGCAGTGAAAATATTATAAATGCAGTGTACACTTAAACTGATATTGATATTTTTAGGTGGCTAAAATATGTTTTGCTACTGCCCATGTCTGCTGTAGCAGATTGCTTAGCTTCCATGGTCTGCTTAACCAAACCGACAGCGAGCCGACAGCCATCTGATTTAGGTAATTCACTCACTATGGTCATACAACCTGTCATACAACCCCACCTTTAAAAAAATCTGAGCTATCTCCTTAAGTATGTTGTTAAAATGGACATCAAAAAACAATTCTAAAGCGTTGTGAGTACGCATTCTTCAACAATTACATATTCTCTTCACTAACCAATCTCTTGCGCAATCAAAGTCATGTAAATCACATTAATCATTTAACAAAAAACTGCAGCCATACACCAGCATATCATCACACAGCCTGCAATACTCACATGAGAAAGAAAGTGTCTTGAAAGAAGAAATGTCATTTGACCGTCATATGGGCGGAAGGATCAACAGACAGACACGTGTTGGGAAAACAGAACCATCTGGCATTGACAAGTCACTGCACCTTTTCTACATCACCCAAAGATAAAATGTAAACTTGTTGCATGTGTGTAAAGACAGTTATTCTGCTCCTCTTCCCTCTTTCTATTTCTGTCAATCCAACTCATTATCTATTTACTCCAGTCTTTCTCTATGACATATGATCTAATCAGTGATTGTAACTAATCATGTTAATCCTATCATGGGTCCAAAGCACCCTCACTGACATCTTTTTTTATCACAATCCTCAGGCTGTACCCCATTTGTTCCCTTTACCCCTGTTCACCTTCTTGTTGAGCATTCACATTAACTATGGCAGTCCAATACAAATCCTAACTCTATGAGGTAACAGTTTACCTCTCTTTCTCAAGGATTTGTTTTAACATGGCACTTGACATCAAAAGGTATACACATTTTCACTGTTGGTCTTTATACATGGTCCCAGTTCTGCTGTTAAAAAGTGTCCACATCACAAATGGAGTCCTATTTTATGTTGGAGTTATTGTACTGCAAACCCTGGCTTCATTTTGGAGTGTAGAGTTTTCCCTCCCTTGCTTGTTTTCCTTTTTTCTTTTACTTCCTGCACTCTTCATTAGTCTTTTTCAATTTGTTACCATTGTTTCTCTGTCTCTATTTAGCTATCAACACCTGTGAATTTTTGTACATTCTTTCTTCATACCTTCTATTCAGTGTCTATTCCCTCTGTGACCCCCCACTCCCTCTGTCTCTGTGTGTGTTGTGGTGACATTTGTTCACTACCCAGGCTGCTGGCCGCCTGCAGCTCTGCTCTGTGATCTGACTGCTGCCTTCCCCAGAATGGGGCCATTCATTAGGGCGAAGGAGCATGGATAGGACACTCACAAACACACACACACACACACACACACACATGTACAAACACACACTAAAACACATGACAAACTACTTCATTTTCTCCAGTTTCAGTTGAATAAGAAAAGAGAAAACCACATCTTATTCTGACCTCCTGTTTTCATAACTGTGTGTGCCTTTTTGAGTGCTCATGCAGGTACTTGCTGTGCATGTGTGTGTGTGTGTTTTAATATGTGTGTGCTCGGCTCATCTATTTGCGTGCCACTCACCCTGTGAGCACCACCACAAAGTCCATGACGTTCCATCCATTCCTCAGGTAGGAGTTCTTGTGGAAGGCGAAACCAAGTGCCAGGATCTTTATTCCAGACTCAAAACAGAAGATTCCTATGAAGTACGGCTCTGTATCATCCTGAGGGGAGAGAAAGACAAGAAAGGAAGAAGTAGAAAGGTTAAGAGGGATGGAAAAAGACAGAGAGACAAAGTGAGACACCTCTCAGTAGCTTGATGAGTCTGTGTTCAGAAGAAGCCTTTTCATACACGTGTTTAACTTCATAACAGTACATTTAAATACAACATTTGTATATTTACTTGTGAATCTACTGCATGTCTTTATTAAAATTAAGTGTATATTCTGTATGGTCCTTTGGTATCTGTATGACTGCATGTTTCTAATGTGTTGTCATGCACAAAACATTTGGATCAATGCATTTTTTTAAGGTGAAAAGAAACCTTGTTTTAACTACCTCTTTATGCATCTCCTCAAGAAAAATCAATCAGAACTCCAAACACATGCTGACATATTGTATCATGTCTGTTTAACTTACCAGGCGCTCAGACAGTGGCGTCTTGTCCCCATCAGGCAAATGTTGTTCCAGAGCCAAGACGATGCAGTTGGCAATGATGGTGGCTAGAATCATCCACTCAAATGGAGTGAGGAAGGTCAGTCAAGGAACAAACACTTCTTGAGACATAAATAAAAACAGTTTATATTCCAATAATATACAACATTAAAAAATACAACTTGACATGATAAGTGCTTTTTTGTACATAGTCACGGCATAATGTGCCTCATTTTTATCACCTTCCAACAAGAGGTGCTATAATTATGATACGTTACTCTTACGTAATTATTATAAGGTCACATGTCCTCACAAACTTGTTTGCTATTTTTGCATCATATCAATATGACTTGTTTGAAAAGGCCTGCTGGCAGTCAGGGCTTTAATTTAGCAGGAGTCGTTAGTGCAAACAATCTCACATCCAGTAAATTCAAATATGCATCTATTTATACTTAAAATAAAGTTTAGATCATCTGCAATATAGGTTCATTACTAATATGTACTATTTATGAATGGATTTGGATTTTCTGAGTTATTGTTAATTGATGTGTCTTAAATTAGTACATCAGTACATCTTTGTGGGTGCAGGACCATGGTCAAATTTAAAGTTGCATGCACAGTAATATAAACACTTCAGCTGTTTCAGTGGCAGTTTTGTCAACCTTACAAATCACCTGATTGATATGCAAATATATGCAGCAAAATACCACAAAAATATGATCAGAATATGGACTCCATGGAGTTGCAGTGACAAGAGTGTGTCCACGGAAACCAAAAGGTACATACAACAACAACAACTGAAATCCTGCAAATGCTATGGTGGCAGGGCATGAAAAGCACCCAAAATTGTTGAAACTATTTGCACACTAAAATCAAATTAAAACAGCCTTTAAACTGAGGATTGTTATAGAGTATAATTTTCAAGCTCTAAAACATGTCGTAAATTATGTGATATTTCCCTAACAGTTAAGAGAATATCACCTCTCTCGTGTTAAAGGTTAAATTTAGGGTCAAATGTGTGCAGTTTGAATACACTGAATGTAAGTGAGTCAGACAGACAGCAGGCCTATAGCTCAAACGGACCGATGTCTGGCCTCTCACTGCTATTGCCGCCTGCTTACACACACACACACACACACCCTCACAGACCCACAAGCCATCATTATGAGTCAGTTAAATATGCTAAGTGTATGTTCTGGTAACACACCACCCACACAGACAAACAAAACAAACAAACTCACACACACACACACACACACACACACACACACAAACAGACACAGGCTATATTAAAGTGTTAGTGTGTAATAGCATGCCTGGACACTGAATGAGATTTATTGTGACATCAGCGTTTGGCTCTATGTGCATAACGTCTAAGGGCTAGCTCAGTGAGGGACAATGAGAGACAGAAAGACAAATAAAAAGAAAGAGGGAGTGTGTCATACATCTAATTGTGTTTGTCACAATCTCTCTCCCTCTCTCTCTCTCTCTCTCTCTCTCACACACACACACACACAGACAGACACACAAACACACAAACACACACACACTCTGGTGGTGTCTTCTTAAATCAATCCCCCTGTCTCGTTAAGGTCACAAGATGAATAGTCACATTTACAAGAGAAGAGAAAGCGAGTGGAGAGAAAGTGACCAAGAAATAGAATGTGAGAGCAAATGTGCGAGGAGATGAATGAGTGAGCAAGAGGAAGGATGAGGAAGGAAAAAAGGCAAGTACAGAAAGACGAGAATATCACGAGAAAGGAGTTTGAAGTCCATAATTAAAATTATAATTATGTGTACATATCATGGATGTCTACAGCTATTCTATTCTATTCTACTGTACTCAGTTCTAGTCTTTCTCCTCTTCTTCACCTTTTTCTTCCTTCCTCCTTGCTTGCTACCTTTGGGAGCAGTCATTCCCAAGGTAGTGTGGAGGAGGGGAAAAATTGAACCGCGAAGAGCTGAAAAGGAAGAAGAGGCTATTTATGGAAACATACATCACCGTATTTGTGCATGTGTGAAACATGTCTGTTACATGCCTGTGTCTATGTGTATGGGTGTATTTGTGTAGACCTTAGTGTGCATGTGTATGCTTGTTTTCCTCAGCCATGATCAAGGAAACTAAAAAGCTGCTCTAGCCAGTTTCAAACCCACAATGTGTCTGTGTGTGTGTGAGTGTGCGTGTGGTTTGTGATCGTCTGTTTGACCGCTCTTTACTCACACGCACACATTACTAGAACACCCAGGGCACCACTCAATTAGCCTCCCTGCCCCCCAGCAATGCGTGTGTATAAATGTGAGTGTGTGTACATGTACATATGTATATGCATGTGCGTATGTGTTGGGCTGTGAGAAGGCAGGGTGTAGTTAACTGAAAAAGGGGAAGTGAGACGAGGAGAGAGAGAGAGAGAGAAATAGAGGAGCAAAGAGACGGGGAGAGAGAAGAAGAGAGACTGATATAGAAACACGAGGACAAAGGGACAAATGTGTGTGTATGGTGTGTATTAGAAATGCTCCCCATGAGAGATGACTGTTCGATGTGTATGAAGACCATATGGCACATATCGACCTGCATTATGTCTCAAAACGTCACATGATTTGATCCCTCTTTAAGGTCTTTACACACTGGGGGCATGACGAATAAACAACATGAAAACGTGAAATACTCGCCTCGGTATGTTTCACATCAAAACTATTCATACTGGCAGCGATGCAAATTTGTGATACTTGTTTAGTTTAAGGTTTTCATGTAAATAGATAAGGATCCTATTGACCCAGAGAAACGTCGGGCAGTGTGTCTGAGGTAAACTGTTACATAGCCACAGCTGTAAGCTATTTTTTTTAGTTTCCTTTTCGCAAAATGCTCTGATTCCCCTTTTCCATCAACATGGGCAGGTTTCGTTCTGGTTCCCACACCTAATTTTGAACCGTGCAAAGCATTTCGACCAAAAATAAATTGGTTGGGAACCCAAAAAAGCAGCAGGTTTTCCTTGATCTAAAGTGTGAACCATGATGACATCAGCGGGCAGAGAGGAGAGAAGATAGAGAAGGCAACAACAAATACTCTAAGTGAGAAATCATTGGGAAAAATACAGTTAAGAGTTGGTCCATGCTTTTTTTGGATAAAAATAAGTATCTTTAATAACAGAACAAAGTGTGCAGGTAATCAATGTCACCTGCCATCTTGCTATTTACTTCTGTTGTGCAGTGTGCAACACCCTCTCTTGATGATACATCCTTGATTACAATGGCTCCGTTCAAAACAGTTGGAAATGCTGGCTTGTTCATTAGATGGCACTAGAAGTTTCCTCAAAAACTGAACGGAACCAGTTCAAGAACCAGAGCTAATTTGGTAGAAAGGTATGAGGAGGTATGAGTGAATTTAGGTTTCCTCTAGTAAACAGTTACGCAGTTTATACATTTAGGGATTTTATTGTAAAAACCCAAAAGGATGGAAGGAGTGGATCTGGCGTGTGCTTCCTTTGTCAAGGTTGAAAGCAGATATAAAGTTTGCTGTGTTGGCTCAGACTCTGGAGCCTGTATGTTCATGCTTTATAATCCTCATAAAGTGCAGGCGCAATGTGATTGGTAGATGCCTTCTGTTGCATTGCAAAAGCTCAGAAAATCCTTCTTCCAAATAAAAATCATGTTGCTTTTTCACTGGGTAATATTCATATTCTCTGTTAAAGTACTCGTCAAAAACAACCACACTAACAAAATGTATAGATGTGCCAATTAATCGCATGAAAAAAACGCCCCTGGTGTGTAAAGACCTTTACACTGGCAGTGTGTGTGTCTATACGGGTGTATGAAATATTCAAAGAGGCACAAGTATCATTAACGATGCTCCCTGCAACACATGCACATACAGTATATACAAATTCAGAGTATGGATAGATGACTCACACTCACTGCCATAAACCATTCAATAATGAATCTCCTCTTCCTGCTTCCTTAATGGCTATATATAGCAATATGACAGTTAAAAGCAAGAGAAGAATCGGGGGTGAGGGAGAAAGGGAGGGAAAGAGAGAGATGAGGATAGCTTGCTCCCTCAACATTCTCCCACCCTTCATCTTTCAAATGTTTTCTTTGTCCTCGGTCTCTCTCTCTCTCTTTTTTGCCTCCCCTGTGATTCTCGCTCCGCCCTAAGTTCTGCATATGCTTGCTTTTTATTATCTGTCTAGGTGTGCGTCTGTGTGTGTGTGTGTGTATACACATTGTAATGGGGACAGTAGTAGGTCGTAGACGGAGATGTCTCGCCAAGAAAAAGGGAAGTGAGGCCTTCAAAGTACACCACTGGAGCCAAATGACGCACGCACACATACGCACAGTTTCTGGCCTTTTCTTCACCTTGTCCATCACTGCTTCATACAGTCCTCATGGTCACCCTCTCTCCTACCTTCTCCCCTCCTCGGTAAAGCCCCTGCCTGTTCCTCGCTGATATATTTCTCTCTGTAGCTGCCCTGTTAAGCCTCCCCTCTCTTTCTTCTGTATCTCTCTGCTTTTATATCCCCATCTCCTTTTACATTCTTCTCTCTTTCTCATTTTTCCTCCTCTCTGCTCTGCTTGTTTTTCTGGCTCCCTCACTGTTTTGCATCTCTCCTTCCCATCTCTCCTCAGTCCACCTTTCTCTCACTGAGTCCGCCCATCAATCATCCCTATCTCTATCATGCCATCTCCATTCAATATCGAATGAGATGCCGCGTCAGCAAGCACACGAGGACACAGACAGCAAGAGGCACAGTATGAGAAGGGATGTAAGAAAAAAAAAAGGTTTGATAGGAGGAAATATATGGAGGGCTAAATGAAAGAGAGAGGAGAGTATGAAAGATAGAAATAGAGATAGAAAGAAAGAAACTGTCCTGTGGGCACAGACATGATTGAAAAGAGCGAGTGGTGAGGAATAAAAGCAAGAGAAGGGGGGAGGACGTAGCAGAGGGAGGAAAACAACAGTGAGGAAGAGAGAAGGGCAGAGACGAAGAGCATAGGAGTGCTGAATGGGGGATAAAGCGAGAGAATGACAAGGGTGTGTGAGGGTATTGCGGTATTTTCTTCTTCTGAGCGGTGTGTATGCTCTGTCAAAAGTAGGTTAGTAGCAGAACACACACACATATATGAAGGGAGGGGGAACGAATGGAAGAGAGTGGGTGGGAGACATTATACTGTCACATACAGTATGTATGTGTGCATGTATGTGTGCCACTAACACATGGCGGCACCATATGAAACCACTGCAGCTATATATTGACACGCTTCACACATTTCCGCACCGCCACATGAGCATATGTGCTTTTTATAATACCTCACACGACTTATCGGAAGTGCTTAAATGTGCCAGCATCGTGGCAAGTACACACATGTATGAAAACACACACATATGCAGACACACACAACCGCAACAGAACCCTCTTGTCAAAATGTCCACTCCTTAATAGCCTCCACAGCCGGGCCTCTCTTCACCCCATCCATGCACGTGCCATATTGCCATTAATACACACATATTCATACGTACGCTGTGCGCACACGGACCAACACTAGACCACTTTCTTACACTCCACTTGTCTGCCAATAGAGTCCAGACCAGCTGCTACCCTTTGGGAAGGTGCCAGCTTCCCTATTAATAAAACCAAGCCTGATAGTACGGGCCTTTCTCACTCTGACACTCACTATCTACTGAGTTTATTTCTGATAAACCACACTTATTTGTTTACTGTGATAAATTTGCTTGATGTGTTTGTAGAGTAAAAAAAGGCTCAGTAATGGCACTAATTTTATTATTAGAATCTATATTTTAATAAGTTAACAAAGTCATGAATAACAATAACAAGGACGAAATAATCTGCTTGCCTCAAACACCCTCTATCTTTCTATATCTGTTTCTATTTGTGTGTGTTTGTGTGTGGAATGAAGATATTAGGAAAATATGCGATAACATTACTGAATATTGCAATAAAGACATTATTTGCAATAAATAGATATTAAAGTGTACTCAGTTCTGTCTTTCTGCTGCTTTGAGTATACTGCTAAAATACAACAAATTGCATGTTGAAAAAACAATTAAGGAAATTATATCTGGAATGCTTTGCTCAGCCTGCTGGCCCCGCAACACAGCTTCGGATAAGCGGTTGAAAATGGATGGATGGATGGATAAAAGAAATCTTTTCGAACATTCTTTTATTGAACAAATTAAACATTAAACTGAACACAAAAGGCACATATAATACCAATATATTTAACTCAGAAAATCCCTGAGTGCAATATCGCAGTCTTTTGTGATGTGTTTATCATGCTAGCTGACACTGCAATGACAATAAAAAATGATACATTGTGCAGCCCAGTACTGAAGAAGGTACCGTAGGTATACTAAAAAGGCTGCACAATTATCAAAATATTAAAATCCCAATATGGCCAAGCGCAACATCCAAATCACAGGAGCTACAATTTTTTAATAAAGGTAAAATACGTCACAGCGTATTATTAATGAAGCACTGTGGTGCTACCGAGATGCCCCGACCTAAAAATCATACTCCAAATACAAGGGCATATGCTTGTTTGCTACAGACCCCAGCAAAATCCACATTGTCCCCTTTTTTTTCAGAGAAAATGAAATCCAAAAACTACCATTAGTACTGAGATCACAAGGCATATCACAATCACAAGATCCATCAAAATAATTGCAGTATGACTTTGCATATTGTGCAGCCCTATTTACATTAAAAACTCTTGTTAACAAACATCAAATATAATTTATGAATGTACTTGTGCACGTTAATGTTTTGTGCTGTTTTTAAGAAGAATACAAAAAGAAGAAGAAAATAGGACAAAGTTAAACTCATAACTTAACAGCCTCTCCTTTTCTCTGTCAGTTTCTTTATATCTCTCGCTCCTTCCCCTCCCTTCCTCTTCCTCTCTCCCTCTCTGTCCTGTTACATTATGCAGCAGAGCGCTGGCAGAACAGCTCAAATGATTACTTCATTTTCTTGTCACTTTTCCCTCAGAAGCACTGATTTGATAAAATGAATGGGATTAAGCACTGTGGTTGAGACCTATCTAATTATTTTGATAATCAGCAGCCATAGAAGATAAGAGACACGGTTGAAGCGCCTCGTTTTATTCCTGCATCATATATTTAAAATAGAATCTCACCAATCACAGTTTAAGTTTCTCTGTGTGTATTTCAAACGTTGCCTTGCATTTTCCCATTTAGCAACATTTTCATTTGTAAAATATGAATAGATATAACGTTATTGTCTTTCCAGGCTCTAGTCGGGAATCAAATATGGAGTCATTCTGAGGAGCAATTACTATATAATTTTGCATATCTTATTCCAGAATGAGGGTATGCAGTAAATCATTGTGCTTGTGTCTCCATAATGGGGAGGCCAGCATCAGCAAGAAAATGGCCTCCGCCGAGAAGTGTTGTCACATGGGACAATACTCCTCTAAACAAAAACCTATGATTTTTGCTGCCGCATTCAACCCTGTGACCAAAAGCATAACAACAACTGGGATCAAAATACTGTCCGACATGAAACTCAACCAAACGCATACCCGTGCCTCAGTGCTACACAAAAATGTAATGATTCTACATTTATCCCACTTTGGCACCATGTCTGACTGTGTTGCCAAACAAATGGGAGTGCCCGAAGGCCAGTTTAGCCCTGCTTGGCCTCTCTCAGTCTGATTTAGCATCAATCAGTGTGTATAGTCTTTACAGTCGCCCACTTCTTCTGCCTGTTTATTCCATACGGCATATGTTGTGTCTCTATCTCACCCCTGCCACTGCCTCTCCCTCACCACCCACATATAGCCGAGTTGTCACTTTGTACAAGATGCTGACGGTGGTGTGTTTGCGTGTGTGTGTGTGTATGTGTGTGTGCCGTGGCCTGTGTGTAGAGTATCACAGTAGCATGTGACATTCTTTTTTTACATGCACTGTATGTTCAGGAAGGTGGTGCAGGTGTGTTAGTATGAACGTGTGTTTGTATGCCCAACGGTGCTCGCTGATTTAACTGTGTGCACTCGCCTGTTTTTCACTGCCAAAGTGTAAGTGTGTATATGTGTGTGTGTGAGTGTGTGCCAGCACGCCCTGCAGGTAGAGCGCAGGTTTCCAGCAGGGTTTGTCTAGTAACAGCCGCAGCACGTGACTAAAGAACACGGGCATGAAAAAATCGATCCATCACAGACTCTCTCCCTCTCTCTATTTTTCTCTCTCTCCACGTATCCGAATCCCAAAAATAGCTCTGCCCCACGTCACTGCACCCCCCTTTCTCTTACACACACAGACATATGCATTCTCAAAGACACACACACAAGTCCAAACTAGCCAGCAACTGAGACTGAATTATTCAACAGAGCCAGAATGCACAGCTAAGAGAAAGGGGAAGGGGAAAAACGCAGAGGGAAAGGACAGAGACAGAGAAACAAAGAAAAATGGAAAAGAGACAGATATGATCTTCTTTTCAATGTGCATACAGTAAACGTGAACAGATGCACACTAGATCTATTGCCAGCAGATCAAGATGTAAATACAAGATTTAACTAATAGGTCTTACATATCATTTGACCATTAAAGACTAACAGAGGTGATTCCTGGCACCGTTACAATCCTTGTCAGGTTTTCTGTACTATAAGTAAGCAAACAACTGCTGTCAATATTTCTATTGTGATTTATGCCTTACACAGCAGCATGTTTCCATATTGATTTTGCTTCCATTTCTCAATTGCCACATATGTTACAAGGGCACCCATCTGCAGTATATCAAAAAACAGCTAGCACGATGCATTCATCAGATTTTCGAGGATCAATTTACAATCTGAAAACAGTACAGCTTGTCATTTTCACTTGCTGTTGGTGAACCGTTCCTCCTCAGCACTTCATTGCACTTGTAATTGCTCTCCACTTCTTTTTACAACTATTCATTTGGCAACATGTTAGCCATAAAACAGGTTAAGCCATTGGAATATAAGTGCTATGTGGATGTATGATTGTCTTCGAGACGTTCTGCTTGCCAGTTGTCCAAAATACTTACTGTGCAATTTTGAGAATGTGAATAAAATATCAATTCACTTGTCAACGGGAAGACAGAGAGAGACAGAGAGACAGAGAGACAGAGACAAAGAGAAACAGAAGGAGAGAGAGGGAAATGTTGATTCCTCACTACCTCGAATGACCTCAGTGTTCCTCCACTTCTATGTAAGAACACTGTGGGAGGACAGACAGATATATTTCAGTAAAACACACGCACATGCACACACCCAGACAAGGTAAAAGCAAAATCACAGAGTGAAGATGTAGTACCAAAGATGTTGCTGTCTACATGTAAAGTGGCTATTTTAAGTTATTTTCTTAAAAGCATTATTTGAAATGACCAGATTACTTTTTTTCAGAGGACAACCCTACAAATAAATACATATACAGCACATAATGAGAAAAAAAAAAAAGTGCTATCTGGGTGGGGAAAAATACGAAAAAAAAAACCCCACCCCATCTAAATAGATTAGGCTTTCTTATAAGCTCAATTTTGTTTGTACCTCTGAGTGTGCACTTGTGCGTGTGTGTGTGTGTGTGTGTGTGTGTGTGTGTGTGTGTGTGTGTGTGTGTGTGTGTGTGTGCTCATGCAAACCCCAGTGCCGAGTCTGCCCGTAGGGAGTCAGGATACAGATCAATTCACACATTTATTACCAGACAGTCAAAGGTATGAGGTAGGCAGATTGAGCCCAGAGGGCACACACACACACACACACACACGCACACACACACACACTTACACCTACACACACACACACACACACACACACACACACGCGCACACACACACACACACACACAGGAATCATAACACATATGCAGACGGATGCACTTCTTACCGCAACAATTATGAGCAAACTAAACTAAACAAGACTTGCAGCTGTCAGGATGCTCTGCAATGTATCCCTCAAAACTTCAAACAAATGCTTTAAAAAAATTAGCATTGCAGAAGGAGGAAGGAGCCAATTAGAGGGAGGACAAGATGCGGTGGAGGAGAGCGAGCGGAGCAGCAGTGGCAGGGAGGGGAGAGGGGAAAAAAAAGGAAGAATGATGGATCGGCTCTGAGCGAAAGACAAAAAGTACAGGTAGTGAAACGTGAGAGGAGACGACCAAACTTCACTTCCTATCAGTCAACGAGAGAAGATAGAGAAAAGAGAGGGGAGGAGGGGGGAAAAGGACAGAGGTAAAAAGTGTGTGTTTGTGTTGGGGAGGGGAGGGGAGGGGAGCTGGCATTAGCAGAAACTCACTGTAACACTCACTGTGTGTGTGTAGCTCCCTAGACGAAAATCTGTTCAGTCACATTATGGGAACTAGCCTCCCATTTGGAGACAAAAAAAAGTCTCCATACCAAGTCTTTGGTTTTAGTTAAGATTAGAGTCATGATTGAAGTCAGGCATGTAGCTGCTGTGGTAGGGTAAGTCTAAAAAATAAATGTGCGTCAATGCAATGTCTTTCCAAGTGACAAAGACAAGTTTGTGTGTGTGTGCTGTGGCTGCAGTGTAGCCGGCCAACCCTGAGTGTTTGACTCTCCACCACTTTTTTGTTAAATGATTTATATGCAGACAGGCAGTTTGCCTCTCTCCATAGTTTCTCATTAGCCTACCCCTCTCTATAATGTCGCTGTCTTACTGCCCCCTTCTTTTTTTTTTATATCTGTCACTCCATGGTCCATCTAACCATTCTGTCTCTCTACTTCAGCCGCATATTAGCAGCAGTCAGGAACAGCTTTTTACCCCATCTCTCTCTTACTCTTGTCTTTCCTTTCCTCCTGTGCTTTGGAAAAGCTCATTTTATCCCACACAATAAACTACCCTTTAATTACTGTGATTAACCCCTTACCCAAATATCTGAGAGACAAATAAATATATACTAG
Source organism: Cephalopholis sonnerati (assembly GCA_019142605.1). Classification (NCBI taxonomy): domain Eukaryota; kingdom Metazoa; phylum Chordata; class Actinopteri; order Perciformes; family Serranidae; genus Cephalopholis; species Cephalopholis sonnerati. The sequence continues at coordinate 33,631,562 of JAGQAX010000016.1, forward strand.
CTTTGTTTATCCCTCTGTTAACAGTGTGGCAACTAGCGCTGGGCAATGTGGAGAAAAAAATAAATAAAAATTGGTATATATTTTTTGTATTTTTCCCGGTTTAATGATAGTGAGAGACAAATATGAAAGGAAAGAGAAGGGAGGACCTGCAGGAAAGGACCCTGGGTCAGACTCAAACTCAGGCCAATGTGGCCTGGGTTTGAGTCTCAGGACACGTACCATTAAGGACTAATGGTACGCGCTCTACGCAGTGAGTCACTGGAGCACCCCGAATGTTACAAGATTTTTGACCAAATACCTAGATATCATTGATGATGATATTGTGGGGTTGACTATTGGTGCTTTCACAAAATATTTACACAATAAGATGTCTGATGAATAACTGGGGCTGTACCTGACTCAGAATTATGTCAGTCAAATCCAAGCTATAAATGTATCACTTCTAAGCAGAAGAGAGAAGATAACGTTATTTCTAAGGCTCACGGTGCAAAATCTCTGTTCCTCTGTGCCGCTGCATCATGTCCGCAGCTGTCTGTACCAAAGAGTACTGTAAAAGTCAAGAGTGCTCACTCTGCAGCTAAATCCGGGGACCAAATCGTTCCCAGAAGTAAACTGCACAGCACAGTGACTGGCAAAAAAATAATAAAAAATGAATGCTGCTCACTTTGAAACAATCTCGACTGAGGGGTGTCCGACTGACGCTTCGAATCTCCGACTTTCAGGAAGCAGCCCTATCATTAATAATCCGTAATATGATATCATGACTAAGTGGATAAACGCAAATACTAGAACAGCTAGAACTATCAGTTAAGTTCAGAAAACTAATGCAGTATTTAAAACGATATCCAAAATCTAATACAATGTCTAATCTCGTAATATTAATATATTGCCCATCCTTTGGGGCAGCACACACACACGTGCTCCATGATAATGCTGTAAACTTTTCTAATTATCAGGTCTCTATGTCACCTGGAGAATGTAAGGGTAAAGACAGTTGAAGGAAGGGGGGCACTGTATCACGATTGAAAAGTGCTTGTTTCACGTGGCCCCTGTTATTTTTAGGCTGGTCTCATGTGAAAGATAAAGACTTGTGGAAGTAACTGGATTAAAGAGAGAGCTACAGAGGGGGGGTCAGACCCAATATGAGCAGCAGTGTGTCTTGTAAGAGTGCATGTGTGTGTTCTTGTAGGTTCTCCAAATGAAAAGAGACAGAAAAAAATAGACAGCAGAAAAATGACTGCCCCACAGACTATAACAGACTTGTACACAAATGAAAAAGCATATATAAAAAACACACAAATCCTATACACACACACAAAAAAAACTAAACTGATGTGAAGTCTGTGTAGTTATCAGCTGACAGTTGCAAGCTGGAGAAAGGCCAATAAATAATTTAGATTCTGCAGTGAATGTAGATCACTGACTCTCCACATTCACCCAAAAACACCCAGGTCCCTCTCTCTCTCTATGTCTGTCCCTCTGCGTTCCTGGGTGTGTCTCACTTTCTCCCAGTCTGTCTCTCTTAATTACTTACATATACCCTGCTGCACTGTTGCAAAGGAAGTCAGCGACCTGACTCTTCTCTAAGGTGGAGGTCAGGTACACTACATATGAGAAAAAGCAACTGCCACCGACACACTCGCAGACCTGAAACAAACATTAGTGTGCTCCCCTTGGCAATGTGTTGACACAGTCAGGAAGCAGCACAAACAACAAGCATTACATCAACCAGCATTTGTTAGCCACTGTAGGAAAGGTCAGTCACTCACAATACTAAAAGACCTTTATGACTGATTGACACATCTTCATGTACAATATTAGCACTAGCAATAGTGGTGGTAGTGTAGAGTTACCGTCCTGTGGTTAGATGACAGCATGTGTATGTGGTTAACACAAAGGGAGATTTGCAAGAACACAACCAGCCTGTAACATATGGAATCAAATCTATGATCTTGAGACCAGTGTGCCCTAACATAAGTGCTTTATGAAATGCTGTATTTTTTTAACCACAAAGAGGAAGGAGGTTGACTTCTCCGTGAAACAGCTGAGCCAAGAGATTAAACCTTGTCCTGAATGGTCATTTGATCTGTCATTGATTCTGGGTGATACAGGATCAGATAAGGAACTGAGATTAAGGCACTACTACTCATTCACAAGCACACAAAACTCTTGGCATGTACAGTAAGCAAAAACTAACACATGATAATTACATTATTTATGTAGTCCATATAATAATCTAAACAACATTTCTAGTGTAACATCTTATAATTATTAGAGGGTGGGTAATTTATAAGACACATTACTTGTATTATATTTCATATTGAGCTTGATACTATAGATAGCATGAACATATATTGACTTCCTCTCCTTTTACAACAGCACAGGAAAGCGTACTTAAGTGTATGCCGATGACGCAGGCAACACCATATGGTAGCTGTGTAGTACGGGGGGTGAAAATGTGTGTGTGTTTGTTTGTGTGTTTATGCTTGCATGTGGTAAAATTAGTGTCCTGCAGATGTGCACATTATGAACTTCGCTAACACTTACATGTCTACATACAAACAAACACCGTAAAAATACATTTGCAGGGGTTGCATGGCCATTAACTCCTGATATGAATTTAACAAGGTCAAACAGGCATTTAGGGTCAAAGGTCACAGGGACAGCCAATGGGGATTTCATTTTTATGGCCTTATAGGATGACCCATTTAGTTTCAACTTTCCCCCAGCATGTAACATGAGATGTTTTTCCTGAGCACATTCAACAGCACAATCACAATATATGTTAGACACTACAGCAGTAGTTCTCAATCGTTTTTCGTTGGGCCATTGGTCGACTAGTCGCCCGCATGTTTATGATATTAATTTAATTATTAAATTATATATTTTGGGTGGGGCAACACAATGGTTTGAGCTGAAGGTGTGAGAAAGAACAGTATCAATAACATTGTTAACACTGTGCTACATTACAGAGAAATACAAAACCGTACTAATGAACCTTCATTAATATAGGCCTATATTTTATCTCCAAGTGCACGTCACACACTGAGCGAGCCGCCTGTTAATGACGCTGTGGGCTAATGGGCATGTAGCTACTTCCATGTTTCACATGATATGTCATGTTTGTAGTCGACCAGTGAAGATGAGTTTGGGCTGGTCCTTCACCTTCTCAAAATGATCCCACACTTTGGATTTCCTGCCCGACATGTTATTAACTAGCTTGTGGAATAACCGCAGGTACCAGCCACGTAAATTAGGGGCCGTACACATGCCGCGTCTTTAACCAAATGGAAAATGTGAGGTCAGACACTGGGCACTACTCTTGTGCCTTTTTTGTGCCAGCTTTCAAGAGCACGGCTGTAGGTTGCACCTGAGATTGCTAAGCAACTTTAACAAGCATTGTATAGCCTATTTACCTGAAATCCTGAGAACAGAGCTGATCTTCTTCCAGGAGCTGTTTATAAGTGTGTAGGCCTATCGTCCATGAGGACAGATGTAAAGCTCTGGTAGCCCTGCACTAAAACGATCATCTTTTCCATATCACAGACTGAATATTTAAGTGGCCTATGAAATCTTGTCAACTAATGACCTCTCTGGTCGACTAACGTTTGGTCGACCATTAGGGGGCAGCCCTAGTCCTCAGCTAAAGTTAAGCAGATAACTGTGGAGGACGTGAAGTCCATCAGAACAGTCACTCTTCTTACTGTTACTCACACTGGGCTCACTTCTGTAGGTCATTTTCTGGAGACCTCCTGGAACACCTTCAAGGACCCCTGGTTGACAACCACTGCACTATAATGCCCTGTGCAATAACTCTGACACATGTATGTCATCATCTCAGATGATTTGTTATGTAGGCTATTTATGGTCCACCATCTGATGAAACAATTATACACTGTTATTCAAAGGCTATTCGTTATAATACAATTCTGCTGTGATTTATTATTGACCTCAGCCAAATCTAATAGGCTTATACACTCTAATTTATTAGGTACATGTTGCTAGTACCAAGTTGGACCCCCTTTTGCCTTCAGAACTGCCTTTGTGGCATCGATTAAACGAGGTACTGGAAACTTTCCTCAGAGATTTTGGTCCATCTTGACATGATGGCATTATGCATTTGCTGCAGATTTGTCACCAACATGCAATGTTCAAAGTCACTTCAATCCCCTTTCTTTCCTATTCTGGTGCTCGGCTTGAACCTCACCAGGTCGTCTTGCCCATGTCGACATGCCTACGTGAATTGAGTTGCTGCCACGTAATTGGCTGATTAGCTTTTTGCGTCAGCAGTTGAACAGGTGTTCCTAATTAAGTGGCCGGAGAGTGTATATTTTACTTGTAGCCTACATGAGTGTTAAGGCAATTCGTTTTTATTGGTAATGATATTTAAAGAGTTTTGTTATTTGACATTTAACATTTTTATCCAATGTTGAGGACTTCTTTTAAAGCAAACTGGGTGTAGTTTCAACAATTAATTACCTCAGTTCCAGCGTCAGTGTCTTCCCTCTGAAGTTCGCCATTTTCAAGACAGGTATGTGCAGATGTTCTTGTACATAAAACCACTTCTGCATCACTTGACAAGGTTAAGTTGGCCTGTAATGTGGTTTGGAAATAGCCTAGTCCCTAGATGCTAACATTAGCCGCTAGCTCACTGCGCTTCCCGAAAACGTCGCCATGGTAAATTATTCATGACGTTTGTGGTGATGCCAGCGTAGTAGTTTAGGATGCAGTTGCGCGTTTTATTTTTCTTCCGATTTCAGGCACAAGTACACAAGAGGGCGACCAAGTTTTACTTTTTTAAGAAAGGAAAATATTGAAGGGAGGTGTTTCATGTTGAGCGTTGCTAGGTAACGTTAGCAGGTGAGGTTTGGGTCACGCGCTGCAATCACGCACGCACTGACGTAAGGGATGAGGCCAGAGAGTTACCGTAAATTACCAAATATAAGTCAGTAGGCTTAATTTATTTGTCAGTTGTTAGGGACTGACAAACAAAAGAAAAGTGACTTTTTAATGTCACTACAGAAATAAATGTCTTCCAGCTCTTCCACAACAAAGACATTAAAAGAAAAATGTTTCAAATGTAATTAGGGTTTTTTTTTGCATGGTATTAAATGTAGAAGTACCTCCATAGTAACCCTGCATGCACTAATCCTTAACAAAAATGAAATTCTGAGATAGGATCGTATCTGAACACTATGCTTTGTGTGTCTAAGCTTCAGTATGTTAATCAAACTCAGTGTGAAACCTAAATGCTAGTATTAATTGTACTTAACAAGGCACTATTTGCCCACCACTTGCTTCAAATAAAAAAAATGGCACAGTAACAGACCTGAACTCTGTAATGCTAATTCTAATTAAACAACCAAATATCTGCCTACTGTATCTAAATGTGGATGTGAGAGAGAATAGTTATTTATATGGTACTCCCATGGGTCCAGAGTCAGTTCACAACTAAATAAAGCCGCAGGTCATAATTCTGCTGAATAGTGAATCCACTGAGGCTCACACATCTGGTGAATCAAAAAGCTGTTTCAATCTCTGTTCAGTGAAACATCAGTCAGTTGACTCAACATGCATCTGGTAACACTTCTGCTGGCTGCAGGTTCTAATGAATGAATCACAGTCCTGCCTTTATATTCTAATGAACTGTATCACCAGTATTTCTGAGCCTTTTTTTCACTGTGTTTTGCAGTAACATTTACTTTAATGCTGTCCTTCAAACAGTCATTGATTGACAAATTCCAGTTACTGTATCACCACCAAGTAGAAAACCTCTTAAAATCAGGGATGTTTTAATTAAGTCTTATTTTGCTCTTCTTATTTTGGGTCTATTAATGTTCAGTGTTTGCTGGTATCTCTGGTTGGGTGGGGTGTAAGTGTGGACTTGTTGTAGAAAGATTCCAGGTCTCTTTGACCCCAGCATTAAAGCAGGATGGAGGTTCAAAAGCAGTTTTCTGTCAGTGAGGACACCTTAACTGAAACTGTTGTGTGCCACTGAGGATTATTCACTGGTAATGTTGTACTGTATGTTTTTTAACATAGTGCAATCAGAAATATACAACAGCTATTTGGCACATGGTATATCCAGAGCAAAATATGTTAAAATAGATAACACCCATTCTTGAGAATTGGGACAAATAAAAATAAATAAATAAACATTAACATTATAACTTAGCAACACACTAATTCTGTTTCTGGGGTGAAACATTATCTTTAAAGGATTTATTTACATGACCTCAATGTGATTTATCAAATATTTTGACCTGCTGTAATCTGTGTCATCCGTGTCAGAAAACACTCTTGTCCCAGACAAAAAAATTGAATTTCAAACAACTAAAAAATGTGAAAAAAGCCCTCAAAATCTAATACTAATATCACATGCTGATACCATCAGTGTGAAAATGTAAAGCTGTAATCATTTTTGTTTAAATGTTTTTAATGAAAATATTGGCCCTTTAAAGATGTGTTCTAGATTTTTGTCAACTTTGTGGGATTGCTGCAAAAACATAGTTCAGTCAGGCATAATAGGGGTTAGGGGTTAGTTAGAGTGCTGCTCAGTAGGCCAACTGCACATGTGAGTCATGAAATAATACTGTTGTTGGGTGTGTCTCCATAACAGGCCAACTCTGCAGCCCTTCTCATTTAAAACTCAATTAGAGTTATGGTGTAAAAATTAGTATTTTGATTAGCATTAGGAGACCTTTTTGCAACTCACTGCAACTGCTGTTAAAATAAGAAATATATAACTTTTTGTAAACTCCGTAAGACGTCAACTCCGTCAGATCTAACCCCTTACATCCATTATGTATTCTACTGAAGAAAAAATTAAATTACGGGGAGGTTGGCCCATTACAAGGTCTAATGGTCTTTGATCTTTCAAAATATATTTTCCCAGCCTAACTGGACCAAAAAAAAAGGTAAAAAAAATAAATAAGGTTTTGTCCCAGTCCTCAGGAAAGAATGATAAATTACTTAGATTTTGACAGGCCTTCATTTTGCCAATAATAATCAATTAAAGCCTACCTTCCCGTTATACAATATAAATTATATGCCAGTTATTTGAGTCTGAAAGTTCTACAAATGTGTGAAAGTACATCAGCTGAGACACTTGACACCTTGACACCACAGAATCCACAGAGGTGCAGTGGGGCCTGGAGTTACCTGAGATGCCCTCATGATTGATATGGGTATTATCACCACACCACCATTTTGCACACCCAGGACGACCTCGACTGGCTCAGGCTTTAGCACATTAAGTAATTTAGTGGGACCTAATTCATTCAAAGGACAATTAAACATGAACCAGATATAACAAAATCCTTAACAAAAAAAGAGGTTGATTTAATACCTGATTATTAATGAGACCTTTACTGGAAAGAGTTTCAAAACATGCTACGGGTTTAGTCTTTGAAATATCGATCGAAGGAGGTTATGAAAATCTCAAAATAGCATTTAAACCCATTTTGTTCCTCCTGGCCTCAGCTTGGTTAATTTGCCCATGTTAAGCCCTGCAATAACATCATCTGTATCTCAAACTTACTCAAGATCCCTGACAACACATCAAGTGATACAGAGGATGGACAGTGACTGTATTCCCTGGGGAGGGGGATAAAATGCTGTAATGGCTACACCTCACAATTTATTACAATCCAATAAACAACACCACCCCAACGCATGGCTTCAGAAATTACAGATATATTGAATCAACACTCTGACACAGTCTCAGTAAATATTGAACATTATAAGCTTCACAAAGGTAGGTGTTATTGCAGAGCTATTGTGTTGGATTACATTAGGTCGTACTAGTGTTTGTGTTATTGGATAAAACACCTCTACGTTGGTGTTGGGACTGTGTACCTGAAAGACAAATATCCCAAATAGATACATTATGGCAAATTCAGACAAGAATACAAGAAAACCTCCCCAACAGCTGCTTTGTAGACCACCAGAAACCAACCATTAGGTTCCAAGAAACCAACCAGCCTCGCTTACGTCAGCAGAGCAGAGATGCCTTATATTATTTTAAAAGTTAGGAACCTCGTCTATTTCTTGTGGCTACAAGTTTTAGATCATAATATCTGAGCTAATTAATGACATACTCATGGTTCTACACCTAAAGCTTTTTAAATATTGGATTAATCTCAGAATTTTTGTTAAAAACAATGCTTCTTAACCCATTTAGCTCAGTCCATAGGGACTTGGCTTCGGAACCGGAGGGTCGCTGGTTCAAGTCCCTGTCCGGAACAAAATATGGAGCATGGACTGGTAGCTGGAGAGGTGCCAGTTCACCTCCTGGGCACTGCCGAGGTGCCCTTGAGCAAGGCACTGAACCCCCCCAGCCGCTTGGGTGCCTGTTCATGGGCAGCCCCCTCACTCTGACATCTCTCCATTTAATGCATGTATAGGTCCCATTTGTGCATGTGTGTGTGTGTATTTGGACCTGTGTGTATCTGACAACAGAGTGTAAACATTGAATTTCCCCTTGCAGGATTAATAAAGTATATAAAATTGAAAAAAAAAATCACAGCTTTGCACAATACAACACACGTTATTCTCCCAAATTATTGTCCACACAGACAAGATACTAGAGTACCATTCACCTCTATTCTTTGGGCTTCCCTGTATTCACTAGACCCATCATCACATGGCTATGGATATTTCTCATGTTGCCCAATATACTGAAGGGGGAAATTACGGAAAAAATGTTTTCTGGAATAGGAAAAAAATATTGCCTACTTAAAGATGTTTAAAGCTATCTGGGATCAGATATACAGGCAGGAATACATCCTAAAACCTAGAGATGAGTCAGCATTTTTGCACTTCCGATTTCCTTGTCACAAAGTCAGTGGGTTGTTTGAATGGGTTTTTGGCGCAATGCCTAAAAATAGGGTCTGTGGTCAACACAAGCTTAAGAGATTTTCACGGTTGGATCTACGGTGTAAAACATGTCAGTAAATACCCCACTTGTGAATGTTGAAGCTTTTGTGTGTCTTCAAAATGGCGGTTGCTAACAAGTGGCTAAATGAGACTACAGAACGTCATTATGCTGAACACGGCTCTACAGCTTCCTTGTGGTGGTAACGTCGAAGTCATGCAACCGTGGTGTAGTTCGTTTATAGCCTAATATTAGCTTTTTACTCGTGCTGATTGCATTTACTCTTCAGAAATCATAAAAGTGGTGTTCATTTATGAAGACTATCTTGCTGAATGAAACATCAGTATCATAAATGTTTGTTTTATTTACTGCAACAATCCGAAAGCCAACGGAAAAAATCCTATTGGCTTTTTGACAAAGGAACTAGGAAGATGCTCAATTCCAAGTCAGCTCATCCCTGCAGCACCCTATGACAGCCTGCACAGTGAGGCGTAGGCCTTTTTTCACAGCAGACTACTTGTCATAGTAGGAAAAGCTCAGGTGTTACTAATAACACTAACGATGGCTCCGTTTTCTTCATGTGTTGCAGTACACCATGACAGTGTGACGGTGAGCCAGCATGCACATCACCAAGGCCCTAAAACTGAAGGAGTCAAATAGAATTCAGCCATCATTATATTTATCATTTCCACATTTGCTTTTCCTACTGTCAAAATGTCTTCTGTAAAAAACAGTGTATCGCAATTGCTACTCACAGAAAAGTAATTTGAACTTTGACCTAATGAGCTTTAGCCACTTTAAAAGTATCTCAAAGACAGGTACAAGGAAAGACTTGAGTTTCCTGTGTGTTCCCTGCTGCCTGACATGTTGGATGCCTCGGATCAAATCATCCATCCGCCATTGGCCCCTTTTTCTTCCCATTATTGTTATTCTTTCTCCATTTTGTGACCAATACAGTCAACATTAAAATCAGTGCAACAATTCTTTTTCTCTAAGCCATCAGTTAGTTTAACATTTCTTTTCCTCTTCTATCAATACAGCATGTAAACACAAGCAGTCAGCATTTTCATTAAAATGGAAACACTAGTGTTTATATACCAGAGCAAGGAACACTTCCTGACTAATAACCAAACTGACACCCTAATAGTAGGAAATCTGCCCTTTGAAAACGTACAAATGACTAGTTTTATTCAAAATAAATGTACTACTTCAAGACTGCATGGAAGTCTTAGAGTTTCTAAATCGCTGTATGATATTTTGGAAATCAAATCTATGAATATACAACATCAGATTTCCTGCGCACACTCGCTCTCCCTCACTAACACACACATCTGTCATTTAGACGGTGAATAGACATGATTCAGAGGCACTATAAGTAGCTCCTGCATTTCACCAGAGCAGCCCAATTAGTGTGTGTAGTTATGTCACGGCTCAAGCATCAGGATGGATCAATACAATCATTACTCCAATTTCCCCTCTTGTCATTAACACTCACACAGAAACTTACTTCCACATTTGCGCGCATTCACACGGACGTACACAAAATCCTGCAAATGAAAATACTGAAATCACTTGCTATTTCTTCAACCCTCCCGAATGGTGCAATACGTGCTGGTTTCATGAAAGATGAAAATGCAGGGAAATGCTGGAAATTTAACACTGTCACACTTAGTGATTGTAGTACATGCACACACACACACACACAGAGTTTGAAATGGTGGCATATTCATTCAGTGACACCTGCAGCTTGTGTGATTAAGAGGAGGCTCAAAATGGGGAAAAAATTAAATGCTGTGTCAATGCACAAGTTAATAGCCTACTACTCACACTTACATACCTTCCCTCTCTCTTACTCTCTCTCTCTCTCTCTTTCTCTCTCTCTCTCACACACACACACACACACACACACACACACACACACACACCATATCTAGAAAGACACCTGCATCATGCTGATATGGGAGCTTGTGTGTGCATCATTGCAAGGATACACACACACAAAAATTGTAGCTGCTTATTTTCATCTCTCTCTAGGTCTCTCCCACCTTTCCTCCTCTATTCCCCTCCCCCCTCTCCAGTTTCTCTATACCCGCGCCAGGCGCTGGGCCTATACTGCACATGCTGACATGAGCAACCAGCAGCGCCCCCTAGACCCCCACCCTCCCCCCCAAACCACTACCACCACCTCACACTCAAACACACACTATATCAAGCAGGTCCCTTGTGACTGTGTGACTGTGACATGAAATTACTAACAAATGTGATTGATGGTGATCAACAGCCTCATAAAAGGGGCCGCTGGTTCATGTCCCCCTCCTCTTAATTAACTATAACTTACATGTCCAGCATTCCCTCTGTCACCTCCTGTAGCCTACCTCACATGGCCTGATGCACTTGCTTGTTACGCCTCGTGACTGAACTCATGGAATAAGAAAACATGTGAAACATTCAATCAGACGTGTCTGCACATTACCTGGTCCTCAGACGGGGCCTACAGTAGCAGCTATTACTCACTGTACAGTGGCAGGTAAAGGATATGGCCATTCGGTGATCTTTTTGGCGTATTTTCTGACGAAGTTATCCTCACTGAAAATGAACAGCGAGCGGTTGACAGTGAAGCAGTTCTGGCGCACGGGGATGGGGTTATAGAGGGCCATAGTCCGGGCTCTCTGCGCCATAGACTGCTTGTACATTCTCTGGGCCCCGGGCCCTCCAGGTGGACCGTGGCCATGCCCGTGGCCGTGCCCGTGGCCGTGGCCGTGACCGTGACCGTGTCCATGGGGTCCTCCTTGCCTGCTACCACCGCGGCCGCCCGGGCCCCCTCCGCCGGGCCCTCCGCCATACCTGGCCGGTACCTCATCTCCGAACCGCGCCATTCTCTGGACACCGAAAGCCAATCTTCACGAAGCAGCGGAGAAGGAGACCAATGCTCAGCTGTGCAGCCACACAACATTACATCCCATCTGGATCAGAACGTCTCATATGCACAACGGGTTGTCTTGTAAGCTTATGCTGAACACCTGCAACCGGCGAGCAGTTCTATGCTGGTTTTAGCAGACGAGGACGCCCATGTACTGTCTCCTTCTCTGTGCGTCTCTGCCAACGGCCAATTGTGGGTGTGAGGAAATTAAATGTGTGGTCGGTTGGCTGACTGGTTGCACTGTAGGGTAGTGCTGTGGGGTGTCTCAGTCTTAGTCGGTTCTTATGTCCGTATAAAGCAGGATTCGCCCCCAACATGAAATCATGGGGAGATTGTAGCGAGTTAACATGAATGTTTCATGTTCTCCATGGTTCATGCCTGTATCAGAGCGCACCACAGCCTCCTGCACCTTTTCTGGACGATTTATTTCTTTACTCCCATGACAGCATGTAATGACAATCAAACCGCCTCTAATATCACACAGGCCTCAATAAATCAGATTGTCGAAAAATAAATCCGAAAATAATGAACAGCCTATAGCTACGGCCGTCAGTGACGTTCAACTTGGCATTTTGGAAACGGTGGCGTTTCCGAAGACTTAAAAGGCATTGAAAAGGGAAACGCTACTATTATTTATTTATTTTGAAACATCCGCAATGTTTGGCACAGTGTGTGGCAATAATGTGGCTCCCGCCACCTTACAGTTGTTTTACCAGTGCGCTCTGACAAGCCTTGAGACCAGGAAAATTGTGACATTTGTTATTAATGCGTCTTATTTCAGAGTGCACAATCTCGAGGAGAAAGGAGAAAGAAAAATACCGTTTTCCTTTGAAATGTCGGTGTCATTGTTGTCGAGCGCTGAAGATGAAATATATTTTTTCTCTCAAACGAATTCAATAACATCCTCCCTCGTTGCAACCGTCATCTTCTCTCCCGTCACCTGCGCGGCCATCCAGAAGCTGAGAAAAGGGACACACGGACGGCGTCGTCAAAGACAAGGGTATGACGGCCGCTTCTCCGCCGTCTTACACCCTCTCATGATCTTGGTTTGGCTGGTCGAGGTGCAGCAGTGCCGAGAAAGTCCCTCACCATCCCCGCCCCGAAAAGTCTACCTTCGTCCGCACTGATAAGCCCGAATGTCCTGGCAGAGCGTCCTTTCTCTCTCTCTCATTGGAGTAGGGTAGAGCGTTCCTCACGGCCTCCTCTCTCTTCGTCCAGCGGCCCCAAGGGGAGGAGGAGAGGGACAGACGGACGGACGGACGGACGGATAGATGGATCGGTGAATGGATGGAGACAAAAAAAAAAATGAAAGGGAGGGGACCGGCTGTTTCTTTGGAATTCAGGCCGGAGTCTGCCTATAAATTAAATAACTCGCACCGCGCGCGAAATCTGTGTCTTTCAGTTTGTGTGAACTATAATGAGAGGCTGATCGGTTCTGCAGCCGCAGCACATGACGCACGCAGCTCGTCCAACTTCCAGACGTAGCCTATGTCACGGACGGAGGCATCGACTATCGCCTGTTTATTTTAAGGTGCTTCGGGCTGTAGCCCTGCCCAGTTGGACTGGACCTCTCGAGCCGCCTAACTCCAAATCAATTTCAAATAATGCGTAAAAGAGCCTGTTGGCGTAGAGGATGAGGTGACATCGGCAACTGTGTGACAGTGTTTCTCATTTCCTTTCACCTCTGTATAAGTGTGTATTTCATAAAGACCTAATAAGTATCCTTATTATAGCCAGATGCGCGCGTGTGTGTGGCGGAGAGGCGGGGTGTTGGCATCATGCAGCTTGTGCAAAGATACAGCTGCAACCCAGCTGACAATGACTGCGCGAGCACGGGCGCGTGAGAAAGTGTATATGCGCGTCAGAGTGTGCGCGCGCGAGTCTGCGTGTGTTTGTTAGGGAAGGTGGAGGGGGGAGGCTATTCTTAGCAACAGACATTTGGAAATTAATGGACGAAGAGAGCTCTCTCCTCCCTCCCTCCCCCGAAACCGAGTCGAGGATCTTCTTCCCTTGCTCTCCTCTCCTCTCCTCCTATCTCCTCTCCTCTCCTCTCCTCCTCTCCTGTCCTCTCCCCTCCTCTCCCCTCCTCTCCTCGGAGGCTTTTCTCATACTCCACCAAAGCACTGGTGCCTGTTCAAGGTGCGACTTGCGCTAAAGCCCAGGCACAACAAAGATTTTCAATGACACAACACAGAGAAAACAAACGTGGATGGACAGTGTCGAGACATAATAAGAACTGCAGTCTTTTTTTCTTGTGACAACATTTCTACATTACACCAATTCTATGCTCCAACCTGTCATTTTGTAGGTACATAAATGTGATACTGAAATCTCCAAGGATGCAGTTTCAGTCTGAAAAACGATTGTATTTCAATCTTAAATTGTTAAGGGTGTATTTTCTGGTCACTGGAGAGTGATGGCAAAGACTGCTCTCATATTCAATGAATGCCATGAGTCACTCACAACTTCAGTGTGAGCAAAAATACTGGTGCCACCACGTTCCGTTGAGCCCCGGAGAAGAGGAGAGGAAGGGCTGCAGCCCACAGCATCACAGGACAAGATTCCTTTAATCTATTATGTGACCTAATTGATTGACTCCAGAAATAGCCGCCTCAGTGAATGGGAAATGATCATACATATGATTTAAGGGTGACCGGGAGAATTCATTTACCTCACACAGAGAGTGGATCACGAGAGGAACACTGCACGTGAGAAAGCCAATCGATTACAGCACGACCTTAAACGTCTATCCGATATGTCAGAAAGGGATCGTTTTTGCTTTGTGTCCACTTAAGCAAAGGCTTCCGGCCGCGAGAGCGAGGCTGACCTCGCCACAAGGGCATGCAGGAACACAAATCTTATTTCTGATCAGAGAGATAACCAGAAAGATAAATACAAGTCACTAAAATAGCATAAAAAAAAATCCGAAGTCTGCCATCATCCCTAAATGCCATCAGTTAAGGACCATGGACAGCACCCTGTGATCAGCACTAGTGTCCTGGACGCGTCAGGACCACGGAGAGCGCCTCAGCCTCTGTATCCTACAGGACCTATCACACCATGAAGAATATAACACCATGTAAATAACAAGGACCACACCATCACTGCAGCTCATGACTGAGCAGCGTGTAGAGGGTTGTGTGGTGGGGAGGGGGCTCTGGGGAGTTTGAGGGGTGACTCCCATGCTGCAGCTTGTCACCTGCGCACATTTAACTGGATGAGAGACGTCGCTTTAGTCACAGTGGTATATACCACCAAACCCCACCTGGACCCCCGCGGTCTCTTTGCCTCTCGACAGCATGTGGCACACGCCTGTCGTATCTGGTTACTGCCGTGACTAGGCGCCCCGAGTCACACACTTGCATAACTGATGCGAGATTTTAAAGACCTTCATTGCATTACTAGATATTTACCAACTCAGAAAAAAACCAAGCCCATTAACACCATACAAAAAGAAAAGGAAAAGGAAAAATAAATAAATACAAAGAGAAAGGTTGTTAGCAAAGAAATGTGCAAGGCCTCTGTGTAAGTGTCCTGCAGCAGTGCCGGAGCTGCCACATTTGGTTCCCTGGGCAAGCTTCCCTATACAAGCCCCCTGCCCTCCCAGTCCTTCTGGGATTTTGCAATTTTGCAATGGCAACAGTTACAGCAAATTTAGCCAATCCTTGTGAACTCTACATGACCTTCAGTTTTGTCCAATTACTGTAACTTTACCACAAATTTGACAATTAATTTAAAAGGGTTCTCATTTCATTGTGGAGCTGCACACAGCACATTAATTTGCTCAGCCCCACTCTTTGGGACTGAAACTCTGCAACTGGACAGACCAACACATTCTCACTCTGACCTCATCACATGCAAGGTACAATGGGTGCGTTGGTTGTTGACGTTCTGGGAGACCGTGTCAAGTTCTGCCGGTCACATGCATTGTCTTCTTTCAAAATACACTTTCGTTTTCACAGGAAATTTAACGTTTACATACAGTCTCTTTCAAAATAAACACACTACGTCAGTATAACACCATGAATTGATGTTTTTTCCTTCAACAACAAACACACCTGGTTACATTTTGGCAACAAAAACGTAGTTAGGTTTAGGAAAAAGGAACATGGTTTGGCTTTATAATCTCACCAGATGCAGACACTGCTCTCCTGGCTGAAGGTTGGTGGTTGGTGGACCCTTCCACCACTTCTCCCACCTGCCCTACTAGAACTTTTGCCGCCTATATTTTTGTTCTTGTCCCACCGTGCTTCCTTCTAATGAGGCCAGACCCCGTTAAACTATAACAGCGTCCGGCCACGTATCATGCCGATAGGAGAGGATGGCTTTTTTTGTCTGTCTCTGATGCTGCAAGTCACTACCCAAGCACCAGATTTCCGATGACTTCGGAAATAGACCGGGTGGACAGACACCCAGTGACAGAGCTAACTGCTAGCATCACAAAGCTAACGTTACCTAACGGTCGAGGCGTTTTGATGTGAGATTAATGGCTTGGTGTCGAGTGTCAACTGCTGTTGCGGGGCTTCTACCCAAGCAAAAAATATGACAATAGTGATGAGATATGTTGTGCTGTGTTAGCTCATGCTATCCAGGCAGAGAAAGCAGCTTCTTCAGCACTGTGTTGAATGGCACTAACAGATGATTGGCAGTGATCAGCTATCATTGCTCCTCACCCTACAACCCCTCTGCCATTACAAACAGATTCTGTGGGAAACCCTGAATGCTCATAATAATATGCTTTGAATCTGAGACAGCATCATAACTATTTTTTTTTTTTGCAATCTTCATATGCCACTGCTATTTCATTCAATTTTTAACATTCATCAAAATGTTTTTCTTAAAAAGTTTCCGAGATATCAAACATTTCAGGCCAAACACTCACTGATGGACACATTATGGTGAATTGCATTGCCAGGACTAGACATGGTACCTCTACTACAGACCAACAATTAGCATTAGCTCTTTGGGTCATTTTTCCCTTGTGTTGTGTTGTGTTTATTTTAATTTAATTTAATATTTATTTTATCTTATTTTGTTTGAGGGGTGGGAGGGTGCCACATATATCGCCTATAAGAAGATTTGCCTCTGTCTTACAGTTGAGTCTTTTGCTAGTTTATGGCCGTTTCCACTTGAATGATGGTGCACATATTAATATTACAATGGGTGTGTTATTATGCTCTGCAGTTTGTTATACACTGTCACAACTCAGCTTTCCAAAAACCAGTAAAAGCTAAAAGAACAAATAATTAACAATGCAGTGAGCACATATGAAAAGTATTTCATTTTAGCTTTTTTTTTTTTTTTTTTTTCAAAAAAAGTCCCTCAACTTTAAACGCTGATGTATCTCGTGTATGTGTGCCTCCACAAATGTGTGTGTTTACACTTGGGTGTGATGATCTGTGAAATTATCTATTGCCCTTCAGAGCTGGAGCCTTTGAGGAGCAGCAGCCTTCTGTCCAAACCTGTTATTCCACACAGCCAGCACGAGAAGCACCGAAGAGCAACAGCTCCCAGGCCACCCATGCATAAAACATTGTTACCTCACAAGAACACATACACTGTCTCTATAGAAGAGACAGAGATACATGATAATGTCTGTGTATTTATAGCAGATTTGACTGAGAAAAATAATGCAACATGATAGGCTATCTTTGTGCTACAGCAGAGTCTCTGTGAGAGAGTGTAAATTGTAGCCTGCTTTTCACAAGGACTGAAATCACATGTTTTCTTTAAGATAGGGGCACACAAATCCTCCTTGTAATACTTCAAAATATGTATACGACAATGCTGATGCTTGCCAATATAATTTACAGTATGTAGACTAGCATATTTAGCACATATGATTAACTTTGGGTATTGTTTTACTTCTATTTGGATGCTGAAATCTGTGAGCAATAACAACCGCATCTGCTAAAATAAAGGTAATGATTCAGCACAACTGGATGGAGAAAGTAATTAAACTTCTGATGCCTGTTCTCTGTTGTTTTTTCTTTCTCTGTCAGATGTTCAAATGGTGGGTAGCTGTGAGGCTGGAGCTCTGAGGCGAGGGCCTAAAAAGGAGTGTCGTGACTCAATGATTCATAAGGCTGA
The DNA here is from genome assembly GCA_019142605.1 of Cephalopholis sonnerati. Classification (NCBI taxonomy): domain Eukaryota; kingdom Metazoa; phylum Chordata; class Actinopteri; order Perciformes; family Serranidae; genus Cephalopholis; species Cephalopholis sonnerati. Next base: position 33,649,447 of record JAGQAX010000016.1, read on the forward strand.
ATAATTCAATGGCTGGATGCATGTAGAGCACTCCGCCCCTGCTGAACCCGGTCCTCCACAGACCCAGTGCAGACTTACATGTAAACCTCTGCAAAAATGGCCCACATCATACGCAACACTTTGTGGTAAGCAGCCCATATACAAACATATTACAGTGTATATCAATAGGTTATTTTGCCATTGCCATAACATACACCTTTATGTAACCAGAGTGAAAAGTGCTGTAAGGTTGGTGAGGATTCAGCTGTCCAGTTATAGGAGTTTGGGTCAGACGCTGTACTTAGTTTAATTTGGGTAGTTAAGAGGCAGTGAAACAGATGGTTTAATGGCAATCACACAAAAATAGATGCAAGCTACAAAATATAATTGGATCATATAGTGAATGAACAGAGGCTGAAAGGGTAAAGACCTGCCATGGTGTGGTGACTATGTTATAATCAAGAAAAGGAGATTCCGCAGTGATGGCTACAGCTTCACCTCAGATTAGTGACTGCTGCGGAGCCCCACGAGAAAGAAACGCAAAAAAAAAAAAAATTTAGACTCAGCCAGACAACATGTGAGATGAGGATTTCTCTTCCCTTCTCTCACTGCTCTCTCCCTCTGTGTGTGTGTCCCCATCACTGTGTGAGTCTACCTTAAAAGAGTACTCTACTGAGTTGGCATTCTAACATTGTTGAACTCACAATGGACAGTTTAAAAAGTGACATCACTTAAGGAAATTTACCAGATTCCATGCAGCCCCTGAAACACTTGAACTTTTTTCACATACACATTTGGACTCCCTAAGACCTGTAAACGGACTTCAATGTGTAAAATTTGCTGAGTTTCCCTTTAAGTTTGCTTAATCTCACACTCTTTCCCTCACCCTCGCTAATAAATTCTCATTCCTTGTATTAGAGGAGCAGTGTGTAGCATGTAGTGGCATCTAGCTGTGAGCAATGCAAATTGCAACCAGCTGAAACTTCTCCCATGTGCCAGTGTGAACTCCTGGTTAGGATTCCTTCAGTGGCCATTGCTCAATAGGTTTTTACCGGGTCTCTTCCTCTCTAATACAAATGGACCTGGTGATTAAAAGCAGTAAAAACACTGAAGCAGTTTCACATTCATTTTTCTAATGCTGTGCGGCATGCCGTAGATGGGCCGCTAGCCCAGCACCTGCTAGTGTGTACTCACCTTTTTTCGCTGACACTTAAGATTCAGAGGTTGAGGAGTTTTTTTTTTTTTGCTGCTGTTTGTGTCTTCGCAGAAGGGCTGCTAACTACGGAGGCTGTTGCAACATCGTGAATGACCCTTTCTCAAGCCATTGTTTGGTTTGTCTGCTCTGGACGACTGTAGAAAGATGGCGGTGCAACATGGTGGACTCCCTATGTAGATATAAACAGCTCATTATGAGGTAACAAAAACATGAAGATTCCCTTTTTTTCAGGTGATCACAAACTAAAGAAAATGTAATTATTATATGATCAATTCTGTCAACATGTTCCCCTCAAACCTACCCAATGAACCTTTAAAACAAAAATGTTGCCCAACCAGTACTGAGGTATTTGTACCTCTTCTACCAAAGCGCTACAATAACAACCACTCTGTCCTACTTCATTCATTTTTTATGACATTTTGGTGCATAACAATCTTTAGATTATCCCGTGACACATTGACTTCTCAGTGCTCATCATTGTGCTGTAACTGCAGATGGGTTCCACACGTACCTTCCCAACTGACCGTTGCCAAGTATTTTTCTGGTGATTTTCAGTTTAATTGCATGATTCAACAAACGACACAATGATGCCTGCAGGACAAGCTGACCGATGATAATGCAGTGAATCGTAGAAGCTTTAAATGAGTGCACCAACTGGGAATGAGAATATGAATCCAAAACACTCATCATGGCTGGATGAATGCAATGCTGGGGGCAGCAACATGGCATCCAACAATGAAATGGGCATCACATCAGTTTTATGTGTATGTGTGTGTATGTGTTGGAGGGGGGTAGTGAGTGTGAGTTAGTTGTATTGTGGATGCTCACTGACCGAGACCAACAGCAGGCTCACAGAAGGAGCACTAATAATCCTAGTATGTATGCAGTGAATGTGTTTGGATGTGCATGTTGCATGTGTGGGCCCATGCTCACATGTATCGAAAGCACAATTTGTCTATGTGTGTGTGTGTGTGTGTGTGTGAGAGAGAGAGAGAGAGAGAGAGAGAGAGAGAGAGAGAGAGAGAGAGAGATTGACCAAAGTGCTACACACAAAAAAACACCCACATAAGAAGTTTTCACCCTGCTGAAATAAGCATAATGCATTTTTAAACATCAAGAATTATTAACCTACTCAGAAGTAGGGTAACGCAGCTGGTCCTGCACAAGCAAAATATTCTTCCCTCACCAGTTTTTCGAGCTCTTCCTGACTCCAAGACATTTACCCTTCTTAGATCTAATCTACAGAATTTAAACATTAGTTTTAAGCTCCACTGATTTCCTGTGAGGGTAAAGGAGATGTCTTACTTTCCTTGTATACTGATATTTCAGTGAGAAAGGGTTTGCCTGGAAACAAAGCAAAAGAGGGTGCAGCAGAGAGTGAGAGAAGTAACCTGTCCTTAGTGGTAAATAGGCCAGTGTTTTTTTTCTGGGGGAATCTCTTGTGAGGATGAAGTCACTACTTTATCTGCTCTCAGAGCAGAGCTTCTCTCTCTCTCTTTCTCATTTTTTCATACTCCATTTCTTTTCCAACCATTCAGATTTTTCAAATAGGTTCCCAGTCTCCCACAGTCCACAATGTGGGTGCGTAACAGACACAGACAAGAAAGATTATTAAAGGGGAACTACGCCCATTTTCAAAATTCATGCATGTTATTCCTCTGGTCTAAGACAATCCAGAAATATTAGCAGACATGAACAACTCTCTCACAAATCCAAAAACTAGAGTGCTAAAACTCAGGTTTGTGATGCCATAGGGTATAAACGCAGGAGCTGCTCCATAGACAGTGAATTGAGAAAGATGTTACAGATGACAGTGAGAGCATGTCTAAGTATATGGGTACATTTTCTGTTTCAGACCTGATAACTTTACAGCGGGTAAGTGAGCCCATTTTTAAATTTCATAATGTTATTCCTATGGTCTATGACAGTCCAAAATTACTAGTAAACACGAACAGCTCTCTCCAAATTCCAAAAACTAGAGTGCTGAATCTCAGTAGCGTTGTTAGGCTTGGACGTCTGAGGCTTCGGCCCCAAAGATCGGCCCTGGATTTTATTGTGCAGGCTAAATATATATTTAAAAAATAAGAATAGTCCTACTGATGGAAAAAAATCCTGGATCTAATAACCTTATTATTACAGTCATATATTAAGGCCCTCAAAAATAATATGATATTGATCGAAAACCCAAGTTTTGGGTCCTCTTTGTCATTCAAGTAGCGCCTTTGTATGTGAGCACACACGGGTAGACCTGTAAAGCTCAACAAAAACCATAATGTTCTGAAAAAAATCTGTTCCTAGATTTGTCGCTCAAATAAACAACTTACCTTATTCCATTATTTCATTTGTGTCAGACTATGATGCAGGCTGTCACTCAAGTATGATACACAGTGTAAATTAAGTTAACTGAAGAAACAAGAGTTATAAAATCCAAGTGCTTGTAATCAAACATCCCCCGCACCATAATGCATTCTAATAATCAGACCTGCCTGCAGTCACACACATGGCGGGAGACAAATCTAAAACACCACTTCCTCTTTGAATGTTTTACTTTGAAAGGTCTCACCAGATGTTGGCACAGGTGGAGTGGACAGCTGACCTGGGTGTGTTTACAATAATAAGTGTTCACTGCCCTCCAGTGGTCAGAGGGAAGAATCGCAGCATCTGCAGTCTTCACTCAGTGTTGCCACTCCTGCCTTTGTGTGTGCACATCTTACAGCTATGAGAACAAGACAGCAAGAAGAAGGGCTGCATTTAGTGACCTACTTTTAAGGTTGAGACCTGCATGCAGGCCTGGAAGCGCGCAGCTAAAGATAATACAGAAACACATAGAGCCTACTGATGCAAGCTGTTTGGCAAAAATAGTATTCATAGTTATTGGCAATAACTGAAATTTGTCACCACTGCCTATTGTTTCCTGCTTCTCTAGCCTTACAGGACCATTGTCATGTGATATTACCAATATGAGACCATGAGTAAGGCCGCTTGTCTTTATGAATACTAGAGAATTATCTTTTTTTTTTTTTTTTAATCAAAGTTAACACATGTATTTCAAAGGGGATTCACAAAAAAACCCAAAACATGCAGGTCATGATAGAGAAAGAGTTATAAATATAGAATATAATCTATAGGAAAACAATATATCACCAACATTAAAGGTAATCTCAGAGAAATGTGAAAGAGTAGGCTGTGTCACCTGTGCTGTGCTCTGTATGCCACAGGACATACCCTAATTTAGGTGACGATATCTTTTAAAAATTAATTAATTAGTTAATTAATTATTTTTATTAAAGTATACCCTCCACTTGGGCTACGTTTAGATGAGGAAACACTTTCAAAAGCTTTAACTTTTCAGTCACAAATTGGGCAAAGAAAGCCTTTCCATGATTGACTACGCCCCCCACAATGCATTGCGTTTTCAACATGGCGTCTCACATACCCGCTTGACTCCTGTCAACAAGACCAAAACGCAACTAAAGGTAAACAGGACTGTGTAGCGAGGTTGACTTGTAGTATAACAGTCAGGAGGATGAAACTGTTGCTCGCAGTATTAAAACGAATCCATAAACCAGATATTTACGTCAGTCACCGCCGCTGTCTGAGCTCCGGCGCCAGCAGCGGCCTGTCACCTCTCCGGGATGAGGCTCTCGTCGTCGGGTCAAGCCCTGAGCTCGTGCAGAGACTCGGCTCACAGGTGGAGGTGAGGACGGGCTTCATCACCGAGGAGGAGGAGGGAGCTTTTATGCGAGAGCTGGAGCTCGGACTGAAGAAGAAACGCTACGAATTCGACCACTGGGACGATGTAAGTTGTTTTCATAAGTACGTGGATTATAGTTTAAGAGCTGCTTCCACTCCCGTTAACATATAAATAGTGTGTGTAGTTGCAACGCACACCTATTACAGACTTTACGATCATTTGTAATTACCTATACGAGTATTTAAAGGGGACCTATGCCCATTTTCAAAAATCCTACATGTCATTCCTGTGGTCTGTGACAGTCCATAAATAACAGTAAACACGAACAACTCTCTTCTAATTCCAAAGACTAGAGTGCTGAAACTCAGTGACGTTGACAGGCCTGGACGTCTCAGGGGCCGCACACATGCAGGCCCATTCAAACGCCAGTGTGACACCACGCGTTCGTGAGTGCCTATTTTTAGGATGCTACAGCTGCACCCCAGATAAACAGTGTTCAAATTGGCAGCAGAGTGCACAGCATGTCATGTGATGTGACAAGAAACAACTAATGTAGGAGCCAGAATGTGTATTTAACCCTCATTGTTTGTTATTTGTTTAGGCTGCACACATTCTTTTGATCACTTTCACTTCTGGTAGTAATTAGCACAGGTATGGGTGTGGTTTTACATTAGTGTATCTGTTCATTTACTGGCGTGATGTTTTTTTTAGACAAAGAGGGTGAGTTTTGGCTCTGATAATTTCTATTGAGTGTAATAATGCAATGACGTTATCACAAGAAAATAATCACATCAGTAATATTTTGCTCCATCTCGTTTTGATTTATTTATCCAGTTGTTTGTTTAATAAACCATCATTAAAGGCATCTTTGGACTTTGGCATGGACTTTATTGAACAGTCATAGTTAAGAGCCTACTTAGCCTCTTAGCTTTTTTCTTTTATTGACAGTGTAGTCGCTACAACCAATCACAGCCGACAGATATCTTTCCTTTCTTCTGTAAATATCAGTCTGTGGTAAATATGGAAAAGTTGATCATGTTAGTGCAGGGCTACCCAGAGCTTTACATCTGTCCCATGGACGACACGCCCACAAACTCAGAAACAGCTCTGCACTCAGGATTTCAGGTAAATTGGCTATGATACAGTGCTTGTTAAGGTTGCTTAGCAACCTCAGACCCAACCTGCTGCCGTGCTCTTGAAAGCTGGCTCAAAAAAGGCACAAGAGTAGCGCTCAACCTTGCATTTTCAGTGCTTCAGCTCTGAGTGCATAAAGAATAGCCCTGGATCTAAATATGTAGGCTATATATTTCAAAAATAAGAATAGTCCTACTAATAGAAAAATATCGCCAGATCTGATAACCTTGTTGTTACATTTTTACATTAAACCCCTCAAAAATAATGCGATATTGACCTACAGAGGTCCGACAAAGTAACAGAATAAACAGAATAAAGCTAATTTGGGTATATAAAAGAAAACAAACGGTCTGTGGGTCCACTAAATCAGGCTCCCATTCACTGTCAATGGAGCAGCTCTAGACCTTATGCTCGATGACATCACAAGTTTAAGACCTACGCTCTGGTTTCTGGTTTTGAGAGAAAGTCTCTCATGTTCACAAATAACTATTGATTGATAGGTACTCGGGCATGGGAATAACATATTTGAATTCTTGATTTTGGGTGGTGTTCCCCTTTAAAGGACCAATCCACAACTTTGCAGCCTTATCTCTACACTACCCACTGATGGACCTTCTCTTACACCTGTCAGTAGTATGTATCCTAACATATAGGAAGGCATTTTATGGCAGAATCATACACCTGTTGATGCAAGAAAATAATTTCATGTCCCTGTTTCCAGATGACGCACATTACGACTGCAGGCATCAGTTTACTTACTCAAGACTTTATTTGTCTTTTGTCAACATTTCCTCCTTCAGGCCATTCACGGGTACAGAGAGACTGAGCGTTTAAGGTGGGGGGCTGCATGTGAGGAGGTCTTGAATCGTGTCCGATCTGTAGCGTTTCCCGAGGGCAGTCCGCTCCTCGGACCTGTGCACGTTCTAGATCTGGACAAGAATGGCTACATCAAGCCTCATATTGACAGTGTCAAGGTAGGTTTCTTTTTTTATTTAATTCTCTGCATCAAGACAAAGACAGTCACAAAAGTTAGTTTCTAACATGGGACAATATCCTCAGCTCTGTAACCACTGGACCAACCCTTTGTGTGGTCTGTGCTGCTATCCCAGCTGTGCTCTTACTGTCGTTCTCTCTGTCTCTTTAAGTTCTGCGGTAGCACCATTGCTGGGTTGAGTCTCCTGTCAGACAGTATTATGCGCCTGGTGAAGGAGGATGCCACCAACGATTGGCTGGACCTGCTGCTGCCCCGACTCTCCCTCTACATACTGAGGTTCAGTAAATGCGGCACACATTTCATCATGGAGTGTGCTGTAGTTGTATCACACTGTACACAGTGCAGTAATATGTTTCATCCAGTTCTCTTCACACCCATACAGGGACGAGGCCAGATATAACTTCACTCACGAGATCCTTAAAGATGAGGAGTCTGTGTTCAACGGACAGAAAGTACCTCGGCTGCGTCGCATCTCGGTCATCTGTCGGAACCTTCCAGGCTAGCTTCCACCTCCACTCAACTTTTATATGAACAGAACATAACCTGAATTTAGAGGATTGTTTCAATGATCTCTATTAAGATATTAAAGCAGGACTGTGGAACTTTGGTCTGGCAGTGAGAGTAATTACAAAAACACTGTCGACCTGCTGATGAAGTATGCCTGCAGGTGAGCTTGCTGCATATCCCCCACCCCCAAGAGTGTTCTCTTCAAGTCTTTTTTTTTAACTTAAATTTCCACCTAACACAGTTTCTTTTTTATCTGGAGCATCCACCTCAGAAACTTCTCCTGAATACTTCTTGGGATTTTCCGCCATAGCTGCTGCTCCGTCACTGTGGTTTCTCCCCCCTTTTTGCCCCCTGTAGCTCATAAATGGCTTTGCTTCCAGTGCATCATTGCAGGACAGTTTCCACTCCACAACTCCGGCACACTGAGTAATACACAGAGCTTTCTGTGGCCGTGACAGGCTTACACTTCTTCCTAACATACATTGAGCGAGCGAACTCTGGCAGATGGAGCGTGAAAAAAATGGCCAGATATACTACAAGGGGCAACAACATTTAGGGAGCCTATTGAGCCATGATCAAAGCCTAAGGAACAGCTTGCATTTACTCTGAAAATAGGTTGAAGGTGTGCGAAGCGTTGCAAAAACTGAGCCAGGGTGAGCGCTTTTCAAGTAAGCAACACATTGCTTGGCCTGCTCGCTGATGCATGGAGCAGGTTAAGACGTCCTGATTAGGGAAAAAAAACTGAAACAGCTTGTTTGGCAAAGGCTTGAATGTAAGAGATGTTCTATAAAAGTAAAAGTGCTGCACAGCAGCTTTAAAGCAGATATCTTGAAAGGGATTCTATGCGGATTGTTTGCAAACCCGCTCGCCAACCCCAGATCTATTCTCATTTGGCGTTTTGCCTCGCTATATTTGTGTTGTTTGGCACTGTGTCTCTTGGATGCCTGCTGCTTACAATCTGGCACCTGGTCGCCACCTTTTCATGAAACCCCAGCCTCACCTGAGCGCCCATAAACATCTCAAACACAGAAAGTAAGAAGAAAGGAAGAAAATACAGGCAGAGGGCAGCGTCTGCAGAAAAATACACCACGACGTACTTCTTGTGCAGGGGTCGGCAACCTTCATCATAAAAAGAGACGTTTTTGACAGAAATAATTTTAAAAATCTATCTGGAGCTGCAAAACATATTAAGCCTTATAATGAAGGTAACACAGCCGATTAAATCTAAATGAGCCTGTCAAAATTACAAATGAACATTCATTAATATGTTTTACCACCAGGTGGCACTGCATTTGTGATTATTTGGAACTTAAACTGTGAGAAGTTTGTGGTTTTCTTGGTTAGTATATTGTTATTATATACATCTATGATGAAGTGTCGGTGATATTTATTGCAGTTGCGATGCTCCATATTTGGATATTGAGAAATATTGTTGCACTTGTCAGGTCACACCTGTAAGAGAGAAGAGTACGAAAGTGTGCCCAAATAAACCTGAATACTGGCTGTGACGTGTTACACAGTGTTCATATTTTCAGAATGAGCACATTATTATCAGAGTTTGTTCACTGGAGCGTCTTTAAAGTTTTGTAATGGCTGATTGAAATAAACAGCAGGTTCTGACACAATTTCCCACAACAACTACGCCATCTTGGCTGTAGGTTCATTTCATGAACCATCCACTGATGCAAAGGATGTCAGCTTTAAATTGAATTGTGTTTTTATGTATTACCATCACTTTGGTGTGTTGTTTTACTTCTGTATAATACAGAGACTTGAGAATAATTTCCAAATGAAATTAAAGTGAAGTTGGATTTCTTCATCCTGTTCTTTGTGGGCATACGGGAGCTCTTTTCATTTTTCCTCTGCACTCACAATGGGCTCAGATATGAATCTCAAGGTGCAGGAAAAGGTTCAGCTCACTTGATGTTAATTCAAAATTCAAAGTAAAATTGCTATGAACCGGTCAATAACAAGGCATTTTTACATTTATAAAGTTAAGTCCAAACTCCATTGTGACCAGTAGATGGTAGCAGCTATTTTCTTCATGAATCAAAAGGCAGAGGCATGTTGTAGGAGGAGTCTCAAATGACCCCACACACCTATACCCCATTCATCATGCCAAAGTGAGGAGGGAACTAGCTGGAAAAAAAAAAAAACAAAGCATACAAATGATTGATGTACTTGTTGGACAAGACTGCCTACAGGCAGGCAAACACTCTCTGGTGATGTCCACACTTACTTCAGCACTCCAACACATCGGTAAGGACTTTAATGTTACCTGTTTTATTCTATTGAGAGCCCTAATTTTTGTTGATATCATATCTAAGTCTGTGTAATAACTTGTTCACCTGCTTTTATTGGAGCACATTAATATAAGGTATTTATGCTGATCAGATTTATGTATCTATGGTAATGCAGTGAGGAATTTATTTGAATCATGAAACCAATTCTGTATGTGATTTTCTTAGAAGAGCCAGCACAGATATAGAAGATGGGGTCAAAGATTAAAGCAGGGCCAATGCGTGTCCTGGTGACTGGTGGATCTGGGTTGGTGGGCAAAGCCATTGAGCACATGGTGCAGGAGGAAGGTGGGAAACTGGAGGGAGAAGAATGGATCTTCCTCTCTTCCAAGGATGCTGACCTTGTGTAAGTTGCTTCAACTGTACACCTCTACCTGATTGTGCCGACAAAGAAATCTGTATATATGTGATTTTAAAACACTTTCAGAGATGCTGGGCAGACCAGGGCTGTGTTTGAGAAGTATCGTCCCACTCATGTCATCCACCTGGCTGCAAAAGTCGGAGGACTGTATCTACACATGAGGGAGAACCTGCACTTTTTGGTGAGATAATAAATAAGTCACCACAGTTGGCAAATTGTAAACTGTTGCAGAAAAATCTATGCTAACCCTAGATGCTGTAAAAGAGGGGTTTATGGGAAATCTGTCTGACACCTTCACAGAGGGACAACATCAAAATCAATGATAATGTACTACAAACAGCCCACGAGATGGGCGTCACCAAGGTCGTGTCTTGCCTGTCCAGTTGTATTTTCCCTGACAATACCACATACCCCATCAATGAGACCATGGTAAGATTCTTATAAAGTTATTAAGTTGTTTTAAAGTTAATTTCAGGGATATATGCGGGGTTATTAGGTGGACTTTCAAGGCTTAGAATAGTTTTTAAAAATGGTGAAATTGTCTTATAAATAGAAAAATAATACCACAAAAATTAGGGGAATCCAAATTCTCAAACCCTGACAGTAATTATCAGGGTGCAATGTTGCTACAAAGCCATGCAATTATTTTTTCTTTGCCTACTTTATCTTTCCTGTCATGCCCCACTCTCATAGATACACAACGGACCACCTCATGACTCCAACTTTGGATACTCACATGCTAAAAGGATGATTGATGTTCAGAACAGGTAAGCAGGTGTGCAGTGCAAACAAGGGTGTGGTGTAGACACATGGATGAATCTGACATGTATTCATTCTCAACAAAGGGCTGAGGAGGGAGCACCCGTGCAGGCAGGTAGTCTCTGTTTTGCCTTTTGTAGCTTTTATTTAACTTGTGCCTGTGACTTTAGGCCTAATACAACCCATAACTGACTCTCAATGGCACAAAGCAAAATGGGCTCCAGGAGGGATCGAGTTTCTTGTTAAAAATGCCATGAAGACTTTAACCCTGTGTTTGTCACTGTTGTAGGTGGGTCGTTAAAGAGGAAAACAAGTCGTTGGCTCCACACATTTGAGCTACTAAGGGGGAAAGACAAACATAAATACCTGCAGAAAAGTGTCCGTCTTTGTGACTGTATGTCTCATTACCCTGCATGTGTCTGTGTGTTAACAGGGCATACTTTCAGCAGTATGGTCGACGTTACACAGCGGTCATCCCGACTAATGTGTTTGGACCGTATGACAACTTCAGCATAGAAAACGGTCACGTGCTGTCAGCACTCGTTAACAAGACATACAAGGCCAAAAGTGATTATCTCAGATACACTAGTCCAATTTGATACACACACACAGACTGCGAGCAGCGAATAACACACACAGACATAAACGTTAACCAGGTAACAGAGTCTATATTCTTGTGTCTCTCTTACAGAGGAAGGAACTCCTGTGAATGTGTGTGGCTCTGGAGCTCCTAGGAGACAGTTTATCTACTCTCTGGTATGAGTATCATTATATGTTGCCCTTAGATCTTGCTGTGCAGGTGTAATACATGCTTATGTAAAAATTTAATTGTGTACTTGGCCTGATTGTGACAAGATAAAATAAGAAATATATATATAAAACATCCCATTGTCTGTTTACTTGCAGGATTTAGGTCGTCTCATCATTTGGGTCCTGAGAGAGTATGAAGAAATCGACCCCATTATCCTCTCTGGTGAGTTCAGAGATGCGCTCACCCTTAGTGAGCCTTATAATGTGCTTCTGCGTATCTGTCTGACTGTGTAAAATGCCAACGAAAACGGGGGAAGATATTGCCTCAAAACATAGAGGTGTGAGACGATTTATTTACCTTTTACTGTGGATTTCTTATCAGTGGGTGAAGAGGATGAAATCTCAATCAAAGAGGCTGTGGACATGATTGCAGAGGCTCTGGACTTCAAAGGCAAAATACAAGTATCCTTTCAATATTCCCTGATGATCCTACAGTCTGTTCCCATACAGTACACCAGTTTATCATATTAAGGTGTGTATGCATCTATGGTTTTACTGCAAGATGCTGGGATACACAGCACATGCTGCAGTTAACTGTTGGAGGGACAGTTCACCCTAAAATCAAAAATACATCTTTTCCATCTAGACTGTTTTGGTGTGTGTTGTTGAGTGTTGGAGATATCAGCGGTAGAGATGTCTGCTTCTCTTTAATACAGTGGAACTAGATGGCACTCGACTTGTGGTGCTCAAAGTGCCAAAAAATACATCTGAAAAACTCAAAAGCAATGTCTCTTTCAAGAAATCATGATCCTATTACTCAACATAATCAGTTTCATGTAGGAACTATTTTCTTTCTACCGAACTACATCCACAAGTCGTATCACTCTGCAGAAGGAATCGTGCATCTACTCATGGATGAGAGGCTCGTGCTCGTGAGAGCAAGAGATGTATCCTCCTCGGCTGAGCTGTAATGTGAGCTAGCTCAATGTGGCTAGCGGTAAGCTAACAGTAGATGCACGCTTCCTTCTGCTCTGTGATATGGTTGGTGGGTGTAATTTGGGAGAAAAAATAGCTCCTATGTAAAACTGTGATTATCTTGAGTAACTGGGTCAAGATTCCTTTTTTAAATGTATTTTTTGGCGCTTTAAGCACAACAAACCGAGTGCCATCTAGTTTCATTACATTTGTAAGAAGGCAGACACATCTATGGCCAATAATAACACCTGGCAACTCACACCAAAATAATCTAGGTAGGTAAATATCACTGCAGGTAAGAGGAAAAATACATATTTGTAATTTTGGGGGTGAACTGTCCCTTTAAACGTATTTCCAACTGGAGCTCCTTAAGGAAAGCATGTGATTGGATATTGCCAAAATTATGCGCAATATTCTCTTTTTTGAGAAATGAAACTTTGGTCTTGAGCGACCACTTTGATGGAGGCTATATTTATCTAAATTAATTGTTATTTTGGTATCAGTTCAAATGACACTATGCAGCATGTAGCCTATTAGGCTCAAAACAGTGGTAAATTCTGCTCTTTCCTTGACCTTGAACTTCAGTTTGACACCACACTGTCAGACGGTCAGATGAAGAAGACAGCTAGCAATGCCAAGCTAAGACGCTACCTCCCTGACTTCACCTTTACACCCCTTAAAGAAGGTCAGAGTTCACCATATTGTGCTTTTTTGCTCTCTTCCTACCAATATATTTAATTATAAAAAAGTACAGTGCTGCTGTTGTTTTAGCAGTTGTCAGTTTTAATGTGCCAAAATCTAAACTGCAGGGTAGAAAACTTAAAGTTTCCTATATAATACTCAATTTTACTGAACAGTGCTGCGCACATGACAGCACAGAGGCAGCTTTTGTCCTGACACATGATATGTCTGTGCTTCTCAGCATACAAATGAGAGCTTTGAATGAATATTTGCATGCACTCCCAGCCTGGTGAAGGTGACTTGTTTTTGGTTTTTCTGCCTTTCTAGCTATAAAGCTGACCTGCAACTGGTTCATGGCCAACTATGACACTGCCCGGACATGAAGTGACTGAACACTGAGCTAAAAGTTAGCACTATTTTTTGGGTCTGTTGTCAAGCATATAATCACCATGCAATACTGGTTTATACAGTGCCACATTAAACCATCAATATTCTCTCACGTACAGGAGCTGCCTCGTCTTTTAAACTCTGAGGAATTTCACATTAAGGTATTAATCGAGGGGTCATGTCAGCTACACCTGTCATCAGCATTAAATAAAACTTTAAATACGTCATTATTTGGATGATTTAGAACAGAGTCTGAGAACGATAACCTAATAATCAAATAACAACAGTAACAAAGGACTCATCATCCCAAACAGTCCCATAGTAATACCTCACTCCCTCATATGCAAATAAGGAATCTCTCAAAAAGCAAAGCACAAACAAATGGCCATGAACTGAACATCACCCCTCCAAATGTTTCCGCAATTCTACACAAAATGGATGTACTATATATTGCAGGCTTAAGATTCATACAGTACACCTCTAGTGCAAATAAAACAAGGAACTAGTTTTCATTTCTTCGCACTCCTCAAGGACACAGGAGATGATTTTTTTTGTTGCAATTAAAATAAAAAAATATTTACAAAGCAAATTTACTTCATCTTTGCAGATAACTAAATAAGAGTCAAAACATCTTTATTAAAGGCTTTTTCTGTCCTAAATTTTCATACAGTAGTGTTTATTTAATAATTCAACAAAAGCGAAAACAGCCTGTTTCACAAGAACAATGAGGACAAAATATAATAGTTGTTTTTCTTAATCGTAAAAACAGAGAGTATAAGAGTTTATTGAAGCTCAGGGGTGGTAAGGAAAGATATGTGGCCAAGTTCTTTTCTCTTCAAAAATACCTTTTTTGTCAACTTTTACTTGCTGCAGTTGAGCTAGTTCAGAATATTGTCATGGCAATATGAAATTTCTATTGCATGACTATTAGTCCCTGTGTTGTGTGAGGTACATTGTTTACTTTTGTTTTTGCATTGTTTCTTTGTTTGTGTTTATGAGTGCATTGGTTGTGTTGTATGTAATCACGGTCTGCATATACTGAGATTCACCTCTAAATGCAAATAAGTAAGAAAGAAAATTATGAGTAATTAGCATTAATAATGACAAAGACAAAAAAAAGAAACAAAAAACACGAGAGAAAAAAAATGTCCCCACTAGGGTTGTGGTGGTTGGGTTAATTAAAAACAAACAAACAAACAAACAAACAAACAAAAAATAGTATATGAGTGATGGGGTACAAAAGTAAAGCCTTACACAGCAGCAGATTTTACATTTTATTGAAAAAGGTTCTACTTAAGAAAAACAAGTTAAAGACTTTTTATTCACTGAGTTCTATGTTAAACAGTTCACACACAGAGAAACGGGCACATCTTACAATCACAGAGATTTAGATGTTTTTCACTTATTAACAAAGTTTCTATTATGTAATGTGAAAGTTCAGGGTATGAAAAACAAATCCCAGATGCCTAACAAAATTCTTTTTGATAAATGCCACCTTTGTGTCAGCTCCTGATCCTGTGGCATGTCACAACACATCCAGTTTTAAAATGGATACAAAACCTCTCTTCCAGGAGATTGTGGCTTTCTGACTCCCCTGCCACTCCTCACTTCTCTTCCATCGGTTATTCAGTGAGATAAAAGTGCATTTTGTCATTTACGTTCTTGCGCTCCGGATTGAGCCGCTTCAGGATCTGTGCCAGCACGTTGACAGTCTGCTCACTGCTCAGACCTGTGCGCTTGGTCTGGAACTTCTTCAGCAGGTCCTTGGTGGTCATTGGTTTACGGATCAGGTAGCGCCGGACCGCCTCCTCTGTTAGCTGCACATCACTGTGAAGTAGATGAATATACAGCACAAAGTTTTACCCTGCTCACAAGACCCACTCACAGAATAATTGAATAACTTAGTATTTCTTAGAGGCATCAAAGAAGACTGGGAACAAAGTACCTTGAGCTAGGAGTGGATTTGCCTGATGCCGGTTGAGGTGTACTCTTCCCAGAGGGAACAGGGCTCTGACTGCTGGGCTCCATCTTCAGCCGTTTGGCAGCTGGCGAGTCAGTGCTCGGACCCTGAGTCTGTCTCTTACCTGCAGGAGAGACAGATTTAGATGGAAGGCAATAACAAAAAAAGCACCCCAAGTTTCATTGCTGATGGCCACTTTTCACAAAAATACATGAATATGCCATGTGTCTCATTTAAATTAAAATTAAATGGTGTATAACCAAACACCTTGCTCTAGCTTGCTGGCAGCAGCACGGAGAGTATTGGAGGTGGAGGCAGAGTCTATGGATGGTGTCCCGGGGCGACTGCCTGTCCTGGAGCTGCCTGCAGAGCCACGTCCTCCACGTTTAGGAGGCGTGCGCTTCTTCTGAGAGAGGGAAAGAAATACAGACGTATGTATGATGAGAACAAAAAGAAAAACACTACAAAAATGTATATATAGATCCATTCACAAGAATAACCTACGAAATGCACACATATCCATACACATACACACACACATACACACTAATCACCATGAATAGAGCGGAGGCCGTCTCTCCCTCGATGTCGCTGTCATCTGAGCTTTCTGACTCACCACTGCTGTCTGTGGTACAAAGAACCAAACAACCCATCATAATTTCATTTGTCTTTATGCATCAAGCAGGAAGGAGTATCCTTCATCACTGCCCTTGTTTATTGGGACCTCATTAAAACCCTCATCTGTTTTCATGAGGTCCTGTACCTTTTTTCTTCTTCTTTTCCATTTGGACCGGGGTTTTCTTTCCTTCCTCTTCTTCTTCCTCCTCTTTTGTTTCCTCTTCATTCTGTTTCTCCTCCTCACTCTCTTCCTCGCTTTCAGATGCTTCATCGATCCCTACAAAGGACAAGTGTGGCAGGAAAACAATTTAAATACAAATTATTCATTTAATAAAATCAAACATTGAAATGCACTGACATTTGTTGAGATTTAAAAACTGAATTACATCAAGTGAGAATTCTCATTATACAGATATGCATTTTATCTCTAGCAGCCACACTTTTAGGCCCAGTGATCATGCTCTGTGTTGTATTGTTGTGTACATTTAACATGCATAAAATCATCATATCTCTTTCTATATCAGTGATGTTCAACCACAGACAGTCTGACCTTTGGGGAGATCCTCTCCTTTGCTGGGCTTTCCCTTTTCTGGTTCTTCGTCTGAACTGTTTTTGGAAAAACAGAATTACATACTAGTACAAAAGAAGAAACACAACCAATAAGAACATAGACAGTGTCCATAACGAGGGAGTCTTTGTGTGCAACAAGGCGATGGATCTGACCTGCTTTCATCTGACATGTAATCCACCTCTAGACCCTCGTAGTCACCGTCATCGCTGTCCTCCAAGGCCTCTTTGTCATTGCTCTTTCTCTTCTTCTTCTTTCCTTTCCCTTTCCCTGTCTCCTTCTTCATCTTTGTCTTGCTCTCACCATCTGTCCAATGAAGAGGGTGTTGGAAAAAAGAACATTACATAACGACAGAGGGAAGGAAAATGTGGATAGGTATGACAGAATAAAGGAACACTGCACGCTAAAAATAATGTTTAAGTGGCTGTTTCCTGTTTCTTTCTCCTTACCTTCCCCCATGCTGCTGTCACTGTCATCGCTGCTCATCTCCAGGTCATCTTCCAGGTCGTGAATGCGCAGGTCGCCCCCTCTCCCACCCCCTTTCTTTTTCTTCTTCCCCGACTTCTCGTTCTCATCTTCATCTTCCTCACCACGCTCCTGCTCCCGCAGACGTCTCTGAAGCATGATGCTGAAATGATTCACCACCTTGTTCCTCCTGTAATACAAGGGGAATATTAAGTGTTTGACACACCTGCACCAGCTAAGTGAACTTTTTTTTTTTTTTACTACAAAACAACTATCCCTCCCCCTCACTCACCGGCCCCACTCCTCTTCAGCCTCCTCAGCAGTGAGAGTTCGGTGCTTAGCCTGTGGTGTGAAGTTGTACCAGCCGTTCACGGGGAAAGCCTCAAAAGCTCCATCAGGACACTGTGTAAAGATGTAGTAGGATGCATTTTCTGTAACACCGCCTTTCTTCAGACCTTTGAACCTGTATAAAGACAGAGGGAGAGAAACAGTCCTCCTATCAGGCCTGCATACACTCTGAGGAAGATAATTTGACAAAAGAATTCTCTCATTATTTCTGCAGGTTATAAACAGAGATATGTTGCTGAAAATGAGAGTGAATAAAGTTATGTCTGTCTCCCCACCTCTTGCCGGCCTTGCCATTGACCTTCAGAATCCAGGGCTGGTCCTCCACTTTGAACTCACGTGTCACAATACCAAACTTCTTCCGTCGCGCTTCCTCACGCTGCTTTTTGCCAAACTCACTGCCAGCTGCGCCTTCCACTGTCTCTTCCTCCCCATATATCCGCCGTGCACTCATGTCTCTCTCCATACGAGCCTGGGAGTTGGAGGGAGATGTTAAGAAATATAAGACTGAATGATGGTCACTACGGCTGCTTAGTTATTCATTTTAGACATCAGATTTGTGTGTTCCTTGCTGGTCATTTCTCTCTCAGTACTGACTCAAACTGTTCTGTGTAGACATATAGACATGAAACTCACCTGTGTCCAGGTTGAACAGTTGACTCTGTCCCCTGCATTGAAAGCCATGATGTTGTACTTCTTGCTGGTGTTTCTACGGGACAGACAAACAGAAATGCAAACCAAACATCATTAATTTTACCTGCTTGTGGTCACAGAAATAGAGACTAATTTAATGCAAATAAACACCTACATTAACACCTGCAATTCAAACAATTCATCATGCAGTCCAGTAAATCAGTTTCCATTTGAAAAGGCACATTTCAGCATCAACATCAGTGTAAAGGGCTTCAACAAATACACGCATCAAATCAAAACCTGTCACATACAGTAAAATTCTAGGTCACGTAACAGAGCATCACTTCACCCACACAAACATTCACTACATTAACTAAAGCTGGGAGTGATAAATACATTTTAATGCAAAGAACTGCAAAGCATTAGTTTCATTATAACTTTCTTCAGCAAACCCATACAGTCACACAGGTACATTCGTACACAGAAACTGCCAGAAACTGAGTTCTTGAAGCTTTTACCCCCAAAATATTTCTATGACACAACAAAGCAGTGATATCCAAGGCTTATCCAGACACTTTTCCGTCAATATTTGCATCACAGTCCATGTTACTCACTTGGGGACTCGCACAATGTATTCCGTGGCTGAGGAACTGCTGCTCCCCTGTAAGATAAAAAGATTCAGAGGAAGTAGTTTGTCTCAGCACTTTGTTTTTAATCTGCAATGTAATTTGAATGACATGCAGTACAAGCAGGCCACATCCTCTTTTAAACTGAGATGGATGATACTACAATGCTGTCTAGTCTGTGTGATACTTGAAGAGACTGTACACTAACAGCTACCTTACTGTTAGCTTGTCAAGAGGTTACATCAGTGCACAAGCACAAGATCAGACTTCATTAACAGGGATAAAAGTGAGATATTATAGCTGAAAATAGAGTCAGAGCTTACCAGTGACGTCATGGTTGGTCGTCTCTTTGGGTTTACTAACACATCAGCAATGTCTTCAGGTTAGTTGGGAACACTATTGAGAAAGAAGAGCTGCGTTAATCACAGGTTTAACCAGGTTAAATGCAAATAAAAAGCAAAGTGGCCTTAGCGCTAATTCATGACTGTGTTGTTGGCCAGTGGGAGTTAATCCAAGTCAGCTTCACACTGAGTGCTGATGTAGCTAAAGCTGTTAGCCTTCACTGATGAATTAAAATGAATCCATGTGAACAGAGAACACTGGCCACCGGGTTTCCTCTAACGTTAAGGCTTAACTAGCGGTGTGTTAATAGTAAAACAGTCAGTAAACGCAGCATAAAGCTTGATACCGTCTTACACCGAGTGGTATTTTGTTTAAAGACTTCTACCGCTCATGTTAGCACCTGATGCTAATATAAACAGCAGCAACACGCTTAGCAAGCCGCGCAGTTTCTGGCTAATGCTAACAGCTGCTAGGATACGCTAGCTTTTAAACTCACGTGGCGTTTATATGAAATGAAGGGCAGGTGAGTAGAAGCTGAGCACACAAAGAGAAACCGAGAGTTTTAAGATATTATACAGAAACGAGCTACATCTGATTTACCGGTTGCACCGTGCTTGTTCCGTTCGTATAAACAGCCGACAGGAAACGTAGAGTGGAAAGATTGGTTCCTAGAGCCCGCTGCTCATAGAGCTCAGTCTGACCCTGATTTCAAGTCAGCGTTATTGTGCCACATGAAAATACAACACGTGTGACCACTATAGAGCAGTTAGCATGCTCCTTTATTTATTTATTTAGTAAATGTCCCTCCTTTAAAACACTGGAAGTCTTTGTAGCTATTTTGTTCTTGATATCTTCTGGTAAGGTGCCATACTGCTTGAGGTCAACAATAAACCGATTAAACTAGGATTTTGATTCAGACAATTTCAATATGTGACTATGCAATTTACCAAGAATGATCAGAAGCTGCATAATATAGGTACTATTGCTATCCATCCCATAGAACACAAAATATAACATCACATCAAATGCATTTATATGTACATCAGTGCTCATTCCATCATTTTATAAAGTTTACAAAAGTATATCTGTCCAAAATAAACTTGATTTGACCACAATATGACTGACAAAAAACACACATATAGTCTACATTTAGCTTGAATATTACCGACACTTCTTAAGCTGGGTTTAAGTGGCCTCAGATCATTTATCATTGGCTCAATATTGATATGAACATTTCTAGCAGGGTAAACTGGTTCTAAGGCCACACAGTTGTCATTACAACAACCCCTTATTAACAGTTATCATCAATACAAGTTATTTTAATCAATATCGGTTCTGCGTACGTTAACATATTGATTTTGTTGTAGTGCTGCAGTTCCTAACGATGACCACTAGAGGGCAGTGGACACTCATGAGTCAACGGTCAACGTCACCTCCACCTGGCGTCAAGGTAACAATAAATTAATACATATAATAATAATAATAATAATAATAATAATGATTCACTAGAAGTCAAGAAATACCTGATAATCACTTTCCATCAAAATGAGCAGTTTGAAATATTATAACAATAAATAGTTTCCACATTACTTTTCACCATGTTTCTTTTTTGTAATATCCTGCAACATGTGATATAATTTTACCTATCATTTAATGAATTGGTCGAAATTCTGAATACAATTCACACAGTTCCATGGTGATATCCACCAGTGATCATCTCTAAATAAGGTGTTCTCAAGAAATGATGTGGGCGTATTTAATCTCATTCCCTTTTTGTGTATTTATCATGATCTTCCTGCAGTTTTTAGGATGTTAAAATTGAAGTAAACAAATGCAGCAAAGCAAGATGTTCACACATTACGTAACTGCTGCCTTAAAAGCTTCTCTCTATTTGTATTTGCAGAGATTTGTTAGTTATTTACATACAGCCGAGTGTAGATGCACTGTCATGTTACAGTTTTACAAGACAAATGACACGACACATGAGGCACGCACGCTTTCTCTCCTAAGGTGTTTCACTTCTTGTGAACTATTTGGCACATTTGTAAACGTTCAGCACACGCAAACTGTATTTACAATCACTGAGAAATGGTGACTTTGTCAGCAAAGGAGCAGTATGAAGACTTTTCCATTTGATTTTTATGCCTCAACATACACAGACTTGAATCAGAATATCAAAAATAAATATATAACCATTTGTCCGCATGTCTTTACTTTTCCTAACAACCTTACTTTTTTATGATTTTTGTGGGGACTTCATTCGTATCATAAATAATGTGTATTTAAATATGGGCATTTTGCTTTTTATTCATAGACTTAATACATCTATCTGTTCTGTTAAGAGGACAAAATAACATAAACATTATTTCCACAACAAATAATAATTGGAATTCAAAACAAAAAGGAAAATAAAATACCACAAAAATATATCAGAAAGCACAGAATTCTGAAGCTATAACATTTTTATCATGCTTATAGCCTACAGGTAATGTGTTGGTTTAAAGGATAGTTAATGTACATAATGACTGATCTGAAATAATACACATTATGGACCATAACTGAAAGGATATGATGACATACACATTTTTTTCAATCTCTTCACAAGCTCAGTGGCTCGTCTTTCTGTTGAAACTTTAGCTAACTGCTAAGTATGTGCCTTTAATCAAACTAAAACATGTTCTTAATACCTTTTTAGCATGGATGGATCACTGAATGGGCCTACCAAACATAGGTTCAAGAGTGCAAAGAGTCAGGAGCCCCCTCTGGCTTTCACCTGCAAAATGTCACTCAAAGAGACACTAATCAAAAAACATACTCACAATGTCCACAAAGAAACATAAAGCAACTAAAATGAGACACAAAAAAACCAAACCAAAAAACACACCAAACGCCTACAAATAGATGCAAAAAAGCTGCAAAGAGCCTCAAGGACACTCACAGTGACTATGAAAAAGGGCAAAACAACCCCAAAGAGACACAAAATGACTACAAAGAGATGCAAAATTACAAAAATGGACACAAAAAACTGCAAAGAGATGCAGTATGACTACAAAAGGGGCAAAAACAACCACAAAGAGACACAAAACCACAGAGAGATACATAACGAGTACACAGAGACCAAAAACAACCCCAAAAAGAGGCTAAACAACTATGAAGTCTGCGTGTCTTGCTCCTGTGTAGGAGGGTGCTGGGGCCTTCTGCATGCCTGTGCCCATGGGCCCAGTGTCTCATAATCCGCACATGCTTTTTAACACATTTGGAATATTGTTTAAGGGTGATGATCTTCTTACTACTTAGCAGATGGTGAATTTTCAGAGTTATGTAAATATATTGCAGTGTGCCTCTCACAGCTCTGCTCCCTCCTCACGTTTTAATGTGAGCTGTGTTACACTTAAGGTTTTCCATCACACATACATGAATTTGCATTGATTTTTGCATTAATGCCAAACCTTGTCAAAACAGTTTTTGGATGCTGTGCAAATGTCCAAAATGTGCGTACACATATCTCACACAGCGGTGAGTGATGTTTTGTGGAGTCTGACCTGTCATGATGTACTGCTGTGCCTTTTCACTTCTCCTGGGTGAGTTAATTAATATTTTATGTCGTTGATAATGTGTTATTTATTACATTAAATTAAACTAGAGAACACGTAGAGAGTGTAAACATAGTATAACCTGCTGAGACTGTACAATTATTTTTATATCTTAATCTAGATTCAGATCTGCCTTCAGAGTGACAGACAATTAGGATATGTGTAGTTTTTTGCCCCCAATCAAATACAGGGAGTTAATTTCTGTAATAGTCTTGCGTATAAATTTCATGCATTTTTTCATTTATAATTTTTTTAGATTATGCAAGGACTTTAAAAGCAGCTTAAAAAAAAACTCTTCTTTGTCTCTGTGCTTTATAGGTTCCCTCCTCACCCTCAGCCGTTGTGTTTTTCCACCTGGTATGAATGTTGTTTACCTGTAAACATTAGATACAGATTCTGGTTATAGGTGAAATAACAAGTCATTTTTGTGGATTGTTATTGACATACAGTACGTTTTGCTGTTCCACGCAGGTTCCTGTGATGGATACACGAACATAACTGATACATGGCGCAACATGTTATTTACATCAAGTTCCTTTCCTGGCTTCTCAAAGGATGATGGACATCTTGCTGGGAAGTGGTGGCGCTTCACTGGGATTGGTGGAGACAGAGTCACTACACACTGCCATACAGGCCCCGTTGCTGGTGCCTACTACTCCATTCGTGTTACATTTTCATATCCAACAACTGAATCTGTAACTCCAACAACAGGGACTGCATATGGTGATGTTGGAAGTTGCGCTGCTTATTATATTTCAATCAGCTTGGCCCTCTGTCCTGGAGGATTCTACATTTACAAACCAGAAACTCATCCACACGGCCACATGGTTTACGCAACTTGTAAGGAATGACCAATCATTGTCACCCTTTGCATTTTATTTTAATGTAGACATGTCCTACTGACTGCAGCTAGGGAGAACTGTACGTTTATCTTTTTACCATGAATACTATTTGTGTGTGTGTGTGTATGTGTATGTGTTTAGATCATTATGAGTGTAAACCAGACTCCTGTGGACCACTCGCTGAGTGCTCGAGTGATGGAGGCTGCACCTGTGTTTCTGGGTATGAAATCCCCCCAGACCATCTACCCACTCCAGATTCATATGGTTGTGTTGGTAAGTAAGGACATATATTTCATCTGAACCATAGGAAATGACAGCAGCATTTATAGTGACGGTAACATTTGCTTTATTTTATTTTATTTTATATTTAGCTGGAAGCACATTAAGATGTTTTATGCACACTTACAGTCTCCATTTTGTGTGAAATACAGTATATTTCTGCCTTTGAAGGTCCAGTATGTTGGATATAGGGGCAACTCTTGACAGAAATGGCATATAACATTCATTTATTAATGAAAATAAGAGCTGCTGTGATTTATTACCTCAGAATAAGCCATTTTATATCTACACACCAAGCCCATGAGAACAATGCTGGGCTCTGAAGCTATGTTACGTAGTGGCCAAATGTGAAATTACAACTTCTGGGTTCGTCAGGTGATGTCGGGGGGCCTAAAAACACTTTTTCCCATAGACTCACATTACGAAAGACATGTCTATCAATCACTGCCGTATATATAAAATATCTCATTGTCCTATCAGGATTTGATACATTTCAAAAGTCTAGGAGAGCTGCAAGATTAAAATCATCTTATTCCCATTCAAGTTAGCAGACGGCTAAACTGGAATTTATCTGTTCAACCTGCTTGGTCACCAGAAGTCTCTAGTGCACTTGCTGTGTCGGTCCCATATTGCAGAAGATCTAGGTAATTCCATACCACAGAAATCAAGCTTTTTTGAAGCTTCATGTGTCACTGAGCAACTTTCAGGGAAATGCATGGGGCCACGCTCTAACGTTGTGTCTAGTTCTCTTTATACATCTATGCTGCATATAGAGCGAGTCCTCCTCCACAGAGTCCATCATGTTGTTCTACAGTAGCCCAGAACAGACAATCAAACACTGACTCTAAATAGGGCCGTTCACATTTTCATGTCAGCCACTGAAGGGTTCTTGCATGCTTGGTGCACAGGAGAACTTTTAGGTCCTGTTTATACGATGATTTCAACTAAAAACAGTAAATTTAAGTTGCGTTTTGGCTGATTGTTTACGAGATAGCGGTGCTTTGGGTGCCTGATATTGCAACATTTTGAAAACGGGTTCCAGAGTGCAATTTTTTTTTAAAACAGCACCGTCTCCGTTGTCATGTAAACTTGCAGTGTGCAGCTCCTCTGAAAATGGAGACTTTTCGCACATGCACATTACCGTTCCAGTCACTAGGCATGTGCGAGAAAGTTGATCATCACAACAACAATGGCGGACTCTTGAGCTCTGTTTGTGCTGCTCACCCTGTTGAATTTATTAACGCTTCTTCAGCAAAGTGTAGATTTACTGTAGCAACTCCACCTTGTCGTCCGTCCAGACAAACCTTTGTACGGTTGCCATTTTGTTTGTTTATACGTCACCGCTCTGTAGAAGGAAGCGCATGTGCGCAGGCGCGTGTTGTTTAATTACAAAGTCACACCGCCAACTACTGGCCTGGCATGTATACTACAGCGTTTTACGTCATTTTTACGGATCCGAGTGCACGGCGATTGTTATCAAAACATTATCGTCTGAATGTGGAACTTTTACCAAAACGAAAATGAGAAACTATTTTGTTTTCAGCAGATCGTTTTTGTGTTAACATGGCTTCAGTTTTGCAATTTCATTACTGGATGCCACTAAATCCTACACACTAACTCCTGTCTTTAACATCTCTTGTCAGACATTGATGAGTGCCAGAAAACTGCAGGAATTTGTGGTCCTGACTCCAATTGTACCAACACCATTGGAGCACACCTCTGTACCTGTCTGGATGGATTTAATGCAACAGATCCAGCATTACCACCTGGAGGCTCCAACATATGCAAAGGTACAATTAAAAAAAACAAACTGCCCATCTGTCTCACTGTCAATCTTGAGCTGCAATGACCTTTCCTATTCCTTTGTAGATATTGACGAGTGTCTTGAAAATGTCTGTGGAGATGGGACCTGTCACAACAACCCAGGAAGTTATGAGTGTGAATGCCATGATGGCTACCACCTTGTACCTGAAGCAACTCCTAAGTGCCAAGGTCTGTTTATGGTCATGTTACAAATCAGTGCATAATCAAGACTAGCTTTATCTCAAGTTCTTTATCACCACTATTACCAGATGTAATTCTTAATATTATGCTGCCAAAAAGTTTGTTTGATATCATCTGTAAAACAAGAAAATAGTAAGTTGTTTCAGGCATTGCTGGGATGCTATGCAAAGAAACAAAGAGAAAAAAAAAAAAAAAAACTATCACCAAGTAACTGGAATACAAATACATCCTGTTAAGGCAGTTGTTTTTGAACCCAAAAGCAGACACGGACACCACAGGTAGTTGCACAAAGAAAGAGGATTTATTGGATTTACTGGAGAAGGCAGTAAATCAAGCAGGCAGGTGAGCTGGGTAGACAGGCGGAGGAATGAGCAGCAGCGGTGTTTGTAAGTGGCTGGATGTGGAGATGTCGACACTGGAATTCTGAGGCACAGGAGAAGAGACATTAGATTAAGAAGCACAAAGGGAAAAACACTGAAATCTCTCACTAACACACAGTATACTGAGCAGACGGAAGTGTAGAACAATCTGGCACTGCATGGCTGGAGAGCTGGCTTTTTAAGCTGAGAGTAGATGAGGCAGTCACACACAACTGTTAAGGTCCAACAGGTGCCTGATGACGATACCATGCCCACTGTGCACACACACAGGGGAGGAGGAGACACAAGGGAAACAGGGAGAGCACAGGAAAAGAACAGGGGGCAACACCCTTTTGATTTTCCACACTCATTAGTTTATAGTCAAACTAAGATATCTGAGTAACTACAGTTGGCCTAAAATTCTCCTGTATTAACTGTTCCTCTCTCAGATAATGATGAGTGTTTCAACTCCACCGTCTGTGGTCCTGACTCTGATTGCACCAATACACCTGGAGCTTACACCTGTGCATGTCAACTGGGGTTCACACCAACTCAACCGACAAGGAGCCCAGCGAGACCAACATCTGTATTGGTATTTGAATTATTTGTCAGATTTAAGATGTTTTTCAGCACCTAGGATCAGATGGAAAACTACCACCCAGCTGCAACTTTTCTGGGTTATAACAGAAGTCAAAGCTGTGTGGTATATTCTCTCATTTGTGTATCATTTATTTGGCAGATGTTGATGAGTGTGTCGAAGATGCTACCATCTGCGGTCCTGATGCTAACTGCACAAACTCAATCGGCTCTTACATCTGCACCTGCTTCCCTGGTTTTCGGCTGAACAACCCGAGCGTGATAGCCAGCATTGCTAACCCATGCACAGGTGTGTGCACATGTTCACTATTAGTGCGACTATCATGTGTTTTACTTTAAATGTGTTTAACTGTGTTTTTCTCTCCTCTACAGATATAGATGAGTGCAGTGAGACACCTGGTATATGTGGTAAAAAAACTGTGTGCACTAATGTACCGGGGACCTTCTATTGTTCTTGTCCTGATGGATTCTACCCTTCAACTGGAATCCTGTGGATATTAGGGGTCTCGTTCTGTCAAAGTGAGCTTGGGATGCAGTTTGTTACAGTGTATACAGCACTCTGTCATATCCTGATGTGTTCACTGACTGTGCTCTTTTCTTCTACATTGACTCATCAGGTCTTCAGGACATTTTAGATGAGATAGAACCCCCAGAGGTAAATATCACCAGCAAATAGGCACTGTCAAGGACAGAACAAACATATGGTTTCGCTTACATTTTGCTGCTTCATCTTGTGGACTGATCCAAGTAAAGAAGTTTGTTATCATGACACCTGCTTTAGAAGGCCATAAAGCTAGCCCGTGCCACAAACACAATGTTACAACATTGCAATATTTCATGTTGTACAAACGTTACTATCATTTGCCAACTTTAAATAGTATACACTGCAAACTGCATCTTAGCATACAACATTAAAGATGGAGTTATGTTTGTGTATTTGTTGCAGGGACAAACAAAAGAAAGAGCTTTTCTTGGCAACATGGACCAACAACTGAAGGACAATGAAGGCATGATCTTACCAGTACCAGTAAGTAAAAAACAAAGAGTAGTGGCCGTCTCCTACAAAGCTTAAATTGATTTAATTTCAGATCATTCATTGCAACAATGATCCACACAGAGGGTATTTTAGTAGTTCTAAAATCAGACATTTAGAATATCACTATTTATTTGACTCTGGAATGAATAAAATCTGTCGATGTGGTCAAAACAGCTGAAAGGGGGACTATCACTGCACAGTCTTTCAATTTTAAATGGATTCCTTACAAGGACAGTTCACCCCTTAATCAAGACTACCTGTAGTGCTATTTATTAACCTAGAATGTTTTGGCAGGAGTAATCGAATGTTGGAGATATCACCTGTACAGATGTCTGCCTTCTCTGAAATTTAATGGAAACAGATGGCACTCAGCTTGTGGTGCTTAAGGCGCCAAAAAAATACATTTGAAAAACTCAACAGCAATGTCTCTTTCCAGAAATCATGACCAGGTTACTCAAGATAATCCAGAGACCTTGTTGTGAGCAGTTTCATGTATGTTCTTTCTACCAAACTGTAACAATTGGTGAACCAGGTGAGAGTGAACGCACGACTCTAGAGACAATTCTGGTGAAACAACACAGCCTTTAGTGCTCAAAAACTAGGTTCGGTACACAGAAGAACAGTCAGTGAAGACAAACAAATCCAATAGGAATAAGGCAGAGGCAGAGTCAATCAATCACACCGAAGGAAAGAGGAGTTTCCCTGAGCTAGCTAACGTTATAGCTCAGGCAAGTAGGACACCTGTACAGTTAACATCTCTTGCTGTCCCCAGTACGAGCCTCTCATCCATGAGCAGATGCACACATCCCTCTGTGCAGTAATACAGTTGGCGGGTGTAGTTCGGTAGAAAGAAATAGTTCCTACATGAAACTGCTCACAACAACGTCTGTGGATTATCTTGAGTAACAGGGTCAGTATTTATAAAAAGAGACATTGCTGTTGAGCTTTTTTAAGATGTATTTTTTCCCTTTTGAGCACCACAACACAAGTGACACCTAGTTATACTCGAGAGAATGCATTGACGGCATTGACGATCGATATTTCCAACACCCCTCAACTCACACCAAAACAATTTAGATTAAAAAAACAATGCAGGCAGGACAAATACGTATTTTTGTTTTTTCAAATGTCCCTTTAAAATAAAGAATTCTATACTCAAGTACTAAGTTACAGTAATGTTTTAAAGTGTGCAGAGGAAATTCTAAACAAACTGGAAATTAATTCAAATTCAGTTTAAGTTTGATGCATATTATGTGTGAATGACAATGCCACTGCATAATTCTTTACCTTGCTCTCTTTCTTGTGTTTTCTCTACAGACTGTGACAAACAGCTTCTCAGCATCTATGGTACCTGTTGTCCCATAAATACCTGATGACACTTTAAGTGTGCAGTCTTCAGTGCTTTAATCCCTCTTTGTGTTTGCATCATCAGGCAGGTCACTTACTGAGATATTTTAATTCTTGCAGGAAGTGTCAGGTGTTGGACCACGTGTCAAGTCAAGCAAAGTGGGTAGCGAGGGAGACGGGGAGGTAGGCAGTGTGATCCTGGGCATCTCAGACCGTTTAGCATCTGCAATAGTGCAGCCAGGACAGAACAAGACCAAAAGAACTGTGAAGAGTCCAACAGTGGGTAAGACATGTTCATCTTAGTTAACTTTATCTTTACCAGGTAGATATGAAATTAAGCTGTTGTGATGCTAACCTTTGTGTTAGATCTAAGTCTCGAAACTATCGGACCTGGAAGTGACAGTGCAGAGAGCTCTTCTTTGTCAGCCAATGGAAACACCATGGACATCAACCTGAACAGTTTAGCCAAAAATAACAATGGTGAGATAAAGCTCATAGTAAAAATATGATGGCATTTCCCAAACTTCTCTATATGTATATGTATATTTTAAAAGAATCATACCTTGTAAAATTGCATCTGCATGTGCAACAAATGATAGGCATTAATGTTAATTACAGGAGATAAACAATAAACATACAGAAACAGTGTGTTTAAAAGCATTGATCACCTCCTCTCACCTCCTCTCCAGGTTCTGCAGCAGCTGTCTTCTTGACATTAAATGGGATGGAGAGTCTTCTCAGTCATCAATACTTTGAAACAGAAAACAAGACAGAGATGTACTCAGATGTTTTTACTGCGATCTTACCCTCGATGAACCACACCAACCTCACTGAGCCTGTCAACTTTACCATCCAACATAAGAAGGTGCTGGCCAAGTTACCTTTCCATCTGCCTGTTAAGATAACATACAGCTTGCTATCTTTCAACATATCTAAAAAGTCTTTGTTTCTCTGTTTTCATCAGACAGTACCTGAGTCTGGTTTGGTGACCTGTGTGTATTGGGAGGACAAAACAGAGGAGGCAGGAATGAGAGAAGGAAGTGACACAGAAGGAGGAAAGAAGCGGATGATGCGTTGGTCAGTGGAGGGCTGTTGGGTTGCATACACCAATGAAAACTACACAGTGTGCAGCTGCTCCCATCTATCCACATTCGCCCTCATCATGCAGATAGGGGAGGTATTATGTGTGAATGTGCATTTGCTAGAACAGGTTCCCACATACAAAGTCAGGTTGATGACAGAATGTGTTTGCCTGTGTGTTGCGTCTTCTCAGCCTCCACCAGAGGATCCTTTCCTGGAGTGGCTAAACCGAATGTGTGTGATTGTCGGACTGTTCTTCTTTGCTTTGGCCATCTTCACCTTCCTCCTGTGCAGCTGGAATCCCAAGATCAACAACACAGCCCGTCTCCACCTCTGCCTCAGCCTCTTCTTTTCTCATCTGCTGCTGCTGTGGAACGACAAATACGTTGAACAAGAGGTACTGTGGGCCAAAGATGCAGTTGTTTTTGTTTTTGCTTTATACTTAAACACTTCGCTGGATCTGTCACACATGGATTAAATGTGACCCAACTGAACCATTCTTTGCTGAGTCATCAGATGTTCAAGTTCTATCTCACACAGGCTCCACCCTGGACTGGACTCTATGGGTAATGCTCTCCTCCAATCATGAGCATGCATTTGTCCACTGAAATTTGCATATACATAGCTAGCAAATCAGAACATGCCTCCCTGAATACATGTGGACCCCACAGTACATAAGGCAGCACAGAGCTGGTATACCAGCATGTTCACATGTTCCTGTGCTCCTTAGAACTTGGGGAATGTGGTTTGCAAGACATCTATTGCTTGTCTTTCAGCCCCTGCAAGGTTAGGCAATGCCTCCCATTTCTCCGCTGTGGCAGCCTAGGTTATCAAGAAGTGGGCACGCTACAGTGACTTACCTTAAGCCTGTCAGGATCAGTCTGGTTGGGCAGATATAATGTCGCAACACTGCGTTCATTCCTTTGACTCCACCACTATGCCCATAGAGTTCAGTAGAGGGTGAAGTCTGTATAAGACAGAACAATGGTTACAGTATTGTAACCCTAGTTCTATTAGCCCAGGCAGGGCCCTTGCCTTAGGGGCCCTGTCACTCCTACAACACTTGCTAAAGAGGGTGTAGGATGGCAGACATGGGTGTGTGTGTTGTTATATACTGTTGGGTCTGCACTGTATTCAGGTAGGCATGTGCTCACTGGCTCGCTACATTTATGCAAATTCTAGTGGGCTAATGCGTGCTCATGATTGGAGGACAGTTTAAACCATAGTGTACAGGAGAGAGCTTTGCCTGCTCTAATAGAACTAGGGTTACAATGTTGTACTTCTTCTGTCTCCACAGCTGGCCTGCACCGTCATGGCGGGGCTTCTTCACTTCTTAGTTATAGCAGGTTTTGTGTGGATGCTGCTGGAGGCACTGCAGCTCCACCTGTTGGTCCGGAGGCTCACTAAGGTGCAGGTCATCCAGAGAGATGGCCTCCCCAGGCTAGTTCTTTACCTGATTGGCTACGGTGTTCCATTTGTGATTGTGGGAATTTCTGCGCTGGTATATTCTGATGGATATGGTGCTACTGAGGCAGAGGTGTGAGTAAGACAAACAGTAATACACTCATTCATGTTCTCCTGTATGTCTGATGTGCATCCAGGTTGAAAGTGTTTGATTCTGCTACAGGTGCTGGCTCTCTAGACAGCGCCATTTCAACTGGGCTTTAACAGGCCCTGTGATTGCTATCCTTGCTGTGAGTATATTGCATATTAACAATTACATCACATCTATTTTAACACAAATGTAATCAGCACAGTCTGGTTTATTCTCTAACTTTAACTTGTCTGGCACCATTTGTAGCTAATTGAAAAACAAGCTAACACGCATTTTAACCAACCTTTGACAAAATATTATTGTTAGCCATGTTAAATTTGAGTCAAGGAAGCTCTCTCAATGTCCTGCTGGGTTTACAGCAAAGACAAAAATCACATTTATATACAACTGATCTAAAACAGCAGATATGTTTTGGGGGAAATGTAATACATTTTCTATTATCATCCACATATTACATTTTCTGTTAACATATGAGGAAATGTGGCTAATCAATGTATCTGGCAATTGGCAAAAATGATACTGAACAAAATGTTTACTGAAAACATATTTCAGTTGCTTCCCACCAAAATAGGCAATCTTGCCAGAAATCATCCACTCGTAGTGACTACAGCAATTATGTTGTCACACAACATAATTAATAAAGCATTTTAGTAACATACAAACACAATTCATAGTAGACAGCATTGCTGATCAAGGGTTTGTATGGTGGTCACATATTTGTCTGCAGCTCAGCCTCTGTGTCTTCTGTTCTTTCAGCTGAATTGGGGATTGTTCTGTGCTACTCTATGGAGTCTGAGACCCACCCTGGCCAGCATGAAAAGTGATGTTTCTCAATCCAAAGACACCAGGTATGAGTGTTCAGGGTTATCTTCGAATGAAAGAATGAAATAAAAACAGTAATTTTCTGAAAATTCTAAAAGTTGAAGGTCACTATTCAAACATAGTCTACATTCAGTGTAACAGTATATCACAGACTCTACAATTGTGTTGACACTTTCTAAGTTGACAAATGTATATAACAAAGTGTTTAAAATGTACATAGTAACCATCTCTTTTTAAAGGTCCAGTGTGCAGGATTTAGGGGGATATTTTGTCAGAAATGGAATGTAATATAATAAGTATGTTTTCTTTAGTGTATAAGCGCCTGTAAATAAGACTCGTTGTGTTGTCTTTACCCTAGATTGAGCCATTTATATCTACATATGAAGTGTGTTCTCATTTACGGAGATCGCCACATTGTGCCATCATGTTTCTACAATAGCCCAGAGCAGACAAACAAAATATGGCTCTAGATAGGCCATTGGTGTTTTTGTATTTTTGTGTTTTTGCAGCAGCCACCACAAAAACACAGGTTTTTTTTAACATGAAACTTTGATCAGTGTTTTCACTGGTTTAAATCACTGGGTCCATTTGTGTTGGAGAGGAAGAGTCCTCTGCGTGTAATTCAGCTTTCAGTAAAAACCTCCTGACCTTCTGGATCTTGAGTTATCAGAGAAAAGGTGAGCACAGAAGGTACTTGGTTAGCGGCACGTCTCCGACGTGCCAAACAGCCTTGGAGAAACATTGATTTGTAAAGTGAAACTGCTTTATTCAGTGTTTTTACCGATTTAAATCACTGAATCCATTCATTTCGGAGAGGAAGAGACCTCTGCGGATAATCTCGCTCGGAGATAAAAACCTCCTGAACAATGACCACTGAAGGAATTCTACTTGGGAGAAGTTGTAACTGGTTGTAATCTGCAATCCTCACCACTAGATGCCACTAAATCCCCTTAAGTCTTACACACAGGACCTTTAAAGCGTCATACATTCTTGAAATAAAAACTCAATAAATTCTCATTGTTTACAGGTTGATTTTGTTTAAGATAGTGGCCCAGTTTGTCATACTGGGCTGCACTTGGATTCTCGGCCTGTACCAGACAAACCTTTTCTTCCAGGTCCTCTTTATAATTCTTAACTCCCAGCAGGGCACCTTCCTCTTTATTGTCCACTGTCTGCTCAACAAGGAGGTACACTCTTTACACGGATGATTATATCTGCACTACTACTAACAATGTCAGCAATAAAAAAACAGCCATTTTTCTTTTAGTAGCATTAATGCATAACTCTAAATAAGCTGTCTTTCATTGTACTTTCTAGGTTAGAGAGGAGTATGTGAAATGGCTGACCTGTTCTTTTGATAAGCACAAAGAAGGAGGAGCTGAGGTGAGTTAGTTTAAATACCAAAGCAACAATGCATGATCCCAGGAACCACTTTAATAATTGTGAAAAGCTTGTTTTTATTTCTGTGTATCTCTTTTCTTATTGAGGTGTTTTTATAGCTTTTATTAGGCTATTAAACCTGCAAAGTCACAAAATAGTCTACTGTATTGACCAACATCCTGGGTGATGCTAGGTGTGCCTGCACACGTGTCTCTCTTATAAACAAGGCACAATTCAGAAAGTTATCTATTTCACTGGCAAAAAAAAAAAATCTTGAAAATGTCTTGCTGGAATCGTGACTTGTGTAATGTTGTATGTCTGCTGTATTAACTTGGTAAGAGGAAAATGAAAAATGTATTTTAACAGAAAGATGCACCAT
Source organism: Cephalopholis sonnerati (assembly GCA_019142605.1). Classification (NCBI taxonomy): domain Eukaryota; kingdom Metazoa; phylum Chordata; class Actinopteri; order Perciformes; family Serranidae; genus Cephalopholis; species Cephalopholis sonnerati. The sequence continues at coordinate 33,684,014 of JAGQAX010000016.1, forward strand.
CAGTCTCCGAGGACTTGGACAAGGCTGAGTAGAAGACATGATGGAATGCGGATGACAAGAGAGATGGAAGACAGAGAGGAGAAATGCAGACTGTGTCCACTTTGAACCATTAGTCATTACATTTTTTTTTTTTGTCATTTTTGTTGTGGCTGAAAATGACAAGTCATCAAATGTAAATCTGTGTGTGTGTCTACTTTGGCTGTATTGAACCTACTTGCCAGAGTAAACGTTGGCATTGTGCATCTCTACAAACCACAGATATGTAACATTTGTATGTTATTTTGTCACAGACATACTGAAACTTTATGTTTCATTAATGCTGTGGTTAATGTATTGTTATGTTTAGGCACAAGGACCACTTGGTTAAGGTCAGGTAAGGAAGGTAAGGAAAAGATAATGTGTTTTGGCTTAAAATCCCAGTTTTAGTGCCACAGTACACTTTTTTCACAGCAGACATTTTGACATGTCTTAGCAGGAAAAGCACAGTTGTGTTTAATAACATTAGTGCTGGGTACAGTCCACTTATGTGCGGTGCTGACACTCATTTAACTCTAGTTATGGTTATAGCTCCACTATGCCATTTAATTGGACTTCTGCCCTTGTCCCAGTATAAAAACATGTCCATGTGACTGAAGTATGTCCAACCCCTTTTCACCTTATTAGTATTGGACCTTTTTCTGGTTGACCAATTATGTCAGGGTGTGTTAGTCCAAGTTTGAGAAATCCAATTTAGTACGATTTCAGTCAGACTAACATGTTTACATGTATTTTCTGGTTTTAGCCAGACTAACACAATAAATTGATTTTCTGTAATGTCATGAAAACCTACTCACTGGAACAGCTTACTGGGACACTTAATGGAACTGATCCGTTGTTAATGTTATCAGTTTCCCCTGTGCTTTTCCTGCTATGACACGTCAAAATGTCTGCTGTAAATAATTTGATTGCCGCTGGAAATTGCTCGATGTCTTCCTTAAAACATATCAGGTTCCTTTGTTTGTTGGTCTAGAATAGCAGTCTGCAGTTTGGCATCTGTTTCGCCGGGGTGTCATGCCATCCACTATCTTCTCCACTTAGCAATGAAGAGGTCAGCTGATATACATTTAATCAGAACTATGTCACTTTAGAAATATTGATATGATAAGTATGTAATGTACCAATATAATGTAGCTGTGGTTTCATTTTCTGGTATGTTTAATTGGAGACAACACAAAAAGCCTTAAAGAATACCTGAAATAAACATTTTTTCTTAATTATTGTAATTACTTTTCTCATTCAATACAGTTTTTTTCCCCATGTATTCATATCAAGGCCCTTGTGTCGACATCCAGACACATATGTGCACGATTATGCACATAAATACATAGCTTTTGAGACTTTCCAATACAACAAGAAGTAAAAGTCCGTGACAACCACTGACTGCTGCTGTGCACAGATTTCAGCTTTAGTACAGTTTCCCCAAATAGCTACGACTAAACGTCCATCCCGTTTAATCTGTTTCTCTGCTGACATAAGTGGAGGAAAGTTGCTGTTGTTTTTAACTCTGCCTTGTGTTTATGTGAACATACGTGATTCAGTGCATACTCACATGTATGCTCCCAGTCTGAATCAGTCCCTACTTTGCTGTTAAGATTCTTGCACGACATATTCACAGTATTTTTGTGAACTCTGTATATTTTAAGTGCTCTGTCTATTGTAGGTTTAATTGTTTTCAGTGCATAATAAACCTGCTGTTGCCTTGGAGTTTTCCTACTTGTTTACTAAAAATGCACCCAGTGGTGTGACACCCCATATCTTCACATATAGGCTAAGTGAATATCACATACTTCAGCTTCTAGATTGGGAGTGTGGACACAATTTCAGATGTAAATTTAAACTAGATTTATCTTTGCGAGAATACTAAATGTCTTAAGACTACTAATGAAAGAAGGAGGGGTGTTCATGAAGTCATTTGTACAGTAACAACTCATCATTCTGAAGTCAAACTAAAAATCTAACAGCGTTTACAGATCATGATTATTGTGAGGGAACGAGCAGGCAGACATGAGGAGTCACAAGTGGAGTTTCAAAAGCAGGGTTTTATTTACCCCAAAATGAAACTAATTATGTATAAAAAAAAAATGTCAGAAATTAACTTCACACATAGTCCTTTTCAAATGAACTGAACCCAGTCCTCTTAAAGTGCACCAAGAACTGCACCAACCTGCCACAAATAAGAATACTTCTTGTTTTGCAGAAATGTTTAAAATTTATGTTTCACCAATGCTGTGGTGAAGATGTGGTCATGTTTAGATGCAAAAAACATGTGGTTATGGTTAGGAAAAGATCACATTTTTTCTCAAAGCCCCCGGTTTTGGGGGCACAATCTTGACAGGAAAATCAGCAATGTCATGGAGAGAAACAACAACTGTCCCTGCACTAAATGCAGCTATGTCTCTGTAATACAGCTTTCCCAAGGTTTGGTGCATCCTGTTCAACATCACGGACAGGTTGAAAAACAAGTAGTTCTATTCAGACTACACTGGCTCCCTGTTCAGTACTGGATTGATTACAAAAACCTTCTGCTCACCTTCAAAGCCCTTCACAACCTAGCCCCCACCTATCTCTCCGACCTCCTCCAGGTGTCCACCCCCTCCTGCTCCCTGCACTCTTCCTCTGCTGGTCTCCTGACCATTCTCACCTCACACCTCAAAAGCTCAAAGCTTTTAGCTGCACTGCCAACAGGCTCTGTAACTCCTCACTTCCACACATTCTACAGTCCGACAGCATAACATCCTTCAAATCCAAATTCATTTATCTTGCTCTGTATGTTATTTTATGCTCTGTAAGGTGACCTTAGGTGTTCTGAAAGGCGCTTTTTCAAAAAAAAAAAAAAGTATTATTATCATTTAAACAGTTGAGAGGAGTATGTAGGCCTAAGAACGTCACTGGTGGTTACTTCTTTTTATGTACCTTTTATATATTCAGTTTTTCTTCTAAACTCTGATATGTGTGTAATGGTGCAAAAGTTGCTGCATTGGGCACTGATGGCCACCAATCTATCAGACTGTGACTGTGGAGAGAGGCTTGTGTGATGGTTTTCACTCCTGATTGCGACAAAAAGGGAGCTAACAGACGTAAAAGACTGTTGTAGCTGTTAAAATTGTGATATTCTGTCAAGGTAATGTTGATATGTTTGTGTGCACTTCCTGTTTTATTTTGAAATGTGTTCTCATTGTGTTTAGTGTTTCCTTTACTTCCTCAGCTTTTCTACCTTTGTTAATTACCTCATGTGTTTCACCTGTGTCTTGTTCAACTCACCTGTGTGTAGTTAGTAATCAGCCTTTGTGTATTTAAAGCCCAGTGCTTCCCACATTCAGTTGCACTCCAGCTTTTTTCACTGTGTTTGTCTCCTTGGTTTTTGACTCTGCATGGATTTATGGACTTTGCTTTCACTGACTGCCTTGAAGTGTCTGATAAACTGTTCTTATTGGTTTCTATTTTTCTCTGCAAATGAGTCCTAGTTGTGTACTAGATAGTTACAAAAAATTGCGGAAAAGAAAAACCTATATGTAGCAAATGAAAAAGAAAAGCATTGCAAACCAGTTCAAAAGTCTTCCATATTAAATGCATCACATTACCAGCCATAAATGCCTACCACACCTCCAGTCGAGGTTCTTGGTGACGGCATCTTTCGCTTCCCCTAAAGTGGATTTGCATTCTGTTTCTTTGTATGTGCACTCGAAAGGAAAACATTTTTTGGGTGCTGTGCACATTTTGACATTGGCTAGTCCAAAGTGATCACCAGACTGGATGTTTGAGCCGTCACAATGAACTACTGTGTGACATTGCTTCTACTGGGTGAGTGATTTCATGCAGTTTTTTTTATACAAATGTTTGAATGATTTTAAATGAATCAACAGAGAGTTTATTAGAACAGTCAATGACATTGATCCAGCTCTTATTTTAGTAATCTATTTGGAAAACTGATATTTTTAAATTTCAAAATAAGTTTTTGCAGTAGACCAAACACCATCAGAAGTGCTCAAAGTTTGATAAAGATGTGTTGTAATAATGTGTGTTATGATATATTAGATTATTGTCATGCTTTAAGATTGATTTGAGAGAGGCATTGTTGGTAATGGTACCTTTTTAAAAATGAACTTTTTGACTTTTTATAAGCCCATTAAAATTAAATGTTGCCCTAAAAAATAAAAAAAAAATTAAGCCACTATTTAGTTGATATTTTGCGAGGCTGAAAACTGCAACTTGTATAATGATTTGTCAAAATATATTAGAAATACAATTGTTTTTAGGACATTTATTCTTATTTTCTTTAACAATCCACTATCTCTCTTTGTTTTAGGTTTGCTCGTCATCCCTGCAACTACGGATTTTCCTCCTGATATGAATGATGTTTGAAACAAAACAAAGAGCTTCTATCTATATTGAAACAATCATGATGTCATCATTATTGCCTTCATGCAGGTTCTTGTGATGGATACACCAACATAACTGAACCATGGCGCAACCGAGACTTTACATCTACTTCTTTCCCTGGCTTTCCTAATGAAGATTCAAAGCTGTTTAACAAATGGTGGCGCTTCACAGGCATTGGTGGAGACAGAATTATTACAGTCTGTGTCTGTGGCACACATCATACTGCTTATATTCCATTCGCCCTCCCAACTACAGAGTCTGTGACCCCGACAAGCGGGACTGCGTATGGCTTTCATGGCAGCTGTTATGGCTTATCTGTAACAGTGAGTGTGGCCCTCTGTCCTGGAGTGATCCATATGCTAACGCAGGCTTTGCAAGGGAGCAGGGAAGGACTAATGAGGCTAAAGCAGGACGGGTGTATAGCTGAGCAAATGAGAGAAAGGCACTTATTGGGGGTGTAAGAACAGGTTGAGAGAAACCAGTCAGGGCGAGACTGACAGAGACTAAGGTGGGAAAACACACAAGATCAGCACAGACACGGCACGAAAGAATACGAGATTACAAACAAAACCCCTGGATTGTGACAGTATTGGGAAACTGAATATTTTTTCTGGCATACTAAATAATGTGGTAAAATGAAAGTGTAAATACAGCTTGTTGGGTGATGATAGCTGTGACCTTTATTACTTCTCTGATCATAGTTTATTGTAACTTTGACAAAGGTTATATTTCCATCCCTGATGTCCACATAATGGGAGCTAACAGATTTCAAACAGTGTTTTGAAGGTACCATGGAGTACCAACAATCCCTCTCTTGGATCTATATTTATTCTTAACATCAAGGGGAAAACATATCTTTCAAATGAAAAAGAAAAACATTGTTAAGGCCATGAATAGAGGCAGGATGGTCAATGCTTAAACTCTAATACAAAAAAACAACTTGGACAGACATATTGAAACAAGAACTAATCTCTACAGTCGTATGTTGAACAGACACACAGACTGATTGTACGATTGTTCAGGGGAAATTGACCCCTAAAAACATCAAGTACACAATGCAGATGTGACACAGCAGCCGTAGTACACGTCTGGAGTGGAGACGCCTCATGACAGCATCTTTCTCTTTTCTCTTCTTAACTTTGGCCCTATAATCGAAGACACCTACAACAGCAGTTGTCAGTGACTTTGCATAAGTGTTTTGCATTTGCCTTCGCATCTTTTAAAAGCACTTTTTGGGTGTTGTGCAAATTTTATGTAGACTTGAGACAGAACATCTTTGACATGTCACGATGAACCACAGTGCTGCGGCCCTTCTCCTGGGTGAGTCTATATCTGATTTTTTTTTTTTTTTAATAGATATGAGAACTTATTAATTTAGATAGATAGCATGTTTGACTAGTCTCTATGAATTCATTCATAACTGATTTAAATGTTGCTATTTTTTTTAATTTGAATTTATGTTGTTTTATCAGAACATGATTTATATAAATTTATATATGTATAAATCAGAGTTTTGCAGGGTGACTGCAGATCTTTAAAAAATCTTAAAAGGTCTTGAATTCAATTTTATAAATATAATAATAATAATATTAATAATAATAATAATAATATTAACCACCTCGACACCAGACTTTGAATATTCTACTTAATTTTATACTTGTTTGCTTGAAAAAGAAAAATGTTATTTTTTTTTTTAAAAGACAGTCCTACATTTTGTTAAAAATAATATTGAAAAGGTCTTAGAAAGCATTAAATTTAAGTGTCTGATACCTGAAGACATCCTGTTTTGAGATATAAAGGAAGGACAAAGAAGTCCAAACAAATAGTGGTCATTATTATGATTCATATATTTTAAATTTAAATTTATACAAACATCACACGTGTGTAAAGGAACCTTTAAATGTCTACTGCCGATATGTCACATTCCTTTTTAAGCTACATCTCAGTATTTTAAAAATGAAGGCAATTTGTTGTTAATTATTTGAGATAATCATCTTTTGATCTTTTAAAATGTATATGATTAATGTCAAAGGCACTGACAACTTCTCCTTAACTCTCTATTATTTCTCTTTTTCTTAGGCTTACTTGTCATCTCTGTCAGATGCGATTTTCCTCCTGGTACGGATGATGTTCACTTACACACTTCAAGCTTCTAACAAGGGATGAAATCACCATTAAATCTTTTTTTATCGCCAATGTTTCCTTGTTCATTGCAGGTTCTTGTGATGGATACACCAACATAACTGAACCATGGCGCAACCGAGACTTTACATCTACTTCTTTCCCTGGTTTTCCTAAAGATGATACAAATCTCGTTAACAAGTGGTGGCGCTTCACAGGCATTGGCGGAGACAGAATTGTTACAGAGTGCATATCAAACAATCTTGGTGGCACTGTGTATATGATTTATTTTCCATTTTCCTACCCAACTACTGAGTCTGTGACTCCATCAGTAGGGACTGCATATGGTTATGTGCATCACTGTACTAGCCCGAGTATTTTAGTGAGCGTGGCTCTGTGTCCCGGAGGGTTCTACGTGTATCAACCATCAGGACATCCAAATGTTCCTATGGGTTACTTGACCTGTGAGTTGCTGCTAATTATTGTGATCTATGTTTTTTTTTTTTTTATCAACATACAAAAGCAAAGTACATTAAATGTACATTATGCCTAAATCATGGGATGTACGAAATACACAGAGTATGACTAAATGAAAAGCAAGGGTTTGAAGTCACACCTGAAATAATAAGTGCATAACTTTTTGACGTGACTGTGCAATGTATCCTGATACAACAGTTCAAATGATATTCTATGAAAAGTGCTCAAACAATGATTTGTATGTTATCTAACAAAATAGTGTCTCATAAACGATGCTACACATTTAGTGTAAAGTTATGTAGGTCAGGTTTAGGCAAGTAATGCTACATGGGTTGGGTTTAGGGAAAAAAAAAACATGGTGACTATGTATCTTAAAACTCAAAGTTCTTGGTTTCACTGTCACAATTACTAGTGTCCTGGAGGAAAGTCCTGTGTTTGTTTGACCAACATCACCCCAACCTGCCGTCTTCGTTCTTCTTTCGTTCTCTTTTGCAGCCTTTCCAATTACATGGGTAATACAGAAAATTACTTACCTATGATTACGTGGGTTAGAAATGAATTGTGGTCCATTATTTTCTTAGCTTGGAACGTGTTAACTTCCAAAAATTTATCAAATTGAAAGTCATTTTGCAAAACTGTTGCTGCAGTCGTGGAAAAAATGTTCACAAAGACATGAATTCAGATAACATACAATCAGTATTCAATAATTCAGTATCCGTAACCGCCTATCTCAGCTGACATTGGGCAAAAGGTGGGGTACCCCCTGGACAGGTTGCAAGACTATCACAGTGTAAAATCATTATGCCACAGTCAAAAAACAGGACAAAAAGTTAGTTAAAACTTTAAAACACAGGGATGCACGGTAATCAACTCCACTGAGCATGTTCAGAAGTCCAGGTAGCCAAAGAAGACTCCTCTTGTCTTTTTCTCCTTGCTAGCCTTTAAAAACAATCTCAAACTCCCCTGGAATAGCAACGTTGATTTGCTAGAATCGTATCTTACCCAAATAGAACGACCCCTCCACAATAGCTGCAATACTGTCCACCACATCCTGTCTCTTGAGAGGAAGGTACTGCAAGTGTCTGTCTGCTATATCTGCCGCTATAAATAATATTTTTGTTTTCATGTCGTCTGATTCATTATTAACATTTTCTTTGAATACCATAATTATTATTATTGCTTTTGCTTGGATGTGCTGAAAGAACTGGCAAATTACATACCTCATATCTGGGCCTACATTTAAAAGTTGTTTCAGTTGCTTAACATTTGTTAAATAGCAGGTGGAGGATTGTACAACTCGCATTTTTCAAATTCCTAATGATATATGATCACGTCTGTTTAGATCATTATGAGTGTAAACCTGACTCCTGTGGACCACTCGCTGAGTGCTCGAGTAATGGAGGATGCACCTGTGTTTCTGGGTATGAACTCCCCCCAGAACACCTACCCACTCCAGATTCATATGGCTGTGTTGGTAAGTACATTTTATTTCATTTAAATGGTGGTCGCATTAGCGACATTGTGGAGAAAATGATCTGGCTTGTGCATTGTATCCACTGATAATGGCCATTGCTACAAACCTATAATGCAAGACTGTATCCCATGCAGGAAGTAAATCAAGAGGCCTCATGTGCCCTTAAAGTAAGCACTTTGTTTTAAGTGTACCACCTTCTGTAAAATCCTGCCTGTAAAATATCTTGTCAGACATTGATGAGTGCCAGAAGAGCGCAGGACTTTGTGGCCCTGACAGCAAATGTAACAACACCCCTGGATCACACTTTTGTACCTGTTTGGATGGATTTAACGCAACAGATCCAGCATTACCACCCTGGAGGCTCCAACCCATGCAAAGGTACCATAAAATAAAATTAGTTTCTGTCTTTCTCTCTCATTCACGCTGACTGTGAAATTTGCTCTCAAGTCTGTTGTCAACTTCTCCTCTATAGATATTGATGAATGTCTTGACAATGTCTGTGGGGATGATGGGACCTGTCACAACAACCCAGGAAGTTACATGTGTGAATGCCATGATGGCTACCACCTTGTGCCTGGAGCAACCCCACTTTGTCAAGGTTTGTGCTTCTCTATAGTGTGCGATATGCAGTGGGCAAGGCATAACCCTCAATGAGCCAGTCAGTTGTCAAAAAATATGTTCGGCTCCACTGGTACGGACAATCCGCTGAAGGCTACAAACTGTAAATTATTTTTTAAATCTATTAAAACTGGTGGAGCATTACACCATGGGCGATTAAACTGCACCTTATTGTAACACTTTTTTATCAGTGGTTCCCAACTGGTCCAGTCACGGGGTCCAGATCCACATTGTTTAACACACTCAGTGTCATACTTGTGTTTGGCCATGTCGTCAAGCTAGTTTGCTGTCTCTGTCAGGTGGCTGTCCATTAGTCACTCAATCTACAGCAGGAGATGGTTCTTCAAAAGAAAAGTTCAGTGTCAGAAATTCACTGTACTTCAAATTAAGTATGTTTTTAACAAACTTGACACATTTGTGAGTCACTTGCGGTCCATTCAGAATGGACCCGCGATCTGCAGGTTGGGAACCACTGCTTTATATTACAATGCTAGCAAAAGGATGGGTAGGTATAGTTGACTACATGCACAGAGCAATGTCACTACCACTGTAGTTTTTTTTTTATAATAAATCAGCTTTTTATTTGGAGATTTCAAAATTCTGATCCGCTGCCCCCCCAGCAAAAGAATAAATCAGCAGGAGTTCTTTTGTTGTGCTCTTAGGCTTCGAGGAGATGAGGCTTGAATTTGATCACTGAGACAAATCTCTGAAATTGTGCATCCTCATTTACAAGCCAGTCAAGTCTTCTTCTGGATCTTACTGTTTATCTCAAGAGCTGATTATTTCAGACAAAGGTTGATGCAAAGAGAGAGGAAAAAGAGCATTTTAAGATCATAAATTAGGAATAGAATCCGCTAAGACAAGAGGAGGGCTATTTCTCAGGAGCTGAATTTAAGAAGTATGAGAAAATGGTCGGAGTGTCATATATTGGGCTCAGTTACATTGAGGAGAAATAGTCACAAAAAAGAAGAGATCAAATATTGTAATCTTTATGACAGGAAACTCACATTTAGCTTACAGACAGAAAACCTGAGGTGCATGTTGCTCAGAAAAACCCACAGGGTTACTGTAACACAGGTTGAGAGGTTGGATTTGGGGTGTTCATTTATGTCAAACTGGGAATTCACAGTATCTAACCAGCAAATGTAATTTGCACTATGTCCTTTTAGTCCTGTCAAAACCTGAGCTGATATGCTCAAGGGCCAATTTTCATTTTAATGAGAACATTGTAACTTACATTCACTGTCCCTTTCTCAGATATCGATGAGTGTTTCAACTCAACTGTCTGTGGTCCCGACTCTATTTGCACCAACACGCCTGGAGCTCACACCTGTGAATGTCAACTGGGGTTCAAACCAACTCAACCAGCTGAAGAACCCAGCGAGTCCAACATCTGTATAGGTAGGTGCAGACACCACTGTGGCAAACCTGAGGGTTGAAACATGTGGGATTACTGTTAGCCATTTTGAGTACATTTCTTCAATATTAGAGAGAGGACAAAAAGAAACATTGATGAAGTAAACATTTGAGCCAATAGCCAGCATTTTCTGTCAGAGTATCCAGTAAAAATACTGCTATTCATTATCCTTGTTGTGTCACAAGCTCATGTCTCTGCTACACAAGGTAACAGCTGTGTAAAATAAATCCCAGGTTGTCAGAGGAAACAGAATAACAGGCTGCCCTCCTTAACCCAGCCGGCACAGTGCTGGTTTGTACCAAATAAGCATGAATTTTTCGACACAGTGTTCAATCTTTTACAGCACAGCATGGTTAACTCCAAACACAAAAAATATATTGTACTGCCAAAACTTTGGAGTTTTATTATGATTACATATAGACTAATAGACACTAATTTCACATTTATTTGCTATATTTAACTTTCACTTCTTGACCTTACTCCAGCACATTCTCCCATCAAAGCTTCAACCACATAACCTGCAGTTGTTTAATCTTACATGGCTAGAGATTTAGTGTAATACTGCATCTGCAACAAGCTAGGTAAGAGCTGAGCAATCTCAGCTGGCTATATCAAGAGCTTAGATGAAAAGGTACACCATGAAAGAACACACAGGCAGCAAGTGGCATCCAATTTACTTTTGTGATGTCTCTAAAAAGTATTTATGGCATCCTTTGTGTGCAGTGTATATTTTAATCTCAGTATTTTTACAGATGTTGATGAGTGTGTCGAAGATGCTGCTGTCTGTGGACCGAATTCCAATTGCACAAATTCAATTGGATCTTACATCTGCACCTGCTTCCCCGGTTTTCGGCTGAACAACCTAGATGTGATAGCCAGCATTGCTAACCCATGCACAGGTGCGTGCTCTTGGTTGGTATTTATAGGAGATACACTGTGCCTCTGCTGTTTGGATTTATATGGATCAATTGACCCTCGAGAACAGATAGCCTTGTGCATGATCCCTCTGTCTACAGATATAGATGAGTGCAGCGAGACACCTGGTATATGTGGTAAACAAACTGTGTGCACTAATGTGCCGGGGACCTTCTATTGTTCTTGTCCTGATGGATTCTACCCTTCAACTGGAATCCTGTGGGTGATGGGGGTCTCATTTTGTCAAAGTGAGTAAAGTGAAGTCAAGGATAATTAAGACTAATAATTAAGATTAAGTTAAGTTACAATATTTTCTAAATCACTGACAGGTCTTCAAGATATTCTAGATGCAATTGAACCTCCAGAGGTGAGCCCTGATTGCATTTTTCCATTTCACAGTTGAATTTATGAGTGAAAAATGTATGTTATGCACAATAATGAGTGCGTTCACATGGACATGAATAACCTGCTTATGATTAGGTTTTTATAATATTCCGTTTTTGTGTTTAAGCATCTAAACACCATATCCTGAATATGATCATAGCTGGGATAAATGCTTCAATTATCGTCACATGATGCGGCTAGAGCTAATGGGAAACAGAGTTCTTATGAAATGATAGGGAGTTTTCTAGAAGCCTCAGAAATGGCTTATTCACGTCCATGTAAATGCGCTCAATGTTCAAACAAACATCTCTTGATAGAAGGAAATCTAGATGCTAGTGTTGACCCTGACTTGTTATTATGTTGAATTTAGCAGTTACCACACTTTATTCCATGATTAAAGACACAAACTAATGTCTCACTACTGTAAATGAAAACATTCTAATTTTGAGATTATACAAAGATCGTACCTTTCTCTTAATGCATAAATGTCAAATCACCAGTTTACAGTGTAGTAACATCAGTAGCAGAAGGAAAAGTACTGACTTTTTTTTACTTACTACCACTACTACTACTACTAATACTATAATATAATATAAAAGTACAGAAGTACTTAAAGGTGTAGTATGAATGATTTAATGGCATCTAGCAGTGAGGTTGCAGAACTGAAACTTCTCCTTTGTGCCAAGCGTGTAAGTGAACTATGGTGAGCGATGCAAAAATGCAAATGGGCCCATCTAGAGCCAGTGCTGGGTTTGTCCATTCTGGGCTACTGTAGAAACAACACGGCAGACTCTGTGGAAGAGGACCTGCTTTGTATGTAGAGATAATCTGCTCAGTCTAAGGTAACAAAAACACAGTGATTCTTAGTTTCAGGTGATCACAAACTAATTAAAACATAGTTATAAATATGATCAGGGGTGTAAACATACACAGTGCATGCAGGGTGGGTGCTCTGGGGCTCATAAAGTGATGGGGCCCAAAGAGAGAGTGGGCCCTCCAACAATATGCAGGGCAGAAAACGGGGCCATGTGAGTAATTTAGATTACCACCTTAGATATATGCCTGTGTTAAAACTTTGTTATAAAATATATGCTTATTCTACATGAACTATAAATACGCCATTAAAAACAATTCAATTAAATAATTCCTTATTTTAAGTAAGTAATTTAAGTAAAGTACAAGTATGTCAAAATTGCACTTAGTACAGTACTCAGGCATAGTAATCACATACTTAACACACACTTTTATTGCAGGGTCAGACAAAAGAAAGAGCTTTCCTTGGCAATATGGATCAACAGCTTAAGAACAACTCAGGTGTCCACTTACCAGATGGGGTATGTAGAAAAGAATCTCATGTTTTACTTGTGCAGACGGATCATACAGTCCCTCACCACGAGTCTGAAGAGGTGATGTAATGTTGTGCTGAGAACACTGCTGCTACATTCTAATGCCTTCCCCCTCTGTCTTTCTTGATGTCTTTGCAGACAGTGGCAAACAGTTTTTCTGCATCCATGGTACTTGATATCCAACAAAATTAGAGCCTTATATTGTATTTTATATTTGTATTTTTGTTTGCCTCATTACAACAACTTATTTGTCACAGGAAGTGTCAGGTGTTGGACCACGTGTCCGGTCGAGCAAGGTGAGTAGTGAAGGAGATGGGGAGACCGGCAGTGTGATCCTTGGAATCTCAGACCTTCTAGTTTCTTCCATGGTGCCACAAACTCAGAACAACACCAGAAAAGCAATATACACTCCAACAGTGGGTAAGAGGAGTTCCCCTTTGTTTAGATAAGCTATATTTGACTTCTCAGCACATATCAACTATACCTGCTGTAATTTTTATCCATGTGTCAGATTTGAGCCTAGAAGTCATTGGCCCAGGGAGTCCTGATGGCAACAATGCCCCCCTATCTGCCAAAGGACAGACCATGGATATCAACTTGCAGGCTCTTGCCAGCGCCAACAATGGTGAGACAAAGAAGCTTATAACATGATGACTATAACATCTACCAATGTTGGGTTAATTCTTATTTCATGTGGACGCTCCCAGGTTCTGCAGCAGCTGCCTTCATGACACTGAGTGGGATGGAGACTCTTCTTAGTCATCAATACTTTAAGACAGAGAACAAGACAGAGATGTACTCGGATGTTTTTACTGCGATCTTACCGTCCATAAACACCACCAACCTCACTGAGCCTGTCAACTTTACCATCCAACATAAGAAGGTGTAGCAACAATCAAAATTTAACACCTATCCATTGAGACAAAAAGAAACTAACTTCAAATGTAACCTCTGTTTCTCTTGGTTTCTTAGAAAGTACCTGAATCAGGAATAGTGACTTGTGTGTACTGGGAAGACAAAAGCAAGAACGAAGAAGAGGGACAAGTGGATGATGCCAAAAAAGAGGGAGAGACAATGCGTTGGTCGGTAGAGGGCTGTTGGGTTGCATACTCTGATGAAAACTACACAGTGTGCAGCTGCTCCCACCTTTCTACCTTTGCCCTCATCATGCAGATTGGGGAGGTATATGAGATGTTTATATACATGATAAGACACTGTAGTGGACTTTTGAAAACCACTGATTTGTAACCACTGATTTTCAAGATTTTTGTCTGTCAGATTTGATTATGCTCACACCACATGATTTGACAAATGGAGCTATGGTATGGAGGGGCCTACTGCAGTGTATTTAGAAATATGTCAGCCTTAAAATTTTGTAGTGTGTAACCAGGTGAAGACAAAGTTGCCGATCCAAAATCATGCTGTTTAGAACAAATGTCCGTAATTCTCTTAGTCTCCGTGTCTTCTGCCTTCTCAGCCTCCACCAGAGGATCCTTTCCTGGAGTGGCTAAACCGAATGTGTGTGATTGTCGGACTGTTCTTCTTTGCTTTGGCCATCTTCACCTTCCTCCTGTGCAGCTGGAACCCCAAGATCAACAACACAGCCCGTCTCCACCTCTGCCTCAGCCTCTTCTTTTCTCATCTGCTGCTGCTGTGGAACGACAAATATGTTGAACGAGAGGTACCGAAGGTCAAAGATGCAGTTGTTTTTGTTTTTGCTTTATTGTCTAATAACCCAAATCACCAGAAAACATGTTGGCATTACATGTTTCTTAACCACAGATATATTACATTTGTATATTATTCTGTAGCGGACATGTTGAAACTTTCCATTTCAGCAGTGCTGTGGTTATGGTATGGTTATGTTTTGATACAAAAAAAGCTCAGTTTTGGTGAGGAAGAGATCATGTTTTGGCTAAAAACACCCATATTTGGTGGCACAATGGAAATGTAGCAACGGGTTGCTAAAAGACACCCATGTTTAGTGGACCTAGCATCGCTGGAAATGCAGTGACCGGTTCCTAAAAACACCCACATATAGTGGTATGAAAGCTGCTGGAAATGCAGCAACACATCGCTTGGGGCTTGGATGAAAGGAGGAGGCATTTTAGGCATTTTATTGTATTCAAGATTCTTCTCATCTGTCTCCACAGCTGGCCTGCACCGTCATGGCGGGGCTTCTTCACTTTTTAGTTATAGCAGGTTTTGTGTGGATGCTGCTGGAGGCACTACAACTTCACCTGTTGGTCCGGAGGCTCTCTAAGGTGCAGGTCATCCAGAGAGATGGCCTCCCCAGGCCAGTTCTTTACCTGATTGGTTACGGTGTTCCATTTGTGATCGTGGGAATTTCTGCGCTGGTATATTCTGATGGATATGGTGCTACTGAAGCCGAGGTGTGAGTAAGACAAACAGTAATACACTCATTCATGTTCTCCTGTATGTCTGATGTGCATCCAGGTTGAAAGTGTTTGATTCTGCCACAGGTGCTGGCTCTCTAGACAGCGCAATTTCAACTGGGCTTTAACAGGCCCTGTGATTGCTATCCTTGCAGTGAGTATATTGCATATTAACATTTTCATCCCTTTTATTTTAACAAAAATTCAGTCAGCTCAGCCCAGTTTGTTCTCTTAACTGTATCTTGTCTGGAATATTTTTAGCTAACAGGAAGCATTTGTAGCATTTATTCATTTTCACAAAGGTATATTTCTTTACTAGTAGAGTTGAAGGTTCGTGTGGATATATATATATATATATATATATATATATATATATATATATATATATATATATTTATTATTATTATTATTATTATTATTATTATTATTATTATTATTATTATTTATATATATATATATATATATATATATATATATATATATATATATATATATTATTATTATTTTTTTTTTTTCTTTTTTCCACAGCTCAGCCTTTGTGTCTTTTTCTCTTTAAGCTGAACTGGGTATTGTTCTGTGCTACTCTATGGAGTCTGAGACCCACCCTGGCCAACATGAAAAGTGATATTTCTCAATCCAAAGACACCAGGTATGAGTGTTCAATACTGTCTTTGCACAAAAATCTGAAAAATTCAGAAAATCCTAAAAATTGAAGTACATTTTCTTTGCTTACAGGCTAATTTTGTTCAAGATTGTGGCCCAGTTTGTCATACTGGGCTGTACCTGGATTCTGGGCCTGTACCAGACAAACCTTTTCTTTCAGGTCCTCTTCATTTTCCTCAACTCCCAACAAGGCACCTTTCTCTTCATCGTCCACTGCCTGCTCAACAAGGAGGTAGATTCAGCTACATCAGCCTTTATCCTGCCTTCTCACATCATTTAATTATTGATACAGGGCTAATATGATAAAGAGAATATAAATAAAATGTTAAGCAGCATTTGTTAAACAGATGAACTAACCTATAACTTTTTAAACTTTGAATATTATATGTTATGTAGATGATGTAGCATTGTATTTTTTTGTGTGTAATGGTTTTGTTTGTAGTCTTTGTATATTTTTATATGTTTTATATAGCATTGAATTGTTGATTTATTTGCTTCAGGTGAGAGAGGAGTACATCAAATGGCTGACGTGCTCTCATGGAAAGGACAGATCTGTGGTAAGTCCCTGGAAATACAACATATTATCTCATGTATGTATTATCTCAACATACTCACATGTGCCACTTTACCTCCCATTCTATACATTTTTAATACATCTTTTTGAATGAGGCATAGCCCCAACTGATTCAACCATATTCAGTGTTTTGAAGCAAAAATAATGAGCAGTCTCCATGGCAGCAGACAGGAATAAACTGTGCAGATGTTAAGCATTTTGTTTGTACTAACTATATATCAATTTCAACAACAGTAATGCTGATTATAATAATGTATTTCAACAGAAAGATGCACCTTCAATCTCTGAGGATTTGGACAAGCCTGAGGGACAGACAGATGAGGGAAACAAGACTAAATCCTGATGAAGTAAAAAGGGAAAACAAACAAACAAACAAAACAGATATAGGACAGATTTTTTTTTTGTAAATTCCAATTTAATTAATGCCAAAGTGTGACATAGTTTAACATGTATTTCTGCACATTGTCTCGTATGGTTTTAGTTGGCCATTTTCATCGTCCAAGGACTTGTAGTAAAATGAGTTTGTTATTATAGTCAGGCTCATGAAGGTTTGAATAGTTGCACAATAAAATAATTCTTGTATTAACTCTGTCACTTGATATTACTTTGCTGAATACATTTTTGATGTAGCTTTATCTGCTTGTTTATGCAATTTCCACACCATGTTGTTGTATTTTAAGTTGTACACAACAGACAAAAACAGTGTCAAAGTAGTTCTTACACTCCTGAATATTTTATGAAAGGGCCTTAATATTGGAAGTCCTCACGGTGTTATAAAACACAGGGAAGACTTGTTCAAATAATCACCATCTTTCCACCTACTATATTTGCTTGGGTGTGGGAGCTTCCACAAACACACTAATGCCCACACCCTCAGTCAGGCACTGTCTAAAAAAACAAACTTTTTACAAAGTGAAAACATTCAAGTCTCAGTTGTTTCTTTCTCTTTCTGTTTATATTGTATTTGAATGAGAGCTGGGACACTTTGAGGTGTGCCAAACTTTACAAGACAAATTTGAGGGACGGCAAAACCAGGGATATTCTCTCTCTCATTTACATTGTATGCATTTAAATTGTATTTACCTTGCACACTGATCCACATACACTGGTCACAGAAACATATTAAACTTTGAAATGCAATAGATTAGTAGCATGAGAAAACACCTAGGAGTGCAAGGATCAACCTAGATTAAACTTGTTTAATGCATATCAAGCAGGTCTTTCTCTGGCATGCGTGTAATATATGTATTACAGCACAAAATAAACTTTCAAAAATGTTGTTTTTCATAAATAATGCACATTATTTAATATCACTGTGACAGTATCCGCCATTTGGCAATTTCTCCTTTGGAACTTCTCTCATTAACATCTGAATTTCTGTTTGTGTTGCTCTTAGCTTGTTCTCATAAATTATGAAAATAAATTAAAGATGGCTACCGCTGCTCATGTACCGTTTACAGCAGAGGTTTTACACCAGCAAATTTAAAACCCTTAATGGATTGATAGTGGTGGAATTATTATCAGTCAATGGATGATACAGAGGGGCTGATAAGAAGCAATTTGCATTATCATTTAATTTGGGTGTCGTAAGATTACATTATAAAGCACATATTTTCTTTGTCTCTACGTATACCTATGAAGTGTGTCAGAAATACTATACACAAACAGCACCTGCTTTAGCTTGCATGGTCCGCAGTGGTAAAATGCATATGTCTGCCTCAAGGGTGCAGCATTTAATCGCATATAATGACCGCTGATTTTGAAACAGATCACGTCATGTCTTGCTTCCTGCATCCTTTTTTATTGCTAATAATTGCTGTTGTCATTAACCCCAGGGCAGACTGCTGTCAAAGCAGATTATCGTGATCATAGGACATAGCAAGTGGCTATAAAGCCTGCTCGACACCTCTCCATCTTATCCATTTTAGAGGATAATGAGGACTGACCAAGTGCTGATAGAACCACAGTGGAGTGACTGGGGACTGCAGATTATGGAGGCTGCCAAAATCCCCTTTGCAAAAAATAATCAGAATTTATCAGTGGGAGTTCTTCAAACAGTGTCACTCACTTCTCTGTGACCTCTTCTTCTTTAGCTTCTGCTTTACAGGTACAACACACTCAGCTAAGTATAAACACCAGGGATGCTTTACAACAAACTACATGTACATCTACAGTATTGATGCAGATCTAACATTCTTTGTTGCACAAGTAAGAAATCAGAAGGTAAAATCTGGCAACTGGCATTTGATGGCATTGCTGAAGGCAACTGCTCAAACTAAACTGCAGTTTTTCACCTTGTTCATTATACAGACACATGGATTAGTTATAGAGAGATGCTTTGATCAAGGGCATCTTGGCAGTACCCATGAGGTAAACTCCAGTAGGCACTGCTGGAGTTCAACCGGCTTGGATTTAAACTGCGGTTTCCAAGCCAAGTCCCTATGGACTGAGCTACTAACGCCTTCATCAAAGTCAGTAGAGACCAGAGGCAGACATTCAGGGCTTAGCCCAAACCTAGGGGCTCCAGGATCATGTTCCCCTGGGGATATTTTCCCCATTCATGGCAGCTATGTGCACTGCTTTTCAAGTCATTTGAGAACATGGAATACCAAAAAATCTGTACATCATTTTGGAAAAAAACATGATAGTTGCCAAGGAAAAAAAAAAAATCATCCTGTGTCCTGTTTTGGGTCTACTTGTTCCCCAGCTGTCTTCTTCATTCTGAACCATAACACAACAAATGTTGAAGATGACTAATTTTCACTCCTGCCATCTTAAAAGGCTAAATTTGTCTGATGTTACTATTTTTTAAGTTACGTAACAGGTAGAGCAGGGATTTGGTGTAAACCGCATTACCAATCTTGAAACCTTTTTGTTGTACTATGATGAAGAGTTCACAGAATGAATGTTCAGCTGATAAATCTGCCACATCTAAATCCATGCCATAATAATCTGGGCTAAGTAAATGTGATCTTCAGTACTCTGAATTGAATATTAGGGCAAGAGAAAACATTTACTCAATTACATTGGATATCTTTAAGCCAGTGGTTCCCAAATGGTGGGTTGCGGTCCAAAAGTGGGTCGCAGGTCCATTCTGAATGGACCGCAAGTGACTTGTGAACATGTCAAGTTTGTAAAAAACACACTTAATTTAAAAGTACTTTGAATTTCCGGCACGGAGCCTTTATATTGAACTGTTTCCTGCTCTAGAGTAAGTGATGAATGCACTGATATTCAATTTATCTATAAAGCATGACGACATGGCTAAATGCAAGTATAACCCTGAACATATCAAACAGTGTGGACCTTTAACCAATAACTAAAGACAAATCTGGAACCTGTGGCTAGACCAGTTGGGAGCCACTGCTTCAGGCAATAGCATAGATTCAGGGATGCAGCCCCACCCCAGCCCACCCCAAAGGTTTGTAATGTTAGGTAGTTATATGGAACATTTCTAAGGCTGTATATAACCATTGTTACTAACAGCGTCATTTACAGTGTTTCAGTGGCCCCTGGTCTCTGCATCAGTTATCTAACAAGTCAAAGCTTGCGATTTGTGATTCAAATACCTGCTGCTGTTGGTGTAGTTTCCTATCACTGCCACTAGATGCTACCAAAGGGCCATATAACCGATTGTTCCTTTGACTGAGTGGATTTTTTTCAACAACATTTTATGGCAGCGTTGTGTTCTAATGTTTCTCAAACTGATCCTGGAGTGATTGTGTACCTGACGTAGTTGTAATTATCTCCTGCTGGTTTTTTGCATTAATGTAAGCAACACCCACATACAGCAACACCTCTGAACAAAAAGATATTGTCTCTGTTGCCATAACAGAAGGTTTAAGCATAATAAGCTTACTTTGCACTGTTTCATTGACAGGTTAAACAATAGAGCAGAGCAAAAACATTAGTTAGTGCCATGCTGTATGCTAATTACACAGCCAGTGCAGGGACAAAAGGGTATTCATCTGCTTTATATACAAATATTTATGATGCAATAAGAGTTTATAATATTGAGTGTGTAGAAGAAACAATATAACTTTTGTATGTGGGACTGGGTGTGTGTAACAATGTGTGGGAGATCCTGAGCTGTATTTAAACAGTAGCATTCTGTTAGTTGTTCCTCAGTAATTTGTGGATGTATGCATAATTGTATGTTTGCAT
This sequence comes from Cephalopholis sonnerati, assembly GCA_019142605.1. Taxonomy (NCBI): domain Eukaryota; kingdom Metazoa; phylum Chordata; class Actinopteri; order Perciformes; family Serranidae; genus Cephalopholis; species Cephalopholis sonnerati. The sequence continues at coordinate 33,704,982 of JAGQAX010000016.1, forward strand.
GTATGTATGTGAATTTGTAAGAGAGATTTGTGCATTCAAATTCCTGTTTAATTATGCGTAGCGTCTGTAAGGATCAGCTGGAACTCTGCGTTCTGTCTGCTCGAGTGCTGATTGCTTCCCAGTTGAGTCAAGTGACGATGCCCTCAACTCTGTCCAGGCATGAGGCCACTGATGACACATTCACACTCTCAACACACACTCACCACTTATTCGAGTGTCTGAAACACTGAATCTATTTAACATACATTCTGACAGTTTTTCCACAAGCATGCAGCACAAACTGAGAAATGCACAAATCAGCTTTATCATATGTGACTAGAAATGCCGTCCTTTAGAAAACATCTTCACAAATCTGATTCAGTTGGCGAGCACCCCAATCACTGTGGAGGTTGCATGACAACACTTTATCAAGTCATCAAGTTCTCTCTTTTGCATATTAACTTAATACCATCAGATGAAAACATTTACAAAACAAGACATTAGAGGGGTCAAAGATGAACTGTTAATTGGTTGGAAGGATCACCAGGCTGCAGCGCACCAAAATGAACTCGCTTGACATTAACCATTAATCAGTTGATTGCTGAAAATATTTTTGCCTGGTTACACATGTCAGTCTGCTGATTGATTTTGTTCTGTCGTTACTTTTTAGTTTTCTGCACTGTGCACCATTCCGCTCTGGTGGAAGCTAATTAGCTAGCGGTGCCGCTCACTCTGCAATTACCACAGCAGCACTGCTTTAGCATTGTTAACTATGTTATTACTGTTGTTTTTGTTGGCATCATTAGCAGTCCCAGCACAGCTCGTGCTGCTAAAATAGTTAACAAAGCATACTCTTTGAGGCTACCTGGTGGGGAAAAGGAGGGTGGCCACCATGTTTCTGCAACAACATGCGCCATCACCGAGAGGGCCTAACCCTACCTGAATGAGCGGGGCCATTAGCAAGCTTCCACCCAACTCAGGTAGTGCGAGGGTTCCAGGAGGTGTGTGTTTCACAGTGGCCAAACAGTGGTACTGCAGTTTCCAGGATCTGTGGATGCCCTGAGGCCCCAAAACAAGAAAATTCCCACTGACCTACATGGCGACAGAGACGTCTGTACATCAGTGGCTACATTTTTTTTAGTGTCACAAGCCCTATGAAATTATTTGTTTCACTATCATGATTTGATTCGGCCAAATAACATTTGGAAAGTCTAGAAGAGCCACAATATTAAGTCATTTTATCCCCATTCAAGTTAGCAGAAGTTAGCCATTCAGCCAGTGGGAGTAAGATGCTTAGCCACACTCGGTCGCGCTCGGCTGCTGTAAATCTCTAGTGCGGCTGCTCTGTGGGCCGCACAGTATAGGTAATTTCATCTGGGTAATTTTATATGCAACAGTTGAACCAGTCTGGCTTTATGCCTTACTGAGCAAATTTTGTCAGTTCTCCTGTGGGGCGCAGTGCAGAGTGGCGACGGGTCGCTAACCAGTGGAGGCTGCAGGGTGGGCAGTGGCAGTATGCATGTTAACACCGCTAACTGGCTGTCGGTCAGCAAAGCCAAGAAAAAAATTAAATACAAAGTAAGACATTGGCATCATAAAAGTAATTCAAATTTCCCCACCTCTAAATGGATATTGCTTTGGAGCTCTGAATCAATGGAGCACCGGACTTAGAGGAAAGGCCTATTGTATTTCACTTTTTTTATTTCTCAAAAATTCACAAGGTGATTACTGGTTAATGGATGTCAGCCTGTCAAAGGCTAAATTAACTGAAATTCACATCCCTGCTCAGTAGCCTATGTCATGTTTCCTGTAGTTCAGGCCCTTAATCTAAAACCCTGTGTAGTGGGTTCCTATTACTGCTGCTTCCTACTGGATCTGACTTAGGCTCTTTGCATAAGCAATGTCTGTGTTCCTTCACTGGGTGCCAAATGGTGTCAAGGCATTTCTTACAACCTACAGACCAGAAAATTTGATGTATAAATCAATAATGTGTGCATCTTCGCTGAGCTGGAGCTTTAATAGACAATAATGGTAATGGATTAAAAACAGAATTCCATGAGCACAATTATTATCAAGACACATTTTTAAAGTCTGCAATAAATGTAACATGGAATCATGCTATACCATGGCTGTGACGTGTTTTTGGAGCTACAGCAGCCTCCGGAAGAAATAACGGACAGGGAGAGAGACGAGTGAAAAACGAGAGAATACAGTGCTCAGGGTTAGCTCCAGTGTCTCTCACTCTTTGCTCCTCTCCTCAATACTATACTTGGTTGCCATGGAAACACACTTGCAGCGCTTGAGTCGTGAGGCCAGTCAGCTGAGATACCTCGTCTAGTAAACAATCCTGCAATCTGAACTGAATGTGTTGGGTGTGCGTCTGAGTTTGTCAAATGATGGAATGGGTGTCAGCCAAATGTAGCGGGTGCCAGAAATGTGGCAGGACCAGAGGTGGAGCTGAGACAGCAGCTGTGACAACTTCAAACTTTTCCTAGTCTACATTTTGATGTTTTATGTCAAAGGTAACAAGCGGCTGTGATCCTATGATTTTCCGTTTCAGTCAAAATACAGTCATACGGGAAATGAAAATAGACTGAATTAGTAGGAAATGCTAAACATCATTTTCATTATTTCTTAATGAAATTAGCAGGATTTTATTGAACACTGTGCCTCCTATATCTTATCTTTCATATTCTTGTCTACATACTTATATTTTTAGAGCAGTCATCTCATGCCTGTAATTATCATTATAACCATAGGAACCTTACTAAGACTATTTAAGTTATGCCTGACAATCTTTACTGTCCGTGAAGACAACCAGTTGTATCATATGAAACACTGCCATGTATGTACAGCTGGTAACATCAGCACAAAAAACACTGGTTTACTCTTTGATGCAGACCAGAACAGTCCTTAATGCTAATGACATTTTCTTAAAAACAAGAGTAGGTGAGCGCACAAACCATTTGTCATCCAGCAACCACAATTACATGAAACACACACACACACTGGGGTCTTTTGGATTATCATACTGAAGGCTGAAAAACTAGATAATGACTCACCATGTTTTGATGCACTGTGGTAAAGGAATATTTCACCTCTTTAGCTGAGTCTTTTGTTTTCAGCTAAACCAATCTGTTCTCATTCCAAGATTGTCAAATACACACGCTTTGTCACGCCCCTCAGTGTCTCATAGCAACGCACAGGGCACCTTTGAGTGTATCTATGTGATGCACAGCTGAAACACACTGTAACACATGGTTAGTGTTGTGAAATGGTTAAGTATAGACAATAAAACCACTTGGTTAGGTTGCAAAGAAAGATCATGTTTTAGATTAAAATAAGTATATAACATAACATAACAAAAATACACCACACAAGTGGTGCCAGTGCGCAGCGACTGTACATAAATTGCATGTTGTTGCATTAAAAAACACTGACTTTGGGTTCACATGGGACACAAACAGCAGTCTCCTGGGTGAAAGTCTTGTTTTGTTTGACTCATCCACCCCCATCTCCTGCACTATGCGGACTATCTCACTCATGGTGTCAGAATTTGATGCCCTGACAATGAGAACAGGCAGCCGAACACAGTAAAGATGCTTCAAAATGAGATTTGGGCAAATGCTAACACTTTAAAAGCAGAGTGTCAGACCTGTAAGTGGCCTCTAAAAAAGCAATCCTGCAATTTTAGCACTTAAACATGGAGATAATTGTGTGGTAAGTGGCACAAATTCATGAAAAACCTTCACCCACATAGAAGCAAGCCTTGCATGGATCAAGGCAACATTGTTGATACGACAAGTACCTGCTCTGAAGTAAATCGTAGGTTCTTTGTTCCTCTTTAAGGAAAAAAAAAATCAGACACCAAAAGGGAGATATCTGTTTCTGTGTTTTGGTTTCATGACGGCACCCCTTCATTTTGCATTAATGTAATACATTACATAAAACTGTAACGTCATGGGCAGAGCAGACACTGAACCAGACAGCAGCCTACACAACACAAGAGCCACAGACTTTGAACAACAACCCACATTAGCTTCCCTCTGAAAGTTTAACTTACAAACCTTTGTTTCCCTTTTTTCTTTCAAAAGCTACAAACAATAAATTTAAGAAACATGTTGACATGTTGAAAAAGGGATGACTCAATGTGATTTAAGTTGAAATTTAAATGGAAGAAACACATAAGCAGATGGAGCTGACAAGGAGCACCAAAGTTTCCCTGGAAAAGTATAAAAAATAAATCAAGCAGAAAAGTGTAGAGGGGTATGCACCCAGCTGGAAAGATTTCTGGAATGGGAAGGCATCTGAAATTAGATTCATTAATGGGGCAGCCAATGTCATAGCCCCCAGAACCTTAAGTAGTGGCATGATGACAACTACTTGTCTTCACACTAATAGTTAGCCTCGCAAGAAGGATCCAAAATTAACGTCCCTGGCAGTAAGTTGAGAATATAAGAGCGGCTATTAATTGTTTGGCTGTCAAGAAAAGAGTCCCCTGCATCAAAGTGGCTTTGTACGTGAGAGTGAAGTCAGGAGAGAATTATTTATGACTAGACAGCTGGATGAGGCTATTAAGAAATGCAAGCAGACAGGCCAGCATCTTTTGGGTCCCTGAAGACAATCAGCCTGAAATGTGACTTTCTGTGGTCAGACAAAATGATGCTTTTGAAATATGAGCCACCTCTTTACCTTCATATTGGCCCACTAATGACAGGGCCTGACAATGGCCAATCAGTCTGCCTTTCTGTGTGTCCAACACAAGACAGAGTATCTCAACAAATCATCAAATCTCATCATAGAGAGCTATGGTGTTTGGTACAGATAGATTCTTATTGATCTTTTTGACCCAATTGTGCTTTCATCTAGAACCACATCTGGTCAAGAAAAACTTTATAAGAATCCATGATAAAATATCTCAAAAATAGATAACTTGATTTACTTGAAATTTGCTGATATGTTGAGATATGTTCATGGAGCACATTCATGATCTGTTTCTCTCGCTGTCTATCTTCTCCACTCCAGTCCTTTAAAGCCTCTTTCACACATGCACTTTATCCCTGAAATGTTCAGGGGACATGTATGAATGGGAGCCTGGTTTGATACTCAGGGAAATCTGTACTGACAATTTCCAACCTAATTACCAAATAATGTTGGCATTGTACATTTCTGGAAACTCCAACTGTTACATATGCATGCTCTTATGTAATATGTATTTACATTTCATCAGTCCTGTGGTTAACGTGGGTACGTTCAGGCACCAAAACCACTTGGTTATATAGAGGAAAAGATCACGTTTTGGCTTAAATTACCCAGTTTTAGGGACATGATCCCCTCAGGAAATGCAGCGATGTCGCCGTTAAAAAAAGGCGCTGTTCGTAGCACTATCCCTGCTGGAAAAACAGCGACAGGTTGCTACAAACCACCCGTGTTCGGTGCCTTAAAATGTACTAGAAACACAGCAATAGCTTGCTAAATCACAACCGATTTTGCTGTTTGTTGGTCTCGAACACATCGATGCTTTTGCAGATTATTAAATGCATATTAAGAACACTGGCATCAGACAAGGACAGCGCCTCGCCTGCTATGTTGCTCAAAATAATAACATGTCTTCTGTCGCATACACGTACATCTGGCCTTCCCCCCATTGTCATCCTCTTCTGTTGAGTTTTATGGCAGTTGGCATCCATGAGTGATGCATTACTGCTATCTGCTTGACTGTCTCTTGCCCAAGCAGCAACCTCCAGGGTTGAAAATTGAAGCTTATGCGGAAGTGCTAAAATCTACAGTTCCTCTAATGGCTACTTGAGACTGGCTCCAGAAATGACTCAATTCCCATAGACTCCCATGTTAAAATGCCCAACTTAGACTGAATAAGAAATAAATAAACATGTTGACAGCTTGGCAATAACTTTTCTGATAATGCTAGATCCCCTATTTATGACAATTGTATGAGGACTGCACCTGTTTAATTAAGGGTGTGGCCGCTTTGAGTAGCACGCTATCTTGGAGGCATCACCACGTATGAGTCAGATTCCCTCCTCCCTCCTCCATATTTCCACTCTCTCATCCAAATTTGGTCACTTCTGATTCCAAAATCCAAGATGGCAACAGCCAAATTGTCAAACTTGAAGCTTCAAAACACAATAGGTGGCACGACAGTGGCTACATCCATTATTCTTACAGAGTCTGTGCCCTTGTCCCATCTATCACAGCATTGTCATGGCATGTGTGAAAAGACAAAAGATGGAAAAGTTTCTGAATGTAGTGCTTAGTTTCTGTTTTCCTCCAGCTCAACTCTTGCACACAGTTCAACCAGGTAGCTTGAGGCCATTATCAGATGTGCAAAGGTAAAGATGGAACAAAAACTTCTTACCCAGGGCTAATGGAGGGTGAGTCAGTGAACACACTCTCCTGCTCGTGTCTCTCTCCCTTGCTCTCATTTTTGCCTTCTGTTCTTGTTTTTCCTCTTCCAATCTAGGCCTACTAATTTCCCTCGATTGCATTCAGCCAATAAATGCAGTCTACGGATCAGGACTGACCAAACACAGTCTAGACGGGATTACTAGAGCAGGATTTTCCCAGTTAGTTCTTTTTATGGCACAGCTTCCACTCAGCTGTGAGGATGCTGAAAGAAAAAATGTTGTGGCTGCAATGGTACCTTCTGAGTGACATAGATAATAACATGGCTCTGCAGTAAGAAACTATTTTTGATGGAAGCAATCTTGATCAATTATTGGTTATTGTGGCACAGCTGTATTTTTGCTTATGACATGTACAATGTGGCCTAGGTTATATGAAAGCACAGACAAGCTTAAAACACATGACTACACATGTTCCCAGCAGCAACAGATAACAGAGTTTTTAAGCATCATGCCAAGACAAGCCATTGTGCTCTTGCTTAACACTACAGACACTGATAATGAGAAAATATTAATGAGAGTCTCAGTGCCGCATCAGTCTCTGGAGCTAATAGTCCTCCACTGACAGAGAAAAGAGGCACAGATAGGGAAGAGAGCGAGTTAATGAGCTGAAGTATACACGTGTGTTTGCATGTGTCTGCGCGCTGCCTGCTTTTGTGAGCAAGAAAGACGAGGAGACAAAAAAAAGCAAGAGTGAGAAATGAGGAGGGGAAGAGTGCTAATTGAGTATGATCACACCTTCAACATATTCCTCCATGTGAAAGAGGCAGAATCAACCTTCCTGCTCGCCCACACACGCATGCAAAACATCATCAGGGCCTTCTCATCCCTAGCTCCCGATGTGCAACAGCTTGATTCACAAACTGCTGGAGACTTATTCACATCCCACCCCCCCACCTCCTGCTCCATCTTTCATTCTTCAAGCTTCAACGTGTGTGTGGACAAAACACAGAAATAATAGATTACATGTGAAAAAGGGAGAAGGAGGAGCTCTGTCATTCCCCTAAATCTTTGCAACGTGCTTACAACATGTGACGCCTGAGTGTTGAAGTGACTGAATCTGTCAATTTAAAAGGGTTCATATCATGGAGCAAAATCTTGCTTCCTTCCTCACTTCCTCGGCTCCCTCCAGTGGTGATTCTAGACGTCAGGGAGCCCCAGGCAAAGAAACCCATTGAGGCCTTGACAACTGTGCTGATGGTTACACCTAATGTATGACAGTTACAGGTAGCTAGGTAGTTAGAAGGGGCCCCACCAGGGCGGGAATTACAATATATGAGGTGGGGTGGGGGTGGTAAATTACCCTGAATATTAAAAAATGCAACAGGCAACCAAGCACTGCTGTCCGAAATAATCATTAGCAAATATAATCATATATATTAAACTAAACAAGCTGCCTTTCATTCGTTGTATATCCTTATCATATACAATGTAGTTGTACCTGGTCATTATAAATAATATAATATAATATAGTAGAAAATTTGTTTTCAATTTTTTTTTTTTTTTTCTGGGGGGGGGGGCAGATTTGATCTCCTCTAATGTTGGACTCAGTTGAGTTTTTCATTGGCATTCTCTTGTTTACAAAGCCATTCTTGGCCTCCTTCCAGCATACTTATGCATGTACATTAAGCAATAAATTGAAAATGACTATGCTCTTTATTCACAAAACATGTTTTTTACTGTCTGTACTGAGAGTACGTACAGTGTTTGGCAAGCGAGCATTTATGTATGATACTCCTTATATGTGGAATCTTCTGCAGAAGGACTTAAAGTTGGCTCATTGGTTCGTCTTGGCCATTTCAAATCACAGTTGCAGAATTTTGCGCACAATCTTCTATATGCCAGTGTCACAGTGTGCCCTAGCTGGTCTTTGTAGTCATGTGTAGTGACTGTTTTTTGCATTTTTATTGTTCTTTTCTAGCATATAATACATACATAGACACTTTGTAGTAATCTTATCTTGTGTTTTATATTGCTTGTTTTAGAGCTTTACATTTTCATTCTTTTATTTTTGTTCCATGTTGTCTGTCTGTAACTCATGTCGCTGCTTGTCTCAGCCAGGAGACTCTTAAAAAAGAGATTATTAATCTCAAGAGATTTTTCTGGTTAAATAAAGATTGAATAAAATACAAAAAATAAAAATATAAATGGCTTCGGCCTTGGGCTCCACATAGGGTTTTTTGAGTGCAGCTGCAGTGTGCTGTAGTGCCTTTATGGGAGGTTTAAGGAGGTTCACAGATGTAATTGCAAAATGTGCCAACAGGAGTGGCCATCAGGGGCTCCTTTTCCAACATTTTTTGGGGGGCCCCAAACACTTGCCCAGTTTGCATCTCCTGATGGTGTGCCCCTGGCTGTCTTCCACTCTTTCTCACTTTTTAATAACAGCATCTGCTTTCATTTATGAGTGTAATTACCGATGAAGATTTACAGAGGCTAATCAGGTTGTTTTGGACTGTATATGTTCATCTGTCTTTTTGTCTTTAAAGGGGAACTACGCTCATTTTCAAATTTCATACGTGTTATTCTTATGGCCTAAGATGGGCCGTGAATATTAGTAAACATGAACAACTTTTCCCAAAACGCAAAAAATAGAATGCTAGAACTCAAATTTGTGATGTCATAAAGTATGAAGGCAGCACGGTGGTGCAGTGGTTAGCATTGTTGCCTTACAGCAAGAGGGTTCCTGGTTCCTGGTTCAAACCCAGGGTGGGTTTGCATGTTCTCCCATGTCAGCGTGGGTTTTCTCTGGGTACTCCAGCTTCCTCCCACAGTCCAAAGACATGCAGGTTAATTGGTGAATCTAAATTGTCCGTAGGTGTGAATGTGAGTGTGAATGGTTGTCTGTCTCTATGTGTCAGCCCTGTGATAGTCTGGCGACCTGTCCAGGGTGTACCCCTGCCTCTCGCCCAATGTCAGCTGGGATAGGCTCCAGCACCCCCTGCAACCCCTAACAGAATAAGTGGTCACGGAAAATAAGCAAATGAATGGATGAATAGGCTATGAAATCTGGAGGTGCTCCATTAAATAAGAATTACGAAAGATGACATGATGACACTGAGAGAGCCCACAAGAATGCTCTGAGTATATGTGTCCATTTTCTTCTTCAGAACTGAGAACACTACAGTAGGATAAAGCTCATTTGGGTATGAAAAAAGAAAATAGACATTCTGTGGGTCCACAAAATCAGACCTGCCGTTAATTGTCTATGGAGCTGCTCCAGACTGTATAACCTATGACATCACAAGTTTGAAACTTACTGGTGTCTGGCTTTCAGAGAGAGTAGCTCATGTTCACAAATATTGATTGAACTTCCCTAGTACGTTGAATAACATATTTGAATTCTTTAATTATGCGGGGATCCCCCTTTAATGTCTGTTAGATGTGGATCTTTGAGTGGTGAAGGGAATCTGAGGGAGTCTGACTACCATCTCTCATTGATAAATATGTGTCTCTGACACTCTCCCATATACCGCATGCCTGTCTGAGTATGCCCATTAACAATCATTTTAGGATTTATTTAATACTCTATCAATACCAGTTGCTATTTTTTGCCCCACAGTCCTTAATGAAAGTAAGCGCTGCTACAAAGTGTGTCTGCAGGTATTCACTCCACAGCTGTAGAGGCAGATGCCCACTGCAGTTCAACCATATTACTCTACGCAGAGGTCTGTGCATCCTCCACCTCTCCCTCTCTTCCTCTCTATCTCTCCTCCTCTCTCTCTCTCTCTCTCTCTCTCTCTCAGTCATCCTCTCCCGCCGCGCTGCTGAGCCTGCGACGTTAGCAGTGGATGAAAAAAAAATTCTCTCTTTGCTTCAGCCAACGGACGCATAATTTGGAAAGGAAATAAGTGAAGGTACTGTACAAAAAAATGCACGTTTCTATATTAAGACTTATAATAATCTGATTTTGAAAATGATGTGATGTATCCTTGGTGTTATAAATCATGTGCGATGGATGCAAGCGACGGCAGCAGAGCGAGCATGCACCTGCACTACAGACTCCAACGCTCTGTTGGGTTGAGTCCTCTTGGTGCAACAGAAGCCCATATGGTTGATCATTACGAGGGCATGTTTTTCTGTTCGGGGTTGGCATTAAGTGGACTTGTGGTATTGAATAATAGCGGATAAAGATTTTATTGCTGGGTATTAAGTCTCTATTTCCCCCGTTTTGTTGTATGTTGTTGTTGTATAGTACCAAAACGCGCTTTTTCTGCATGTTTGGGTTTAAATGCTGAATAGAAGTGATTAAAAATCTGCGCCCATAGATTTAAAGTGTCACATGAAGCCAGGCTGGTATTTATGCTGGGTTCTGCGGGGATAGGATGGACGGGCAGAGTACGCGCCATGGACAGATGTGCGAGAAGGGATTTAGTATCGAGGGAGGAATCACGCAGGGGATAAAACTGGCGATGCGCGCGCGCGTGTGTGTGTGTGTGTGTGTGTGTGTGTGTGTTTTCTAGCTTGTGTTTTTGAGGGTGAATGGCCCAGCTTTCCAGCAGTGTTGACTACTATGTCGCACGACAGGCGCCACACTTTACCTGCAATGAGGGCTTCAGTGTCAGCTGCCTTTAGTTCTTCTGTGCTCGTGCGTGCGCGCGTGTGAGTCAGTGAGAGAGATAGAGAGGGAGAGAGATTTCCTGCCAGCAGCAGCAACAGTGTCCGACTACTGACCGATGGACCACACAGATTCCCTCGCCCACACATTCTCCACTGCCAGGCACGAGATAACACGGAGCAACTGTGAGCAACATTTTAAAATGATCTGTCACTACGTCGGTTAAATTAATCAGCAGTGTGTGTTAGACAGTTAAAGGTGTCTATCAGCCCCGTGTTTCTGTGCTGAGCGGCAGAGCATGGTGGACGGAGTGCAGAGAGCTTTAGCACCATGGACAGCGCATTGTGCTGACCGAGCGCAAAACGGGGCTTTGGTGGGCTGTATTGGGGAGACTGAATGGCTTTAAGATGTGACAAGTGTATGCTCGAGCATGATCTGCATGCATGATCTAAATACAGGGAGCAATTTCTTGTTCACTTGGGTGATTAGAGGATAATAGCAGGGAACATCAAAGAGGAATCAGGAGTAAAGTTCTGCCTGGGAGTGTTTGGCTGGAATAAGAAAGCTGGCAGATGGCATGTTTCTTTTGTTTTTGTTTACTCAGTCATTCACTTTTAAAAGTTAGAACTAACTGTTGAGTGTTTGCCAAACCATCAAAATTAATTTTTTAAATACAACTTACGACTCAGTAATTTGGACTGAACTGTAAACACGTTTAATCTCAAAAATATTATCACTAAAGTGCCATTACATTAATTTTTTAAGCTTCTTCATTACAATTTCTGTAACCAGCTTATTCTGTTAGGGGTTGCGCGGGGGCTGGAGCCTATCCCAGCTGACATTGAGCGAGAGGTGGGTTACACCCTGGACAGGTCACCAGACTATCACAGGACTGACACATAGAGACAGACAACCATTCACGCTCACATTCACACCAATTTAGAGTCACCATTTAACCCACCCTCCATGTCTTTGGATGGTTGGAGGAAGCCGGGGTACCTGGAGAAAACCCATGCTGATACGGGGAGAACATGCAAGCTCCACACTGAAGGGCTCCCCCGGGTTCAAACCCCCTACCCTCGGTTCAAACCAGGAACCCTCTTGCTGTGAGACGACAATGCTAACCACTGCACCACCATGCCCCCCTTCTATAGCTTGTGAATAGATAAATTTGAATTCAATACAGAGGTCATGAAACCTGTGACCCAGCTGGCACCAGACATCTATATGACATCAGAAAGACGCTGGACTCTTACATCAGACAGACATTAAAATCTGGTTTGAATAAAATTTAGGTTAAAGGTATTTTACATGTCTACATTTCAGTAAGGACGTTGACACTATGATGTTTTGAAGACACTGGGTTTTGTTCTTCATATCTTACAACCAAATGTCGTTCTAGACCATTTTAGGGCTGATGGCAAAATGAAGTCAGTTTAAGCTGGAGGCAAAACATAACTCTCCACCACAGAGCTGTAGGCTACATAGGAGTCTTAAAATGTTGCCAGAATAGAAGGAGTCATGGCTGAAAACTTAAATTCGAACACAAAGACAAGTATGGTTAAATGCAATAAGATGAAAGAAGTGGATGAAGGTGATCATCAAAAATGCTCGCATGTGCAGCGCACACTTCATATCAGGTTAGGGAAAAAGTGTTCACTGTTGTAGAATAACGTTGTGTGTATTAAGGGTTATCACGTCCACCCTATCAGAAATTGGGGAAATCTTCAGGGGAATATTGGATTTCTCTGTAACGCTAACTTTTTAGCTCATTAGCTAAAGTTAGCCTCCATAGCAAAACAAACTGGAGGGAAACCGTTCAAGAGTTATCCTCCTTTTGTAAGATTGGCATAGTAATCAAGCACAAAGCTTCCTGGGACGTCATCCGTCCACTGAGTGAGAGCATACAGGTCAGCCATTCTGGTCCCATCGGTCAGTGTTTACTTATTAAAGTAACACTTGCGGCTCCTGAGAGTGAGTGACCTGACATGGCGTGTTCATAAATTCAGTCTGATGCTCTACACTAAAATGAGAGCCTGTGTTGATCAAAGAAATGGAGCGTTATATTTCTACATGAATTAGCGAACGGTTAAGTTAATCACACATTCACAGTCTGTGTCAGAGTGAGCTCCGGCACTTAGATTATTTCTGAATGCACCACTCGCGTTGTCTAAAACAAGCCAACAGACTTGCTAGCTAGCGCTGGCTAATGTCTGTGGCGAATTGTTTTGCCTCCAGCTAAACCCCACCCAACCAACCCTACCAACCAACAAAATATCAGCATCATCTGTCATCAGTAATATACGTCAAATTAATTTGCACTAGTCATAGTCCTGACATTGAATTTTGGTCACCTGTCGTTACAGCCTAAATTCAACCAAATATCAATGATGTCGGTGGTCAGCTGGGTGCAGTCAACTCATGTTGGTCTTAGACTAAAGAATGTCAATAAGGCAGCACTGCTTCTTTAATCAGTGGCTGATCAATAGTTAATAACATCAGGTTCTGCTCAAAATCAGTTTGCGAAGTAGGTAGATTCCCTCTCATAGAGTAGATTGCTTTCAGTTAATAAGGAAATCCCTCTACTAGTGGCTTTACCTTTTGTGCCGAAGCCTAGCCCATCAATCATTGGCCCAACCCACTTGCATTAAGTTGAAATACATAAGGAAAACATGTTAAGCCACAGTGCCTCACATTATGCCCTGTCTTGTATTACACCCCTTTGGTTTCCACACATTCATTCTCCCTCCACCTGCTGCATTCATTTATCCTATTCTGCTTATCTCCTTAAATCCATTCCCTCCTGATGTCGATGATTCCCAATGTCGCCCTTGGAGGAATGATGAGCAGTCTCCAATCAATTGCAATCACAGATCAGTGGTGTACCAGGAAAAAGGGGGAGAGGAAATCAGTAGGGGATGCAGCCCTGGGAGACCTGAATAATGACCACCCACCTACCAAACCCACTGCCTTGTCGCCATGTAATCTTGAGTTCATCAGAATACTATTGAACTACGTTAGCCATAATTCAAGGAATCCATGGCGCTGTCTGTTGGGGTCGCCCTCAAGAGGTGATGGATGTTATGTTGAAAGAAACCTGAAGTGCAATTTTCTTCCTGCTTACTTCACTTGTGTAAAATCCAAGACATGCTGTGAGATACTGTGGAGCTCACGTGGTAAATAAAATGCGAGTGTGAAGGACTGCGTTACAGCAGCAACATAAAGACAGGATACAGCAAACATGAGAATTTAATATAATGAAAAACATAATAAGGCTACCAAAATAACATTACAAATATCTATGTATAACAAGATAAAATGATAAAAAAAGAACTGAATACTTATTGTGTGTTGGTATACTCCACAGTGTCATCTAGTCTGATGGATGAGTGAAATAAAATGGCATGGCGGTTGCAACTAGGATGTATTAAAAGAAAAAAAAAGTCTCTAGTTGCTGCTCAAGAATTAAGTGGAACATCTATCAGTTGACTGGCCCAGTTGAGAACCAGATGGACAGGAGCTTGAGTAGTTATTGAATAGTTGATAATTAGAGCCATTAGTGTCATTATATTTCCCGACCTCAGTGCACTGAGAGGCCAACGCACTCAGGGCTCCGCTGACCTAATTAATTCACCCTGCACTCAACTACAGGTCAAATGGATCAGGCTCCTGATGTGGTGGATTGCATGCAGTGATGGAGTGCTACTACACTACATGCTAATGATTAGTTGGGCAAGAATTTGAAGATGTTTTGTAACTGATTAAATCCCAGCAAAATAAATGGATATTAATAGTTCAGTGTGTAGGATTTAGGGGCACCTGTTGGCAGAAATTTAATATAATTTATTATAATGATTTAATAATCACTGAAAATGGGAATAGTTGTGTTTTTGTTACCTTAGAATGAGCATCTATATCTAAATATGGAGCGGGTCCTCTTCCACAAAGTCCATATTGTTTCTACAGTAGCCCAGAATGGACAAACCAAATGTTCACTCTAGACTGGGCCATTCGCATTTTCATGTTTTTGCACTGATGACCATATTTCTCCTACATGCTTGGCAAACAGGAGAAGTTTCAGTTCTACAATCACACCACTAGATGTCATTAGATCCTACACACTGGATCTTTAAACTTATCCATGATTCCTGTGTGACAGCCAAGCAGCAACCTCCAGGTTGGCAAAACAAAAGTGACAAACTGCAGTTCATTGAATGGCCACTTGAGGCTGGCTCCAAAAGCAAGTGGTGAGTTTTTATATTACTTACCCGTTTACATTTATTAAGGCTTAAAGTTATGCTTAATTAACTGTGGGCCACTCTGATTGACAGGGTGTTGGCCAATAGTGTCCTCGGGTTCTCGGTCAGACCCACCCTTGCTCTTTCACAGCACCAGCACCTCACCCAAATATGCTCACCTTTGGCTCCAAAACAATGGCTCCAAAGACCTTTGGCTCCAAAGATGGCAACAGCCCAACTTGAGTCCACAAACCAATGTGTGATGTCAAGGTAGCTTCTTCCATTATTTTTACAGTCTGTGGTGACAGCACATACCTTTGGCAAGAAGTACCAGTCATGCCATTAAACGGACTAATAAAGCAGATGGTGGCTGGCTGCTTAGCTGACTAGTTATCTGTCAGTCATTATCTTTCTCACTAAGTCACTAAACCAAATTCTTTCTCACCATCAACAACTGGCTTTGTTGAGTTGTTGCCGTTAGCAACTCCGCGCTCCAGATACAATGCAACCTTAAAGGCACAATCTGTCAATTCAAAACATGGGATTGAAACTGCTGTGACAGGTTGACAGGTTGATTGGCAAGTCATTTAGTACACAGACAACAAGTTATTAAAGCTACTGATGCTGTAAAAAGACTGTTTACACCGGTAATGTTTGCAAAAAAAGACAGCCTAGCATTTAAAATAGGACTATAATTTCAGTCATAATAAGATACACAATAAAAGGCCACCTTTTCAACGTCTTTGATTAATTTTGCAAATATATGAATGCAATTTACAATGGCTATAAAAGATTGAACTAACCTTTTTTTCATCCATACATACAGTAAGCAGCATTCAAGGATTGTATAGGCTAAAGAAATATAAATGTCGGCACAATTTTCTACAACAAAAGGATGCAAATTTCAGTATCTTGCCTCCTTAATTACACTGTATGCTCACATGTTTCTTATCCTGATTGTATATTCAAGGAAACAGCACTGTTAGTTCTCAGGCGCACAATTGGCAGTCTTGAATCTTTAGCATTCCCCACCAGCTCCACCTTCCCTGGCCTCTCTTTCCCAGCCACGCCCTCCACATTGATTTCCGTACCCATCAGGAAGGATTATGCAAAGATCCTGAGAGGGATAACCCTTGGGAGACATTCACACTTGCTCACTCCTCCACATCAAATCCTTAGCCATAGCACACTGCGCTCTCTTTCAGCCTAACAGCTGTTGCAGTGCTCCGTGCAATCAATACGACAGTCATGTTTCACAACAACCGTCACTCCTTCAGTGCCAGGAACCTGTGGGAGGTCCCCTTGGGCTAGAGACTGAGAGACATGGCAGACAGTGATTCGCTGATGAGGTTTCAGAAATACGACTGCAACGGCGGGTTTGTTCATTAGCTGTACTTTTGCGGGGCCTGAAAGTGTTGATGGGGGGAAACCGCGGTTTTCTGTTCCATGAAGATTTGAGATGAGAGAGTGGACAGCCGCAGGCTTGGAGACAGGAGAAATCAGGAGGGGAATAAAGTGGCAAAAACATGAAACGAATAAGGATGAAAACCAAGGAGGTTACAGTATAAAGGAAAAAAGAAAGTCAAGGAGTTGAGAGTAAATAATCAGAAGTTGGTGAACCACAAATCTTTAAGTCCTTAACGCCTTGGAGGGCAGGTACTCTGCTCCGCAGGTATGGTCATGTCTCATACCTGTCAGCATAAATGATATATAAACTGAAAAGGGTGATGGAGGGTTTTTAGCCCAGTGTTGCAAGCAAAGAACCCTGAATCAGGCTTTATAATTGATGGTTCATCCACTTGAATTGAATCAGCAGGTTGCACCGGCATACTGTTTTTATTACCTTCGTAGCCACAGGTAGATCCATGCAAAATACAGTAGGGGGTTGCTAACCATGTTTTGGAAATCAATGGTATCCAAATACCAATGTTCAATGAACCCCCAACTGTCTTTATGTTGAGGGCAATCATCCGGCGATACTGTACTCCTTCTCTCATGTTAATGGATTCACAGCTAAGCACTGTACGGCTGTAATTGGAGTGACAAAGTGGTGCAAAGTGACCTGACATTGACAAAATGTTTTTGACGGGGAAAAGCTTGTTGAGCAGAAAGAAGGGGGCGGCGCAGCGATGCGTGTCTGTTTGAAGAAAGGTGTTGGTTCTTTTGTGGTGACATACCAAAGCGACGTGTGTGTGAGCGCTGAGATGCATGTGTGGACATGCACGTCTCGCTTCAGTACAGAAGGACGTGTGATGTTGTTGACTGAGGTATGATGCGTGTGTATTAGCCACACACACACTCTTGATTGTTCACACTGGCACAAACAATACCACATGCTGCACAAACACACATAAACAAGCAGTTGGAGGTCCTTAGGAAATTTTGAGCTATACTTAATTTCTGCATTATTGGGGATTTTTATGCACCAATTTGTGTCTTTTCTGCGTCAATGAAATGTGGAAATGTCTGGAATTTTGTCAAAATAAAAGTCTGTCTTATATAGACATGTTCTAAGGGTGCTTTTACACCTGCCCTGTTTGGTTCGGTTCAGTCAAACTCAAGTTTGTTTGCCCCTTAAATGTGGTTTGTTTGGGCAGGTGTGAACACTGCAATAGCACCAAAACAACCAGACCAAGACCTTCCTGAAGAGGTGGTCTTGGTCCGGTTACAAACAAATTCGAGTGCGGTTTGTTTGTGGTGAGAATGTGTTCCAATATTGATCTGAACCAACTGCAGTTGTGTTACGCATTGTTTGGGTTAAACATGAGCATGTCTCGGAGGATTATTAATTATTAATGTGCGCCTCCTCCTGTACTGCCTTAATATGCACATTCAGCACATCCAATGCATCAAAACATTGTTTTCTAGTTGGAGCCGCGCCTCGTTTTCAAACTGTATGCTTTGACTCAAATGAACAATGACAGCCATATAGTCCATGATGAGCAGCGCTAAAATCAACCTGCGTAGCTGTCCCTCCATTGTGACATTAGAAAGTGTCACATTTATCTTGCAAGTGTACTCTTCTTCAACGTTTTGTTTACTTCCTGGATTTTTCCCACATGGAAATTCTGACCAATCAAGAGCAGCTTTCTCGCACAAGGCATTTTATCTGGTTTGCTTGTAAATGCTGCCGTGAGAACACGAACCAACTCTAGGCAATTATGCAACTTGGTAACAAAATGAGTCTGATTCAGACCAAAGCAAGAGAACTCTAGGTCTGAAAGCACCCAAAATAACCCCCCCCCACCTCTCCTCAAAATCTATGTTTATGTATACCTCTAGCTTGATTTATATTGTATAGGTGTAAAAACATACATTCATGTTGTGATACTGCAATTATGGATCAACTTACAAATTATTAAAAAAATTACATCAATTACATTTTACTTTTTCCTCCAAATAACCTAATGCTACCCAAGCCCCACAATATAGGAGGAACTTTATGCTGTGATTGTATAATGCAGACAGTCAAGTGCTTCTATGATGCTGTAAAGGAGGACAAATTAATTCAACTAGCCTTATCTCCACTGAAACAAAGTGTTGGGACGCATTTGGTTTTAATAATCTCCCGAGGAAGAAGGAGCTTGACATGACTCATACAACATGCAGCTGTTACTGTTAGGAGTGCTATTTTCAGGCTCTTACTGCACTGAACTATATGCACTTAAACAAAATGGATTTACTCATGTTTTCAGCTTTTTCAGTGCACTGTAATTTGAAATTGTTTAAAGTCTCAATCAAAATCATCATCTGACTGAAAACAAGCAGAGATCAATGTGTGGGAGTATGTAGTTTTTTTTTTTTTTTTTTTTTTTTTTTTATTGGGCCAAGTTACAAAAAATGCAGCCATTTAGAACGTTTGTGGTGATAATGAGTACAATACATTCCTGCGTGGTAAAATGTTGGCATATTAAAATAAAAGCAGATCAAAGTGGCAGCAGCTTGTTTAATCCAAAATCGATTCTGAATTGGGTTGTGAACGGAAGACTTTTAAAAAGATTAGATGAGCCTTTATTGATCCCCAGAGAGGAAATTCAGGCACAAGGTAAATAAAGAAAGTAAAAAAATAAATAATTAAAAGTATATAAATGAAAAGACAGGAACAGGAAGAGCAATTAAATCAAAATCTCAAGGCACGACTGACATCGTGTAGCAGCAAAGTCAACAAGGTGTATGTAAACAACATAATGACAGCTTTGGTAACTCACACTGTGACAAAAACTTCAAATAATACATGTAAACGAAACATAGCAGCTGGTATTTCACTAAGGTTGCAGAAGCTTTCACAGAGATCTGCATGTATGCATATTACGTGCCATGCGCATTACATATGTGCTCATTTTTTCTCCGTTTGAGGGTGTATCTGTTTAGTTAGTGCTCAGTGTCTGTGTGTGTACAGTATGTGCGTTAAGTAAGGACACCATCTGCCATCATCTTTGCTTCGTGCCAACCCCCCACCCCTATTAACCCACACCCATGCTCACACACACCAAATCCTTCAGCGTTCGAGTTTGATGAAGGATAAAAAAATAAATAAAAATATCTCGCTGTAGATATGTGAGAGAGAAAGCGAGATAAGGACAACATAGAACATGCTGGAAGAAGAGTGGGTGTGATGCAGAGAGCGCTGTAATTGTTAAAGGTTGATGAATAAAAAAGCACAAAGACTGAGAAAAAGAAAGGAAATTGTGGTGTTTCTACTTGTGTTTCAGCCTCTGGAATGTTACAATCACATTAGACGGATGCTTACATATTTGCTTGTACGTCACAAGCACACACACATACACACACACACCGGCACACAAATATAGAAATACAATTATGTACACATACTTGCACACACATACAAAGTGGATTTTGGAATAATGCCTTGTTTTTTTTCTGGACTGCCCTAGATTCATTTGGCATCTGTGCTGCACACTCATCTCTCTCTCCCTCTCTTTCCCTCTATGTTGTTATCACTCTGCTTTTCCTCTTACTCACATACACACACACACACACACTGACACTTTCCATCGCCCTCTTTCTTGTAGCCTGCCTCTCTTCTTGAATCTCTCCCTCGTTCCCTCTCTTTATCCATCTTTCCCTGTGTCTCTCTCTCCTTCTCTTAGTACAGACTGCTAAGATCTGGGTATAAATATTTTAGCTCTGTCAACCACTCTGCATCTGCAGTTTCGCACAGAGACAGTATCTCTGTTGCCCCTGTGTGTGTGCTAGTGTGCGCATGTGTGTGTGTGTCTGTGTGTCTCGGCACAGTTTAGTCGGATGAGTGTTGGTATGTTCTACTAAAGCATCTGTCTGCATTCTAACTGTGCTGCAGCCTATAGAAACTGACTCTTACAATGTCTTGGCCTTCAAGATGAGTAAAGAATCAGCCTGATTTTAAGTGTATTGCTCTTGAAGCAGAGAGTTTTTTAGTAGTACAGAAATCATAACAATGTCCAGACGAACCAAACCCTCCCTTTGCTTCAGTATAGCCAGAATAATTCACCCTGAACCAAAATGATATAAGCCAGTTTGAGTAATAGATCCATGAATGTGAAAGCTTATCGAATCCTGAAACCCTGCACAGTGGTTTATAACACCATAAGAGTGGACTTTACAACTCTGGGAAGTTATTACAGCTGCAGTTATTCAATCTTTTGTCACTACAATTGCAGTAGAAATACAGCATTTCATTATGTGGCAGCAAAAGCTGAGCAAGGTTTAACTTATTTCCTGGATGACAGTTCGGTTGAGTGAGTGCTTATATGTTCTACTAAAGCATCTGTCTGCATTCTTACTATGTTGCAGCCTATAGAAACTGACTGTTTCAATGTCTCTGCCTGCAAGATGTGTCCAGAATCAGCCTGATTTTAAATGTATTGTTCTTGAAGCAGAGAGTTTTTTAGTAGCACAGAAAGCCTAACAATATTCACACAAACCTAGCCTGCCCTTTGCCTTAGGATAGCCAAAATAATTCTCCCTGAACCAAGAAAAAAAAAAATAAAATTCAATCCAGGAAAGCCAGTTTGAGTAATAGATCCATGAATGTGAAAGCTTATCGAATGCTGAAACCCTGCACAGTGGTTTATAACACCATAAGAGTGGACTTTACAGCTCTGGAAAGTTATTACAGCTGCAGTTATTCAATCTTTTGTCACCACACTTGCAGTAGAAATACAGCATTTCATTATGTGGCAGCAAAAGTTGAGCTAGGTTCAACTTATTTGCTGGATGACGCTGTAGTGTTGATGATGGAGCCTTCTGCGTGGGCACCACTGCTGGGCCAACAGATGGGCCCCATTCAAATGAATGAGAGGGCTGCATTTTTTTAATGTGGGGCTAAAGTCAGTCTGAACATGGCCTATAAGACAGAAATAAAAAATTCATGATGAAAGTTGCAAAGTCATGGCTGTTTTGCCACATTGAACTTTAGCAGATGGTCACGAGTAACCCTGAATGTTTAATCTTGCTGAGGGAGGCACTGTTTTTTAAGAGCAATCAATGCTTTTAGGAGTAAGACCCAACCAGTGTACAGACAGATATAGAATAAACACACACTGCAGCCAGTCTTTTACATATTTACAAACCTTCCTGCTCGCAAAACATGCAATTATTTGCTATTAGCTTAAAGGTTAAAGTCATCATTGTTGAATATTTTATTAGAACAAACACATATGCATTACTAACTATTATAGCATTTTATCAACAACAGATGTTGTTGTTTTTTCTCTCAAATGCATATCAATCTGTTTATTTATTTTAGTGGCTATTACCTAAATTAAAATGAACTCAACCATTGAATTGTGGAGAATCTAACTGAGCTAACAATGCATAGTCTCCAAATTGACAAAAGTTTAAACATTTTTATTTGTATGTGTGATCTAAACAGCTAACTAACATCAGTGCAAATGGGTAGTAACAATCTGGTTTCAGGGGCCGTACACATGCTGAGTTCAACTTTTGAAACGCAGCAATGTGCGGCAGACATCTTCCCCTTCATCTGTAAATATTAATCTGAGATAAATATGGAGAAGACGTTGATCATTTTAGTGCAGGGCTACCCAAAGCCTCACATGTGTCTCACGGACAACAGGCCTACACACAAACAGCGCCTAGAAGAAGGTTAGCTCTGCACTTGGATTTCAGGTAAATAGGCTATGATACAGTGTTTATTAAAGTTGCCGAGCAACCTCAGACGCAACCTGCCACTGCACTCGTGAGAGCTGGCACAAAAAAAGGAACAAAAGTAGCGCCCAGACCTCACGTCGTCCAGGCGGTTAAAGACGCGAACTTCTATAAAAATTAACAGCTTGGCAACCAGACTGGGCGTGAAATTGAGACAGGCCTTTATTTGTCAAAATGTGTAGCCACACCAGGCTAGTAAAAGAGACTCGGCGTTTAATTGAGTTTTTACAGCGTCTGTCTGTCAGTCTGTCTGTCTGTCAACAAGACTCATGCTTGGATGAGAGAAACAAGCCAAATAGAAAGTCCTGAAACCTGCCTGAGTTCTGAGAGCTTTTTTTTTTTCCTGAGCTGCTGTGGAGTCTTTTTCAGTCTGCCCTGTCAGTTCGATATGAATTTCGCTTTGGTTTCAGGTCACATATGTCACTTAAAACTAATAAACTGACAGGAAAAGGGAGACAGAGAGAGAGGAAGAGAGAGGGAGAGAGGTGAGGTTCAGTGTGATGGGTGAGACGGGAGGAAAACACACACTTCTGCAGACAGACTGAAAATGCAGGCCAGAAGCGTTGCAGAGATGGTGGGCAGACTAGTGTTGGAGGAAGCATCGAGATACTTGAGTAGAAGTAGCAATACCACACTATAAAAACGCTCCATTGCAGGTTAAAGTCCTGCATTCATAATTTTACTTCAGTAGAAGTAAAAGAAGTATTTGAGTGCACCTTAAGTGTAAAGTGTGTGTTTACTGCTTGTGTTTCACCTTGATGTTAAAAGTAACTATGGCTGTCAAATGAATGTAGCGAGGTGAAAAGAATAATATTTCCCACTGACATGTAGCAGCCTGATTGCCAGAATAAAATGTTGGCAAACCATGAATATGTTACATTTGTACGTTCCATACATGTCATAACAAAAATTTTTAAGTGGTGTAGTTTAGATTACATGTATATGGACTGAGTTTCTCATCAGTAGGAGGAGGGGATGGTGATGTCATGACACCAAGGTGAGCAGCAGACAGTAGCAGAACACTGTTTGAAATAAATAAAAAAAAAAGGGGTATGATACCAGAGCAAATTGGCTTGATTTGTTTTAAAAAGATGGAAGGCAAGAAGTCAATGAAAATTAAAAGAAAAAAAAAGTAGCCCAAAAACAAGAAAAAAAAAAATTAAAAATTAGTAAAAAGAGAAAATTAAAAACAAGAAAATTAGTAAAAAAGAAAAAAAGAAAGATAAAAACAAACAAGAAAATGACCTGGAAAGACTGTTTCAAAATTATAATCATTCTGAAACATAATTTTAAAATGTAATGATTATAATAATTATAAATATAGATTGTAATTTTCTAAATCTGTTTTTTTTTATTCTGCAGTTCATGGGACATTTCTTTCCCCCCATGTTTTTGAAAGAAATTTCCTCAGAGTTGAAAGGTTTAAATACTCACGAAAGGCCTCTGACTGCAGCACAAGAAAAGTGTTGTTGTTCCAGGTTTCCAAGGTTTAAACAATAGGTCGGAACATTTCCAGCCATGTTTGTTGCATCAAAACTGGGTATTTCGAGCTAAAGCATGATGTTGTCCTAACCCTAACCAAGTGCTTCTTGTGCCCAAACTTAACCATACATTAACCCCAGCGTTGTCACTACACAAAATTTAATATTGCTAAGTTTCAAGGTATCTGCTACATTTGAAATAAGCTAATGAAACATATCCATGATGTGTAGAAATACCCACAATTACTATGTGGGTAAACTGTACTTCAGCACAGTACTGGAGTAAATGTAGCACTGGGGTACTGTAGACAGACAGACAGGTGTTTGGAGGGCAGAATAATTCAGTTTGTTCCAGGGGATTAGAGATTAGAAACACATCTCTCACCCCAACCTACAGCCTGCAGACACACATCTGCACTCAGAAGCTGCTTTTAGTATACTCACTGATATCTTCAGCTGACTAAACCTTGACACTTTGTGTTTGTGTGCACCTCCATTCATATATAAAAAATGTATGAAAAAACCCTCACATTTACCTCATTCAGGTTCCTTTAGATGCTTTGTGATGCTTACTCAGCTTCTCAGGCGAGAGTCTGGAGTCAAGGAGGCTAAAACGTAGAAATACACTGTTGGCTTGAAGTAATCGATAGTCAAACAAATGCTACCTCTCCCTTTGGTCAATAATAATATTGATTGCTGTACATCCTCTGTTAAAACAAGCCAAGGGAAGTTCATTTCTTCTTCTTTTTCATTTTACAGCACTTTTTTTATCAATGTTCTTTTACTGCAGTCCTACTGGTGTGCAGTCACTCACAGTGGAGCTGAATCACACAGACACACTGCGGGCCCCAAACATAAGCAGACATATGCTGTATAATGTGCACAAACCTAAGCCAAATGCACAGCACATTGCACGCGTAAACACAGTGACACAAACATACGTATGCACACACACACACAAACACACACACACACACACCTCTTCGCACCCCTAGGGTTTCAAATGATTTCACAAATGCTCACACTTAATCCACCAGCCAGGCGACAAAAGCTTAGACAAGTGTGCGTGAGAATGTGTGTCTGTACTGTGGTGGGGTTTAGATATGAAAATGGCACACTTCTATTTATATATATATTTCTTTTATTTCACAGCCCTCTACAAGAGTGATTTTTATCATTTTCTTGTTTTTGTCATCACAAAAAAATCCACTGCATGCATGAATTGATGAGGAAAATGAGCAAATATCCATATTCTGTCAGATAAGCTGGAGTGAATGGACTCGTCAGGCGTACACGTATGAAGACCTTTTCGTTAATATCATGCTAAACAACCTTAATACAGACGACTCAGCAGCCCACACCCGTGGTTGCACGGTCTCAGTCGAAAGCAGATAATCTAAGTCGCAAATTAAATCACTGTTGCTGCAGGAAAAAGAACTACTTAAGATTTATAGATATAGACTTGATCTTTTCAGGCACAAAGAAATTGCCCAGCTTGCAAAAATGACTGACAAAAACAAATACAGAGTTATTTTAAGAAGGCCACTTGGAAACCAAGCCACAGTTTCCTTTGTTACGTGACTGATTCAGCTGCGCCAAACATAGATTATGTCTCTGATTTATGCTAAACTCTTATTTAGAGATTATCATGATGTTGTGCTGATGAATTTAGGCTTACTCTAAATGTTGCTTTTTAAAGCTGTGGACAGAGCATAAACATATTTTATCACAGCGATTACAATATAATGTGTATATAACTTTGTGTACAATTGTTATGCATGCAACATTCCCCAAAATGTCTCTATATGTGAATGCACAGAGCTACACAGATAGCAGAGTAAACTAACAGATGACTGAACCAAAACATGTACTTCTTTTTGCCTGAATTTTGTTTGAAATCCATTATTATGTTTGAGTTCAGGGGTTTCAATTAGGGCCCTCTTTTCTCAGTTAGGAACTGGCTGCAACTGGCATCTATGGTACCGACTTAGACTAAAGTTATTACCATCGTAAAGAAACAAAACGATTGTTGTTGGCTGCATAATTATGAGCATTAGGCAACAACAAATTGCTTGATAAAGTGTCACATCAATTTGCTTTCTCTACATTCAGTAGACAGGCCAGTCGAAGACATGTTATCTTGGCAAAGGAGGTTAGTGGCAGTGCGACTTCTGGTATCTCTAATTTACATGTTTTGTGTCTTCTTAGCTAGCTTGTTACAGATAGCCATTGATAAGCCCTCATTCAGCAACCAGCTGGTGGTCTTTTAAAGTTTGAGGGTTCACTGTGAGTAAAGCGATCACTACGAGCAGTCACCATGACTAACATTAAGCTCGCTGTCATTAAATACCTTCAAAATGTAGGCTGGCTAAACAATAATATCTTGTTTTCTATTTCACGTGTTAAAGGAGCTGTGTGTAGGAATACTAGGATTTTGTGGCATCTAGTGGTCAAGATTCAAATTGCAACTGGCTTAGATTTAACGTGAGCTCCCGATAAGGATTCCTTCAGTGTTCATCGTTCAGGGTTTTTTTTATCTGGAGCCAAATTATCTATATTTGGTCTATTTATCTCCAGGGGTCTCATTTATAAAACCATGTGTAGGATCTATACTAAAAATATATATATGTACAGATAAGAGCCAAAAATGGTGTGCACCAAAAAATATTCGACAATTTGTACAATCAGGTTTCCACCTCATCATCTGCATCACCAATTTCTCGTCTCCAAATTATTCGTGAGCGTGGATCAAAGTCTCTCCCATTAAGTCTGTTTTTATACATCACAACTTTTGCGTGGGAAGTGATGTGCGCCTCTTTCAGGCCTCATTTTGTGCGTATGCAATGTTTATAAATGAGACCTCAGGTGATTAAAATGGGTAAAAACAGTGAACGCATCAGTTCCAAGTTACAAATCAGTTTTTCTCTGACACTGTTTGGCTCATCACAGACTGGCCGCTAGCCCAGTACCCACTAATGTGCGCTCACTTTTTTTCTAGACCAGATGTTCAGGAAGTTTTTACTGGGAGCCAAATTATCCACAAAGGTCTCCTCCTCCTCAAAACAAACAGACCTTGTGATTTAAACTGGTAAAGACACTAACCAAGCAGTTTCACCTTAGAAATCAGTGTTTCTCTGATGCTGAAGGGCTGCCAGCACCTACTAACATGTGCTCAGCTTTTTTCTCTGATAACCTAAAATCCAGACGTTTAGGGAGTTTTTTACCAGGAGCTGAATTATCTGCAGAGGTCTTTTACTCTCCAAGGCAAACAGATTTGATGATTTAAACCAACAAAAACACTGAATAAAGCAGATTCACATAAAAAAACAGTGTTTTTTCAATGCTGCTAACTAACAGCGGCTGATAGGAAAATGTGAAAAACATGAAAATGAATGAGGACCTGCACCCTTTGTAGATATAAACGGCTTATTCTCAGGTAACGAAAACATGATTCCCATTATCAAGAAACATACTTATTATGTTGCATTTGATCTCTGCCAAAATATCCCCCTAAATTTTACACACTGGACCTGTAGGAATGTAGGCTTATTATATTTTAATTGAATAATATGTGTTGTGTTGATTACATTTTGTCTTTGCCTTTGCTTGTTTATTTGTTTTGCAGGTGAAAATAAAATCCAAAAAAAGCAAACAAACAATGAAACCTTGTCCTGACGGCACCCTGACATTATCTTAACATTATTCTGACGGCATCCCCACCCCTCAGAGATTTGTCATTCATCACCCAGGAGAGGTGGAGACAGAGAGAGAAGGGGGGGGAGATTATCAAAGTCCCCATTCTCCCTCTAATCCACAATGTTCTACCAGAGAGTGTGGCAACACCAGAACTCAGTCCAAAACCCAAACCCCTCTGCCAAAGGTTTGGTTAAAACATAGGCTTGCATTGTGGCTGTTGGCAGGATAGAAAACCTTTGGTTTATCTCCATAGGCAAAGCTGACAGCAGACAGCATGAACGGTTGCTAATGCAGCTCGGCGTACTGAGGAGGGCTTGTGATTAAAATGGAAGACTGAGCCTGTTTACCTTCGAAAATGGTGCATAAATGTAAACATGCCACTACAACACAAAGAAAGATGCTTTGGTTTTGAAGTGAGACAAAAGCTGACGTGGACATCTCTGGAGGTAGAGTGCTTCATTTATGCCAGAGGGATTACTCTTATCGGTGGGAGGGTGTTATTGTGTTTGCATGTGTATGCTGTGTATGTCCAAAGTACCGCTGGCCACAGTTGGAGGCTGAATTGTGCTTTTGGCACATCCCAGCATGCATGACACTCCAGCAGTTAATAGCCCGCCCACATTAAACACACACCAATACACATACATTAAAATCCACATCGACACACATTTATTTTTTATGTACTTACAATCATGCACGAATACACAACTTGAGGGGTTTCTTCATGAATCAGACTCATGATTCAGCAGACTACCTTGAGGAAGGACAGGTCCATGCAGAAACACACATACAGTTAACACAAACAAGCGTGCAGAAAGCCAAAGAGTCCGTGACAAGCATTAGAAAGAACTGGGTCTACAGCAGTCTCTGATGTCAAGTTTTTTATCTTTTGGCGCTTTACTTTCTATCACCGATGCTCTCTTTGTCTTTCTATTCCCTCTCTCCTTCTCTCTATCGCTCCGTCTCTCTCTTTCTCCCCCCCTCTCTCTTACCGTCTCACCCGCCTGCAGCTTTGCAGTTCGGAGCCTCAGTGGCAGATTTTGCCTGGCAGTACTAAGGACACATGCGCCTTGAAGGAAAGACAGAGACAGAAAGACAGATGGGTGGGCAATGGAGATAGACGGTATTTGTTAGAAGCTCAATTTCATTCCTCCCTCCTTTCCAGACCTTCTGCTCTGTCAGTGGTATAGTCAAGTAGAAAGTAGTGGGCATACTGTCAGTTCACCAGCTCCCTGATCCCTAATTATAAAGAAACTGAGAAAGCTAATTTAGCAGTGTTGTTGGTGACTTAGAGTAATGTTGAGGTTTCTTGGTACGCTGCTCCTCTGGTGACAATTTACAACAGTGATGCAGACAGTTTGCTCGATGAAATTGACCTCATTCCAACTCTAACCGTGTGGTATACACAATAAGTTTGTGAAACGTACAGAAAAAGGACAGAAAGTTCTCCAAAATGTCTGGTTCACGCTTTATTGAGCCTCTGGCATCGTTATCTAACCAACAGTGACACATTTACCAGATGGGGGCTTCTTTCTCAACCGCTTGGCCCACCTGCTTCCTCCGACTTGGTGACATCACCTTGGTTTTTGAATCACACACCTGCTCTCCTCACACTATTAAACCTTTGTCTTTGCTGGCAGCCTCGGACTCTTGCCTTGCAGGGTGTTTATTAAGACATTTAAGTAGTGTTTGGTGTTTTTGCCTCACAGGGCCTTTTTATGAGCATGGATACACACATAAACAACTGACTTTTTACAAGAGCTGTTGAGGGGATTGAGTGCACTTCTAGCATGTTGAACCAGTGGCACACGCAGAATTTTTTAAACTAGAAATTGGTCTCACACAAATGATATGTGAATATTTTGGACAAATATGTAGACTTTTCTGAATCAAATGAATATTTCAAGGTTTCTCAAATTAGCTGAGCTACTCAACAGTCTTTTCATGAAGTACAAGAGGTGGTAGAAGTACCCTCTGTGCTATGCATACCCCTGTTTGATCACTGGCTCTATGAGTATTGCTCTATGATATTCAGTATCAGGGACTGGCCCCCATTATGAAACCATATGCAGTAGTGCTCCAGAAATTTCCACAGGGGTGTTCAGATGGGGCCACTGAAAATCTTGGGGTGGCACACTGAAACCAAAAGCCATCATTGAATTTCAGGAATTCTATTGTGCTGTTGAAAACTATGCCAATATGAGAGTTAAGGAATCACATACTGATATACTTTGCTTTCTTATTTTTCTGATGTGCATGGACTAATACCTGTACATTTATCAATTTGATTTACACAACAATCCTGTTTTAACGTGATTTCTAAAATGTTAGGTCATTCATTATTCATCAAAGAGGTTGGTTGCCCTTTCATCAAAATACTGTCTTTAAGAGGTACTTATTGTGTATTCTATAAAGTAGTCTGTGCCATGCAGTGTGCACTTACTGTTTTTATTATGTAAGGCATCAGCATCAGTAACCTGGTTACTCTATAAGGTAGTTATTATGCATTCCATATTGTATTTTGTACCGTGCAGTGTATACTTACTGTTTTTATTATGTAAGGTACCTAAACTGGTGACCTGGTCACATTACAAGGTAGCTACTGTATTTTTTATATTGTATTTTGTACTGTGCAGTGTGTACATACTGCTTATATTATGTAAGGCACATGGATTCACTGTAGTCTGCATTGCACCTTGAATTTTATGTTTATTTATTGTGTCTACTTCTTACTTCTTACTTGTAAATGATTAATGTCATTGCATACTGTCCACTTATAAATAAACTAAACTAAACTAAACTAAACTAAAAGCTTTAATTTGAAGGGAGAAACAGTTATGGTTGGTACCCATAGAACCTTTTTTATTCAGATATCTTGAGATACGAGTGCAAGGGACCTCTGTAAAAATGGCCGTGCCAGTTGTTCACCTGCCAAAATTTGGCCCAAGTTTGGTGCGTTATTTAGCCCCCTTCCTGCCAAGCTATGCCAACATGGTTGGTACCAAGTTTTGCACTGGGTTGTCTCATTTCACAAAATACTACCTTTGCGCTAGCTTAAAAAGCGAGCATACTACAGTCTCTTAAATACAGTAATGTTGGCCTCTAAATTTTTTGCCAGAGGGGGCCAGCAATTGTATCAGGGTGGCAATGTTCCCCTCTTGCCCCCTCAGACCTACGAGAAATTTGATATTACGAATTCAGTGAAAGCATCATTACATATGTGGTGTTCACTTGAAAGCATGCAGTAAGAAGAAGCATATCCATAATATTTCAAATACATTAATCATTCTGAATTGTCTTTTTGTCCTGATGATCTCACAAAGATCATGCAGCATGAGGAATTATAATCGGATGTTTGCATAATCAAATTACAAATGGGAATTGTCCAGATGAACACTACGCAACTGACTGATTTTATTTATTCATGTGTAAAGCAGATTTCCTCCTGAATTATTTGCCTGCCGAGTACGAATTATAGTATACATTTGTATGCAGCAAAGTGCTAGCAAGCATTTCAGGGATAATTAGGTATCTTTCATTGCTCTTTCAACGCACCAAGAAAGCACATACAGTGGGATCACAAGCTTGCATGTCTCCCATCTCATAGGCATTGTGTCAAGATAATTAAGAGATGTTTGCATGCAAAGATACAGATGGAGAGGCCAACATTTTCTCATGCACGAGAAATTATTTCTCTGAAATTAGAAAGTCAAGTGCAATAAAGCATAGCAGACATAAGAGGCTGGAAACATACAGCTGACGATGCAGGCTCATAAGATTACTCATAAGATTTTCAGACGACAATGCAAAGAAAAATTGCATTCATTTCACCCATGAGGCCGGCTGGCTGTAGAGGTAATAGCACAGCCTGGAGCACACTGGTGTCCATTTTAGATTTGAGCTTGACCATACATGGTGCTGTTTCCTCCCCTCTAATTACTTCCTGCTTTCTCCCTCAAACTCTCACTCTATTCCATGCTGTGAGGGAGAAGCATAAGTACGCAGAAGACTTTGTGTCGCTCTGTGTGAGACTGCTGAAGTGAGCAGTATGTGGGGCTTAAAGATAAAGATGTCAGAGGCACAGAGCCATTAGGGACGGACTGGCAATAAAAATCTATCCTGAACTTCTGACACAGAGCGGCCCATCAAAACTGAAATGGAAACACACCATCACCCAGGTGGCCTATGTCACATGATACACAATCTTAAAGTCCTTCTTCACTCAAAAATGTGTTTTTGTTATGTTTATGTCCCCTAAAATGTGTGACCTTGACTATATTGGCTTGTATCTGAGCAAGACTTCTCACTAGAGAGGTGTTGTCATATTCCACCATAAAGGGGGCAATGCCTGTGCACCTCCCCAAAATCTGAGAGTCAAATATACAACGGGCAAGATAGATAGGCCAATGTCTGTCTAGTACTGGAAACACATATTGACACTGGAACAGGCTTTGACACTGGCAAAGAAACCTGAAAACCTGAATGGTAACTTGACCATGGAGCTTCCCTCCGCCACAAACCCCACTGTAGCTAATATTATTGTTTTTTTCGCAACTATTACTGGTGTGTCAGCCTCTGTCAGTTAGCCTACAAGCTAACAAGCTAATAAAAAACGTAAACAAATAAAAGATGCAAGCTGATACGTCTGCTAGTCGTCAGTTTTTTTGCACAACAGACTCCTCATCTGAGTCTGCGTCTGACTGAACTGATGTTTATTCTAATGCTAGTGGGAGCCATTTTGATACGCACTGCTCTTTCACCGGTTCAACGTAGCACTAGTAGCACTGCGCCAACACTGGAGAAAGTAGAAAGCGAAACTTACCACAAGCAGCAGAAAAATCATGTTAAACAAAACAATAATCATAGCAGAGTATCTTTACATACTTTAAAACATGTCTGGAGGGCAGTAAAAACAGATGTGATTCCTTAAATGATCCATAAAATGACTATATTCTTTAGTAGGACCATGCATGAAATAGAATCTCATGCTCGATGTTATATAAAAAGAAAAAAAAATCAAAGAAAAGAGGCCAAATGTAGGTGAAACTGTGGATGGACACACTTGTGTAATATGGACTGTAACTCTACAGAGTGTACGGAGTGAGCTGGAGGTGAGTGAACTTTTAATGCATTAGTTGAACTCCTGTTAAGCGCTGTTCTTTTTTTTAGAATTAATATTATTACTCCAACTCACACCCTTGACACCGATGGTCCATTAAAACATTGGATATGTAGACAAGCAGCTGTTAAAACAATTTCCCAGTTGCTTGTCTTTTTGGCTTTGACAGGCCAAACATTCAACCAGTCGCTCCAAGGGCCATTTAAAACAGTAGTTGTGACAGTCATGCAAAGGACTGAATATTTAAAGGATTATTTTACTGTAAATGGTGCTTTGATTAGTTAGCTCTGACATTCATTTTCCTGTTTAATTGCTGCACTGAGCTGCAGTTAGAGATGAAGTTCAGAGTACTGTCACGTTGTCC
Source organism: Cephalopholis sonnerati (assembly GCA_019142605.1). Classification (NCBI taxonomy): domain Eukaryota; kingdom Metazoa; phylum Chordata; class Actinopteri; order Perciformes; family Serranidae; genus Cephalopholis; species Cephalopholis sonnerati. The sequence goes on from JAGQAX010000016.1 coordinate 33,738,006, forward strand.
ATTCATTGGTCTTGACACAACAGGCCTGTCAGACTAACGAGGTGTAAATATGCATGCCCATGGATTCTATTCCACTGCACATTGCACAAAAACCGTATCTGCAATCTCACCTTCCCCCTCTTTCTAATCAATCTAACCACCTGTGATGACTCCTTTTCTCATTGCAGTCTTTCTCTTCTTTTGCTTCTTGTCAACCCCACATTTACCTGCATCTTGGCCCTTTTCTTGACCCGTCTTTTTTTCTTGTGTCTGCCTCTTCACCTTGATGAAATCCTGTAATTACACATGTGCAAACCCAAAGACAAAGCCACCCACACATGAGATTCTGTAACTTTTTGCGTAACCCACCCATGGACCCATGAGAAGGTGTGGAGGCTATGAAAATGCTGACTGCACCTAGCTATGAGTAAGACTTCTGTTTGTATGTGTGTGTGTGTGTGTGTGTGTGTGTACAGCTGAACAGAGAGAAAAAAAAAACTGACTGACTCACTTCCTATTATTGTGTCAGCAGCTGCTTCTCTTTGATGTAATTATGAGTGGGAGAGATAGAGAAAGATTGAGAAGGAGAGGGACAGATGAAAGAGAGGGAGAAATCAGAAGACAGAATATTAACTATCGATGTGAATTGTTGCACAGGTGTCGCCTCAGAAAATGGAGGCCATAATTGCAAGTGAGCTCCATGTGCCTTGGGGGCTCACGTTGTTCAAGCTAGTGTCCAACTAAAGTTGTAAAAGTGAAGTGTAACTTGTTTGACTGTGTCTCAGCAGAGACAGAGTGTATTTAAGTCCCGCCCCAACAAAAGGGGAAACAACTCATCGCTCTCCATTGACTTTGTATTGCGTGTAGGTGCATCCTTGTCACTTGCGTCTGATAGCAAACAACACAAACAATGTCTAAAAGCTTGCTGTGTAGTGGGATGCTCTACCAACATGGTAAAAAAAACCTGAAATTAGTTTTTATAAGCTGCCAAACTGAAAAACTAACACTGACACTCAGTATGCCCAACGTTTAGAGGTGGGACCAAATTGTTGTTTTGCAAGTCACAAGTTAGTCACCAGTTTTTGCACTGAAGTTCTGAGTCAAGTCCCAAGTCAAGACTAACAACACCCAAGTCAAGTCCAAAGTCCTAAACTTGTCATAACACTCCCTTCACCAAATGTAATGCAATTTTGAACAACAGGGTAATTATATACTAAATTTACAAATTCCTCTTTTAAATGTTGTATTTACTTGTTAAAACAAGTTTGTTTAAAAGTTACTAAGTTATTTAGCTAATGTTAGCTTAGCATTAGCTTGCTAGCTATATGTTAATATGGCTTATCGTTCTTTGTGCAAACTAAATGTTGATTGAAGTAGGAAGTTGTTTCATCTCTGTCTATAATTTCTATCCACATATTTTGCATCAAATCAAACTGCAGTTTGATTTTAATGACCACCACATAGTTGTAACAACTCAGACCTAAATGCAGAGGACACACTGTAAAGGTTGAAGCTAACTGAGCTATGCAAGGCCTTGTTTTGATCTCTGTATGGTTACATGATGATTTTACCTGGTGATCCAATCAAATAGTTTCAAATATCAAAACATTTCACCATTGGCCATTGATCAGTGGGGCCATTCCTTCAAGATTAGTGAGGTAAGGAGAAGGGACACTGACATAGACTGAAAATACTGAGCTTGTCTCCTCTATTGGTAGACATAGGGTGCAAAAATAAGCTTTTCTCATATTGAAATCGAATGTTTTTAGCTAGCTACAAGCATTTTGTCAGTCCATTGTTGCATATCGTGAGATTTTTTCTGCCCTCTGGTAAGCATGGTTTTCAGAGTGTGATGCATTGTTCTCTGTCTCAACACTGATGTGTTTTGCGTCTACAGAATCTGGCTGTTATGAATACATGTTGGAAGCTGAGAGAGTCGCCAGACATGGTGTCCATCCATTATTGAGAATGCCATTGAGACTAGATAGAAAACACACTAAGTCATTCCCTGGTGAGGGAGCAACACATAATGATAAAGTGTGAGTCTGGGGCCATCACATTCATAACTGTGAGAAAAAAAAGACCAAAAATATAAAGGCTGATGTGTGACTGTTGCAACATATTTGCTGTGGGTTAAAAAATTAAAGTTACATGGGAGGCCATGTGGTCATAAATCAAACAGTCAGAGTTTCCAAACAGCAAAAGTTTTATTCTCTGGAGTGCATAAATTTGCGCAGTAATTTTTTGGCAGATTCAGAACAGATTTCATGTGCACAGCTGGAAATTGCTGCCTCGACATTAAAGGTGAAAGGCTTCGCCCAAAATGTTAGAATTCATCCTCCAGGGAGCGTAAATATCCCCAACAAATTGAATGTAAATCTGGCCATTAGATTTCAACATCTTGGGTGGAGAGATGACAGTTTGACCCGAGGGAGTCCCCAGAGGAAAACTCTGGGAGTTTCGAAAATGGAAACGGTTCAAGCGTGAATGTGCAGTACATTCGGGCAATGTTTATTTGGAGCTCAACTGACAGCCCTAGTATGGTCCTTTAAGATGAAATTTCCCCAGGAAATCCATCGTGACCCCTGTTGTGGAAACACTGGGCTGGCCTGCTTTTACAAAACATCCTTCCATCAGCAACATTTATGAGGATTACACTGCATTTTTGAGGAATGAGGTGAAACAACATCTTTTCTTATAATGTGTATTCAGATGAAGTCGAGGGATAAACAAATACAAACAAGTAGGCCTCAAGTGTGCTCCAATTTAATCAGTGCTTTGATTCTTGTGAAGTTTATTTTGCTGAGCAAAGACACAACACTGGAACATGCGGCGAGGTCTGATTCTGTGTCTTTTTTTATCCTTGAATTTCTTTAGTTTCAACTTTTTTTGTTGTGTGAGCACACTGGGGAGACACTTCTAATCTGTTTTGGTAGTATGCTCGACATCTTGGTGTGTTTGTGTGTCTGCATTGCAATATGTTTGTTTAGTGTCTGCAGGGTGCATACAAAATATGCTCTGTGTGTCACTTGTATATTTTCCTCATAGGATGTGTGTTTTCCTCAGCGTGCATGCATTTTTATGAGTCCTTTAGCATGCGGTTACATGCATACGCCTACTTACTGTGCCTAGTCATGATCAAGTGTAATGCAGCGCTCTTTCTCCATTTAACTTGTAAGGGAGGAGCAGGATCAGCCCAGTATTACTGCTGAAAATGAGATGTCACGCTCAGCTCACTTTGGGGCAGCCGGCCGGGCTCTCCCTAACTGATTTAGGCTGTCTGTGTGGGTATGTCTGTGCTTGTGTGTGTGTGTGTGTATGTGTGTGTCAGGGGGGAGGGTGAAAGTGCTGGAAGGAGAGAAAGCGAGAGAGGAAGAGAGAAAGGGATAGATAAAGAGCGGCAGAGAGAAAACGGAGCTGTGTATGTCAGTTTCTCTGACAGTTATTTGCACAAATTATTCATAGATAGGCAGTGTGTTGTGTACTGACGGCTTGAGGTGTGATGTGACAGGTGTCCTGCTCTGCGACCGAAACAGGAAGATAGGTAGCATCTCATTATATATAGTACCACTTACAGACCCAGCCATCTGTCACCTTGTACCCTTCTGATGCATCATCAGCCATTATTGTCATCATTATTGTTATCCTGCTTGTCTGCCCTGGTAATGTTAATTTAAGTGAACCACAGCAGCTGAAATGAAGTGAGAGAAAGTGAGTAGGAGAAAAAGATGGGACAGACAGAAAAAGAATGAGATAGATAGACAGACAGACAGATAGACAGATAGACAGATAGACAAATAGATAGATAGATAGATAGATAGACAGACAGACAGACAGACAGACAGACAGACAGACAGACAGATAGATAGATAGATAGATTCCTTCCTTCTTCGCTCTAAGCCATATTATTTCTCATGCCTGCCATGGGTCCATTGCGCATTTCTTCATGGTCTCGATGCAGAGAAAAATCAGTATGCTTCTGAAAAGCCACTCTCCCTGTCTCTCCCTCTCCTTCCCTCTCTCCGCTCTTCCTTTCTCACCTTCTTCTCTTCGTCTGACTGTAGTCACAACTCAAGTTGCCACTCCCCTGCCTTTCCATTTTCTTTTGAAATCCTTTAGTGCTGAGTGATGCATTATTTACAGCCATATTTTGGTATTCGTCTCCATTAAATATATATATATATATGTATACTTTTCCAGAAGGTGTTTCTCTTTACACTAAATATACCATAGACATTAAAAGTTAAGATGAAATGAAAAATGCCTTTTTAATCCCCTCAGATCACATCCCTGGTCATATGCTGCACCTGTTCAACACTATATGCTTAAAAAATCTATTTTTTTTTGTATTCTTATCAAACTCAAATCATGTTTTCTTTCTGTAAAACAAAATGTGACCTGCGCTTATAAGCTAGTACCAACAGATTTCAACCAATAATACCATGCTATCCATCAACCCATCAATCAACTATAGCAACTATTAGCCACACTGAGCTAAGGTTCAAGCTAGCAAGCAACAGCATTAGTCAGTGTGTGTTTTCGGTTCCCTCAAAATACTGTTGCCACAGGCAGCTGGCTAGATTTAACTAGTATTTGTGACAGCTCTAGATTATACACAAGGCATTTTATAGTGGACTGCTTCAGCAGCTACACGGAGCATACAATGGCTTCGTCTCTCTCACAGGCAGATAGTACTATCCTGTTGGTTTTTGAACCATTTTTAAACTATCAGATCAAATTCCTGCCAACATTACATCCTGCCTGCATATCCTGTTTCACTTGCAAATAACTCACAATACTGCAGCGAGATACTCTTGGGCAGCAAACCTTGTGTGTGTATGTGTGTGTGTGTCCCTTTGTATCATTCTGTGTGCCCTCTCTAAATTTCAAGTTTTTTGCGAGTCTGTGAACGCAGCGTAGGCGGAACTCTTCACAAGTTCCTTTTTTTCTCTCAGCAGCAGTTTGTGGAGTTTGAGTCACAGGGTGGATCATTGATCTGTCAATCTGATCAGAGCTGATCAGATCAGATTTATGAATGAAAAGAGCAGCTGCTGCAGAAGCGAGTAAAAAACAATCTTTAAGACCCAATGAATGGTTCCACCTGACGTCCTGGTGCCTGTTTGTGCCCAGACTACTCTCTGAACAGTATATAGTATATTCCAATAGCACTCCTAATGAAAGGTCTAGCTCCAAAACTACAAAGTCAATAACTGGCAGATAAATGAATGGGTAGCAAACCCTGCATTGTATCTTATTATTAACATTATTGCATCACTCACATTTACTGGTTTGTTACATAAATGGACATAACTGAACAAATTGCTTGTCAATGAATCAGATTGAGCACTTGTACATAATCATTGGTAGAGCTTGGTACTCTACATGAAATTAGAATAAAATGCAAATTAAGTAATAAAAGACTGATTTGAAAATAAAATCATACCAGTGGTATTAAATTATTCTTTTTTTCTCACATTAATGCCTTGTTTCATTTGTATTCTTCTTTATTTCAGCCCCAGGCCCAGTTTTGTCTCCTGTTACCTTGGCATAACAACCAAGGACCTGTACCGAGTACAAAAGGAGCAAAAGAACCAACTTACTTTGAAGAGTAGAACCTCAACCACCTTCCAACCTTGGGACCACCTTCCCTCACCAGAAAGTTATTAGAAAGGACACACAGCAGTGACCCGACAAGAGACAGGAGCGCTCTTTGAGAGGAGGCAACAAGGAAAGAAAAGGTAAGATATTCGTTTTATTTATTTTTTTAAGAAATTAATTTCTTGAGGTTTCTCGGTGTCTCATCTTTTAGCATGGACTCCTTTGTATGTGTGATATCTTTAAATCTATGTTTCTTTACATCAGTTGGCGCATGTGTGTGACTCTGAGTGATTTCCCAAGAATAAATCCAACATGTCTGACATTAATGTGGCTGTAGTGTCACACACACACAAGAGTGATGATGTATTCTCATGTTTATGCAGCAACACAAACTGACACAATAGCCTGAATCTTCTCGGTCGTGTGTGTATTTGCATGTGTGTGTCATGTATGCTACTTTACATGTAACACGTGCATGTGCAGTGTGCGAGTATGTGTGAAGCTTTTGGCACGCAGTTTAGCACTGGGGTGAAAGCATTAGTTAGTGTCTTCACAGGTATATATTATGCCATCTCCCCTGCTTTTATTGCACTTATTTTACTGGCAACACTGCCATTAGCGCTGACAGCACTTCACTTACCACAGCTATTATATTCCGTCTGTGCGTGCATATGTGAGTGTGCTGTGTGTGTCAGGCACAGATAAAGTAAAAGAAGTAATTGTTGTAATTATTTCGTCTCCGTTCCCTTTCCCGCCTACTGTGCTAGCGTTGAGGAAAATCTTGCTACTCCAAAAAGACAGTAATGCCGAGTGAACTCGACTGCCACCGTTGTGTTCCTGAAATGAAGTTTTTGCACCATTTTGTGGTGATCATTAGTCATTATGATAATTGCCTATTGCCAAGAACAGACTCAGTGTCCCTGACAATAGCATCAAGAGAAAAAAAAGAAGAGAGAGGATGAAAAATACATGTATGACATTGAGTAATTCTATCTTTGGTGAAAGTGTGCAGATGGATGCACTGCACCTTTAACAGTTTAATCCATGCCAAGAAAAACCCCAAACAATCAAATCAGCAAGTATTTAGTATTAGTATTAGTATTAACTTGTACTTTAAAAGTACTAGCTTCTTTAAAAAAAAAAAAAAAAAGTACAACAACAACTGCGAAAAACAAGAGGACCAGTATGGCTTAGACAAGAAAAAAAAAAAAAGAATTGTGAAGAAAATAAAATAAATGGTATTACTCATCCATACTGACCACCTCTTAGTCACTCATTATTTATAACCTCTCAGTCTGGTGTCCCTTCTCTAGCATATAATAATGTGCACACACTGATCCCTGTCCTTCAATGTCAGACATGGTTTTAAGCAATCATGCTGTGTGGTGCACATTCATTTCAGCAAACACTCACAGTCTCTGTGGGCATGACTACAGTGTCCTCGCATGCACCACCAGTCACTGTGAACCTCTCTGTTAGGCCCAGTGTTGTCTCCTTACGGGGGAAACCCTTGAATCATAGAAACAGCTCATTCTTCTTTCTTACAAAACAAATCCTCAGCTGTGATGCAGGAAAGGCTCAAACGTGGACATCATCAAATAAAGTTAAAGCTGTTTATTCAGCCCAGTCGCCAGAAAACATGTTTATATACTCATTTTCCAAACCATGGGTGCGTTACATTTGTACATTGTCTAGTGGATACATTGAAACTTTCTCAACAACTCTGGGGTGAAGGTGTGGTTATGTTTAGGCACAAAAATCATTTGGTCATGGTAAGCCATGTTTGGTTGCACAGAAGCTGCTGGAAAAGCAGGGTTGGCACGATGATGAAAACCCAAGATCAGTGCTTGAAACGCCTGGGAAATGTTGTGATGTTTTGCTAAGATCCCTGCAAAGAGTCACCTAAAAAAAGCCAATGTTGTTTGTTGGTTTTGAACAGTGGTCTGCAGGGGTTTGCAGCTTGGTCGCAATGGGTTGGTAAAAAAAAAAAAAAGAAAATGCCCTGGTTTGGTGCAGAAAAAAACCCCATTGTTGTTGTTTGTTGGTTTCAAAAAGTAGTCTCCAGTGGTCTGCAGCTTGGCAGTGTCTTGTGTATAGGTTACACACCATCCACCATCCGTTGCTGGTTTCACAGCCTCACATTGAGAGATAGAAACAGTCTAAACAGAGTTGTTAAAGTCTGCTCTAAGATCACAGGAGTGACAAAACGGAACTTGAGTGGTTTTTGCAATCAACAAATCCTCCAGAAAGCCACAACTATTTTATCTTCTTCTGAGCATGTTCTTGCAGGCGAACTAACCAAAATCTTTTATTCCCTCTGCAGTTTGTTGTTATTATTCATAGATTCTTTTATTTCTCTGTAGTCCTTGGCATATTTTTTTTATGTCTGTTTTATTATTCATTACGTATCTGTTCATGTGTCTACATGTTACTGCATGTTATGTTATAGTGTGTGTGCAGGGCAAACTGTTGCCCCTGGTGGGATTATCAAAGTTGTCTAAATCTGAATCTTCCACCTCCCAGTGACAAAAGGCAGCTTATATATTATGTGACTTCAGAACCACTGTTATGATACATATGAAACGTGGAAATGTAACATATTTGTGGTTTGCAAAAGTGTATAATGTGATATTCTTCTGGTGACTGGGCTGGTTAATTATGTGTAAGACACTGACAGTCCTCCACATTACATCAGCCTTTGGGAGTAAGCAGAGTTCACTAGCTGAAGGGCTAATATGCTAGCCTGCATCCTAGTATAACAAAACGTAATTAAAAGGGAAAAGGAAAACCCAAAGCCAGCCGCTAATATTTGAATTAAAAAATACAGTAATAGTGTTGGTAACTTCACGAAGGCCCAAAGAGACAGAAAAAAAAAACAACCATATAAAGTTGAACTGCTAATACTGCAGTGTATACACATGGACCACATGAAGGAATCAGATATAAGTCTCTGGGTACATGTGCATGCATGTTTCCTATATAATCAGCTGTGACCTGCTAAGTAAGCAACTGTAACCCTGTGAAAATGTGTATGGTTCACCACACAGTACATCAGACAGTGATATAATCGCCCATATGAGTAAGTCCCTTTCCTTTTATGTCTGAAGGCTTTTTAGCCCACTGGTGAAACCCTCAGAGGATGGCACTGTCAGTTAGTCAGTCATTTCAAATCACTTTGGTTCAGATGGGTATAGAAGCAGAATGGCCTCTGGGGGCCCCTTATGGGGCTTTTGAGTCTGACAGAAGAACCAATAAAAGTTTCCAATGCTTTTGAGGACCCAACAGCACAGCGAAACATAAAGCAGCTTCTGATTCACAAACCAGCAACACTGTGCCCAGTACATGGTGACAGAGTGCATCCCTGTCTTTCTTGTATATTTAATGAAACTAATTAGTTGCATTTCAAGACCAAATTGACCCATTTTTAATGCAAAACAACTCTTTTAAAGGGGAAGTACTATAAACGAAAATCAAGGCTACATTTTCAGTGCAGTCCCATTAAAAAGCTGGCTGTCTAGGTGATACAGAGGGTATGAAAGAAACATGATGCATGTAGTATAAAATGACTTTTGTAGTGATGATTGCAGTGAGCCAAAGGCACTGACATCCTTCCCGGCACGGTGAGGAGAGAATATTTAGACATTAGCATTGTTTCAGTTAACCAACAGAGAACTATTAACCGTTATAGGCTATTAAAGGAGGCAATTATTGACTGACTTGATGAGACAGAATAATGCATTAAGCCTGTCACTCTAAGATCTCAGTTTCATTAACAGTGTTGTTATTATTCCGTTAACACTTCAGGTGGCTGCATATGGCTTCTCCCAGTCACATGCTGGCCGTGCTCTTTGAACACCGCAGCCTTAAAGTGGGATGAGTCAGATGTTTTACGCACTATTGTTTCTCGGAGGGATGCGCCCCTTTTTTGACAAACAAACGAGGCAGGAAATTGAGGAGACAGGGAAAGAGGTTTGAATATTGCAGGGTTCTCAGTTGTTGAATGTGATATTGGTGGCAACATTTTCAGAAACAGCAGTGTCTGTAAGGATGTAAAAGGAAACCTTGAGCGATATATTGAAATGTAAAATAAAACTGGTGGTGCCTTCCAGTTTTAGCCATGAATAATGAGTCCAATTTTAAATTCATTGAAAGCATATCCACATCTTGGTACAGTAGATAGTGTAGCATTCTGAAAGGTTTATCCAAGTCCCAGCATGCTGTAGGACCATTCAAGTTGAGCAAAGTTGATATTTGTGTTGCTAGTGTCCACTTCTGTTTTCTGTCATAGTACCCCTTGGGCTAATTAAACATAAAGAGAAGTAGTACTCTTGTAATTCTACGCTGTAACTCTTAATCAAGCTGGTAACTAACCTTGCATAGATGCTGGAAGTAATTTAGGGAAGATCATACACATGAAGACTACATTTCTTTAAGGTATACTATGCAGGAATTGTCAGTTACTGCGAACAGTATGGTCAGCGAAAGTTTAAGGCAACCTTTCGTTCTCATTTTAGAACAAGCTTTGTCTGCTTGGCTGTTTTTTTCGTAGCTTCCTCTTGGATGTGGGCTGTTTATGGTCTGGCATCTGGTCACTACCTTTATATAAAAGCCTCACCATCGTGCTGTGCCCACAAATTTTCCAAACACATTAAACATTTTAAGAAAAGAAAGGAAAAGAAAAGAAAAATACAGACAGAGGGCAGAGTCTCTGCAAATTATTACCCCACCACACACCTTTAGTAGGTCATACATTGGGCTGGGTATCGGTACTCAATACCTTTGAGGTGATACTTGCAATGTTCTCCTGTTAAACAGTCAGTTCAACATCTGCCTGGTAAGCACAAGCTAACACAGCAGCAGCAGCTAACATCCAACACCAAGATGTTAAATAGTCCCAACAAACTCACACCAACATCACCATTAAGTAACATTAACTGTGTGATGCTAACCATTAGCCTTGTAACTGTGTATGCAGTCAGCGGACCCTCACAACTAACTGCTGGTACTGGTATTGTAATTTTTTGAACAATACCCAGCCCTAGTCATAAGTGATGAATGAGAAGGCATCAGTTATGAGTCTATACATTGTTTTGTAGGATAAAAACCCCCTGCATAGTATATCTTTACTTCTCGTGCACTGAAAACTGACTGATCTAGTTTAACTTAAGCTGATGTTCTGCTGAGGAGCTGCTAGCCTTCAGTGTCATTCAGTGTACTGTGTGGCTCAACTCATAGTGCCACACTTAGCAAGTACCTGAAACTGGCAATGAAGCAGTCACACCGTACTGTACTGTGATTGCCAGCGGTGTGAATGCCAATGAAGACCAGACTGTTACAGCAACAGCCTGAGGGAATTGTTGCATTGGGACATAATGCAGCACACACACACACTGTACCTTATAAAAGCCATTCAGTATGACCACAATTTACCATTTAGTCAAAGAGTAAAGCTGCATTCTGTGTTTAGAGCTTTGCTGAACGACACTTTGAAACCAATTTCTACGAAGTGCTTCCTCACGGTAACCTCACAGACAACAAATAATCAAATCTATGTGGAGCTATGAAAGTGAGATGTGTTTTCATGTAATGTGTGTTGAGGGAGATTCACTTGATTTAATGTTTGTACATCCTCATGAGTAGGAGTATAATGTGTGCACTCACTGTGGTGTTTTTGAGTGCTGTGTGTCTTTGTCATGGCTGCCAAGGTCTACACGCGTATGGAACTACTATATGTCCAAGGCCAGCTGTGAAAAGCATACTGGATGAGCTGAGCGAGGCCAGGGAAGGAGAGAGGGGAGGCTGTGTGGGATGAAAACTTTAATGTTTTCGCATGTGCCACAACTCGAGTGTCTGCTTATATTCCCATCCACCCCATTTAACCATCAATCTAGCAAATCCTGCTTTAATTATGAGCCATGCCTCCTCCTCCCCCCAAACTCAATCAGAACAAATAAAAGAGCCTTTTCAGCTATAATGGGATTATCGATTGGGTGGCAGCTTAGAACTGAGACTTTGAGTATGTTTGTGTCTGGCTATGTGTGTGTGTGTGCGCATGTGTGTGTGACTTCTACACTATGTGTGCATGTATGACTGTGTATGTGTGAGCGTAGCAGTCCGGAAGTGATAAATGGAAAGACATTTTGTGTGTGTGTGTCTGAGAGTGAGTGTGTGTCAGCATTGTCTGGAGTCTTGTCTGTGTATGTGGGTGATGCCAGCAGAGGGCTGAAGGGATGAAGCATTAAATTACCTCACAGTTTGAGTCTCATCAAGTGTGTGACATGTTTTACTGATGAGTTCTGAGCTTATTTTGACTGATATCCACCAAGACTTTCATTACTTTGCTTTTCCCATTATCTCAGATGTCAAAGTGGCTGTAAATTGTCCTTTGTGGGCACTTTTTTGACTTCAAAAAGCAGATGGGTGAGGGTAACTGCCGCTAGGTTTGGCTTTGATTGCCACCAGTAAATTTGTAAAACACTTTACAGGTAGCTGGGAACCAAAATGACACTTGTCAATTACCTTTTTAGATACCCAGTTTATTTTACCTCAGTGGTGACTCCCATTCTCTCGGCTTTTTGTGCAGCATATAATTTGCATATGCAGATTTATATTCCCTTCAAGCTTCGCTTTAACTCCAAGGATGAAATATGCCTCAAAGTGCCACCTGAGGCTGGCTCCAAGAGGAACTCAATCCTGATAGAAACCCATGTTAAAGCACCCAACTTTACAGCAGAAATAGAAATATTTGCAGGTTGGTCTCCATAGCTAAATTCGCTTTGAGTGACAAGTGGATGCTGTCTGTTGACAAGTTGCTACCACAGCGACAATGTTTGTTAGGTAATGTAACCATAGCACAACCCCAGAGAGTATAGGTTGCCGTAGCTGTTGCTATTTTAGTGTGTTTGCAGCTTGTGAAAGTTAATTGTAATGTTTTGGTCACCTAAAAAAGTATTTAAGTCTGTTTCTGATGATGAAAATTAGCATTAGCATTATCACAGTTGTCATATTAGCATTACTGTACCTGTAAATGCATTGCTGCTAGCATTACGGTTGTCTCCATCCTCTTGTCCAAATATGGTCACTTCTGTCAATCCAAGATGGCAACGGCAAACATGCCAAACTTGAGGGCTTAAAAACCAAAGTCCACAAACCAGTGGGCAATTGTCATTATTTCATCAGTCTATGGCTTGGTTGTTGTTTCACAGCTGCTTATCAAGCCTATTGTTAACAATCCCAACCTCATCCCCAGGAGCTAAATTTGCTCCATCTGTTTGTTTATCAGTTTCTCTGTTTGTGAGCAATGCATTAGCATACATATGCTTTGGTGTCCACACTCACCCTGGTGGAATAATCCTACAGATTTTGATGAACTGGCTGATGCTGTCTCTAGTGTCACTATCAGTCCAAATATTTGGATTTTAAAACAGGTTCTGACTCATTAATCATCAGCGCAATATTTGCTGTGTACGCCCATGCTTTGGCTACCCTTGTATAACTACTGTGTCATGGCCAGCACGAAGAAAGAGTAAAAATAGCAGAAACTGTGATATTATTAGACATTAGCGGAGGCCTCCTCTTAAATCATGATTTTTACTGCAGCCTGTGTGCTAAACTTTATGAATTGTAATGAATCTTGTGAAGTGAAACTTACTTTCCCAACTCGTGTCCCAACCGTTTCCTCTCCTCTTTCATCCACCATCGTTCAGTTTACACATGCAGGTCTTGGCTTTGATTAAAACTCAACAGCAAGGGAGGAGAATAAGATAAAGAACAGGAGGGGAAGACACTATTACAGTTTATATACACAAAGACAAATCTATCTATCTGCCCTCACACCCCTGCACTCTCTATCTCTTTGTCTTTGTCTTTCACTTGTATTCAGGGACACTTTCTTTCTATTACTTTCCCTCTTGCTTTCTTGTTATTAGGCTGCATATATTTCTACTCCTACATCTGTTTGTGCAAGACAGTGGCTGGCCTTCTATTTCTTACAAGACTAAACAAATACATACTTCTTAGGTGCTTTCTATTCCTCCTTGACTCTCTCTCTCACATACTCTCATGTCTCTACCTCTCGCTGTGTTCCTGCCTCTCCTACTCCTTTTTGTGGTGTTATCGTGGCAGTCAGTGTGCCAGTATGCTGTGTCTAGCATTTACTAATCCTGCTCACATTAGGTTACATCACTGGCCCTTTCCTCCTTTGATACAGTGTTTGCACCATTACTGAGCTTACGCTTTGAGCCTCGCTGCCATGCAGAGAGACGGTAAAAGAAGATACAATCTGTTAGTATACTGTTAGTCCTCTTTCTCAGCTCTGCCCAAACCATTTGTCGTCCTGTTTCTGTATTTATAGATGTTTCAGTGTTATTTCATCCCTTCCTGCAATGAATTCTTACTTGCATGGTTGCCTTCAGATTTACAGAACAGACGGTGCACACAGATGCACGCATGCACAAATATGCCACATATCACAGAGGCCAACACACACGCAGATACGCATTCAAAATGTTGCACATCAAGGAATTATGTATATACTGTACATACATAATGTGCTGTGTTATGTCACGATTGGTCTCGACCTCGTTTTCTTTCTGCATCTCAAACTCAACTTCTTAACATTACCTCATATTTTCTGGCTTCCAACAACCTCCCTCATTCTGTCTTTCCACTCTTTGAAGTGTTAATCTGCTTGCCAGGTCTGTTGGCTAATGAAGCTGCAACCTCGAAGTAATTATCAGTGCCTTGTGTGTGTAAGAGTGCCAGTGACAGAAAAAGAACTAAAGAGAAAGTGAAATTATTGCAATTATATTTCTGCAGAAGAGAAAGACAGGCCAATATCATCCTGGAGGTAAAGTATATTTTCAGGACAATGACAATTATGAGCAGATTACAAGACAATCGGCCCATGAGCACTGACATGCAGAGGGCCTGTACCCCCCCTCATACACAGGAGCAAAACACACATACTTGATAGCTGTTTAGCCTCTTTTTGCTGTTGTTTTTGCCTCTCTTAAACATGCATCTTTTGTGCTTTGTGTCTCTTTGTCATTTTGTTTATCTATGTGATCATTTTGTGTCTCTTTGTAGTAGTCTTGTGTCTGGGGTTTTTATGGCCCGTTGTGTAGTTGTTTTGCATCTCCTTGTAGTTGTTCTGTGTCTCTCTGTGGCTATTTTGAGTCTCTTTGTAGTGGTTTTGCAACTTTTTGTAGTCATTTTGAGACTCTTTGTACTTGCTCTCTGATTCTTTGTAGTCATTTTGAGTCTCTTTATAGTTGAGTTGTGACTATTTTTAGTCATTTTGAGTCTCTTTGTAGTTGAGTTGTGACTCTTTGTAATCATTTTGAGTCTCCTCTTAGTTGAGTTTTGACTCTTTGTAGTCATTTTGAGTCTCTTCGTAGTTGAGCTGTGACTCTTTGTAATCATTTTGAGTCTCCTCTTAGTTGAGTTGTGACTCTTTGTATTCATTTTGAGTCTCTTTGTACTTGAGTTGTGACTATTTTTAGTCATTTTGAGTCTCTTCGTAGTTGAGTTGTGACTCTTTGTATTCATTTTGAGTCTCTTTGTAGTTGAGTTGTGACTATTTTTAGTCATTTTGAGTCTATTTGTTGTTGCTTTACAACTCTTTGTAGTTGTTTAGTTGCTTTGCAACTCTTTGTAGTCATTTTGAGTCTCTTTGTAGTTGCTCTCTGACTTTTTGTTGTCACTTTGAGTCTCTTTGTAGTTGCTTTGTGTCACTTTGTAGCCATTCTCTGGCTCTTTGTGGTCATTTTGTGTCTCTTTGTGTTCATTTTGCCCCTTTTTTGTAGTCATTGTGAGTCTCTTTGTAGTTGCTATCTGACTTTTTGTAGCCATTGTAGGTCTTTTTGTAGTTGCTTTGTGGCTCTTTGTAGTCTTTTTGGGACTCTTCGTAGTTGCTTTGTGTCCCTTTGCAGCCATTTTGTGGCTCTTTGTGGTCATTTGCATCTCTGTGTTTGTTTTGCCCCTTTTTTATATTCATTGTGTGTCTCTTTGCAGCTCATTTGCATCACTTTGTAGTCTTGTTGTATCTCTTTGTTTTTGTTTTACGATTCTTTGAAGTGATTCTGAGTTTCTCTGTAGTCGTTATGTGTCTCTTTGAGTGACATTTTGCAGGTGAAGACCGGTGATATGCTTGTTCAGAAATCCATCTATGCTTTGTGCTGAGCTGTAGTGGATGACAACTATCATACTTAAAGACACACATAGAGTACATGCACACATGCACATATTGTCTATGGCATACCCTCAATTAGAGAAGAGAGGAGAAATGATGTAATGAGAATGAGGAGAAGGGAAATGGGGACGATCTGAGAGGAGAAAACAGAGCAGAGGAGACAAGACATGAAGGGGCATAATTGCTTTGATAGTGTGGTCCTTCTGACATAGTGTACAAATGGACAGTGTTTAAGTTTGAGAAAGAAAAAACAATGTGTGGTTGTCTGAGAGAGGTGTAGGAGGTTGCACGAGCCTCATTTTATCCATGCTAATCTACACCGACATTCACATTACGGCCCTGCTCTCCACCAGATGAAAACATTTTCTAGCGTACAGGGGGAAAAGGCTAGAGCACACACAGCTAATCAGGTCATTTATAATATCCTCACATATTAAAATATCCTTTGTTAAACAACGCTTTGCAATTGGACAATGTGGTACTCGCTGCTCTGGACCTTTTAAAATAACTAAATGCAGTTTGGTCATGTAATTCACTATGGGCATGACCAGCAAACCAAGAGAGTGGGAGAACACCAGGAGAAGAAACAGTAGGAGAGCACGAAAGAGAAAGAGACATCCCCCATATGCGGCGAGCCATACATGTTGCATAAGCTGACCTATCTAGTGCTGTAATCAGATCAGTATGCTTGCAAAAACCTAATCCAGAAGCGACTGCTATACAACAGCAGTTCAGCTCAAAAAAATATAATAACTGACAGTCAGAGGTTGCGGCAGAGGAAGAAAGAGAAATATGATCAAAGAAAGAATGAAGCATCATTCAGACAATCTTCCCTTGGTGATTTTCAGCATCCACACCCAGCTTGGGGTTTTCTTTGACTGTTTTATGGGCAGATACTTCTCGCAGCAGGGAATAGTGCACATGTGTGAGTGTGTGTTTCTGTGTATCTACTATGTATATTTTATGAGTGCTATGATATTTCTAGGTCCATGTAGACTTTAATGTTCTCTATTCTCACAGAAAGAAGGAGGTGGGTGGGGGATGGGGGTGTAAGCTCTGAGATTATGACCATATTTGTCCACTAACGCCTTGTACACACAGAATGTTGACAGCCTGCATACTGTAGCGTGATTTAGCCGTACGAGTTGCAAGACTGCTCAGGCCAGCAGCTTCCATGACAATAAAATTGACTATAGGGATCTGAAGAAAACAGGCTATCAAAGCTGTTTCAATGAGGTCTTCACTTTCTCTGGGCACTCTTGGGCGTTGTAACAGTCACGTCTCACTGCACCAACCAAAAGCACCAGCATCTGTACAAGCAAGGTGTACAGTATCACCAATTCTAAGTAAGCTAATGAACTCCTTCACGTAAAATTTGTAATAAACTGCTGGCCTTTAAACTCACTTAGTCCTTTAAAAATCCGGGTAATTTCAGTCCTCGTGCATGATTCCCTGGCATCTCCTGTAGTGTCAAATTTCAGTCTTCTAATAAAAGGACTGCGATGTGTTAGAGTGAGGAGAGCATCAACAGCATCAGCCAGAATGAGGACACTTGAAACAGTTCATTACCTGCCCTGTGGAGTGAAGTGAAACATGACTGAAATTAATCAAAGATGTGGGTATTAATAAGATATCGACTGAGAGGGCACTTTTAGCCTGCTTGAAACTATAACTGGTGTAACAGAAGGGTCCAATGCTGATAACTGTGAGGGAATCTAAATGTTTTACATGGCGAGATTAAATTGAATGTGCTGATTTCCTCTGACTGCAGTCTAAAATTCCTTTACTCTCTGGAACAGCTACAGAAATTTGACACTACTTTGGGACTGACATTGGTATTATGATGAATGATCTGTTAGATACAATCATTAATAAATTAATTATCTCACAGCTGAAGCTCAGGTAGGCGGTTTAATTATGGCATTATTGGGCAAAAATCACATCATGAACTTTGAGCATGCTGTGATTCAAGTCATCTGAGAGAACACTAGACTTCTACATCTTTGCTTGGCTCTATTTTCAGGCTGTTTTCAGACATAAAATCTAGCTGGTGACAGGAGACTTTGGCCAATCACAGCCTTTTTCAGACAGAACAGCTGTCAATGATGCCAATAAATGCTCATGACATTGTAGGCGAACTATCAAAATAGGCAGCAGTGATCAAATATGACTCAAGATTCTGTGACTGCATTGCTTATTACTAGCCTCAGATGTTTTCAGGAATATATTTCAGTGTACTGTTTAGCTGTACTGCAAGAGTGTGTGCACAGGAATTGGGTGCCACACTGTTTCCTATACTTTGAAACCAAAGTCTGAAAAAACAGGGATCAAATGGTAAACCTAGGCTGATCAAATAACTAAGATTCTGTAACTGCATTGCCTGTTTCTTGCCTCAAATGTTTTCAGAAACTTGCAAAAACACTGTCAGTTCTTATGACTTGGTGCAGGTGATGGCAGGAAACATCATCTCGGGTGGTGGGTATGTGGACAAGACCTATGGAGTCTGCTCAGCACATTCCCATTGGCTGGAGCAAACTTTCTCATTTAACAGCTAAACAGTACACTCAGATATGTTTCAGAGAATATCTGGGGTGACAGGCAGTGTGCAGTGACAGAACTTTGATTAGCAGCAGCCATTAGGAGCACTATGAGGAGACAGAGAAGCCTGATTTTTTTCACATTTTATCTGCCTCATGCACTACTGTCATGATATAGTGACAGTAATTTGAAAATAACTTTTTGTCATACTTGCTAAAAAAGTTACCCACTGCAGCTTTAAGAAGCAACTTTGATATGCTAAACTTTCTTATTGCAAGGCCACAACAATGTTTAACTTTATTTTCTACTGTCAGTTTGATGACAACAGTTGCGCTGTGTTTGTCTGTGTATGTGTGTCAAACTGCTCTGAAGTGGTGCTATAGCAACAATTTGGTGTATTTTGTTTTTGTTTGGCCCTGCTGCTTTGAACAGAAACCACTGCACAGTTTCACAGTTCTGAAGAGTTTTTCACCCAGTTTGTGACATGAGCTGCAGTGAGTCAGACTTGACTTTCAGATATTTAGTTTTCATCTATTCATGTGATTCCTTTTTGATTTGATCTATCTATACAAATAAACTTAGTCTACAGCTCACAATACCATGAGTTTAAGGAACAAATTGTAGCCGCTTTCAGCACAGAAAACCTCCTTTGAACTAATGAATGTCTGTTCCGCATTATTTCTGTAAAGGATTAGAGTTGAGACTTGCAGAATCTTAAATAATTCAAGACACAGGACTGCCATACTGATGTGCTCAGTAAACAAACAAGCGACTCAGCTCTGTGTACACATACCAGATCCACAGATGAGGAACTTAGCCGAGGTGCCACTTACTGATTTTGAGTTCAGCTCCCAAGCGATGCCGCATTTCATCCAACCTTTTGCTCTGTGCTGTTTTTTCATGTCACTCCCGGCTGCAGCCTTCTACTCAAATAAGCAAATGTGCTTATAAAAAAAAGTTTGGATATACAGTATTTTTAGAATAGTTCTAGGAAGTTATTACTGGGCCATGATTTATGTGTATGTGTGTGTGGCGGGATCTCAATTAAGATGCTCACACACACACACACACACCACACACACACACCTATCACCACACACGCACATACATTGCCAAGAAGATGAAACTGGAGCACTAAATGAGGAACAGTGTGTCGTCTGAGACCTAGCCCTGTGTTATTTTAAACTTGGGAAGCATGTCAGGGTTATACTATCTAGGTAGCCTAGAATGAGAGTGACCTGTTAGCTGCTTAGCACATATGGCACACTGTATGGGTTGGTAAATAGGTGTAAAGCCCTGAAGGTTACTCTAAAGTCAAGCCAACTTAAAAGTGTAGCCATAGTAATAAAATATAGGGACACAAAGCAGTTCTTACGGAGCATTCAACATTTTTACATTGATTAGGCCTTCATATTAAAATGTAATATTTTGTTATTAAAGCAACAAATGTGAAATTAGAGCAAAGGAGGAGCCAGTCTGGTGTAATTCTACAGTATGCTGCATCTGAGATGGCATACCATGCCTTACATACCCAATATGTGTACCGTCGTTCACATACGTTTGTGTGAATTAACAGTAGCTTGTATCTTTCAGATGCACTGAGCTGTAATAAACTTCCTGAGAGCCTCCTTGATGTGTAACCATGGTAACCAGTGTCAACCTCTGCTCTAGGAGCAATTTAAAAATAATCTGAAAAAACACACGTCTAGCAAAGTGAAATATCCAACACATTATATACATTCTCACTAACACTTCAGCACATATGGATGTTTGGTCATGGACTTTCCACGTCCAGGTATGACGTGAAGGGTACCCTGGGTGCGTTGGTTGTTGACGACCTAGGACGCCATGTCAAGTTCTACCTGTGACATTGTCTTCTTTCAAAATAGACTTCCATTTTCACAGGAAATGTAGCGTTTACATACAGTCTCTTTTCTTGATTCGTGATGCTACAAAGCTGTCTTGGTCGCTGTCCATTGTGAACATTGTCATCAGTTTCACTTACTTTTGTCTTCATACCAAGGTTTCAGACATACAAAAAATTCTCACACACTGTTTTAGCCCACTGAATAGCATGTTAGTATAATATTTCAGATGCAGCCCTACGTTCTTTGCCTGGGTCCAGAACTTTGAATCCGAGTTTGAGTTGACTGCATTGTCTGGCACTGCAGGAGGACTCGATTAGCCAATCGAGAGTTAAACCATTGTCAAGCACTAGAACCATTGGGGAATAATAACAACAATGGCCAGCGCTATAGACAAGGCAGACGCTGCTATTGGGAATGCTCTAAATCGGCATATCTTCTCAATATCGCCTGGCATCATAGTTTGTTTTTACTTCACTCTGTTCCGCTCTTAAAACCCCAGCAAAACAGGTATGTTGGCATGGCTGCACATCAGTGTGGACTTATAATGGCATCACATTCAGGCGGATGTGTGGGTCTTGTTAGGAAAAATTAAACCCCCCCTTCCCGAAGGAAATTGGTTAGAATGGACGCACTGTCAGACTGGAGGCAGAAGTGGAGCAGGCAACCACACTGTAGTTGCTTCACTGCCTTTTATAGACATTAATTCGTTTAATGCATTGTTGGTTTTGCCCTAACTACACTATGCATGGTGGGACAGAGTTGAGGTGCACAACGCTGTTTGAGTAAGCTCCCATTATTATGAGCAGCGAGAGCAACTGGCTGACTGACTGATACACTGATTAACCTGAATGCTGCTTCTGAATGCCTCAGGAAAAATGGCTTTCCTCTTTATGAATGTTTATTTCAGTCTCATTATTCAGTTTGTGTCCTAGCAGTTTTACACCACCTCCTCTGTTGAACTGCACAGACTGATTTGTTGTTTTTAATATGATGTTATACATTTGGGGGATGGTGTTGAATTGTCTTTGTGACACCTGACAAAAATTACATTCTCTGCAGGGGTCAAGAAAGTTATCGAGGTTTCCTCCTGCGTGGTAAATATATTTCCATGTCACAACCTACTTTCTTTTTTACTACATGTTGTGCTGTGCCAAAAAACAGAACTTAATATATGAGTTAAATTAAGGTGAGAAACCTATAGGCGCACGCACATTTTCCATACGAAAGCAGCCACATTTAATTAGAACAAATGTGCCTCTTGTCGCTGCTGTGTGCTTTTGCTAAAATTGTGGTTCGTTTGTGTGTGAACTGAGGCACACTTGGCTCCCATAACAGTGTGAATGTGGCAGGCGATCATTACCGTTGCAGTGAGCAGTGTATGAAACCATTGTTCTTGCAACCAAAGCCATTGTTCTCCCAATCAGCTTGTGTCTCTGTATGTTCACAAGCCATATGCTGATATGACTACATGCACGAATCATCACAGGGAAAAAAATACCTACGCCCACGGTCGGAGGTAAAGAAAGACTGGACAGGAATAACTAGATAGACAGAGAGATAGAGGACAGACAGACCATTGCTGGCTCTCCAGCTCGTGTTTACTTGAACCCATCAGCGTGTACATCATCCCACCTAGAGTAGGTGCTGGACATTGTTACCGCTCTGAGAAAAAGTACACATTGATTCCCCTTTTTTTAAATTGGATCTCCTGCTGTGGCTTGCTGGAGGGTGTCAGGCAGAAAAGGGAGAGACAGAAAAAAACCCCAGACATAATTATGTGAGCGTAGTCTTACCCTTGCCAAGCTGTCAGAGAGGTGAGAGAGACAGGCCAAGAGAGGTAGAGAATAGTAGGTAAACTGATAATGACAGCTTCTAAAATTTCTAAAGCAGCCCAGAGGACAATAAGAGTTATAATGAGGCTTGTTTTTGTTATCTGTCTCCCAGTGTCAACTCAAAAACATCTGTTTACTTTCCCCAACATTGCTTTTTGTCATCTCGTGCTCCCCCTGTCTCTTTACCTCCATCCCTGCTTCTCCCTCTCTTTATCTCCTTCTCACTTCCTCAGCCACTCTTTCAATCCTCTCGCACTTTTGCTCCTAATCACAAACCTGTCCCCTCTCGCACACGTTTTTGCTATCTTTTTCTCCTTGTCTCTTTGTGCCAGTTCTTTTATCCTGCTCCACTTTCGCTGCTTCTTTTCTACCTCCTCCCCCACCCACAACCCACTTCTCACCATCTGACCTTATCCCCTTAGTGACGCAAGGCAGATACAGGTCTTCAACTACCCTCCATCAACTTTTCATCTATAATTCATCCCAGCACCCGGTCTGTAGGTGAACACACTTGAATACAATATAGCTACTCACCCTCACACTCCCCCCCCGTCTACAAGGAAGACTGACACACTTCTAAGAGAGAAAAACTGGTAGCTTCTGACTGGCAAAGAAAATTTGAGGAAGCTGAACTGCAAGTCAAAAAGAAAATAAGTCACTAGTTAGATGTCCAAGCAGCCACTGCTGGAGTGCTATTGTTTTTATTCTCATTATTCTGTCTTCAATTTTCTATTTCTTATTTTTACTCAGTGTACGTGCAGCAAAAACTGGAAAACCAAAAATTACCAAAACTGGCAGGTGGGTTGTAAATTACACCGCCAGCTCAGGCACATAAAATGACACTCATTGACCTCAAGGTGACGCTGTAATAATCAAGTGTAAATTTTCGCAATTTCCTCGAAAATGGCTCAGCCTGTAGTTAAAATTCTTTTGTTGTTTTATTCTCTCAAGTCATCTGCATCTTGCTTCACTGTCTTAGGCTCTAAAAATGTCAAATTTTATGATTTGTATTCAGTTATTTCAACATCCTATTTTTAACATCTTGTCAGGAAATGCTTGGCCAGTCGTTCTAAAACCTATTTAGAGTCATCTACACACTTCACTAATCTGAAATTGTTTAAAAAATTTGGCATTCTGTTTTAATCATACAAGCTGATCTTTTTTTTTTTTTTTTTTCGCAATTCTCATAAATCATCTGAGAGTAGGATCATATATCTTAACAGAATGCCAGCATATAGAGATCTTTGTTTCCTGTCAGCTAAACAAATCTGCTTTGACTCCGATCACTGCTTGCGGCTATATTCAAAATTAGTTTTGTAGTGTCATTTATTTAACCACTGTCAAATATCTGTGTACTGTGTCTGTCAATCAAGCAAAATACAGTATATGTGGGCATGTGTCCATCAGATAATCCCCTTTGGATATGTGTGTATTTGTGTTGTGTGTGCTATTTAGATAATCATTCATTTGCATTATGCTTTTATTCTAAAAATTATAAAATCTCCTCAAAAGAAAACAAACTCAAAAACTACTTATCCTTCCAAAACATAAAATGTAGCTAAAATACAACACTTTTCCTTGAATCAAATTTAGATTTTTTTGTTGTCTTCAAGTAATAGACATTCCTTGTCTGTATGCAGATGACACAGTGCTCTACCTCTCTGTCAACTGGAATGACTTTAAAATGGTCAACATGCTTCGTAACTGTCCTTACATTGAAATAGTGACAAGAATGAAGTAAAAATTATTGGTCCTCATACTGTCTTATATATGCCTTCATATATTATATTGTCCTACGTGGACCACTTTAAATGAACTTGTAATAATAGAGATTGTAGAAGTGCTCCTCTAGTTACTCAATGACCATGTTACCATGAGTTTAGAATCCGTATGCTGGTGCCTAAAATCCAAACTTATGAAGTCTGTTGTGGACGAACTCTTATGGCTGATAAGACTACGTAGATAAGACCAAAGGTGAACGAGTCCTCAAACCCCTTTGGCCTGAATCTTCGTACAAATGTTCCTTGATGTAATTTTGATTAACTTACCTGCTTGCTAATGTTTTAATTAATGCTTTTACTTTTTATGCTAATCTTACTTTTACTCTCGCACGCCCCTGAATCAGTTGTTCTCTTACTGTGGTTTGCTCTCTGATTCATGTTCCTGGATTTAATTGTGTATTTTTATTTTGTGTAACAGTTATAATTATATTTCTACAAGTATAAAAAGGATAATTTCTTTTTCCAAGTTTAACAGAGAAATCATAATGTGCCATACATTTTTGTATATGCATTTTGGTAGAATACAGTTTTACTGAAGTGCCATTCATGTTGGGCTGCGTGTAACAGACTGAAGAGTCTATTTTCAAGTGGGAGACTAATGGGTATCTGTTCAGAGGGGAGCACCCACAGTAGGGAAAGAAGGAAGGGATATAAAGTGAGAGAGCGACAGAAAGGTTAGACCATCAATTAAGGTAGTGGGGACAGGGTTAGGAGTGGAAGTTGAGAAAGGATGGAGTGTGAATGTGAAATACTGGAGTAATGTTTTACTGTGAGACCAGAGGAGTGTGCGGACACAAGATGGGAGAGAAGTGGGAGGGGGGGAGGGTGAAATGATGATATATGTTGTGAATGTAGTCACAGGTCAAGTATTTGTTGTTAACTCGGCACTTGGTACCATGACAGTAAAAAGCATATGGCTTGGCACTGTGTGTTAAAAGCTCTTCAGGAAAATATAAAAAAGAATATATGGGGAAATTGCCATGAGAGAAATCCATGTGAATTCTTAGATAACAAGAACTGTGTTTGTTTGTGCATGTGTATCCACATCTTTTGTTTTTTTGACAAGGATATTAAGCATCAAGATATTTCTCAAATACAAATCAACACTTCCATAGCACACATTGCTCCTAATTATATGCATTTGCTGTATTTACACACACTAATACACACACAGGCTTGATGTCTGGCTCAGCGTCTCTGCACAGCTTGTAATTTCAGCTGAACTCAATGTGTGTGTATGTCCAGCTGAGGACGAGCGAGTTCATTAAAACATCTACTCACATTTGGAGCTACTGTTTAATCCCAGAAACAAAGCGTACCCTTCTAGTTTAACTCCTGTTGCGGCAGCGTGTGTGTACTTTAATGTGCACTCGTATTATGGAAGTGTTTTCATGAGCATAACTTGCTGCACACACACACATTGTGTAACTTGTGTGTAATGTGACAATAGCAGGCACAGAAATAACCATGTAACAATGTGATTTTTAGATTTTATCGTCCCCCCACGCACACATTCAGATGCTATATGTGACAGGCTGGAGTGGAAACTATAGGAGCACATTGTACTTGTTTTAAAGCATCGCTCATGGCTTTTTACTATATTAAGTTTGAGACACTGCAATTATAACCACAAACAAACAAGACTATCCTTTAAATGACTGACACCCTCAGCTGTCCTCATATACACTGCAATTTACTCTGATGGGCTCTGGGTCAGTCTTTTCAGCAGGGAGGGATATTTCAGACACAGAGTACTAAAGGGACAATTAGCATTGTATTTATGCAAAGCCTCAAGCAATTGGGTCTCAGGGAAATTTGTCTTCATTTCAAAATGTTTGCATAAACAATAGTAGCTTAAATGTACTATGGACTTAGACTCAGGCTTTTAGGGTAAGTAGTGAGAAAGTGTTGAAGCCAGTGCTGGTCATCTAATGGCTGCTAGAGTGTGGCTCTCAAATCAGCGAGTTGTTAGGACCTCCAACTTCTGTGTTGAGAAAAAAAGTTTATTAATCTGTCATTTATTTTCACAAGATTTTAGCAGCTAAATAACTAAGTTCACTACATTTGATGAAAAATGTCTTATGATAAATTGAAAAAATAATATTCAGATTTGGGGGATATTAAAGCTCATAAATGATTTACTGATCAACATATCTTGCAGGTTTTAAGAGAGAGAGAGAAAGAAAAGGTGAAACAATAATTATTTGGTTCAGTCGGAACCATTTAAGTCACAGAAAACTTTATTGCCATTTGCAGTATTATATTTGGTGGTATGGCTCTGTTCTGGGGCACACCTATCCGCCCTTCCATGCACCTACGTTGAAAGCTGTTACGTCCCTGTCTAGGGCAGCAGAAGCGCAACATAAAAGTGTATAAGACTGTTCCCTCCCTGGTCCCCGAACCAGACAGCTCACCGCAGGAATTACAGTTCAAAGTTAAGGCATTTATTATTGTGAGAAAATGAACTTAGTTTAACAATAATGTAAAGCATAAAAATAACTCAGGGTGGACCAAGGCCAAAACAACTATCTAAACCCCAAACATACTAACTACAGCTATGTGAGTTAGGTGTAGCCTTCAGGCAGAGAGAGCAAACCTCCCTGCCCTTCCATGCGCCTACATGGAAAGCCTAAGGCAGGGAGAGCAGCAGCAAAGACAAACAGAAATGACATTGATATGTCAGACACAGCATGAAAAGGAGGAGCTGGGGTGGAGGCAGATTGCAAGGTAGCAACGAGGAAGCAGCAACAGTAGGCAGGCCAGAGCAGTTTAAATAGGGCGCCCTGAATGAGATTCACCAATTGGTTGCATAGAAAGGAATCATGTGATCTATCAGCTGACTCTCTTCCATCAGTCAGCTGCTCCATCAGTCGATTGGGCTGTTTGAGATCAGCTGATGTAGCTGGGATGTGAGCTGAGCTTGACATCGTGTCCTGCCTGAACTAACACTATGCTCAATTTTAAGCATAGAAATAGAAATAAATACAGTGTAATGAAATGATTCAGAACACCCTTCCATTAACGTTTAACTATGCACTGAGGCAGGCAGTAACTCTTTCATTGCAGCAGTCATCCACAGTCAGAGCTTTGTTCGGCTCTCAAGTTAAGACAAAGCTTCCATACGGGGCACTGTGACAGCACAAAGAGCTTTACATGCATATCTATTGTTTGCACTGTAACAAGGGCTTGAATCATCGGGTTGTGCTGCCAGACAGCCAACATTCCTTCAGCACCACACCAGTTAACATGCGCTTTCAGTTTGGCAACAGGTGGTGCACGAGCCAGGCAATGTGTCAAGAGATGTGGTTGGAACATCTTTGCTGTCTTTGTGTCTGTGCTTGCTGTAAATTTTACAGTAAATCTAATGAACACATGCATTGTGTCTGCCTATATCTGTGCTGACATTCCATAACATAGTTAGGAATGTGATGTATGTTCTCGACAAGCCAGTATGTTTTTATTTAAATTTATAACTTGTGGATGTGCCAACTTGACCTGTGCTCAGTTCTTCTGTCACATCAACTATGTGACCAGAATATAGCAGTTTTCTCATATGAAGTCTAGACTTTATACACAAGAGAAGATTGACTGAGAAGCTGAAACATTATCTGCAGACAGCTTGTCACTTGAAGTGGCTCAGCCCTTAAATATGCAGATATTTAAGCCTTGAAAAATTGATAAGTCATATAAAATTCTCCCTTCGTACAGTTGTCATGAACAGCCAAAACCATGCTGTAAACATGTTTATTTCTGCTGTAAATTTAAACATGAGGGTCTATGGGGATTCACTTGATTCTGGAGTGAGCCTCAAGTGGCCATTCCAAGAACTGCAGTTATTGGTTCCTCCATGTTGGCTTCTTTTTTTTGGTGAGGGTTGGAGCCTGGGTAGAGTGTGCAGGAGGCAGGACATGACACAAAAAGTACACTGCGGTAATAGAAGTTCTCAAATCCCATTGTTTCAGACTTTTTTGTTGGCATTTTCATGTTTGTATTCTTCTGTTTTCACCGCAGTTGCATGATAGAAATGTCATCAACATGCCCACTCACTCATAGTCAACTGACACTGATGTCCTCTATTCTCAGTTGGACATTACACTGACTTTATACTACAGAGCTGGCAAGGTAAGGTCAGTGTAATGTCTGGACCGAGTGATTCGTACATTTGTGTTACATACACACAGCTCTCCTGCGTAACGTCTAGATTGTCACGGTTTAGTTCAATAGAGAATCCAAATGCAGAGTAGTAGGCAGGCAGATGGTTAAAACAAAAGCGAGCTTTAATGAAAGCTGGTAAAACACCTCCAAACAGGCAGGAAACAAAACTGAAGATACAGTCAGACTCAAAGTGCAAAAGAGAGAAGAACCAAAACTAAACTGAAATCAGGATGTCACAGTGAACACAGGGATGAACTCAGGGAAGCAATCCAACACAGAACACGAGAGACCAACACAGACAGGAAAAATGGAGCAGGGAATGACACCATGAACACAGATGAAGGACGAAGGGAAAGACAGGTCTTTCCCTAATCACTTATCACAAGAACAAGACACAACTGGAGTAGGCGAGCACGGGCAAAAGGAGGGAAACACAGAGACTGGCTGACAATGAGGGTGTGGTCGGAACACGAGGGTGGAGCAAACGAGACTAATAATAGGTGTGCGGGGAAAACTCTGGATTGGGAAGGACTGACAAGACTGATAGAAAGCAGGTGTGTAAGAAAACAGACAAAGGTAGGACGTAACACAAGACATGACACATAAGGAGACTGATGTTCAGAACAAAACAGAAAATAAACTACAACAAAACCTAGGACGATGACAAGATCAATTCAGGGTTAGGATTATAGGGTAGACCCACCTCTTCCTTTGGCAGTATACCCACCTATCAGCCAAAAAACTGTTAGAATATTCACGGGAGTATCCCCACTTCCTCCTTGGTAACCTATCCATCTACCTAGCAGTGCTCCCAACTCATCAGTTACCACTACACCACTGGCTGCAGAGCATGTGTTAAAGAGGCTTATGATGCATCAAGGGAGGGATAAAATTAATCATTAACTTGTAATGTGTGCAATTAAATATAATTAAAGCTCATAGAAGGTGTAAGATATGGTTGGATGAAATTTTCATGAGCCCCATGGTAATAGTAATCTGTAAACCAGTAAACTTGAGAGTTACATTTGCTTAGAATCACATGATACGTGCAAATGATTTATAATCCCCAGCACTCTTTGACTAAGGCTGGGATTGGCTGCGTACAAAGTGTTGAACGATCTCGGCTCTTGACATAGGAGAGCAAATGAAGCACCGCTTGTTGTTCCTTGGGGGGGAGACAGGTGCCGAAAGAGCACTGATGCATGTACACTCTCAGATGCCTCTAATCCTGGTCTCGTTCCAGCCCGTGCCTGCCATCTTCCAAGGACTGCAATTGTGGTTGACAAATCTCATCGTTTTAAGAATGCTAATTGGGGGAAGTGGCAGTTAGTTAAAACTCCCAGTGTGAGATAATACACTTCTCCACGGGGGGTTGTGCTTCAGGGACATCAGGGGAGACAGCAGGAGGAAGAGCAAGCAGGGAATCTGGGTTTAGGAGAGAAAGATGGCATGGGTAACCTTTCAAGAGGTAGCTATGATGCAAAGTACTTTTCACTTTTATTCTATCCTGCATTTTGGAAGACAAATGGAATGGCTTTTGTAGCTGGTGTGTTGAGCCTCTGAAAGAATAATGGGGCCAGAAAAAATTGGAAGTGCTCACTAAAGTAACAGCAAACGGATTTCTAGCATCTCATCTGGGGTTTGGCATAATGCAGAGCTGCATAACCAGATGTGCATTATGACTACACAAATTACTTAACCCCAGTTAACTGATGATGACACATTACAGCCTCAACAGAATCGCAGAGGACTGACAGGCAAGCTGGACTGCACATGTAGACAGCATTGCAAAAATAATTACCACTTTTCCTCCTTTTTTTTCTTGTCCTTTTTACCGCCCATGATTAAAACATGCTGAGATGACTATAGACTCCTGAGTCCACACAGGGTCAGTGTCCTATAGCTGCATTATCTGTGCTGCTTGGAATGATTTATAGGGTGCAGGTGAGAATGTTGTTGAAAGTGGCAGCCCATTACAAGCCTCCTGCACACTGCACGAGGTATTTGATTGTGTGCCTGTGAATGGATCTTCATGTGTGTGTTTTCTTTGAAGGAGATGGAAGAAAATAGAATAGTTTAAAGGTCCAGTGTGTAGGATTTAGGAGGACATACTTGCAAAAGGAAATATAAAATTCTAAGTATTTTTTCTTAAGTGTATAATCAACTGAAAATAAAAATGTTTTTGTTATCTTAAAATGAGCTGTTTATATCTACATAAGGAGCGGGTCCTATTCCATTGAAACTGCCATGTGCTACAGTAGCCCAGAAGGGGACAAACCAAACACTGGCTTTTTGTGTTTTTGCCTCGGTTACTATAGCATCGGGGAAACAGATTTTGCAATGTAAAACTGCTTTAGTCAGTGTATTTATCATTTAAATTCCTGGATCTGGAAAGAAATAGACCTCTCTGGAACCACTACTTAATTTTTCCAAAAATATGATGATATTTCTTCAGTGCAGTTGGTTACAGTGTGGGCTCCATGCTTACTCTGGGCTGGGCTTCGTGAAGGGTCAATTGAAATTGCTTTATTCAGTGTTTTTACTGGTTTTAATCATCTGGTCCTTTTGTTTTGAA
The DNA here is from genome assembly GCA_019142605.1 of Cephalopholis sonnerati. Taxonomy (NCBI): domain Eukaryota; kingdom Metazoa; phylum Chordata; class Actinopteri; order Perciformes; family Serranidae; genus Cephalopholis; species Cephalopholis sonnerati. The sequence goes on from JAGQAX010000016.1 coordinate 33,768,524, forward strand.
GAGAAGAGACCACTGTGGATATTAAAGCTCCCAGTAAAAACCTCCTGCACATCTGGATCTTAAGTTGAAATAAGGTGAGCACACGTTAGCAGGTGCTAATCTCTGACATGCCTGAACAATAACCACTAAAGGAATTCTAACTGGGAGAAGTTTAAGCTGGTTGCAATCTGCAGTCCTTTCTGCTAGAGGCCACTAAACCCCCCTAAATCTTACACTCTGTTTGTTTAGAGTGCTGTGTGTGTCTCATTTCTCACATAACACCCTCCCACCCACTAAAAATTAGCTTTTTTCCTTCACTCTTCAAAGATGTTGTGTACATGTTTGTGTGAGTGTGGTGCTAAATCAAGCTGTTTGTGTGCCTTTGACATCAGCTGTCGCCACAGTCGGTCCAGTGGTATACATCTGAAAGTGCCAACACACCTCCTGCAATCAGTTTGCAATTGCCAAGCTCCGACTATCAATGCTGCACCCTCGTGTTTGTATCTCTTTACAGATCTATTGTGCTCTTGGCCCACTGAAATCTCCATTTTTCATTTCTTGCATTTGTTTTAAGTCTAAATTTGCTCTCCACATTTTCTTTTCTCTCTCTGTCTTTTTTCTTTTCCGCCTTGTTTTCTGTGTTGTTTATCAGAGCCTCGTTTTCTCTGCTTCCCTCTCTAATTACATCTCTTCATCTGAGCTCTCTTCTGTCCTCTTTCCTTGCACCCTCTGTTTTTATCTTCCCTACCTCAGTTTCCCCATCCTCCATTTCCTCTCTCTTCATCACCCTCGCTCTCTGCTCTTTTTTCTCTCCTCAACTGCCTTGCCCCCTCTTTTTTTGTGGTATAAGTCTTCCAAGAGAATCAAACAATGAAAGAGGCAGAGTTTAGTCATGGCCATGAGCGAGAAGATGAGTAGGAAAAAAAACACAAATCTCTCTGTTATCTCTCCCTCCCGACATACTCCAGTCCTCACCTCTCCTCTTCCCTCTCCACACACTCTTTTCTGTCTTTCTACTCCATCTTTTGCTTGTATACCTCCGCTATTTGTTTTATGTATCTTTTTCTGGCTCTTTTGAGGACCGATGTTCTCGACCTCAGACCAGAAAGTTCTTTCTCACTCTTTTTAATTCTCACCCACTGTCTCTCACTTTTTGTCTCTTGCACACATGCTCTGTCTCTGAGATTTAACAGGCAAGGGAGAGTTTCATAACATGATCTGTCACAGCTCGTCTCATATCTGGTGTCGAGCCCTTTGTTCTCTATCAGCCCCATTCCTCAGTTCCCATGTCCCGGTTTCTCCCCCTTCTCTCTGCCTCCATTTTCTCCCTCTTTATGTCCTGCCACATTCCCATCTCTACGTCATTGTTACTTATATGAATAACTTTAAAGGTCCCATATTGTGCTCATTTTCAGGTTCATACTTGTACTTTGGGTTTCTACTAGAAGGTGTTTATATGCTTTAATGTTAAAAAAAACATTATTTTTCTCACACTGTCTGCTTGAATATATGTCTATTCATCCTCTGCCCTGATTGGACAGTGTTTCCCCTTCTTCCCTTATAAAGTATGGTTGTGACATCACAACTTCACGTAAGTCCACATGGCTTATTTAACATGTTTCCTGCCACAGTATTATTTTTAAGTTACAAGCCATCGCAAGCATTTTTGACAATATTCACTGATCTTTCAAGGCCCACAGATTTTTTTTATGCACAAAAATATTTAATTCTATCTTCCTTATCAACACTTGAATTTGAAAAAAACAAAAAACAAAAAAAAGAAAGAAAAAAAACCCCACATTTTGGACAAAAAGCTGAGAAAGTTGCAATTTTGACAGACTGTCATTTAGAAATTTTCAGTTTTCATTGTTATTTTTCTTTTTTTTTAATGTTAATTACAATTGTAGAAATAATAATAATAATGATGATGAAAATAATGTTTCAACATTTGAGGAATAATGGAACATGTTGTAACACTCAGTGACGATACTGTTGTCTCCCTCTCCTCTGTGGTTGTCTTGTGCGTGTGTCACTGTCACCGTCGTGGTGATCCTTTTTCATCCCACCAAACTTCTTTGCTTCTTTTTCCAAATTTGATTCAGAATATTGATCGAAGCCGGAATTGTTGGAGTCTGAGTCCATCAACATCACCACGGCTTGCGCAGCTGCAGTCTTTTCTGTCGGTGCCAGTATTTTGTGCAGTTTCCAGCAGATCTTCTTTTTGGACACGACAATGCTGTTCTATTTCAGAAGATGTGTAACAGCGCGCCCTATCTTATAACAGTGAAAACACAGATTCCCAGAGTATCTCGTCAATGGCAGGGAATGGTTCTCTCATAAATGGCCTAAATTTTCGGCAATGGCGGGGGTAGTGTTAAAGACACAGTGTATAGATACAGGCTGTGTGCAGGATGTGTTTCTCTGTGGATTGAGCATTTTGACACTTTCACAGTATTTATTTGGCACCTACAACTGCTTTATAATAATATTAAAACAACACAGAAATCTGACTTTTTACATTTTTTAAGGGACCTTTAAATCTCTGCCATAGTTGACACTGTATACTACTGAGTAGGAATACAGGAAGGAAGACCTGACAAAAGACTACAGTCTCAAGAGTTTGAGGAAATTATCAAAAATGTCGTGACGATGATGATACAGTTTTAAGGATATGATGCATCCATTTTGGTTTTGTCCTTATGTTATCGCAACATGGATGGAAATCAAGAGATGGTTAGTGTTGTGGCCTGTTCTTTGAACATCTCTTCAAACTGCCCCACCTCAACAGGGCTTCGCTTTTTGACTCACACATAAAACAATCCAAATCACAATGCTGCAGCCACTGATTCTGTTGCCTTTAAGTCTGACTGTGAGGTCAAAACTGTACAGATGCCGTGTTGTACATCCATTTTTTTATGATTGCTGGAAAGAAAAATATGACACTCATTCACACCCCTCCTTCTATCCTCCCTCTTCACAGCTCATCATCATCAACTGATCACTGTCTACAAAGAATTGCTTAGAATATAACTTGGCATTAATTAATTAGTCAAAAGATTTTTTTTATCATTTAAATAAATTAGAAAATAGAATATCATTTGCAACAACCACAAAAATGACTCTAACAGCTAACAGTTTTCTTGAGTATGTACACAAACAATTCCTTGTGATTTAAGAGGTGGAAGCCCTCTCATCTAAATTAGTGTTGTACTGTTAGCTAAAACACATTTTCGTTTTTGATGTCACTGTGTCAATGCAAAAAAGGTTTGACTTTTGTGGCTTTTCATTCGCTTGTTAGGCACCATTCAAGCATAATTGCAAACAGGCGAGGGAAGCTAAATAATTACGAGAGGAAATGGTGCAAGGCCAGGTCTAAAGGAATGATGTAACCGTTGGCAAACACTGTGGAAACAGGAGTGGAAGATCTTCCTTATTGAGCCTTTGCCAAAGCTATATTTACAGTGACTCAGATTTCCTTGATATAATGCAGATGCACGATCATCTACTACCATTTATCCTTCAGCGATTAAAAATTCGAAGCTGCTGAAAATAAGAGAAACCTGGCAACGTACAAGAATGATATGAGTCATTAACACCACGCTGGGTATCACACAGTGATACCCAGCGATTTGCAGATCTGGCCCTCCATGAGTGTAACCAAGGGAAGCATAAGAATAAATATCGGGTCCTCCCTCTATTGCATTCACCCCCGACAGTGCTGACAGGAAGAGACGGAGACTGAACCACCAACTGGCATTAATGAACCCCGGGAACACCTGAGCTGCTCCCTGCAAAATGTCATAGCAGGGTTAGAGGGGGAAAATCTTCATTTGACATGAGAATGTGTCATGAACATAGGTGTAGATTTTGAGGTGGATGCAGGGGACACGTACCCCTCAATATTTGGAACATGTGAATAGGCAAAGTCATTTCAAACTTCAGCAATGCAGCTCCTGGAATGAGTGCTTTTTTCCCTAGAAATAGTCTGATCCCAAATTGCTAGCTGTTTGTAAATGACATGTATAGTCTGTTCAGTTTAAATTCTATTTAATTTTATTTATAAAGCCCAATCACAAATCACAATTTGCCTCAGAGGGCTTTTATATGACATCCTTCCGTCCTTGGACCTTCACAGCAGATGAGGAAAAACTCCTAAAAAAAACAACCCCTTATCAGGGAAATGTGCAATAGATGTCGTACAGAACAGATCAACATAATAAATTTACAGTGATCCATATGACAAAATGATACATAAAGAGAGACAGAGACAGAGAGAGATGCAGGGCAAACAGTAATGTAAATAGCAACTATAACAATGATTTTAGAAATAATAATGATAATAATAATAATAACAATAATAATAATAATAATAATAATAATAATTTGGTAGCATATATATCAACTTTATTTATTTATATAGCACTTTAAACACAAACAAAGTTGATGTGTTATAAGTACATATTAATATATGACAGTAAATGTATATGACCATAATAATCATATGTGTACAATAACAGTAGAAGTATGACTAATAATAGCAGTAGTAGTCGGCATCAGGCAGGACCACGGCAGCAGCATAACCATGACCCACATTCCAGGCGTAGCCATGATTCGAGGGAACCTGCGAGACAGTGGAGCACCAAGGCTCCGCAGAAGAAGCCGAGTTAGTGACGTGCAGTGAAGTTGAGTTAGCTATATGCAGTAATAGGACATGAATGTTAGCAAATGAAGAACTAACCTTTTAGAATCTAAGAGCGAGAGAGAAAAGGAGAGTAGGAGCTCAGTGTGTCATAGGAGGTTCTCCCAGTAGACTAGGCCTATCTACTAGGGGCTGGAGCAAGGCAAGTCTGAGCCAGCCCCTAACTATAGGCTTTATCCAAAAGGAAAGTCTTAAGTCTACATTTAAATGTGGAGATGGTGTCTGCCTCCTGGACTGAAACAGGGAGATGGTTCCACAGAAGAGGAGCCTGATAGCTGAAGGCTCTGTCTCCTGTTCTACTTTTGGAGACTTAAGGAACCACAAGTATCAGAATCAGAATCAGAAATACTTTATTGATCCCTAAGGGGAAATTGCTGTGTTACAGGTGCTCCTTACAAGTGTAGAAAGAATATATAGTGCAAAAAGAAGTAAAAATATAGAAATATAAGAAGATAATTTACAAAATAGGTGGAGTGGGTGTGAGACATTGTCCAAGATAGTTCGCAGCTTAGACAGCATCCTCCTCTCTGACACCACCATCAGAGAGTCACACGCCATTCCCACAACATCACTGGCCTTGCGGATCAGTTTGTTAAGTCTGTTGGCGTCCGCCACCCTCAGCCTGCTGCCCCAGCACACAACAGCATAGAGGATAGCACTGGCCACCACAGACTCATAGAAAATCTTGAGCATAGTCCGGCAGAGGTTGAAGTACCTCAGTCGCCTCAGAAAATAGAGACGGCTCTTGTAACCCTGCATTCTTAGAGTGCAGTGCTCTGGTGGGATAATAGGGTACTATGGGCTCTCTAAGATGTGATGGAGCATGTGAGGAGAGGTATTCTCTCTAGCATTGCTCTGGGATGCATCTGCACATAGGTGTAGATTTCGTAAGGGACTCAGGTGTATACATCTCCCTCAATTCTGAGAATGTGCATTGTAACCCCAAATGAAAACATTAAAGTAGCAGAGGACTTTTATTTTCTCAAATTGATACAGAGACGGTACAAATTGGTGCATAAATAAATCACTAGAATGTGGGAAAACAGTGTTTTGTCTGGCAGAGGACATCCGAGCCCCCCATTTCATATGTTCCTCCCCAATGGTGACACCAAACCTAAACCCTTGGTAAGAAGAGATTCTGCTGTTTCACTGTGGTCTCACTAGAACAGCTAGTGTGGATTTGTTTTGGGTTCTGACCCTTCTCTAGGTCAATAATAATTCATTGTAAAATAACAATCAGGGTATAAATTCCCTGCAATATGCTGTGCACATAAGCCCACAGTATCAAAGAACACCATTAATTTAATCAGTGCCAGGGTTTAAAATAAAGTAGGCTTTAAGTTGAATCTGTACTACTAACATGAAACAATAGTCGGTGGATGAGCATAAAAGCCTCTTAGCATTAAGATCATTACATTTTAGATTCTCAGACACTGAGCTGATGTTCTTAACTCTTAGCAGCTTACAAGTACAAACAATAATGTACCACTAATATGTCATCTTTTCTTCTTAGCAACGCTTATTGTTTAGCTGAGGCAAGGTCTACAGTATCTATCCATCCATCCATCGGTCTGTTTTTGTATTTTGGCGACCTACCTGCTTTGCCTGTCTGATGTGACGTGATACTAGCAATCTGCAGGTCACTGTGACACATGAGGAGCACTGTTAGACAAGGACAGGGAATGACTCGCTCCGCGGTGTTTTACGCTGTTATGTAATTTCTTCATTACCTCTTTTTCTCCTATCTCTCTCTATTTCTCTCCCCTTCTCTGTCTCTCCATCTTTTTTTTTTTTTGCCGGCAGCCAGGCAGTGGCCTAGTTTAGCAGTGCAGAAGGTTTGTTAGCATCATCACCCCCAAACGAAACAATAATAATGTGGAATCAAGGGAGAACACGGGAAGGTTAAAAAATCTCTGCATGTACAACCACACATACTATACTGTAGACGTGCCTCCATTTTAGTGCAGTGCAGGTGCAGATGTTCGTGCATACTGTCTAAGTGTGTTGTAGAGGCACATGAACAAAAACAAGCATACACCCCCACCCACATACACATATGCACTGCTTCTTTTGCATCGCTGCGTGACCGCCGATTTGATTTCTTTGGAGCATATAACATTTCCCTTTGAGGAAAGCACACCTGCTCCCTGACACAAAGGATGCTGCTCACCACAGTATAGCTCATACTTAGCGTATACTTGGTACATTTATGTAAATAAGCGTCCTTTGATTTTCTCGTCAACCGTTCATGCGATAGACTCTGCACTTGGCATATGTATTACTGAGGATCCAAGGAAGAGTAGTGTCGAGTGCAAGCTTTTGAGATCTATGAGATATATTTCTAATGGTGCATTACTACTGCTAGAGGTACACACTGTGTAGTGTGTTGACAGGGGACTCCAATTAACTGCTAAACCACTTAAAAGCATGCTGGATATAGCTCGCTACAGTACATTCAAGAACAGATGAAGAAAGAGAGACAGGAGCTGTTACAATGTTGCAAAATCAAACATTTCAAGCATCAGCGAAATCATTTTTGGAGACACTTATATCATGGAAATAGCCTAATAGCAAGCTGTTAGCAACATGTATGCTCTAGAACTGCTCAGGGATGCAACTATGTCATGGAAGATGTATTGCTCAAGACCCAAGGAGGTGCAGTATTAAGTGTGAAGTTGTTTGGATGAGCAGTTCTTGAGAAAGCTGCAAGCAGCAATACTAGCGGCCAAGCAATCAGCCCGCTCCAAATGATAATTTAAATGGATACTGCACCAGTAGTGATAAAAAAAATAAATAAATAAATGTTTTTTTTTGGGACAGCCATCAGAGTAAATCATTTTTTTGTGTTTTGAACTGAGTTACAGTGAAGTGAATTGAACTAAATCAGGTGACAGGAATGCAAACAGTCTGGAAAAAGGAAGTGTGTTCATTATTTAGCTGTTGTGGCAATGTGTAAAAATTGCTTTGAAATTTTGAATCCTTTGAAAATTTGAAAGTTCTTTCAAGCTTGAAAACTGATAAGTGAGGAAAACACATGAATAGAAAAGTGGCTTTGGCCCATCATCTCATCACACAGTTCATGTCTTTCCCCCAAATCATCCACACCCAATTAGACTGAGACTTAACCACACCAATCACTTACTGCAAATAGAAGGGAGGATATAAATACAGTGAAAGGGAAGAACAAAGAGAAAGAAGATAAGAAAAGAAAACAAATGGAGAGAAACAGGCCAACAGACGCAGGAAGTGTATGCCTGTGCATCTGTTCCTGTAGTATGTGTACATTTACACATACAAATTACATGTACACGTGTCACATGTGTCAGCACGTGTTACTCAATCGTCTGAACCAGTGTTGGGCTTCAGTTGACCCATGTTGTAATCTGTTGCAGCCAGTATAGGATGCTGGCCTGCAGGCTACTGTATGAGAAGCCATCCATCTGGGGCTCCAGACAGTCACTGCCATCTCCATTATTATTAACCATGACTCATTGCCTGGATTCACTGTTGACTCATAGTTAATAAAATGATTCATTATACACTGGTAATATTACTGCACACTGTATGACCCAAACCTGTTCGGAAGAGTGTTGTTGGTAAGCTAAAAACTGTGATGTACATGCATATGTCTAAACAACCTGTCTAGCCATCCTTTAACGTCAGCATAATACGCAGCCAGTTACCATTATAATTTAACGGTGCTCGGCGGCATCAGGGGGAAATGTGACAAAACAAGAACAAAAGTAGGGTCCTGTTTTTCCTGTGAAAACAAAAGTGTATTTTAAAAAAAGACAATGCACATAACATACATGACTTAACATGGCCTCCCAGAACATTAACAACCAACACACCCAGGGTACCTTTCACGTCGTATCTGGACGTGGAAGGTCCGTGACCAAATGTCGATATGTGGAGAGGTCGGAGTGAGAATGTGTTGGTCTAAAAACCGCGGGGGATACCTACGATAATAAGAATATAGCTGGTACAACCCACAACGCTCCACTATTTCCCCTTGAAAGAAATAAGATCAAAAATCAGCTTTTTATAGTAGCTATTTATAATTAAAAATAGCTGCAAAAATAAAAGCCTAATTAATACTAGAAAAAGTGATGACCTCCAGAATATTTTCTCTCTCAAACTGAAAATTAAACACTTTTTTTTCATCATAAAGAGTTCCCTGACAAGGTTGTGTTTTTCTCCTTAAGCTTAATGTTATACTATAATCTAGCCATCATCATGTGGAAAACCTAGTCGTGTTTCCCTGCAAGGCCACATACACACACACAAACACATACGCACACGGACACACACACTGGTATAAAAGACCAGTGAACAACTGCTGAGGAGATATATGACGGGAAATGCTGAAAAATGTGCCAGTCGCAAATTTCCCATCAATCTACTTTCAATACACTGAAATTAAACATTGTGCCGGTTAAAATCCTATTGTCTTTAATCTGTTAGTAATATTTTATTTTATATCACATTGGTACTTATTGCTGTTATTGTTATTGTCAACAATGGAATAATACTGATAAACAGCCCTTTAACTGAAAAACATATTGCATCGAGAAATGAAAAGTAGTGCAGAGAAGATGTATTAAAAAATAAGTTAGTTTTAAACATTTCTCATTTATCTGATCTCACCAGAAGGAGCTCCCAATACTCCGACATCATCAGCCAGATGATGATTCTGACAAATTAGGGAGTTACTTTGAGAAATGGGCAACTTAGCCTGAAAACATGTTTCTCAGTCACTTCAAGAATTAATTATACAGACATTTCATTGTAATGTTTTATAAACCCCGAGGCGTGCAATCCAGAGTCTGTGTCTAAGAGGAAGAGTGAAAGAATGGGGCATTAGTTTTTCTTTTATGCGTAAAACTCAAAAGTACAAAACTTTTTTATGTGGTCCCCCTGTCTGTCAGAGTAACGATGAGTGCAGCGAAAACAGGCAAAGTGCTGTTCCTCACAATGTCAAATTGAATATTTGATGCAAGAAACCATCTTGTACTCTCAGTGCCCCCCCCGAAGCAACCTTGGGATCTGGTAGTAGTTGTGTCCCATTCAGAGACTCACAGTACAGCAATTTAACCTCACACTTTGCATTCAGCAAGCACTCACTATGGTATTGAAAAATAAATGATTTAAAAAGACAGCTGAATAAAACGAGTTACGTTCCACTGGAGGGACTTTGTAACATTACACCTGATTGTCAATGCTCCCAGAAGTAATACAGCAAAGAAACTGTGCAAATACAAGACAGATAGAAAAGAGTAAAGCTGAATCATGGCTCACTTTTTACCCTTTTGATTTGAATTGAAAAAATATGGCTGGAAAAAGTTTGATCAATATTAAAACGATCAATCTTTGTAATCCAACTGCTGTTGAGTAGGATTTTGACAGAAACATTACTGAATTTACCTAAGCCATCATGATTACATTATTTCCTAGCCAATTCTGCTCTGCTGTTGTCTTTTTTTATATATTTTCATATAAACCCCTCATGGGAATCAAGCCTCAAGCTGGCTGTAAGGCAACTCTCCATTAACCCATTCAGCCTCCATTGCCCTCTGCGTCTCCCCTTTGATGAATAAACTGTAGCAGACTGTTGCATACTTGCATAGATACACACATGCATGCACATACAGAGACAGCCCAGTAAGCACGGTGCTACAGTGTGTTAAGTGGTAACTATCTAAGCACAGTTTCAAGGTCAAGTGTGAAAGATTTATTAAGTGGCATCTAGCGGTGAGAACTGCATCCTCTCTAAAACAAACAGACCAGGTGATTAAAACTGGTAAAAAAAAAAAACTAAATGAAACAGTTTCATGTTACATATTAGTGTTTTCCTGATGCTGTTTGGCATGTTGGAGATGGGTGGCACGCCCACCATATGTTATTGTGTGCTCACCATTTTTCACTCGTAACTTAATTTGTGTTCTCCTTTTTGTCTGGTCCAGACATTCATGAGGTTTATAGCGGGAGCCGAATTATCCGCAGAGGTCTCTTCCTCTTCAAAACTAATAACGTGATACAACTGGTAAAAACATTGAATAAAGCAGTTTCAAGTTACAGATTGCAGATGGGTTTCCAACTACGGTGGCCGACGCGAAACCATGAATAGCCCTATCTGGAGCCAGTGTTAGGTTTGTCCACTCTGGGCTACTGTAGAGACATGATGGTGAACAACAATCTTCATAAAGGAGGACCTGCTCTTTGTGTAGATATAAATGGCTCATTTTAAAGTAATGAAAACACAATGATTCTTACTTTCATTTTCGTTGTTTTGGGTCACAGGGGGGCTGGAGCCTATCCCAGCTGACATTGGGCGAGAGGCGGGCTACACCCTGGACAGGTCACCAGACTATCACAGGGCTGACACATAGAGACAGACAACCATTCACACTCACATTCACACCTACGGCCAATTTGAAGTCACCAATTAACCTGCATGTCTTTGGATTGTGGGAGGAAGCTGGAGTACCCCACGCTGACACTGGGAGCAAACTCTGCACAAAAGGGCTCCCCCACCCTGGAGTTCAAACCCCCCATGTTGGGTTTGAACCAGGACCCTTTTTACTGTGAGGCAACAATGCTTACCCCTGCACCATCGTGCCACTATTATATATTATATCCTGCCAATATATCCCACACACACACACCTACATGTACACCTACACACATTTAAGCTGCATTGCTCAATTGAGCAATGCTCCTTTTTAATGCCGTGTCATTTTGGTCCAGATTTTGGGTGTTCCCTTTATTCTCACGTCTCATCCCTGCCTCTGCAGCACCTTCCACCACTCGACCCTCCTCCTTCTTTTTGTGTTAAAGCTTTCTAAATTTTGTTTACTTTGCAAGGATCTGATAGCTGTTTACAGCTATCTCTGAATTCTGCATACTAAAGTGAATGTGCTTATTATTCTGGGGGATTAGTGCTCCCCACAGAATCCGCGCTGCTGCTCAGATTCTTTCAGAGTGGGGCCTTTTGCACTCGATGTAGCTGTAAAACCATTTGCAATAAATGTTCAATTCCTAAACATAAGTGCCTCTGACTGAAGTATAAACGAGTGATCAGAGAAGGGAGAAGGGTTTTAAGACGAGACGACAGACATCAGCTCTTTGATTCATTTGTGCCCATTAATTTGAATATAATATGAAGTGATGCCACGGTGTGCCATTTGGTGAAAGCTGTGCGAGAGCTCATTGAGAGCATCCAATTTTCCAAAACTCCAACCTTGGCAATGTTTGTGCCACATTTTCAGCTCACAGGGCTGAAATAGTCAACCCAATAATTCATATCTGCAACGTGGTGCAAAAGGAGAGGGAACGTTGTTAAACTTCTAGAAACAAAGCTTTTTTTTTTGGCATTTGCATTTGTTTGAAAGCACAAACTGCTTACCTGCTCTTTCTCCCTCTCTCTCCATCTCTGAATTTCTCTTAGCATGTAGGTTTACCTTCGGGCTTGCCGACGGAATTCCTCAACACTGAGAGATGCGATTAGGCATCTAGAATATTTATGACTCGTACATAAATAGTCAGCACAGCACATCATTCTCCCGAGTGGGTTTGTAGGTCCGCCTTTATGGAAATGCATACACATACACACAGGAAGTGCAGTGTTATATCCAGAAATAACCTTGTGATGTTCATACCAATGAGCTGCAATGTTTAGCCACATGTCAGCCACAAAATGAAGATATAGTATGATTTCTTTGATTACTGTCACAGTCGATGACCTTTTATTTCCCTTTAGGCAGAACACGCTTTTCTCACGCACTGTCTGTATGCACATCTTATATGTATGTATCTGTATTTATTTTGATGTTGTGCACATATGTGCCCAACCCACATGGGTCTATAGAACAACAACAGCACTGCAGTGATCAAACAAAAACAAAAACAAAAACCCATAAACCTGTACACCTACAAAAGGCCACGCAACATAATTGGTATATAACCCATGTAATCAGTAGCCAGTAATTCGTATATGACCCACATAACCATGAAGGCTGCGATCACATGACTAATATGCTGGTGGGAGTAAAGAAGAAATGATTCCCCCAGGAAACTGGCATTTGTGTCTCATGTAAAACCAAGTGAATTCTGAGTTATTTTAATGTATGTCATGACTTTAGGTTAAGAATGTAACTTTATGCTAAGAGCATGACTTGATGCCCAGCCATGATTTTTTCCTAAAACTAACCAAAGTAACTTTGTTTTCTTAAACCTTACCAATGTGACTTTATTTTCCTAAACCTAACCTGCATAACTGTATGGTAAGTCTGTAACTTAATCGAGATTAACCATGATTTTTCCTAAAACTAACCTAAGTACCTTTAATTTCTTAAACCTTGCCTACATAACTTTCTGAAATCTTACCTACAAAACCTTACTTTTCCAAACCTACAAAACTTTATAATAATGATATAAAGTGACAAAGCCCTACTATAATGTTTTTTCCTAAACTTAACCTATGTAACTTTACTTTCCTAAACCTAACCTGCATAACTGTACTTCTCTAAACCTAACCATTATATTAAGTGATGTAACCTGCATAACTTTATTGTAATTAGGTAATGTGAGGACGCCTAAACATGATTTTTTTCCCAAGCCTAACATATGTAACTAAGTTTCTAAACCTAACCTATGACACTTAACCTAAACTACATGTCATAACTTTACATTAAGTACCTAATTTGACCAACCCAACCATGTATCTTTTCCGAAATTGAACCTAAGTAACTTCACTTTCCTCAACGTAATCTACATAACTTTACTTTCCTGATCATAACCCATGTAACTTTACATTAAGTTTGTAACATGACAATGCCCAACCATGTTTTCCTTGTTTCCTTTCCAAACCTATTTAACTTCACGTTTCTAAACCCAACCTAAGTCATTTTACTTTCCTAAACCTACCCTACATCATTTTACGTTAAGTTCGTAACATGACAATGCCCAATCATGTTTTTTCCCCTAAACCTAATTTACTTTCCTAAACCTAACCTATGTACTTTTACATTAAGTACGTTACTTGACAATGCCCAACCAAGGTTTTTTTTTTTTTTACCTAAACCTATCTTATGTAACTTTAGTTTCCTAGACCTATCTATGTACTTTTATGTTAAGTGTGTAACACGATGATTCCCAAACATGATTTTTTTGTATGAAATCTAATCTACATAACTTAACTTTCCTAGACATAACCTATGTAAGTACGTAACCATACTTCTATTCCAAAAACTAACTTACCCAAAAGGGCACAAATTTGTTAGATATCATAAGAACCACTGAATAAGGATACGGTGGGCAGAGCATTTCCAGGTCTTCTTTGATTTGTGTAGGCAAAGTTGATCGCAATCCATCCATTCATCCATTTTCCAAACTACTAATCCTTTCTGAGTTGTGAGAAACTGGAGTCTATCCCAGCACACATTGGACAAACGGCAGGGTACACCCTACAGGTTGCCAGTTTATCACAGGGAAGGCAAAACTAATCAAAATCTAATATCAGAAGTTATTGAGAACATTATGCCTGGCAGTGCATTCACACCACTCAATGGCAGTGCCGCACCACTCTACCCATATCGAGTCTGCCATGGAGGAGTCTGTGCCAAATGATTACTGCCTCCATCTCTGGGCCGTGAGAATCATCTCAAAAAGAGATATGAATATGATTGTGAAGCTGCTATTTTGTGAGCACAGCAATTCCCTGCATGCAGGTTACTGCTGATTCATCATTGCCAGCACCGTCATTCTTCATCCTTCCTCTTGACACCCCATGTCCCCCGTTTATTATCCATTCCCCATTTACTCTTTGCACGCATCCATCTCTCCTGCGGTGATTTAGCTCTCCATACCATTCTCATTCTTTTCATCACTCCATTTCCAACTTGAAATGTACTTACATCTCTATCTGGCCCCTATATCTCAATTTCTCCCCCTAGTCTTACTCTATGTTTTATGCATCGTTGGTTCCCATGCTCCTCTCTGATCGAGAAGTGATTGTGCTTTTGTGCCTCCAGCATTGATACATTGTTGCTATGACAGCACTGGTACAAGTGGTTAGGTCGAAGGATAACAGATGTATTGATAGTGGCAAATGCATTGTGCTTTGATCGAGAGCGCGGCTTAACTTCTTGCATGTGAGAAGCGGTAAATGTTAAACCCAGAGCAGCCCCCACGCTATATGCATGTCTGCTCGTGTGTGTGTGGAGGAAGAATGGTATTGTTGTAATAGACTGAGAGTATATTTGTCAGAGATCATGTTACTAAACATGAATCTATTAAGTTTCTGCAAATGAAATACCTCCAGGACATTCCAGCAAGAGGGAAATCAATAGACCATATGAGCTATAACCAATAGATATATTATGCCTGCATTCTGTGAAAGAAAGCCAAGGCACTGTATTACTGTACATAAAACACATGTTAGAAACAACCATTAGCAGGCAACACATTTAGTAATTGGTGATGCATTGTTTCTTTTAAATTTTTAACAGCACATCATGAATGAAAGACAAGCAGATGTGCTCCTCCTCTCATTGTTGAGCTATTTTTTCCCCTTTGAAGAAGAGTCTTTTTTTATGCCTAACAAAATATTCAACCTAAAAGGCTTACATTTTGTGATTATGGATACTTCTCTGACGAGTAGAATTCAGAGCAGGCTGTTCTCAGGCACTGTTCGTATGTACACCCACAAAAAGTAACACACCAGAATTCATATACATACCCCGCAAATTTAATTTGTGTAAAATCCATGTAATGGGGAAGTAATGCACTGACGACGATAAAGAATGAAGTAGTCAAAGAGCAAAAATCTGCATAAGCAGGCAGGTTGGGGTGGTGAATGGGTCAAACAGCACAGGACTTTTCCCTAGGATAACTGTGTGAAATCAAAGCCCTGTTTCCACCAAACAATTTCGGTATGGTACCAAAAGTAACTCTTCAGACATGGTACCTAGACCCTAGGTGCGCTTAGCGTATGTTTGTGCATTTAGTCCTTCTCAGGCAAGCTCAGGGGTTTAGTGTTGCCAGAGACAGCAGAAACGTACTCCACAATGCTTTCTTTTTCTCTTACTGAGGATGGGGATATATGCATTTCACATAATTCGGCCTAAATTAATATATAAACACTTTAAGATTCAGTTTTTACTAAAAGTGTATGTCATATAAAAACTTAGGTAATGGTCAAAGTTGTCACATTGAAATTGAGGTGTGTTGATGGATTCACGTCGTCAACTCATGCATTGAGTAATGTAGGACTGTGGCTCATCCTACAATTCAACAGAGACTATGTGAGAGTCAAGTCCTGCGTGTTCTTTTAATGAAGCAATAGGAGAAGATATTCAGTCTCAGTTAATATGTTTATTAAGCAGTAAAGGAATAAAGTTACAGAGCTCTGGGTCCGATCTTCCTGTCCCTGACAAACAACAAAAGCGCGTCAGTTCATGAAGTCTGACCGTCTGTCTCTCCCTGACCCAGGATTTTAACCGTAACAAGCATCATAGTGCATGCATGGTGACGTCCCCTTCTGATTGGTTCCCGCAGCACGTGATCACCTCGTGGTGATCTTTCTCCTACCGCATGCTTCCTGGTTTGAGAGAGACAAAAACAGAACAGTTTCCCACACTCCTGCTCCTGTGCTATCTAAGCTAGGCACTCAGTGTTCTTTCTACCAGATAAGGTTATAATCAACTGCTGAAGCCACAATAAAGTAACTATAGTCATATCTCACACCATATTCCTCCCTCCTCTTGCACTTTTCCACTCTAGAAGACAAGCGCTGTTTGTTTAGGTAAATCCTCACAGTAGTTTACATTATATATGACACATAATCTTACACAGGAAGGCACATTATATTCCAAGAGTCTGCTGCAGCTACAAGCGGTTACTGTGACCCATGTCTTGCGCAACTCTACTCCTTCATATGTTTTTCCATCCTGCAAAACAAGCACATTTTAGTCTGCTGAAGCATCACACATTTCTTCATTTTATATGACACATGATTTCACACAATAGAACATAGTATATTCCAACAGTAACCATCCACAACTTTTCACAGTGGAAACAGGCAAAAAGCGTACCAGACTGAACTGATCCGTATTGTACTGCTCGGTGGAAATGGGGCTCAACTGAACTGTTGTTGTTTTAATGTATGTTATCATTGTCTTTCTCTTCCTAAACGTAAACTACGTAACTTTACTTGTCTCAGCCCAAAGATGCCCCACCATGTTTCCTTTCCCAAATCTAACCAGAGTAACTTTACTTACCTAAACCTAACATAACTCAATGTTAAGCAGGTAACTTTGTGTTAAATACATAGCATCAATTGTAGGATGATATTTTGTTAGAGTCATATGAACCATTGTACATCCATTTTTGTTAGATATCATGAGAACTGTTGTATCAGGATATGTTGATCGAGGCCACAGTATGCTCTGTATTTTTTCTCTAAATCATATTTTAGTCTACATCTCCTTCAGTGAGAAAATTCATGAAATTGTATCACCTTTTTTCCTGTGCAAACAAAAAACAATATTGGAAAAATTTCAAATCTGTCAGTGCAGCCTTGCAGTATTTTGTTTAACACATCCCAAATTTGTGACACAATTTTTGTCACAAGCTCAATTTTCATTGTAAAAGAAAGTCTATTACCTTGGGTAATAGAATATTTGCCAGGCACCTTACTAACTTAAAATGATGGCATGTCAGCCATTGTGTAAATATTGTAATAAGCAAGAGTATTCTTCAGAAACATCCTGCCACCCTTATCACCAGGGGGGCTTTTCATCCCTCAGCAAACACTTAAGGTATTTGGCCCTGTAATTACTACTGTGGTATGGGGAAGCAGAAAGCACATACAATATGCGGTTCTATGGGATTCTTATGGGATTACTGATCAGCACATGCAATATTGAAATCGCCCAACCTCCCGTGGAGAAATAAATCCTGTCTGATTGGGGCTTTACTTCATACATTCATTTTCATTAGCTGCAACCAGGTCTGTTGGGCTGTAATTTAAGCCCCGCCTTCTTCCTTAGCCAGCTGTTGTTTGATTTGCTAATCCACAAAAAGCACTGTATTTCCTTATGATTCATTTCTTTCTTCTTATTCAGTTTCATTACCTGTCTGTCTGTTGATCGAGCCATATTGACACAACTGAGATTGGTCATGAAATGCAAACCCCCCTTTGGCGTCTCCTCATGGCTGTTTGTTGATTATCTATGCACATCACTGAAACCACACTGAGACATGTATTGACTTATTGGGGTTTTCTGTCAACATCCAATTATGTGATTGACTGTTTCTTTATGGATTTAAGTCACATTGAAATAAGTAATGGCTCTCTGGACAGTTTTTCCTCCTCTATTGTCAATCCATCTTCAAGGTTCATTTGAATCCCCTGATTATTTCTCATGTCTGAATATTTCAGACTTGCTGAACTCCTCATCTCTCCGAGGTATAAGGACTTAAAAACAGTATAGCTGGCAGTGGATTATAATGCCAGGGGATGGCTGAGGCAGTAGAGGTTAATTATTTGTCAAGATGTAGGACTTTGTCAATAACATGTTTTCAGTCTCAGTGTTGCACCAACGCTCTGTATGTATAACCTTTATCTTTTTGTAATTTTCTCCAGAAGTCACTCTGCTGTTCGTGAGTGACAGCAAGAAACCTTTGGAGAAGTCTTTTCTGGTCATAACCCACACCTGCTAAGGCATGTAAATGTACATGTTTGTACTGTAGAGCATTTTTATCATTTTCTACCGCAGGACGGTGATTCCTTTCTGCCCTCGGTGGCATTATTGCCCAGGCTGCAATCTGACATTTCACTGACCCCAATCACTGAGTTATCCCCACTACCCTTTGTAGTTCACATCATCCAATTTCTGTTTTCCCTCGGCCCCTGTGTTGCCTGGGTCCAAGCCACATGCCCTGCTTCTCTCCGCCGCTATTCCCCAAATCCTGCCCTAGCTTCTAGCAAAAACAATCTGCTTCTTTCCGCATGGTTGCCATATCTGCTCTTGAGTTTCAACCCCAGACTCTCTCTGGCTTTAACCCCAGCTCTGGGTGGTATCCACCCTGGTTCTTTACTAGAAACTCTCCAACCGCCCAATCATCCCACATGCCCAAGCCTCGCCATGCAACCACGTCCCCCTGGCTTCGCGCCCAGTCATTCATTTGGGGGTGGAATAGAAACTATGGTAGCAGTGGTGAAACAGTGGTCAGCTTGGGGGCTTAGGTGCTTCGCTCCATTTAGCCTCAGACCTGCGGGCCCGTTTCGGTCACGCTCCATTGCATCACTTCTTCTTCCTGTGAGGCATCCAGGAAATGGATATGATGTCATGCATGAGCAGCCATAGATGACAGTGTTCTAAAAGTCAAACATTGGCAAACAGATATAGACACAAACGCACAGAGAAGGTCAAGAAGGACACAGAAGAAGTGAGACACAAAAAAAAGAGACGGAAGTTGAAAGATCATCTCAAGGCGAACATGACGATGAAGTATAAATTATAGATCAAACCTCAGAGAGGTAGTTACAGAACACTCTTTCCTCTACTATCCCTTTCATTCCCTTCTGCATTTTTTTCCTCTCAGTGTGCTTGTACTGCCATCTCACTCCCTAAAGTTGGGCTTTTGCAGCCTGGATGATCCTCATAATAATACAGTGCATCCAAGGTGATTTGTGTTTCAGCGTCTGCGACTTTGTCTCTGTTCTTTGCGGCTGTGAAAAATAAGATTGTGGAGGAATCAAAGATCAAACGCAGCGTCTCATCGGCTCTGTCTTTCGCTGTCTCTCCCACTGCCCTCTCTCCCTCCCTCCCTCGCTCCTCTCTTTCTGCCTTTCCTTTCTCATCGTCCTCATTTATTTATATCTTCCTACATTTTGTCTATCCTATTTGAACAACAATAGCTGCTCAAGATATGGAAATAAAGGCCAGATGGTCCAAACAATCATTTATTGTGGATTTATATGTGCGGACAAACACTGTAAAGAGGTGTATACATATTGTATATGAAGGTGTACACTTAGAAAAACAAATAAACCCTGCCAAGAGTGAACAAGCAACATTTTGTTCAGCGGTGCTTAACAAAGTAGAGCCGCTGCTTTTAGCAGGTTCCTCTTATGGCCACAGAGGAATGATCTGTTCCACTCACACGTACACACACGGTGAAGCTCTCAGAGGAGCCTCATCTGTCTGTAGTTGTGTTTGTCTCATCTCTAAGCCCTGTGTGAAGTGGAGAGGAAAGAGTGTTTTGCTCACAGACCCAACATCTCCGCACCACACTGACTGTACTCCAGGGAACTGGCCCTGGACGAGGAGAAAGCATAACAACAGTGCAGGCTGATGGAAGAGAGCGATACAGGGAGAGGTGAAAAAGAGACAAACTGGGGGAAATTAAGAGACAGGAACAAATATCAGGGCTTGTGGGGGGGATGAGAGGAGCTGAGAGACAAAAGAGGTAGAGGGAAGGGAGGGAGCGGGAGAGTCGAGAGATCTAGAGAGACCTTGGAGGAGGGAGATAAAGAGCAAAAGGCAGGTGCAGGCAGAACAAGGAGTTTTAGGAGATTCTTGTCCATGGGGGCTGTTTGTGATAAACAGTTTGTCAGTCAAATGCCAGTAAGGCAAAGTGGTCACTGTACTCAGAGCAAACACAAGCACACAGACACACACACATATATATATCACACTTCATCAGACCCATCCCCTCATGCGATAGAGAATCTAGGTTGCTCAGTGTACGTGCTCATATTGATCCTCACTGTTGCCATGGAAGCACACTTATGATTGACATTGGCAATTAAGCCTATGCTAACAGAATAGGATGTTGTTGGCATTCGCATCAAATCAGCGTGTCTCTTCCGCTTCATTAGCCACAATGATGAAACCCTGAATTCAAATAGCATCCAATGAGCATTGACTGTGACAGGTGTTGGAATTGGAGAGGATCCATATCTCTTCTATTACCATCATGACTCTTGGAGCTGAGCCACTGTCAGTCCAAATGTAAATGTATTTACTGGGACCCCGTGTGCTGCCGGCTGCATACGACGCTGTCATTTTGAATTGTGTCACCTGCGGATTGTATACGCACCTACTGAACTGACGTGTCAAAACAAAGAGAGGCAGATTTATGCGCATGAAAGTGCAGGGCAAATTTGCACTGCACCTTTCATTCAATTTGTGCTCGCAATCTGTGTGTAATTAGCGTCTGATTTACTCAGGCAGCAGCTCATTACACAATCAGATGACGACCCTCTGCCTTCAAGGTGCATCCTGAGAGTTAAGAAGAGCACAACCTCTCAGACCAGCTTTGTGGTGATGCTAAAGAAGCAATACTCATTAATAATGTAACGGCATTCTAAAACATCTACATTTTTACCGATGACATTATGATAATAATATTCGGTCATGGAGAGCTTGTGGCACTAATGTTATGGGAGTGAACAGTGCAGTTCGAAGTGTTGCACTGCTCATGGCAGACTTAATCTCAAAGGAGCTTCTACACTTGTTTTAAATTATATAACATAATGGCAAAGACAATTTTGTAAACCATAATACACAAATAAACTGGACATCTCTATATGTTCTTTGGAGGCTGCGAGTTCATGTTTTATTTGCAAGTGTTCACACTCTGCACACAGCACAGCGACATTTCCCCAGGCTATGGCAGCCACAACATCCCAGTATTTTGCTGGTGCTGGCGTTTGATTTAGTTTAAAAAAAAAACATAAAAGGCCTTGAATAGTGTAACAGAAAAAAAGGAAGTACATGCTAGCTTAACACCTGTTGCTAAATTGGAGGAACCAAGTAATGGAAATCACTAAGTAGCTCTCAACTCCAGCAGCTGATGTTGAAAGTTCCTGCCAGGCAATTTTAAAGACATCACATAAGGTTTTGACAGTTTTATTGGACAAAATGACAATAAATAGCTATCGAAGTTTGATGCAGTTGTTGATCAATGCCAGTACTCAAATGATTATCTTGGCAGGTGCTGGGGATTCTGACTGTTGACAACTTACTTTACACCCATTACTTGCTTTTGACCCAGCGACTGACTGCAGTGGGATGTTTATAGATGTACAAAGTGTGAGTTTTAGAGTAAACACGAAATATTAAATGCTTTAAAGCACAGAAACTATCCCACAATAGTGCCTGAAAGGAGATTTTCTGTTAAATATGTAAAAATGCAAACCCTTCACAACTGCACTCCATTAATCACGGTGCTAAACTGAATTGATTTCAGTCATACCGCCATGAGTCAGAAGACCTTAGACAGGCTTAAAAAGACTGATTTAAAGTGGGTGAGCTTCACATTTCAAGTCCTGATTTCAAGCAAAGGTAACACAAGAGGAAGATAAAAAATAAGCAGCATGGGGATGTTTCTATGAGTGTACAGTTACTTAAGCTGATCTATTCTTGGTGTGTTTCTATTGTCGGGCCAAATCTTTTGTTCCTTCCTTCAATCAACTGATGTAAAAGGAAAAAAAAGGGGAAATGAATCGACAACCCCTCTGAGTGTCCACAGGCTGACGTTATGACCATTATTGACTCCTACTTTTCATTCACTACAATGATTTGAAAAAGACTGGGGTCACTATGGCAACTGCTGTGCCAAAGTGTCATGATGGGGTGTTTAGCTCATTTTATCTAATCCCAGCTATCCACCATCTGCGACTACAAACTCATCAAGCAGCTCAGTGCTCCTTTTCCAGCCCGGTCGCCAAAAGAAAAAGCAACCTATTTATACATTTCTGCAAAGAGCACATGCGTTACATTTGTATGTCAACATTTTTAGATGTGATTACATGTATATGAGCTGACTTTGTCATCACAAGGAGGAAGGGATGGTGGGTGGTGTGACCACTGACAGACCATTGACAACTAAACCAGTTGCTTTTTAGCGAGACATCTGCAACACTTCGAGTAAAACCAAGTATTTTAAGCAAAAGCTTGTTTTTTTTCCCTAACCATAACCAAGTGTTTTTTGTGACTAAACATAATCACAGTGTTGTTCAAATGTAAAGAAAGGTAAAGTTTCAACATATCTGCTGCATAATAATGTAGAAATTTTACATATCTGTGGTTTCCACAAATGTACAATGTCAACATTTATTAGGTTGCTTTTTCCTTAAATTCACTTTTTAGCTTCCTATGCACTGATTCATATGTAATGTACACTATAAATAAGCACACACACGGAAACACATAAGCATACCCACCCACAGTGGATGCCTTTCTGAACCTGGGTAGGAGGGAAAACAAAAGGACAGCTGCTGCTGTGAGACTTGGAGTACCCCCCAAAAATCTTGGGTCACACTGTCGAAAGCTTTTTAGCATGTAGCTTAAAGCGTCTATGTGTGTGTGAGTGTGTGTGCATGTGTGTATTTACACAGTATGGCTTCAAAAATTGTGTCTTTTACAATGTGTTTGCTGTTTTCTATGTGTAATAATCGCCAAGTTTTGGCTTGGATATTCTAATAGGCTTAAGTGCAGTGTTTCTAAGAAGGGGTTGGGAGAAGGGTGGTGCACTTTAGCTGTAGTATATACATATATTCTTAAACCATCATAGGCTTGACTATGGGACTTGCTGTTTTGGGAGAGCAATATTCTTCTTTGTGACTCATTTAGTTCTCCAAATAATGTGTATAGATGTACTGTAATGATCGCAGAGAGCTGTGGAATTTGCTTGGTTTGCTTCCTGGACTGTTAGCTTACAGCCCCTACTCACAGTCAATGGTTAAAGTGTGCCAGTGAATGGTGTTCAATTTTTAATTAACTCCAGTTGTATCAATAATTAGTAACTCCAGTCGTATCCTCTTTGTGGTGTCTGGCAGTAATTCAATTACGAGACGAGGCTTGTGAAAAAGGAGGATTTGTGTTATCAGATGTACAGTATTTCTGGAAAAGGTGGAAGTAGGACAGTCAGACACCTGCAGCTACCGCCGTACCACCTGTTCGCCTGTTACTTTCCATCATTTCTGCTGTGACCTACTCCAATTAGATGGTCGTATTTGCGCCACAAGTGCAGGTGAAACAAATTGCCATGAAATGAAGCTATAAAATGTGGAAACTAGAGCTCATCATCGTGCCATGTCAACAAATGATGGTGAAATGTTTCATATAAAGCTAAATTTAAAAAAATAAAAAACAAAAACACAGTGCTTGCATGTATGTTGTATTATCAAATTATCAAACTGTGAACTTGCAAAGACATCATGAGATAAATATATCTGATAATTTTAATGGAAACAAATCTTTCAGTGCACAGCAGCAGTCTGAAGCAGTGAAGAAAAAAAAAGTTTGATCTGTCCTACATTTTCATAGTTACAAATGGATCAGTGTTATGAGTCATGCTCTGTCCCTTTGAGACAGGTGTTCTGCATGTCCCATATTCCTAATTATGTAATCATATCCCTAAACACGCACACATACAGACCTACTGTGCTTCCTTCCTCCCTCTTGTGAACCCTCTGGGTTTCACTATGTGGAGCACCAAATGAGATCACGTCTCATGTCGAGGGGATAAGCCTCAGACAACAGAGCGAGAGCAAGACAATCAATTCCGAAGGAGTGTCCCAATACATGCATGTGTGCAGGGCTGTGGAGAGACTAGTATGAGAATAATCCAGAACGAAACTGTAATATCCATAATGTTTGCAGGTTGTATATGTGCAGGTGTTGGGGGAAAGTTTACATTTTAGATTTATATTTGTACCAACTGAATTAGCAGAGATTTTATTGATCTATTTATTTAATTTAATTTAATTTTTATTTTATCTAATTTTAATTTTATTTTATTTTTTTAATTTTAATTTTAATTTTTATTTAATTTTTATTTATTTATTTTGTGGGTAATTTTGGCTAAAACCACAACCTAAGTTAGAAGATATATAGTAGATATTACATCCTACACAGGAAATAAACACTGCCTGCAAAACCAATTTTTCCGTATTAATCCTGTCTTTACTACAGCTGCCCATAACAGCTAAAAAGAGGACAACTATTTGACACTTAGCCCAGTTGTTTAACCAAAAAAATCAACCATGACTGGGATGCTTGAAGTTCTATGGCTTACCACAAAGTTGACTAAGTGGTCCTTTAAGCACAGTCAGGGACAAATGTGCAATAAAATTGAATCAAATTGATTACTGACCACTGCTGAGGGTGGAGCAATTAAATCTTAATGCATCCATAATGATTTGTGGAAGCATCCACACCTGTTTTCTAGCTTTTTACTTCAGACCAAATCGTACACATTTTGACACAGCTTTTTCTTTATATCCATCTGTTACTTCAATCTGTCAAACACATTAAAAAACAGCTCTGCGTCTGCCTAATAAGAGGAGACACGTAACCCAGCAGGTGCCTGAGGTCATTACATCTACATGATAACGTGTCACTTCACACATGCTTTAGGTATTACAGTTTTCTCTAGTAATAAGTAGTTTAAAAAAAGAGGATGGACCTGATTCTCTGCCGGCACCTCCGGGGGGAGCGTGCACAGGAATAGACTGGAATGAGTTCAATTCTCTGTCGGAATTAGAAAGAAGTCTGAATTTGGAGCACGAGGAAGAAATCTGGCCTGTTCCTCAGAGAAACAGAGAGGTTTTCTTTGTTGTTTTCATGGAATGATGATGGAAATCGAGAGAATGTAAAACACGGGAGATGTGGGATGAAAGACGTAAGATGAGGGAGTACTGCAAGTAGATAGACAAACTGCGTAATATCAAAGACAGCATGTCATTAGTGTGTTTAGAATCCATCTTGATAGCTTTGGCTTGTATGTCTGTACAAGTGCCCGTGGGCCTACATCTAAATAAGGACATGCATGTGTTTGAGGTGTTTGAGTGTATACATCTGCACATGTACATGTATGTCTCAGGCCATGTGT
The DNA here is from genome assembly GCA_019142605.1 of Cephalopholis sonnerati. Taxonomy (NCBI): domain Eukaryota; kingdom Metazoa; phylum Chordata; class Actinopteri; order Perciformes; family Serranidae; genus Cephalopholis; species Cephalopholis sonnerati. The sequence continues at coordinate 33,794,109 of JAGQAX010000016.1, forward strand.
GCATTTTAGTATGCATGTTTGTGTAATGTTTGAGCAATTGTAAGTATGTTTTTCCCAGCTGCTGAGCCGGCAAGAGGACAATGTCTGTCATGATGCAACAGGCAGCTAATCCTCTCCTTATGTAAACGCTTGACTGCTATTCAAATGACATGCAGATGGGATAGAGAGCTTAGGTTTTGGCAGGATAGTGTCATAACAAGGAATGTCTGTGGAGACAATGTGCTGTCAACATTTGGGTGATTAATGCTGCACTTCGTGTTTAAAAAAAGATATCCTCCCCCGAGGACTGAGGAGAGATTTGCAGGTGCGTGTGCGCAGGTATCGGCCAAAGCTTGATGACCTCATAGCCTTAAGAGGTGGGGGACCGAGGGGGGGATGACTAAGTGCAGATGCAGTGGGCTAAAAGGGGATCTGTTTGGGCAATGCAGCATGCGTAAATTAACATGATGAGAAAGAACACCAGCTGAAGAAAAAATAAAAAGTGTGGAACAAGCCCCGAGGAAATTTGAGATTGATTTTGGGATGCCTGCAGGTTCCTTGAATAGAATTATTCTGAGACGATGAAATGTTACAGGAATTTGGTGGAGCTGGAATTCATTTACCATTCATTTAGATTCATGATTCAAGATTGTTTATTCATTCATTCTTCAGTACATTTTTGCGAAAAGTGCAGGCATCATAATATATATGTATGACAGTGCAATACAAATAATTTAAAGAGGAAGCAATAAAGAAACGTCTCTTCCATTATGTATCATATCTATCACTCTACATTGCTTTTTCTCATGTTTCTCTTTTGTTTTCCCCCCAACAGATTCTCCATTATTCCAAGGATCTATCCTTTTGAGTGAGTCTGAAGCTGAAGCCAAAGGAGGGACTATGAAGACAAGCTGTGTCACCCCGCATTGCAGCCCAACAAGATATGATATAACATGGGTCCCCTGCTAATCACCATGATGACCAAAAAGCTGTGACTGGCATTGTGAAGCCTTCACCCCTTTTTCAGCACCCAACCCAGGCCCTTCTCCTCTTTGGAAATCCTATCTAGCAACGATTGTTGCTTCCCTTGCTCCTGCAAACACAACCTCCTCTCCTGCTTGCACCCACGTTTTTCTCCTTAATAATTCTAGCTTCCCCTCTTTCTTTTATTTCTTTTCATCGGCATCATGCTGGGTGCCTCTACCACCTCCACTCTCCTTTTTCTTATTCTTCCCACCCTCCTATTCTTCTCTCACTTTCCCTACACGGTGAATGGAGACTGCTGGCTCATTGAGGGCGACAAAGGCTATGTGTGGCTGGCTATCTGCAGTCAGAACCAACCACCGTACGAAACTATCCCCCAGCACATCAACAATACCGTCCATGACTTGAGATTGAATGAGAACAAGCTGAAAGCTGTGCTTTTCAGCTCCATGTACCGCTTCACCAACCTCACTGACCTCAACCTCACCAAGAATGAAATCAGCTATATTGAGGATGGAGCCTTTGCAGGACAAGCCAACCTACAGGTGAAGGGGGGTGGATAATAAAAGCTTTGAGCTTAACACAAGAATATAGTTCACAAAGCATTAGACCTAAAACTTGGATTTTTATGTGGTGACAAGTTAATAAGATTTTGATTTATTATGAAAAGGTACCTCTAGAAAAATGTTTTTTTTTAAACACATCATTAAACTACATTTTCAACCTGGTCTCACTCCGAAGTCTGCACGATACGCAGCCGTTTGCCGTTATACTTTATAGTCCCCCTCAGCGGTGTCAGGGGGAAATGTGGCAGGACAAGAACAAAAGTTAAGTGAATGGTGGATGGGACCAACAAACACCGACTTTCACCCAGTAGAGCGGTGTTCGCGTCCCATAAGATCATGAAGCCAAACCCTGTTATTTTTTATCAAGCCCAACCACATCATGCGTTAGTTGTTGGAGGAAAAAAAACGTCAATTTGCGGTGTTGTACTGAGGTAGTGCATTTAGTTTGCAAGAGACTGTATGTAAACAGTAAATTTCCTGTGAAAATGAAAGTGTATTTTTAAGGGAACGATGCATGGAAGTTTTCACGTTGCATCTGGACGTTGAAGGTCCATGACCAAACGTCAATGTGTGACGAGGTCGGAGTGAGATTGTGTTGACATTTCATTGGAATTTATCCATTTTGAATTTAAAATCTATTGCAGTGAGTTTTTGCTGAGTGCATGAAAGATGCATTAGAGGGACACCATAAGTAATTAAAAGTATTATGAGTGATCTTATAATTTTTCTCAATTGAAGGCATTATCACCTACAACTCAAACATGGGGGTGTGTGCTAGTAATCATTAAAAACCATATTTGTTCGTATGCTCCCAGTTAACCTTAAAGTACTCTAAATTGCTTTCTTACAATCTACACTGGGTATGATAATATTTTATTCAACAACGTGATGGAAGAAATGTGCGGCATTGCTTAAAAACAGGGTCCACCAGACAAGTTACTAGTGTTTTGTCGTTTGCCAATGATTCGTTCAAAAGAATGAGTCTTTTGGGTGAAGGAACTGAACTGGATTACTTCCTAAAAGAATCAGTTCATTTCTCAGCTCATTTGAGCTCTCAGTCAGTTGCGGATGAACCTGTAGGGACTCACTGAGTGGTTCTTCGCAGGGAGTGATTCAAAATGTGAGCTCTGGGTGATAGCAGTCGCTGAGTCGCTCAAGCCCACCCCTCCCCATCTCTCTTACGTCTTGGAGTGTCAAAGTAGGGAGTAGGCTTTCAATTTGCAAGTGATTTCTTTATCTAACTAAATTCTCTGTTAGTTCATGTTAGAAAGACAAACTAAACATTGAGCCATGTTTTAGTTCAGTGAGTGGGACTAGGCACACTGAATGAATCTATTTTTAAACAAATCTTTCTAGTCAACGAATTAGAGTTTTCAGTTCATTGAAAAGAACTACTTTGCCCACCTCTACAACCAACACAATGAGACAATCACAGGGATTGTCAACAAAACCCCAATTTTACCATATTGCGTAAACCATCTACAGTTTAAGCACAGGGAGGACAATCTGTTATAATTATACTTCGCATTGAAACATGCACAACTTAGCAATGGCAAATTTCAACACAAAGCTGAGTAAACATTTTGGACCACTTGTGTTGCTTGCCCTCCTGAACTCTGTCATAGAAAATGCTGCAGCATGACTAAACCTCAGTAATTGAGTTGAATTCACATTTTATTTTAATGACTAAAAAAATGACTAAAATTGGGCCCACACTGTAAAAACTATTTAAAATGCCCTAATGCTACTTTTGTGTTTTCCTCAGGTTCTTCAGCTGGGCTACAACAAGATGACAAACCTAACTGAGGGTATGTTGAGAGGGCTCGGCCGCATGCAATGTCTCTTCCTCCAACACAACCTCATTGAGGTTATAGCCAGCAATGCATTCTGGGAGTGCCCCAGCCTCAGCAGCATTGACCTGTCATCCAACAGACTTGCCCGCATTGACCCAGCCACTTTCACGGTTCTTGCTCGACTGATGGTGTGCGAACTGGCAGCAAATCCATTCCACTGCGGCTGTGATCTGTACAGCTTCCTAATCTGGTTGGAGTCTTTCAACAATGTCACGCACACCTATGACCGCCTCCAGTGTGAGACGCCCCGGGAGATGTTTGGCTACCCCTTACTCATCGCCGCTGGCCATGCTGGTCGGAATGCCAAAAACATCTTGTACCATCGCTGCCGAGATGGAGTGATGATTCCAGGGTATGACCTCTCTCCCACCAGATCTGGACGGTCCTTCCGGTATTGGGCCAGAGATGTTTAATGGTGTGGGTCCGTACCACCAGCCCACCACCTCTTCCTCATCCACTGAACACAGCTTCATTCCCAGCATCAAGCTCCATCATGTCTCTTTGTCATCAGCCTCTCTTCTTGTGCAGATTCCAAGGCCCTACAGCAAGATGTATATCCTAACACAATACAACCACACATATGTGTCTGACGTAATGAATCTGAAGAACAAGAAGGAGATGATTACCCTCAGCAAGCTCAAGCCGCATACCAATTACACCTTCTGTGTAGCATCCATTCGCAACTCTCAGCGTTACAACCACACCTGTCTCCAGTTTTCCACTCGGGCTCAAAATCAAGATGACATGCTCCCCACACCTTCCACAACTACTCACTACATAATGACCATTGTGGGCTGCCTTTTTGGCATGCTCATTGTTTTAGGCTTTGTCTACTATTGTCTGCGTAAGAAACGGATGCATGATGAGAAGAAGAAGTCCATCTGCGTCAAGAAAACTATTCTAGAAATGCGCTATGGACCAGAGGTGGCAGCAGCAGTGGCAAATGATCCATCGGCAGTCCACAAGCTCCAGGAGCAGTCCAGAGAACATCACCAATATCAGCACCACCACGGTGGCAAACTTCCTATGTCTGCATCCTCTAGTTCGGGAATGCTCCACTCAGCCAACACCAGTTCCTCCAGACTTTCCTCTATCCCGCAAGTAGAAAAGATGGCCACTGCCTTTTCAGAGGCCATGGCTACAAGTAAAGGAAACTACATGGATATCAGAACTGGAGTGGCAGGGATGGAGAGGGTGGGAGATGGGCATGGTGGGATAGACTTGAGGGACGATGATGGAACTGATGTCGGGGATGACTCAGATGATGACGGACATGGCTCAGCATCAGAGATTTCCACCATTGCCATGGAGGTGGACAAGGTTAACCAGATCATTAACAACTGCATTGATGCACTGAAACTGGATGCAGCAGCAGTTGCTGCTTCAGGGGCCTCTACTAACCCTATATCCAGCTCCAATCCCACCTCCCCTCCTCCCACCAGCACATCCTCCCTTACTCGTGGCCTAATCCCACTCTCCCAAGGGGTAACAGAGACGTGCCAAGTCATTGCTCCAAACAAAATACCCCCTCCACCTCCTCTCCCTGCCTTGAATACCCCTCTCTCTGAGCGCCCAGGGATCAGTGGTGGTGGCTTTGTCGTCACACCCCCCTACAGGCCCCCTCCACCAGCCACTGCTGTACGCCCCATTCAGCGGCAAATGAGTGCAGATGCAGCTGTGGTTATTGTAAATTCTGTCAAGAAACAGTGCAGCACCACCTCTTGTGGCTCTATGGGTCGGGACAGGGATCGTGGAGGAGCTAGGGTGTATAGCCTGGATGTTCCTGAGCCACGGAGCCCAGATGCCTGTAATCAACAGCAGCAGTACGCAGACCGGGCCAGTCCCGTGGGCTGTGGGGAGCCCCTAGAGAGGCTGCCTTTAGTGGGGAGTGGGAGCTGCAGTGGAGGGGGTGGTGGTGGTTGCGACAGTGGTGGTGTTGGTGCCCAACATCAGGACAGCCAGAAGCCACACCATTACCATCAACAGCAACAAATACAACAACAACAGCAGCAGCAGCAGCAGCAGCAGCTGGAGGTGCAGCAGGACTACCACTGCTCGGAGCACCGCCACTCCGTCCCAGCTCTATATTATGAAGGCTCCCACCAAGGCTCCCCAGCCCAGAGGGTTTCTTTCCTTAAGCCCCTGACGCGCTCCCGCAGGGATGCAGCGTCTTACTCCCAGCTTTCACCTGCCCGCCACCATTCCAGTTACTCTGGCTACTCCTCTAGCCCAGAGTACTCCTCAGAGAGCTCTCTGCGGATCTGGGAGCGCTTTCGTCCCTATCGGAAAGGCCAGCGTGATGAAGCCTGTTACGTGACGGCTGGAAATGCCCTTAGAAAAAAAGTGCAGTTCGCTAAAGGCGAGGACCTGCATGACATCCTTGATTACTGGAAGGGGGTGTCTGCGCAGCAGAAGCTGTGACTGGGGGACCAGAAATAGGCATTGTGATAAGAAGAGTTTGGATGCCTCTTTTCCTGAACGGCCTGTGGGCCAGAGGAACGATTTGAAGATCATGGGGAGAAAAATATAGGACAAAATTTTGCCTTTGGGTTTTTTTTGGCATGCTAGGTGTATAGAATTTTGTGCTAAAGCAAGGACTGTGAAACTGTGCCTGGGATATGAGAGTCATGGTGTTTTATTTTACACTTCATTGTAGCACCATTTCTGGATCATTCTCATTGAGTGTTTGTGGGTTTTATTTATAGCACAGGGAGCAAATGCCAACTGTGTAATTTAGTACTCTTTGAGTGATCATGTTTTGTGATCCTATGGACCGTCTTTATCAGTGCCATGTTTTCATCTATGGGTAATCACAGAAGGTAAATGCTGATATCCTTCATTTTAAGCTTGTGGGATTCAGGATGTTGTTTCCTATTTGGTATTGGGTGCTCTATCAATTTGCAGATATGTTTAGACTTCTGAGTGAAGGGAGACTATGACAGGTGGGATCTGTGCTCTGTTACAAGTGACAGCATGCTGTTAAGTGAACAGATTTGTAAAATGCAGACCCTATCTCTTTTCCACGAGATCCTTCATGTGGCCGAGGTATTTGCATTTCAATAGCATCTGTCACACAGACAGAACACAGAAATTGGAAACAAATTAACAATGCGAAAATAGTCAAGTGGGCTTGAAGGTCCTGCAGTATGAGGAAATCATGAGAGAAAGATTGTGGGGAACATAAGACTCAAATAGTGCTTGGATTGCACCCTGAGGTGTTTCACACATCCTTCCAACAAACACTCTTGCATGGTTCAATACATGATGTCCCACAGATGTCTCGAGCTTTCCTAAACGGCAGTTGCCCAAGTCATGATCATAATTGTTAGCGTAATTTCAAAGAGTACAGAGGGCAAAATAATGTCCCTTTATGAAGGTAATTAGATGCTACTTACCTGTACAACAGGGAAATTTAAGTACATGACAGATGAGCTCACACAATCCCTTTATAAAAAGGCATGAGAGATGTGACCCACATGTGACAGAGACCAAGACAAACTGAAAGCGAGAGGGGGTAGCAAGGATATAACTAATTTTCTGCAACCACTGTGGATGTTAAGTAGATTTCTTGCAGATTATGGGGAAATCTCTTTGCATCATTCGACGTGAGCGCCACAGTACATTCCAAATCCTTTCTCTAACATAGAATCTGGAATGAGGCACAGAGGGAAAGGACACTTCTAATTACTGCCAACACGTCTGTTTTGTTCTGGAAATTAATGCTATTGTTGTCTATTGATAACTTAATTAGTCAACTTGTGACAGGCATGTTCGCTTGCACTTTACGCCTCATGATTGTGTGTGTGTGGCTGTGTGGTACACAGTGGTCAGTGTAAGTGCGTGTTGGCATGCCTTGTCAGATTATATTCTATGTGCCCAAATTGACTTAAATTAATAGTTGTCACATTTTACCCATTGGCTGTTTGTCTAAGTCTAAACAATATTAGATCATTAATGGCATGGACAAATGTACAAATATGTTCATTGTATTTTCCCAGATATACATCACACGATTGTGATGCTCCGATATACCACAGTAGCGCAGTGCCTCTTGCTAACACAGCCATAATCTAATCTCCATTCTTGTACAGTATTATCCATCCACCTGGCCTTTGCTATTGAAATGATGTGATTTTCCTAAACGATAGTGTTATTGCCTGGCATTCTGACAAAAGGCATCCTGCTTACCCAAAGTGCTGTGTAGCCTTTGCTTTTATTTTTTTTGCATTATCAGCTAACATACACAATCTGAGACATCCTACCCTAAAAATGTGAAAACTGAATCAGTGGTCCTTGCTCCACATTTTTGTTCAGGGCTATATTCAAGACAAAAGAAGTTATAATGACAAGTTTAATCTTAGCAACAGTTTTATCTCTCCTTTGATCCTCATGTCTTTACTAAATGATGTTCATTTGTCCCACCTCCCACTACTTTCACTGCTCCTGCAGGTTTGATGGGTGATGGGTTTGGCATGAGACATGTCCTGTTGTGTTTCATTAAAAGAGAAATGTGAGAAATTGCCTTTCTTGCAGGTAGGACTTGGGTCTGCACAACACATCTCAACACTGCTTTTCTTCTTTTTTTAGAGCGGTCAATTTTTTTTTAGCATGTGCTTGACTCCTTTGAATAAATGCAGGTTAAATAGGACTGAATATGCAACTATGAGAGGGTGGTGTGTAATAGTATCTCCATATTGATCTGTGTATTTCTTCCTCCCTCTTTGTTTTCATAAAACGTCTATCTCTGTCTCATTTTCCTTGTTTTATTAAGATGTATGCATACAGTCTGGGTCAGAGGTCATTACCCTTGGAGTCAGTGTTCTGCCATGAGTGTTTACGATTGATCGGACCGCATAAATTCAAGAGCCTCAATGTTGTCTTTTAGTACTAGTGTGTATGGGATGCACCACCTCATCCGCCTTCTTTATATGATAAAGCACCATGTGATGAACATACAGTCTTGGAAATGTCTGCCGCTGATCTCCTATTATGTGAGATAAGAAAGTTTCCAAAGGAACATGTTACTGTGATTGACTCAGACAAATCAGAGGAAAGGATTCTCTTTGCTGGTACGTTCCAAGAGTACCTAATCACACAGAAGGAACGTGGCGTGTTTAACTCCCCAGATCCTCAACTGCCATAAGTTTACAGAAATGGACACTGAGGATAAGTGTAAATGTTCAGTAATATCAGGATTGCTCCTCATTTCAGCTGCCATTTATGTTCATCTAACAGACGAGATGTAATGTGACAGAAAATCCTGATTATTACTGTTTTCATGGATGATTTTTAATTTCATACATTTTCTATTTTAATTAACATATTTAACGCACCAATGTATTTTTCAGGAAAAAAAAAAGATTTTCAGGGTGGACAGATGTTGGTTCAAGTGCTCTTCTGCTCAAATTTCATTCAAACATTTGTTTGAATAAGGCTCTGTGATGATACAGCATTACTGGCCCAACAGACAACATTGTCAATGATGGTGGGAGAAGTGCCAATCTGTCTAATGATTTATAAACAGTGTTTTCACCATAGCTCAAATGAGTGCTATTGTTGGAGGGGATATTGTGTTTCTCATCATTAATAATAACTTGAAAGCCCGCTGCCAAAACAACCACAAGAGAGTCATGGCAAAATGGTAATGAAGACATGAAATTCAAAATTGATGAGTCTTTTTGTAAGACAGTCAAAACAGGTATGAGTATTCAAAAGATGCTGAAAAACTTTATTTTTTTCCAAAGTGGACTTTCAAATAAACCTCTGCTCTTTATTATTGCCTGTTCCCCTCAAGCAAAGCAATTACTGGTGGTTTAGACATAACAGTTGTGTTAATTGGCCTTGGAGGTTAAGCGGTAGTTAATAAAGTTTTACAATTCTGTTGCAGTTATGGGAGAAGTTTATATCTATAATTGTCACTCTACAGGATTGTAGATTTCCATAAAACAGAGTAGACTCATGGGTAATAGCCAGCTCAAATAACTTACTAGCTGAATTATTAAAATCTCAACCAGGACCGGAGATATTTCTCAAAACATTTGGCGTGCTAGTATACCTGTTTTTTGTCCCACAAATCCAGCATCAAACAAAAAAACCCTTCTCTTCCTTTTCAGCTCATATCCTCACTGAACCCCTGGAGGGTGGCTCACTCGGAGATCAATGGTCCTTTTTGTAGCACCGTCCTTGTTGTTTGTCTCAGAGCCACAGGAAAGCCAGACGTGAGAAAGCCATCTAATGTGCTATTAATGTTTAATCCTTTTTGTGGGAGGCTGGCTCGGGTTGCTTCCCCTATCTGCGTATACCGCCACAAAATCACAGATGCTTTCAGTTTCTAACATGTTAATCCTTTGATGCTCTCTTATATTTAAAAGCCTGGCCCAATTAAACTCTAGTTTCTTAAATAATGAATTAGAGCCCAAAATGGGGTGTGGGTTTATGTCTAATCAGTTTCTAAATTACTAAAGGAGTTAAATGCTTCCATTAGCAGAGACCACAGTAAAAGGTCCCAGTCCTCCCGTGACACAGTGCACTTTTTTTTTGCTCATGTGATCTGTCATTGAAGCAGTCTCAGTCAAAGTGAGCCATTGCTTTTATGAGCAGTCATCATCAATTGAGGGTCATCTGAGGATTCAGCTCTCTAAATAGTCTTGTGTGTGATCATTTACTCGACCATCTTCTTACTATGGAAGATGGAAAACATGCTCAAACCTGTAGATTTAACATCTGTGAATGAGCAAAACAACATCCTCTAACCAGCTCTATTATACATTACATTGCACATTATTCTTATTCTCACAATAGAGAGACAATAATTTAAACGTTTAACTAAGAACAGTGAACTGGACGATCAAGACCCAAAAAAGGCCACAAAGAGTGATATAGGCAGATACTTGTAAATAACTGAGTAGTGTTATAAAGTAAATCGTCATAACACATATTAACTAACACAGTGTTGTCTCGATCACGCCAACAGCAAACATATTTTTCATGCTCTTTATTATGTGACATATTCAGCTCGTTCTCACTCCTAACTCGTCAAATGCAACAGCTTTGTCAGTGGCCCTCTGCTTTAAGCTATGACGCTCTAGGCACCCCTCTAGCATCAGTTTTAGACACTCAGAGACAGCGTGTCAATGTCTGCTCCTTAAATGCAACAGTATCCTTTCAAAATAAACCTTCATGTCCACTTTAAATGTAGGTTTTCGACAACTACTTTGGAATACGCTGACAAAAGTACTCGTGAGGTTTAGAAAAAGATCATTGTTAGGGTTAAAAGAAGTACTTTTGTTACGTAAGTTCACTTACTAAGTCACATGATGTATGAAGTCCGACTCACCAGATGTAGACTGTGGCTAAAACCCTGCTATTGGCCGGCTATTTAGACCGGCATTCTCACCGCCTTCTGCTATCTGTGTGTTACCGTTTTCGAAACCCCTTTCATTACGGAAAACAACAACAACAGTTACCTCTAAGCTAACAATTTATATGCTGAAAATGGCAAGTTTTGACAAAGATTTGGATCATGCAACAAGGCATGCCTTTTTTTTGTGAATTGATGTTAAGATCTAGAACAAATAAAACAACTTGTGAGCTCAGATGTTACCTCACAGGATGCTCAAGCCCTATGTTGATTCATTTTCTACAACCCATACAGTCTGTGGTGTGGTGAAGTTGAGAGTATTTGACAAGTTGACAATTAAGCATGCCAACATGCCACCAAAACATTCAAAAGTATGAGTATATATTACATTGCAGTCAGTTCACATTATGGGTATCTCTAAATTAAGTATCACTTAGGTATCGGTATCACTTTAAGGGTACTGGTATTGGTAATGACAGTGCTTGCCTCCCAATGTGCAAATAATCTGCCGAATTAAGTTCCTTCCTGACACAGTTTTGCAAGGGCACCAATGCATCCTGGGCCACTCTAGACAATTGTGATTGGTTTAAAGAAATAGAAATGAGCCGGAGGATTTTTTCCCCTATAGCATAATGATAATGTGTGCTTTGAGACCTTTGTCTTGCACTGACACATACAGTGCTCTGGAGATAGGTCTGGCTACACAGGGCTAATTCTTATGTCCTGTGATGATAATTCCATTTAAAAAACTAAATGTTAACGTTTGCTTTATCATGGGACACAAACAGTTGTATCCAAGGTGAAAGTCCTGTGTTTGTTTGACCCTTCCACCATTGTTTCCTCCCACCCTACACGGACTTTTTCACTCTTTCAACTACGTCATTGCCGCAGATGGATTTACATTGGAGTTAGCTGAAAGTCCCATGTATCTCTAAAATACTAAATGCTACTAGATACTAGAAGGGAGTGTTGTGCATTGGTATCAGATGCTGAGGGCCACTGACCAAGCTGCTGTACTTGACGCCCTGGGGACCTGGGGATGAGAACAGGTTGGCATATTGGAGTGATTTTAAAACATTTCCCTTCCTCTAACCCCCCTTCCCTCATACACACGTACACACAAACGCACGCACACAACAAGAGTAGCCGGCAAAAATGGAAAATAAAGAAGTGACTCAGGATGAGTCACAGTCTGACTAAACTAAAATGACTCTTTTCCTGAAAGGCAGGTAATGGGCAAGGTCTTCAAAGAGAGGAGAGCAACGAGAGAGGGATTTTTGTCTGAAAGCAGGCAGACATCTGGGATAAAAGATGTGGAAGCGGCATGGCTACACTAAAACTTATCATGCATGATTCAGTGCACTGCTGCTAATGAACCATAATACACACACACACACACACACACACACACCTAACAGAAGTGTATTGTGGGAGCTATTTTTACAAAATATTCAGAAATTTCAGCACTTCTGACAACTGAAGGCAGCCTTGTTAGAAAGCCTTAAGGAGGACAGCTTCATTTCCACTTAATTTTAAGGCAGGTGACAGGCAGGTATTAACACTGACAGTGGGTTGCAAATCCTTTCATTTGGTATCTTTAGACCTTTTGTCTAATAGTCTATTAAGTCCATTAGCTTGCTGTGTGGGAGATTAGCCTGTGTGGATAATGTGCCAAATTTGACAAATGGGAAACTACACTGTCTGTCCCCTCATGATAGCCACAGAAGGCATAATGTGATAAAAAATTAAACGCATGCCATTTTTTAATGTCCCACTAATGTGAAATTGTATTTATCTAAAGAATGAAAAAGGAAGTCAGTTGAGACAAATGAAATATGTCTCGGTGTGACTGATTTCTTGGTCACTCTTTTATGAGGCAGCTCAGACGGGCTGAACGCTGCCAACGCCGCCTTTTCAACTGCCAAGCACTCTAAATAAGAGTTTGAAGAAATCTAAAGATGAATAGCCTTGTATGTTTATGCTGAGAGCATTCCCTGACAACTAAAAGTCTTCATCAGAATGTAGCAGACTACACATGTTCGGCTCTGACATATTTTAAGGTCTCTTGTTTAAAGGAAAAAATGCTGTGAGCAGTGTCAAACCTAGCACATTCGATACCACCCCCATAATATCCATTGCTTTTAAATTACTGAGCAAGAACAAGAGCTAATGAGAAATCAGCACAAATACACAACTTAACCAACAATAATAATAAATAACAAACATCAATCATTAGGTCTTTGGATAATTTTTCCTTTATTTGATTTATTTTTTTTCGCCAAAATTAAAGATCTGCTACTAATGATTAAATTAAATTATACCTGTGAGCTCCAAAATATGCACAGGCATGAATTTTGAATGTCTTGATGAGCTTTTTGGGGCTGAAAAAGAAAGTTGAAAACCTGTGGTTATTCTAAATTATAGATGTTATGGAGCAGAAGAGCATTTGAAAATCCTGTAAGTCAGTAAGCCAAATTGGGCTAAGGTTTGCAACCTGATTGGACCCTGTTTTTTCAACACTTTTTACACACACACACACACACACACACACACACACACACAGACACACACACAGACACACACACACGGACAAAAAATATTTACACTTATGCATTAACTCTGCAAGGTTTAGTTTCCAAAGATGGACAAAGGACTTAAAGAATCTGTGAAATATCTGTGAATTTTGTACACTAGATAAAAGAAAAAAAATGCTAAGGTTTAAAAAAAATGCTTCTATGGATGTTTTATACTCAGCCTGATCTCTTGATATGTCTGTGTGTTTCTCTATTTCAGTTGGCTGTTTGTCTTTGTTTATTTTGTTTAGGGTTTTTTTTCTGGTGGGTGGGGGGGTTTGGTTATCGGGAACCACGGGATTGACTTTTAGTACTTGCAATGATATATGTTATAAAGGTTTAAGAACAGAGAAAGCTTAACATAGTGTACTACATAAAAGAAAAGTTGTTATATTTGCATGACTCCCTGTATTTTTTGAGCGACAAAAATATATTGTTGTGTACAATGAGTGGACGTACATTGAAAACAAAAACTGTAGGGGCTGAAATATTGTCAAGTACCTTTGATTTGAACATTTAGGTTTTAGCTGTTTTTTTTTTTTTTTTAATTCTCTGTGACGTTTTCTATTTACATTGTTACCTATTGGTTTTCATTTGGGTGACTGTATTATATACCGACACTGCAGTTACCATTACTACTCTTTGAGCCACAGGGTGGTGGAGTGTGCAGAGCAAAGAGGGGGTAAAAAAGTCTGAGGCTGGTGGGTGTTTACATCCATCTGTTATGAGAAACCACACTAAGTTCTTCTCCATTACAAAGATTATTCTCCATGGCAGACATGCAAAGATATCTTCTTTAGCTTGAGGCGAGGCCCTGTCACAGTTTGTGGTTGTATTTTCTCTTAACTCAGCCGTCGTCTTTAACTGTACAGGTTTTCCCAGTTAAAGACATAATAAATGACAATATATATACAAAGAATAGTGGCGCAAGCACACACACACACACACACACACACATTGCGGATTGTCTAATGGTTTTAACCTAATCCCAATCCATCAGTTAGAAGTCACAGGCAAATCAATGCAGCATCAGCAGCTTCTCTTTCAGCCTCAGACCACTTGCTGTTAGCTAAATCAGTGATTTTCATTCCTCATCCTCTGCTCTCAGAGCCTGCTGGTTTTCTATCCAACTAGTTGATTGAATTCATCTTAAATCCAGCCTGTTGTGAATCAGGCTCTTATCATTGGTCTTTTATTATACACTATATTATACAGTCTGTCTTCTGCTGAATAGCTTTAAGTGTGCACAGAAGAGACTGTTTCTTGACCTGATGCAAAAAGAATAGATAGCTGTGCCACTGTAGAAACTAAAACTATATGTTAAAAAGTCCTTATAGACACGAATATCGTCAAAAGACGATCATTTATATTCCGCAGCACTCAAAAACATTTTAGTTTTTAGATAAATAAAATTCAAATGAATGAGTATGACCACAGAGAGAAGCAAATTACGTATAATTGGTTTCCTCAGACAGCGTAGAGCCTTTATAGGAGGCAGAGGCTTGAGTTCATTTCATTTGGCACCAACCCAATAATGCGTTGGTAACACCTTCAGTACTGCAGCTCTGCTGATACACTACTTATTGCATTAGGGTCAGTGCAATGACAGCAAGTCATAAGTCATAGTCGTGTTTACATTCTGCAGTGATAAAACAGGACTCCCCAGCTGAGAAGTATAGCCCTACTCCGAGGCAAAGCCTTTGCCAAACCCTAAAGAGGCCTCCCCACGTCAATTATAAACCCAAAATGAAATTCATTAACCTCTGAGCCGAGTCTTCCCCTCAGCTTGTCAACATGGCAGTGCTATATTACAGTATTAGCCAGTTTGTGGAGTCATGTTTTAATTGGGTTAAATTGCACTTAAATTTGATAAGGCAGTTTTATTGGTACTGGAGGCTAATCTGTAACTCAGAGCTTCCATTTCTCTGATGCCAGATCCAGAGTGGCGAAACTTGCTAAAAGGTCCCATTGCAGGGAGAGCAGGCGCAGTTCAGTGTCAGAAGCCCATCAGTCTGATCAACGTTTATGTTTTCCACGCTCGCGGATAGAGGAGGCCGGGCATCCATTGCTATTCCGAACACACAATCCAGTGCTGTGGTACTCCCAAAGCCAGAATGATTGGCCTTGTCAGTGCCAGAGATTGAAAAACTCAGCAGCTTCCAAAAATGGCTGTCAGTTCAGAGAGGGAAGGCAGGGGAGAGGGGCCATCCTCGACTCATTGAGGAAATTAAATGTCTGTGGATTGATCGCTTCAAAAGCTTATAGTGTCTTGGCCTTGCAGCAACCATGCACACGATGCAGGAACATGTACTGTTAAACAGACATGTTGTAGAACTCTGAGCCTAAATCAAACTATTATTCAGTAAGGATTAGGGTTATCCAAACCTGCTCAGTCAGTCATCAGTATTTTGACTTCTGCTGAGCTCTAATTCCTTTGAGCTTAGGGATACAGCTTCACACATGTCATGGCACAATGTGACATACCATAAGCTTCAGGACATATTTGAGAAAAGTACCGTGCAGATTTATAATATACAATGTTTCAGTGGTTGAACCATTGCATTTCTTTTGCTGTAGTGACATATTTTATATTCTTTTTTAGTGACATATCCTTTTCCCTTTGCAAAAGCATTTTTTTCATTACTTTTTCCAACTCGAAGAACTGAGTAGAGACATTTCACTGTCTTGCAGATTGTTTCA
This sequence comes from Cephalopholis sonnerati, assembly GCA_019142605.1. Classification (NCBI taxonomy): domain Eukaryota; kingdom Metazoa; phylum Chordata; class Actinopteri; order Perciformes; family Serranidae; genus Cephalopholis; species Cephalopholis sonnerati. The sequence continues at coordinate 33,810,124 of JAGQAX010000016.1, forward strand.
TCCGAAAAGAAGTATAAATAGCCCCTTAAAATAACAACACAACCATCTAATAAACAATATAATTGCTAAAGTGCTAAAGTATAACCACTATCTCTGTGATCCCTATAAGGCCAAGGGCCGAAGCTAACTCTCACATCAATATTTTAGTTCCTATTCGGCCATTGATGTAACATTTGTGTCAATTAGGGTTCTTGCCAGGTTGACAGTATCAGAGGTCTTTTGGTCTTAAAATCAAGAGACCATCACTGTATCAAATCAAAAGGCCCATGGTCATATTCTATTCAAATCTAATGTGACTCTCCCCTCTGGTTTCAGCTCTACACACTAATGTTTGGAGACCAAAAGGGAAAGACAAAACAAAGGTTTGGATGATGGGAACAATTCTTGGCTTTTTTTCTTTCTTTAATTATTTGTTGCTGATATTGACATTTTTTCCCTTTGCGATTTCTGTACAAAAGATCTATTTCTATATTTGCAATAAATTTGTAATGAAAAAAACATGTATGAGATCTCTTTGATTCACTGGAATAGTTTTTTATTATAAATAATTAAGTTGTCACTCGTGATTTATTAGTTTACCAAGACATGCTGACATTTAATACTGCACTGCCAGTTAAAATGTGTGTGTGTGTGTGTGTTTGTGCTTTTACTTGCTAGGCAGTGAGGACCGAAACAAGATTTTAACAAACAGAGTGAGGACATTTTTGCGATATGAGGACATTTTAGCAGGTCCTCACTTCTTCAAAGGGCCTGTTCAGGGGTTAAGACTTTGTTTTAAGGGTTAAGGCCAGAATTAGGTTTGTGTTAGGGTTGGGTTTAGTCATTTAGTTATAATGCTTAGGGTTACGGTAGGGATTCATTATCTCAACAGGGGTCCTCACAAAGGTACAAGTATATGTATGTGTGTGCATGCTTGCTTGGGGTGTATACTACTGTCTAGTATATACTATATGCTATATGTGCCACTCCACCCTTGACTGGGTCCTTTAATTCAATTGTTCATGCACTGAGGGCTGCAAAGCACCTAGACTGTCTATTGTGAGAGATTATGGGATTTCCCTTGCCAACGCAAGCGCGCACACACACACACCCACACACATACATACAAGCACACACACACCACTGACCACTTGTACACTCCATTAAAACCTCTCAGTGTTTTGAGGGCTCTGGTACACAGGCACAGATGGGTACTCGAAGAGGAGGAAAAATCGAAACTTGATGACTCATGAAAATGACAAACACATCCACCTCAGTCACGGTTCCATAGAGACTCAAATGTTTAAGTCTAGTGTGAGCAAACGCTTTGCTGAACATACAAATTTAATGAGTAGGATGACAGAGAACAAGCGGCGAGTTTTCTAAACCTGAAGGCAAAGAGGACCGGGGCTCTGGGCTTTGCTGGTAGCTTTCAAACTGCTGGTTGGACACGTTTTGACAACAGAGGAATCATTAGGGATTCACTCACTGTGTTATGCAACGTGGTTGTAAAATTTAATGTACAAAGGCAGTAAACAGTAACACACAAAATTGGACGTTTGGTGGAAACATGGACATTCAAAACCAGGTAGAGAATCAAAGTGTACACTGATGATCTTAAATGACTTTAAAGAGATTAGGATTGGTAGAGTTAATGTTCCACCATACTCTTTGCTTATATTAGCAGTTAACTTCCCATTCCCATAGTTTGCCAAACTGAAACCCAGATGAGCATAACATTACAAAGTAATGACAACAATCAAACAACTCTGCCTAACTCTCTGCTCTTTTCTTTTCTGGCACACACCTGCAAAAATCTTTGCACAGGCTCACTAAACCCTTTGGAAGAAAACATCACAAATCTTGCAGCTTTTTACAAATTACCAGACATATTGCGTGACAAACTAAAATCCATGTTATCTTAGAGTCTGTTCATCATACTGCCTCCACCTTCTGTTAGCAAAAAAGGGACTTGTGGGGATTTGTGCATGATTCAGCGCTGACCCGTTCTGATGTGGCTGACAGTCTATCCAGTATGTTACAGACTGTGCCATCAGTTACAGCAAACTCCACTACACAGGATAGAGAGCAGAGAATGGTGGCTCCCACTCTGGGAACCTGTTACACGAGGGTTAAAGTGTTATTCATGTCTGTGTGTCATGAGGGGAAGTGTAGTCATTTGACTTTGCCCCATCTAAAGTGAAACCATTGTGAAAAATAACTACTGTACTGTTGTAACTTTTGTTCTATGATTGGAGGTTCAATCACACTGCTATTCCTCTACAGTCCATTAAGACTTTAATAGGGGAGCCCGACTGTGATTCAGTGGATGTGAACAATTGAGATAAGTCCTCCTGCTGATTCTGCTCTGTACTCTGCTCAATATAGTTTGCAATGAGAAATCTGGTTAACCTAGCTATTGAGCTAGATGCTAATGTTGGAAAACTTTGAATAGTGTATATGGAGATAAATCATATTGTGGAAAATGTGCCTTACACTTTCCCATAAGAGCTCCACCTTTCTGTACATGTCCCATAACTCTAAACAAGTTTGTGGCATTTTGGCCACCGCTGCCTTGTTTTTTGTTTTTTTTTTTGGAGCCAGACGTGACCATGTTCAGACAAGAGGGTGGAGCTGTGGGTGAGCAATGGGTGGAGCTCACTTATAAATGTATAAAAAGAAGTGGATACAGCGTTGGAAGTGGGGCCCTGTTCATTCCTATGAAAGCTGCTCAGTGGTGCACGAAGCCAAAAAAGTTCAACATATAAAATTACTCGGATGACTGGCACAGAGCAGTGCACACTAGAGACTTCTGCCGTCCGAGCCAACTACTTCCAGTTTAGCGCTCCGTTAACTTGAATAGAAAAAAAAAAAAAGATTCAATTGGGCAGCTCTTCTAGACTTATAATATAAGTCATAAGTCTCTCTGAGCCACAGGGCATCATGTGGCAAATGTAACCTCACTGTTTAGCCACTACAAAAATTAGTTTCAAAACCGAGCCAACGTCCTGGGGGCCTAATGTGACTAAAAATCAAAGGACACTGCCGTTGGTTGCAACCTGACAATCACAAGGCAGTCACGCCCTAAAGCATACCGTGCTTTATTGTCTATTTAACTCTAAATGAGACCATATTTTACAAAATGAACATCATGCTGTGTTAAAGAGGAAATGAAACCAGTGATTGAGATCATAAACTCATTAAGAAAATGTTAACTGAAGTAATAAATTAAGTGAGAAGTAGGGTCATTTGCTAAATGTTATATACACCCACTGGCCAATTTTTAGGTACACCTGTTCTGCTTGTTGACACAAGTAGCTAATACGCTACTCACATGGCAGCAACTTAATGCTTTTAGGCATGTAGACATGGTCAAGACAACCTTCTGAAGTTCAAACTGAGCATCAGAATGGGGCAGAAAAGGGATTTAAGTGACTTTGAATGTGGCATGGTTTTTGGTGTTGGACAGGCTGGTCTGAGTATTTCAGAAACTGCTGATCTACTGGGATTTTCACACAGGACCATCTCTACAGAGGATGGTTCACAAAAGAGAAAATATCCAGTGAGCAGCAGTTCTCTGGGCAAGAATGGATTGTTGATTCCAGAGGTCAGAGGAGAATGGCTAGACTGATTTAAGATTATAGAAAGACAACAGTAACTCAAATAACCACTCATTACCATCAAGACCATCTCTGAAGCAACAACATGTCAAACATAGTTCAACCTACCTGAGTATTGTTGCTGACCGTGTCCATCCCTTTATGACCACAGTGTACCCATCTTCTGATGGCTAATTCCAGCAGGATAACGCACCATGTCACAAAGCTCAAATCATCTCAAACATGACAATGAGTTCACTGTACTCCAATGGCCTCCACAGTCACCAGATCTCAGTCCAATAGAGCACCTTTGGGATGTGGCGGAGCGGGAGATTCTCATCATGGATGGAGCAACTGTGTGATGCTGTCATGTCAATATGGACCAAAATCTCTGAGGAATGTTTCCAGCACCTTGTTGAATCTATGCCACAAAGAATTAAGGCAGTTTTGAAGGCGAAGGGGGTCCAACCCGGTACGAGCAAGGTGTACCTAATAAAGTGGCCATTGAGAGAACATACACAATATAGATATTCAATCAGACTAAATTTGCAACCAGAATACAGGTCTAAGGCACTTCCGAATTGGCTTCACTTTTCAGACCCAGAGCCTATGTCCACTTCTTTTATATAGTCTTTAATAAAAACAGTAATCAATAATATTCTGTAAGTGCCCATTTATGTTTCAGCACATTCAAACTGTTCTTTAGAAGACAAGGTCAGTCAATCTGTAAGAGTTCTTGCATCTCTTGAGCCTGTCTGTCTCAACAAGGACCGTCTGAGCAAGCGGAAGGCTGTCTGCCCCACTTCTGTAATCTGACGGAGGTGAAATCATTAAAAATGTATGTACCATCATGACAGCTGGGTTGCCATCCAAGATTTTCATCCATTTTATGTGAAATATTTAGTGTGTAACTAAAAACATGGAAGAGCCTATATAGAACAAACAGAGGTGTTTTTTTTTGGTAATAGAAACAGTCCCATAAAAAAAAAAAATCTCACTGCACAAAGTACAAAACTGTCTGTAGACCCAGGAGCCTCGCACCAGAAGGCTGTCAAATATGCCATGCTGGCTATCTGTCTCTTTCTATTTTTGGCTGCGTGACATCATTCATCATCTTTTCTCTTTTCTCATCATCTTCTCTCGCTGCCACTCTCTCCCCTATTGTTTTGTTTTGTCCATTCTAAATTAAACAAGTTCCCTCTCTGTGTCTGTCAGCCTTGCTCTTTCTCATCATCTCTTACCTCCTGTATTTTATCATTCACTCACTTCCCCTTCCTCTCCCTGACCCTGTTCTTCCTCCCCACCAGCCTCCTCTTCTTTTCATTGTTGCCTCAACCTCCCTGCTGAGAGTTGTGTAAGCCAAACTCAGCAGCTATAGAAATATCCCACATTTCTAAATATCCATAACTCCGAACCATCCGTGTTAAGCTCTTTATCGCTGGAGGATTAGGGGGGTGGATTAACCCTTCACTATCCATTCTGCATTTCAAACTAACAGTTAATCCTGTCTGCTATTTGTGTGTGCCCTTTCATGCCCATATCTCTTTTTGTGTTACTATATTGCGTGTGTGTTTGTTTTTTGTGCATGTAAAAAGAGACAGATACAAAGGAAAAAACAGACATGAAAGAGCAGACGATCAAAAGGAGAACAGAGCTGACCTCCAAAATTCTGTGGGAACTCCACAACTTTTATTGACCAGAGAATGTGAGACTTACTATAATCTCCCTTTGACCTTTCTCACGCACACACACACACGCACACTCGCACTTCTGGGAGAAAATGACTGTAACCCTCTCGATGCAGGAACTGACTGTCCACAAGAATATGAGCAGCAGAAAGGTGTGTGTGTGTGTGTGTGTGTGTGTGTGTGTGTGTCAGTACTGTACATGCAGAATGAGAAAGTGAGCGTATGTGTCAGAGTGTGATAAAACTATCTTGACGCCTCTGATATTCATCTTTATTTGAGCATGTCTGTTTTAATTGGACTTTTTAAACCCGCTGAGCTTTACTCAGCACATAAAGAGGGTTGTCGGGTTACAGGAAGTGAGACTTGAATGTCAATTAAATTCAAATTATTTAAGTGAGTTCTTCATTAAGATTATTGGGGATAAGTAATTATAGTCAGCTGTACTGTATGCAGCAATTTACAGCTCCTTTCCAGTATATAAAAGTGGTCTGACCCTGTCTCACGCTGAACAAACAATGTGGAATTCTGGCTTCTTTTCTTTGACTTTGGTTAATGGCTGTGCCCTCCACACAGCAGCAGGTGGCACAGCAGCAGGTGGCACAGCAGCGGAAACTTCATTAATTATTTAAATCTTCTAATTGTGATCGCAGGTAGTTTTATTAATCAGCATTCTTTTCTGCACAGTAAACAACAATTGCACACAGATTCCAAATTAATACAGTGAAATAATTGGGAACGAAATGGACACGCTCCATCAAAGCTGTTGGTACATTTGTTTTCCAGCAAGAGTCCAAGAATCCTCTTCTCTTGAGAATCACAATTTTTATGCCTCCGTGTTCGTGACAGCCGTGGATGGAGGCTTTATGTTTTCATCCGTCCATCCATCTGTCCCATTCTCGTGAATGTATTATCTCAAGAACCCCTTGAGAGAATTTCTTCAAATCTGGTACCTGGATTTGAAAATAAACTGATCAGATTTTGGTGGTCAAAGGTTAAGGCCACCATGACCTTGTTGCTCTTATTTCTTTGAACGTGATATCTTAATAAGGCCTTGAGGAAATTTCCCCAAATTTGGCACAAACGTCCACTTTGACTCAAGTAAAGTGATTAGAAGTTGGTGATCGAAGGTCAAGGTGACTGTGTTCTTGCTTGTGTCTCATTTTGTTAATGTGATATCTCCAAAAGGGCTTTAGGGAATTTCCTCAAAGGTCCCTGTGACCTCATCAGAAATGTTTTAGAATAGAATAAAACAAGAAAAGACAAAATTGATGACAAAATTTCACACAAATGTCTAAAAGAATAAAATGATGATGTGATGACCTTTTCTATCTAAAGGTCAAGGGTCAAAAACACTGTGGCATCATTCATTCTGCAAAAACACATTTGGCCGGATACTTAATGGTGACACAAATCTTGGGTGCCCACCATAAAATTGTGGCGTATAGAACTCCTGTGCGTCCAGGTTGAGGATGTGTGAAAAGCATCCATGTTTTAAAATAGACTCATACATATGAGTCTGGACAGACATGAATGTAAACTGTGACTGGTTCGTGAGGGTTCAGAAGGGGTTCCTGGTTCGATCTCGTGTGAGCGGGAGCCCTTCCATGTCAGCGTGTGTTTTCTCTGGGTACTCCAGCTTCCTCCCACAGTCCAAAGACATGCAGGTTAATTGGTGACTCTAAATTGTTCATAGGTGTGAATGTGAGTGTGAATGGTTGTCTGTCTCTATGTGTCAGCCCTGTGATAGTCTGGTGACCTGTCCAGGGTGTACCCTGCCTCTCGTCCAATGTCAGCTGGGATAGGCTCCAGCCCCCCCGCGACCCTCAAGAGGATAAGCAGTTAGAAAATGAAGTGGATTATTACAGGGACTTTTTTAGTTTTGCTGCTTAAATGCAGTAATATTTGCAGTAGTTTCATTACCACAAGCATGAAGCCATCAAATCACTAAATACATAATAAGCAAGGCAGCAGATAGCGGGCCTAATAGTGAACACAATTTATTATACTAAGCCCACCAGTTACTATAGTTACAAAGATATGTCTACTTTTACAAATGGAGAGAGATTTCAGTGTTAAGTGAACCATAAATTCAACAGCAAGAAAAAAGAAAACTGTCTGCCACTGTTAGTGTATTATAAGGCTTTGTGTTTGGAGTATTGCATTACTGTCTTTAGAGACTTCAAAGTGCTTCATGGAGGTGAACTTTTCTTCACCTCTCTAAAGGGTCGCCTTACACAAATTACCAATAAATAAATAAACAAAATTAGATTAAAATGAAAAAAGCTCTCACTTCTCTCTGGTGATTTCTGTGGTACGGCATTAAAAAAGAGAAATCAACAACAACATCTCTTTAGAGACCAAACCATTGTTACTCTGGACAACCCACAAATACAGAACACAGTCTCCACAGTGTTCATTTTGAACTACTTCCTGCTGAATAAATAGACAGTGTGGTCTATGGAAACCTCCCCTACCATACCCAACCCACTTAACCTCTGACAGGAGACAAAACAAGTTTATTTACAACTAATTTACTAACTTTCACTTCAATCTTCAATCAAAACTGAGTTTAATATTTATCTAAATTACAGAAAACCTTCACTCAAACAATTTTTAATTATGTGTGGCACCCTATAATGATTGGTCCTCATGCATTGTCACATGACCGATGACCAGCAGGTAATCAGGAAGTGATAAAGAGCACTGGTCTAAACAGAGTTCCTTGACTTTTGCTGCACACACCATGTTGGATGGACTCTCCCTCTCATGCAGGTAGGCAAACTGATTACTGCACTGTTTTCTTTGGCAGCGTTTGTAACGAGCACTCAGGTTGATTTTATGACTTTGATCTACTAGTGTGATAGCCAGATGCAAGTGTTCAGTCCTTCATGGAGGAAATAAACACAGACTGATGGTACTGCTTGTAGCAGTTTAATCCTTACTGTGCAGCACTGAATGGCTTTTACTTGTGCCATCTATTTGTTTGTGTTTTGCTTATGTGACTGCTTTTTTGGGTGCTGATTATGCTTATATGCCATGTTTAACTAAGGGTTTAAGGATTCCTCCTGCCCCTTAGCAGGAGGTGGCTTTGTCAGGTAATGACAGGAAGGCCTATTCTCTGTATCAGGTACCAGACAGGGTACATCCCAGGGTGTCTCTGTCATTTCCCCGCTCCTTGATTCTTGCTTGAACCGAAAGTCGTTATGGTGTGCCATCTTTAATGCCTTCCAAACTCTCTAATTTGTGCTCTGAAGAGCAAGCAGGGATCTCTAAGGAGCAATGAGCCAGGATACACGAGAGCAATCTTCACTTGAGTCTTTAATTGGCCAACACGCCCCTGTATTTGATCGATTGGACGCTGCAGCTGATCGAACTGATCTGAGTTTCATACTGGAATGAATACAAATAAGAGATTAAACTCAAGCGTATTACTCCTAAGTTTTGTGTTTGATATTTTTTTCTGAGTAAACTGTTGGTCTGAACAACATAAGACAGACAATTTTTGTCATTTATTAGGAAGATTTTTCTTTTTACAATCTGTTATTTACCCCGTTAACATTTATTACGGTGGCACTTACAGTCAGAGAGAGTGTGTGTCTGCTAGGAATAAACACTTTTTATATTATTTATCATTATTTCAATTCACTCACATGTGAGGCTGAGCCCTCCTGAGTGTTGGGTTGATTAGTTGCATAATTTCAATTTTCCCTGAAACATTTAGCCTGTTAAATAATTTTCAGTGTTCAAAAGACACCGTAATCACATTCTGGGTTATTAAATAATAAATTTACAATCAGAATATCAGTAAATACAGATGAAAATAGTGAATACATAATATTAAGGTATTCTGTATCTCTAAACAGGAGAGAGTGCATACATACTATGAATACAGAACACAGATATTCATGAGCAGGTGTTTGTTTAGCAAAGAGAAAATAGCCTACTGTTGCTCTGGCAATGAGAACTTTGTGCCCTTATTAGTATGAGCACAGTGCACACGTGTGCAGACACAAACTTCATCAGCTGTTCAAGCCGACTGACAGCTGATCCAGGTGTTATCAGAAACAGACGTTGCTTCACGTGACGCTTCAGAGGAAATGAGGTCTCATTTCTCCAGAGACATATTTCCTCATTTCCTCTCTCCTTGCATGGTTTTCTTACGTCTCTTTATGCGTCCCTGGTGGGAGGGACTTTGATGCAAGTGAGGGAAACATAATGCAATATAAGAGACTTGGGGTGCACCCATAGTGTCGGGAGCTCTTGTGAAGTTCGAAGGTCAATAGTCACACAAAAAAGGAGCAAAGAAGCCCAAGCCCTTTTATTTCAGTCTTACCCAAACTAAAAGAGTCAACTGGGAGCCGCATGTGTCCTATGGATTTTCCAGAAGCCTAAATTGATCAGAAAATTACGTCAAACAGCTTGTGAGGCAAAGTTATCTGCTCTGAAACTAAAAAGCTGCAGGAAGTCCACAAGTCTGACAGGACACGACTGAATTTTGTTTCTTACAGGAGAAAAACGAGAGCAGGGATGAATTAAAGACATAGTTTTGTCAGTATTTCACTTTACAAAACAGCTAAATAATTTCATTTTGATAATAAGAATCGTTTTTAAAAGGCATTTATATAACAACAGCATAATAAGTGTGCTCATTAACTATACAGTCCAGAGTTAGAGTTAACTGAGGCAGCTTATTTGGGTCATATGAATCTCTGTTTGGATTCAAGGTGCCTTATAATGGAACATTGTAAGACGACTGCTTACAACCATGACTACCCTAAAAGCTAAACCCTGTACTCCCAGCTTAAAACTCTCTGCAAGTACCATCCTACTGCCTTTGAAAGTTTTATGCATTTCACGTGTAAACAAGGTATGAAGTCTATGCACAAAAAATAAGAAAAAAAAGCCACAAGTGCAAAAAAAAACATCTTTCCAAAAAAGACTTATTAATAATTAATTATATCCATGTTTTTTTGCCTGGGAACCTATCAGTATTCTGAGTCTTAGATGGGTCCTCCCAAAGGTTAGGGAGATGGAGGTTTGGAAAGAAAGAGTAAGAAAAGCTTCAAGTTCAAATCTGCGACAGTCAGATTTTGCTCTCAATGCTTCAAAGTAAGAGGTGACCCTTAAAATGCAGAGGAGCAACAGCTATTTCCTTTCGTTTATTTATTTTTTCAAAGAACGCCAAAGTGAAATTGGTTGTGTAATTCACAACAAAGACTTCTCTCAAAGGAAACTGGCGCATTGCTTTGTGTTTCTGCTGCTGCTTTAATGTTTGCAAAATGGTGGCGTTTGTCGGTGCATGGCCTCAAATGGAAAATAATTCTCGAGTGCAATTAAAAATGATGCAACCAACCTGTGAATTAAGTACCTGTTAGAGGCTTGTCGTGCCTTCAAATTAAGTCGTGTTCGCTTTGTTAACAAGAACAAAAAGAACTTCTTGGATTCCTGAAAATGTAAACGCTCTGCATTAGTGGTTTATCAAGGTATTTAGTCATTGTCTCTTTCGTTTAGAAGAGTTCTTGTGATGGATGGCAATGAGAATTCTTCCAGTTGTGTGAGAGGTTTCCTCCGTCTTGAGCTACCTTTTAGAGAAAGCAGCAAAGTCTCTGTGGTGACAGCTGGGAGAGGAACATGAGCAGGGTCTTTGCTGCCAGGCTTACTGGCTATGTCAGCAACCCTGGACTGATGAGAGGCGCTCTCACAGAGCTGCCTGAACTCTCAGTAAAGATTCAGAGTAAAACACATTTTCTGTTGCTCACACATCCATCATGGTGAAAAAGCTGAAGAATATTTAAAATGGAAGAGGAGAAAGTTTCAACCAAACTACTTTAGAAAGCCCCTGAGAAAAAGGAGGTCAAGGGCAAACCCCAACTAAGACTTTAACTTAGATGTGCCTGTAAATGTTGGTAACTTCTGCAGCAACTTTAGGATATATTGATATGAATATTACATTAGCTACTAGCATCAACATCACCACATTCAGTTCTCACTAAATAAAATGCCTGTAGGATTATGTACACAAAATATTTCCCGTATGAATATCGCATTTCAGTTGGCAAGAACTGAATGTTCATGTGCTACATTACAAAGAGACTGACGATAATGGCTTCAAAGAACACAAAGGTTGTGTGGGAGAGTGGTGCTAAAAATATCTCCAACCCTTTAATGATCTGAGATCAATGGCTGTACTCACTGATCAAGTCATCTTTGTTCTCGCAGACTAAGCTGCATCATGTTCCTCAATCACAATGAGAGTACAGAAATACAGCACAGAATTAAAGATTTGCCTCTTAAAAAATATCCGAGAGAGCCCCACTAGAAGAACATAGCCATCACCTTTGGGACACACTCTTTGTCCATTTCCTGTGGATATGGTCAATGCCAGCAATCAGCTGCTGGAGCATACTCAGCTTCTGCTTGTGCTTTTGTTTCCTATACAAGAAGCAGACAAAAGCATCAAACAGTGGCAGAAATATATAGGGCAGATGCTATTAGCATGCAGGTTTCCATAGCCAACAATGCTATTTGCAGCCATGGTGGAAATGCCAATGTGGCTATTTACACCCGGGTGTATAGCATCATGGCAGAGGCACGCACCAGAGTGTCCATAGCCAACAATACTATTTGCAGCCATGATGTGAATAGAGAGTGTGGCTATTTACACCTGAGTGTACATATTCGTTGGCGTTGAAATATGACATCAACACAAACGTGTTTATTCAGCTATTCTGCTGAGGTTTCTGTACACAATGTGCATTCAGCAGCTTTATACATCCTACAAACAGAAAATACTAAGACGAATAAGTCTACAGTTGATAAGCTAGTGTCGACACACACAAGACTTGACCCCAGGCTCCCGCTTGAAAGTCCTGTGCTCCCACATCTTTATTCTTTATTCAGGGTCTGGTCTTCAGTAAGGGTGGCGTAAAGCTTCTCATGCAGGCATCTCTGCTCAACACATTCTCCCTCCAACTGGCATTGGTTGTTGACATTCTGGGACACCATGTCAAGTTCTCCTCTTTCAAGATACACTTCCGTTTTCACAGGAAATTTAACGTTAACATAGTCTCTTTCAACATAAACGCGCTATGTCGGTACAACAATGCAAATTGACGTTTCTTTTCCTCCAACAACAAACACAAATGGTTGGTTTAGGAAAAAAGAACAGGGTTTGGCTTTAGAATCTTTCAGGGTGCGAACACCGCTCTCTTGGGCGAAAGCCAGTGTTTGTTGGGTCCATCTACTACTTCTCCCACCCACCCCACTTGGACTTTCACTGCCTTAACTTTCGTCCTTGTCCTGCTGCGTTTACCCTCGACGCCACCGGGCGCCATGAAGCTATAACAGCAACCAGCAATCATGCTGACGTTAAAGGGCGCCTTTTTCTGTTGGTTTCTGACGCTGCAAGTCACTGCCCAAGCATTGTATTTCAACAACTTTGGAGTGAGACTGTGCTCGTCTGGTTTCATGATGGTGTCTATCAACAACGTGTGTTATCTGTGAATAAAGGTGCGCAGGTTTTCTTTAGGCACAGATATTTTTAAGTACTGGATCAGGCTGTATGCCAGTCTGTCCTCCACACTGTCCCTCATAGAGCAGTGAGGGACAAGACGGGAAGCTCTGTTTTGACTGAGCTGGATTTTATTAATGTCTTGTTTCGAGGCACTAGACCAGGTTGATGGACAGTAGTCCAGGTGTGATAAGGCTAAAGACTGTACTCCTTGCTTAAATGCCATCTCTGTTCAAAAATAAGTACACTTTTTGATAACTGAAATGCCTCTACTCATTTTAGCAACCGTGTTATTAATGTGAGCTGACCATGAAAGTGTTCCCTAAAGTGTGACCCCCCAAAATTTGGCCTCTTTAACCTGCTCAGTAGCTACAGCATGCAAAGAGATGCACAGCTCTTGGTGTGTCCTTAAAGCATGCCTGGAGCCAAATATCAGACCTTTTGTTTTTGAGATATTCAATTTTCCTCCGCACATAGACTTTGTTGCTATTAATACAACATCACCTGACTTTCTGGTGGCAGATTTGTTTTATTTTTGTTTGGTTTTTTGTCATACATTTACCAGTTTAATCTCTTAGAATATCCAAGACTGGCTAGTAGTAAATCTAACCATGACATCTTTGCCCTAACTGCCTCTGACCTTGATGCATCAACACTAGCCAGTGCAGTAAGATCCATAATAATGTGTCAAATAGATGGATATAAATAGCCAATAGGTGCAGTGTGACTATTCTCACCCGCGTGTAATCAGACACGTCATATGTAACATCTATGAAATTCAACAATGATAATATTTTCATGGGAGTAAAGGAAACCTTGAAACACCATTGTTGAAATAATGCAGCCACACACAACTACACAAACCTTGCTATTCCTTTGAGAGTGTAGATTAACAGTATCTAGCTCTGATGTACTCTCTGTCTAACAAACAAGTGCAGCACTGGCAGCTACTGCTGGTAAGGATTTAAAAGCCCTCCATGGCACCATGTAATTACACTGAATATTATGTGTCATCCTAACTCCAGCATTAAAAGCATGTCAGGAATCACCCTGTGCAGTTATAAAACTATTAACGCTCATTTGAATGTCTCTTCATCCCTCCTTCCCACCCTCTTTCACTTTTTTTTAAACCTCCCCCATCCCATAATCCTTTCTTATCTCTCTTTAGTTCATCACTCCTTGCATGGTCTCCTCGTGTGCATTCGCTTGTTGAGCAAAGTGCAGCTAATGGGAAATCCATGCCTTCAATCAGTTTGTCTGTTTTCATCCTGTTTTTATGCCGTCGACGGATTGGCAGAACATTTTGTACAGACATTCATGGTTCTAAGATGATGTGTCCTTATGACATTTTCATCTTGCGCCATCATAATTTGTGTTTAATGCTAATTTGTAAATGTTAACATGCATGTTGTTAACTCTGTTTTCTTGTCTATTAGTTTTCCATCTAAACTGGAAAGAGGAATGTGTCAAGTTATGTGGACTGACATCTGCTTGTGATCACCTTATGCCTTCATTTCAGCAGTATTATGATTGATCATACGGCGTAATAGACAGAGCTGGAGGAAAATAAGAGACTGCTGTTTACCAGCAGAGCTTATTAGATCTCCCGCGCAGCTCTGGGGTCAGATGGTCATCTTATTGTCGTTTGGTGATCAGTCAGAATGTCTTTACATTTGTGTTTCATCATGTGTTTATATCAGAAGTTGTCTGAGTGTCTCCATTCAGTACATAATGCATGTTTATCAAGAGCTGCTCAAACTTTAGTTTACACAGATTACAATGAACCAGTTCTTCTTCATTGTTCAGAACTGTTGAGTTCACGGTCCCAAAAAGATGAAGTACTTTTACATAAAGTTTTTTTTCCCCAACAAAATAAAATCTTGTGATTATATTTCACAAGACCGTGTTGTTTCAAATTCATTTGGCCTTCATTGGAACTTGTTTTTTCAGCCCCGACGAGCACAATTTGCATAAAAATATGAGATTTTTTTTCTCTGTTGGAATCTGTACTGATTTGTTCCTAAAACTCCCACATTTATTCATATGAAGTGGCTTCACAGGTTTACAGGTAGCTGTATTTTCTGAATTTTCAGTCAGAATTGTGTCAAAGTCTGTATCCTAGTGACGCATGGGTCAGGGTGCCCAACCTACAAACATATGCATTTATCATGCATAATCATATCATATAATCATATCTTTAATCATTACAGATGTTTAATTTTTACTTGACTTCAATATAAACATAGTTTCTCTGCAGTGTTCTATGTATTTCTTGGTTTTTATTGGATTATTTTTCACTGACTTTTCATTGTGCTTCTTGTTGTCATTTATCTTTCGTTGTATTTTTCTTTCTGTATTATGTCAGTATCGTCCTTTTGTCTACTTTTCTCTGTTATTTTGTCTGTTTTTCTTCTTAAGTTGAGGAGAGGTCCATTAGTATAAGCCCATGGCTGTTTGACCTCCCCTGACACTTGTTTTTTTCCTTTTTAGTATTTGGGTCTTGTGCAGTTTTGTGTGTGTGCAAATTTTTAAAAAATGCAGCAATAACAACCACTGCTAACGACAACTTACTTTCCACTGGCTCAGTAAATGTAACAATTTAAAATGTGTTTTATAAAGTACAAACATAGGAAGACAGCAAGTACTCACCCGTCTTTTAAGTGGTTACCCTTAAGTATGATCTTGAGCGGCACAGCTGATATCCTTTGTGGTTTGTTGGATGGAGTCAGTGTGAACAGAGAGATGTTTGCTTTTGACCACAGAGATTTAAAATATGTTAATTTAAACAGGCAGATGATGGAAAGCTTAAGTGCAACAGCGCTGATGATAAAACTGCTTGCTGTGTGAGAGAGAGAGGCAGGAAAAGTGTAAGAGAAGGTGGATGGAAAACAATTGTACAATGTGTCTGTAGGTTATTGATAACTTACTCAAAATACATCTTTGTCACTTAATAAACCGATCACCCGAAACCCTTAATATTTTCTTACAAGCTTACCTGAACTTGCCAACCCGTGGGTCAGTCCACAGGCTGTGGTCGACCCACGCATCGCTGCTGTACCCATTGAAATAATGTTCACCTCCTGTTAAAATGTGTTGTGCCCCCCTTCATGATTATGTTAAGACAAAGGTTTGGTTAGATTTAGGTAAGGGAATAAGACAGATATTGATGGGAAAGCTGTCCTCAACACAACACTGGCATGCTGGGTGCTTTAGGTCAGGGGAACAGGAGCCAATGGCATCAATGTCTTTGTCATCCAGGAACTGCCCACACTCTCTGGCCACATGAAGCCAGGCAAAGTCCTGCACCAGGCAGAACCCAGGGCCTACTGCAACAGTATAAGGTCTGACAGTTGCTCTGAGGATTTCATCCTGGTACCTAACAGCAGTACTGTTGGCTTTGACATGGAGGTCTGTGCGACCTTACAATGATATGCCTCTCAGACCATCACTGACCCTCCGCCAAACCGGTCATGCTGGATGATGTTACAGGCAACATATCATTTCATGCCTGTCACATGTGCTCAGTGTGAACCTGCTCTCATCTGTGAAGAGAACAGGGCGCCAATTGCGGACCTGCCAATTCTGGTGTTAGCTGGTTAACACCAATCAAGCTGCACGGTGCTGAGCTGTGAGCACAGGTCCCACTAGAGGACGTGGGGCCCTCATGTCACTCTCATGGAGTCTGTTTCTGACAGTGTGGTCAGAAACATGCACACCAGTAGCCTGCTGGAGGTCATTTTGTAGGGCTCTGGCAGTGCTCCTCCTGTTCCTCCTCGCACGAAGGAGCAGATACCGGTCCTGCTGCTGGGTTGATGCCCTTCTATGGCCCAGTCCAGCTCTCCTCGTGTAATGATCGGTCTCCTGGTATTTCCTCCATGCTCTTGAGACTGTGCTGGGAGACACAGCAAATCATACATCTGTATGGCACATGCTCATGTTGCCAGTAGTGACAAGGACACTAGCAGAAGACAAAACTAGAGAAGAATCAGTCAGGAAGGATAAGGAGAGAGCAACTGTCTGTGGACACCACATGTAAAACCATTCCCTTTTAAAGGTTGTCTTGCTTTTGCCTCTTCATCGCACCTGTTGTCACTTTCATTTGCACCAAAGCAGCTGAAACTGATTCACAATCACTTGTACTTCCTAAATAGAGGCATTGATATCCCTGAAGTGTAACTGACTTGGTGTTATACTTTGACGATTAAGTAATTATGTTAGAATGCTGCTGTTAGTTTGAACCACTGCTGCACCTGAGTGCAGCCTCACAGAGCCACTGATACAGTACGGCCATAGACTCTTAGTCATGTTTCAGTCTCACCAGTGCCGACAGTGGCTGACTGGGACTTGACCTTGCTCAGCCACTCTCTCTTATGTGACCTAACATTACAGTTTCTCTGTTTTCAGCTCAGTGAACCATTACCTAATGTACTCTGAGTTAACACTTTATTCTATTGTTTTTCAGAGCAAGCGATAACATGTGCTCACACATCTAAATAAATAACCATCAACGTGTTTTTCCCTCTAATGTGTGAATGTCTCCAGGTAAGCATTCAAGGCGTTGCTTTTCCACCATAACAGCAGACCTGTTAACTACTTGGGATGCAAGTCAGGAACACAGTTTTAAAATAAATTGAATAAGAAATGTGCAACCACAGATACCTAGAACAGTGAAAGTGAATTTCCCAATACACAGGCAACAATTATTGCTCCATACAGCTGTGTCACTTCATTCATACTAATTATAATAAGCAAGAATAGCAGCTTCAATTATACAGCTCTACACCATCTTAAAGATAATTGCCATGTATTTTTATTGTAATTACCTCTGATAATCACAGAAGAGTCCCGCTGCTGCTGACAACGGTGCAACAATGGTATTAACTGCGCGGCGGCGGCAGTGCTTGAATACAAATATGTCATGAAATAGAGCTGAGGTGTCCTAACAACATCACACAAATGAGCGACGCTCATTCACATGGCTCCTCTAACCAATCAGGCTCATTAAAAACCTGTTGGAAAGGTCCTCTGCATTTTTAATGCAGAGTGAGCATTCAGGATTCTGCCAGATGTTTTATTCATTGTGCTTAAATATAAATGGCATGTAATGAATGTTGAATGTGTTTTTAGACGTATTTTCTCTGTTGATTATGCAAAAGTAATGCGTGTGTGTCCTTTGCTACATTTGAGTGAGTTTGGTGTGTATGCACGTGTGTTCCTGTCTGTGTTTATGCAGGGCAGCATCACAGATTAGCATTGCGTAGATACGGTGTAGTAAGGAATGAAGAAATTCATATACTCTGTATGCGTGTGTGCCTGCACGTGTTTCTGTGTCAGGTTTCTACTAGAGTGGCTGCTTTTCAAATTATGAACCACTGCACTGGTATTAGCATTAGTAATGGCACTAGTAGTCATAATTCATTTAGCAGAATGACTTTCTTAGAATTTCTCTTGATATTACCCAAAGCCTCTCTAATACTCAGTCCTGTTTATCACTGTCAATGTTACATAATTATTTTTTCTGCTTTTTATTGTTAGCTTGCCATTTTCCAAAAAAATTGACTGGTGAAAACTATATTAAAAAGACTAACAAGCATGCTTTTAGCATTAATGTTGGCGATCAGGCACAAGCCAGGGGCAGAGCCGGGGGTGGCCTCTGGGCACCAGCCCCAAAAGTTCTCTCAAAAGCCCTGAACGTATGCTATTCCTTGGATAAATCAAATGAAATCTGAATAAATATTCGGCTCATATCCTAATCTTCAGTTCAGAGTATTGAAGACCACATTTCCGAGGCATTGTTGGGGATTCTTGATTTGCAATAGGACCAGCTCAGATCATTACGGCATGGATTTAAATGTAGCGGATGGATCTGCTAAGATTCTACCCTACTTATTATCAAGGCATTTTTTAATTGATTGGGATCCGATCCTTTGTTTCCCCTGCTGTGGCAAAACAGCGCACAACATAAACAACAGCAAAACACAGCATGAGACTGTTTATTTATGTAATTTTCCTAATTTATGCACTGGTTTCACTTCAGCTCAGCGTGTGAGTGTCATGATCCTGGCTTTTTGTTAATATTATGTTATCTTGTGGACTTTGTTTTGGGGTTTTCTGTTTGGGTTCCTTGTTTTGTTATTAATTCATGTTGAATTTGTTTCCTGTTTTACTTTGTAGATTTTCTTCTCATGTCATGTCTAGTTTTACTTCCTGTCTGCACGTGTATTCCCGCCTGTTTTCTGTCACACCTGTCTTGTTATTCCGTCCCTGTTCCCAGAGTCTTACCTTCACACCTGTTCTGTATTAGTCTTGTTTGCTCCACCCTAGTGTTCCCCGCCACACCCTCGCTGTTAGCCAATCTGTATTTCCCTAATTTTTGCCCATGTCCACCTACTCCAGCTGTGTCTCGCTCCTGTAATTAGTGTTCTGTGTATATATACACCTGTGTGTTTTCTTTTGTCTCTTGTCAGTTTGTCTGTGGTCATGGTGTTGTTCTTGCCGATCTCTCCTGTTCTGTTTTTGGATTTCTTCCTCTGTTCATTGTGCTTCCCTGGTTTGTTTGAGTTTAGTTTTGGCTCTCCTTTCTTTTGGATTTTGTGTTTTGTTGCCTGCCTGTTGTGAAGATTTTTTTTTTTTATCAGCAATAAAGTTCGCTTTTTATTAACCTTCAACCTGCCTCCTGCTCTGCATGTGGGTCCTTCCTGAACTGATATATGACAGCGAGAGTATCTTAGGTTGTGCTTGTTTGTTATTTGTTGTGCACGGTGTTTCACCATGGACACTCCATGGTGCCACTGCAAGTGCAACAAAAGCTCAGTGAGCAAACGGCTTATAAGAATAGACTACTTTGTTAATGTAATCCACACAAAAGATGCACAGAACACAAAAGTAAGACACTCAACACAACACTGTCCATTCAAGTAACTCATGCAAAGGCTGAGAGGGTTTGTTATTTTACACTTTATCTTAATTAGAATATAAATAATAATGATAATAAATTAAGGAACAGCTTGAATGCAGGCATTATTGTCTTAATTAATTGCAGAGCTATTCATTGTCAGCATACACTGGATTGATTATAATAATGTTAAGGTGTTTGAAGTGTGCGCTGCAGATGTATCATTTAGGAAAACAAAAGTACCAGACTGGGACTCTGTATTGGCAGATGCTCGATATTAAATGCCTCAGAGGGGCATTGGGGCAGAAAAACTTGAGATATCCCTATATATTAACTTAAAAAGAGTAACATTTGACAACGTTTGCCTCTTTTACATGGGAAGAGTGATAATGCTTCATCCTCAACATTTGTTGTGTTAGGGTTTTGAATGATGGAGAAAGCTGGAGAACATTTACGCTGGGTTTACACTACACAATATTTTTGTCCGTTTCTGCAGTCACTGTCAGATTAGGCGATTGGGGGGGTCTAAAATCATGCTGTGACTTGGCCTACAGACATGGTAGACTACACGCTACCACACGCCTATCATGTTTTTGCCCAAATCATGCACACATATTTCAGCATTGTATTATCTTAAAAGGCTTGAAATACAGTGCATGTAGCTGCTGTAAATGGGAAAAGAAATCTCCCTTTGGGGACCCCCCCCTAGGTTTGGTCTAAGCCCTGAATGTTTACAACATTTGGCTCCGCCCCTGGCACAGGCTGACCATCCACAGTCACAGAAATGACCAACTGGGCTTGTCAACTGTGAACCAGTAGTGGGTGTACCTAGCCCAGTATCATGTGTACTGTATGCTGAGTGCAAAAGAATCAGACAGTATCTAACATTCATGCAGGAATTCAACTCGGAATTTCAACTCGGAATTTAGTTTTCTAACCACAACCTTAGTTTTTTTTACAATACCCACAATCTTTGCCCAACCTTAAAGTCCAACTAAAATAAAATGTACCCTTTTTTTCCCTAAAAGAATAATGTCAAGGTGTATTTTTATCAGCCGGCTGGAGAAATGTGTCGGCATCTGTGTTTGACTGACAGCAGCTGGCAGTTCTTCTCTTGTGATACAGTAAGGCTGGTCTGCCAACACTGGTATGAAACAGCAAAAGGTCCCATGTGGTCAGTAGAGGGAACAGTAGAACAGTAATATGGTGCATAATGTCCAGGTATCATTTTCTAGGAGTTCCAGCAAGTCTGTGTGCATTTCAATTCTTTGCAGCTGGCTGTGGTGGCAAGAAAAAGTATTTAATAAGGCACTTTTTATATGACAACCCTCACTGTGCCTGCAGTTACGTTTTGAGAGAATAAAAGCATCAACCCTTCTGAACTCCTCGGCTTCCTACTTTTCTGAAATAACATTTGGTGAACTCCCTGGTGGATGTGAGAGATGATGAGGATCACAAAAGGGATGAACGAAAGCGAGGGGGGCTACAGTATGATTCAGCACGCTGCGTGTGGGTGTTTGTGTGTGTGGTTGGAGACCTGTTCACCCCCGGCTTCAGTGACATTATTGTTCTGCAGTGATCCATCAGATCTGGAGGCCAAATAACTGCAGTCACACTCTGTCAATGCCAACACAGTCACTTTATTATCGCCACAGAATATCACCAAGCACATAAAAAAACACATACACAAACATATATCAGGAACTCGGAGCTGTTAACTCAAGCATAGCAATGTCAGACCTCGGCTCAGCCTCTAAACAACCCGGGCTTATGAACACCCAGCCCAGACTAATCACCAAAAGGCATTCACATACCCAGGAGCTTTGCTTGAAACCTTGTTTATGTTTAGCCAGTAGCAGCTGTTGTTGTTACAGCGATGCACTCGGAGGCCATTAGCAAAGCCAAGCACATAATTGTACCTGTGAGATCCTTAACAAGTAACGGAATCTCTACTGTCTCTACGGACTAAGAAAACACTAGATCAATACTACATAGCTTAACATATCCACTAGCACCACTCTGTATGACAACCTCTTTGATGCCCCTAGAAGCCTAACTACTCACATCACAGCCAGTGTTCTGCGGATATCTGTTCACTGGAGTGCTTTTCATGTCAAACCCTTGGGCAAATTGTCATGCCGTAATAACATAATACACATTAAAAGTAATTTCAGCCACGAGCAGGATGTAATGATGTGGGCATTAGTCTCTTTGCCACCAGGGAGCTACGAGCAGACATACAGTGTGTGAAAGTAACCTTGGCTTAGAATCAGAGGCACCTGAATGTTAGTTAAGGTTTCATTTATAGTGGTTTTTGTGTCACTACGACATCTTTTGCATATTTTATTTCCTGCCAAGCTGTAATACTTATGGGCCTAAACTGTCACACTTGTTATGCAGTGTTTGATTAAATGACACACTGAGATAAACGTACACAACACGTTTAATTGGATCTGCTTTCTACCCAAAAAGGGTGAGAAAAAAAACTGTTGACAGAAGCTCTGTGAATTGGCCCGAGCAACTGTATTTGTATTTAATAGGACGCCTGTTAGTTGATGCATATACAGCCGCTATTCTTCCTAGGGTTCACACATAAATGTAGCCCGATAAAAAACAATAGACTACAACAAACAAAACACTGTATGAAAGTACAGTTTCTCACACTCATATCAGCTATTACACGTTCATTCATTCATTCTCTGTAACTCTCTTCTCCTGTTAGGGGTTGCAATGGGGGCTGGAGCCTATCCCAGCTGACATTGGGTGAGAGGCAGGGTTCACCCTGAACGGGTCACCAGACTATCACAGGGCTGACACATAGAGACAGACAACCATTCACACTCACATTCACACCTACGGACAATTTAGAGTCACCAATTAACCTGCATGTCTTTGGACTGTGGGAGGAAGCTGGAGCACCCAGAGAAAAAATCCCAGTATCCCAGAATCCCTGTGTCAGTGTGGGTTTTCTGTGGGTACTCCGGCTTCCTCCCACAGTCCAAAGACATGCAGGTTAGGTTGGTTGTAGACTCTAAGTTGGCCGTAGGTGTTAATGTGAGTGTGAATGGTTGTCTGTCTCTATGTGTCAGCCCTGTGATAGTCTGGAGACCTGTCCAGGGTGTACCCTGCCTCTCCTCCATTGTCAGCTGGGATAGGCTCCACCCCTCGGTAACCCCCATCAGGATAAGCAGTTACGAAAAATGAATGAAAACAGTCACACTTTTAAACTAGCTCTGTCAGGTCATGATCAGACACATTTCATTTTGTCACCTTTACTATTTTTGATCATCTTTTTGTTCAAACAAGTCGAGACGCACACATAAACAATGACAAGAAGATGATGCAATCACATTCTCCAAATATAGAACATCTGCTCTCTACCTGCCATCACCCTGTCAGAGATAAAGATAAAACATTGTCGTCAGTCAGTGACTTTCTTCTCTTACAGTAAACTTTCTCTCTGCTATAATTACACATTCACTGAAACACACGTCACCTCTGACCCCCCCGCAATTCACTGCTGAGCAGTAACAACAAAAATCCTCCTGACACCAGTAACATCTCAAATACATTTAAAATAACCCAAACACTAAGGCAGTTTTTATTTTAAAGCAAGTCCAGTTTCATAAAATCCAAATATCACAAAATATCCCTTCATGCAAATTCACGTAAGTACTGTATTACACATGTGTAGTTGTGCTTTTTAAATCTCTTTTTAAAGAGTCTTTTTGCGCTGGTCTGCTCAGGGCTGTTCAGCATGTTTGAACAGAAACGCTCAGAGAAAAAGGTTTTTGTATGTTAATGCGAATGATGATTTGCATTAAAATCAGTTCCCAAATATTTGAGAGTTTTTCCTTCCCTTTCACACGCTGCACTTAACTTTTATGATTCTGCCTTTATTGGATTTTCCTTTTTATTTTATTTTTTTTTATCATTTTCTTTCATGCATTTTTTATACGTGCAGTCAAGTAAACTAATACACTCACAACAGGCCACTGCTGCCACATCCTCTGAGCTCATTTGGTGCTTTCTATCTGATAGCATTAATCCCACATGGGTTATCATTCTGTGAAACTTCCTCTGGCTAAGGGCTGCTGATGATCATTGTTTGTGTGTGTTTAGGTGTGTGCGGTTGTGTGTGTCTGTTTGTTTTTGCCTGTTTAAGTCCGTGCAAAGCATGTGCGTTGATTTGCATATGTGCATGTGCAGGCTTAGCATATGAAGTACGTATGTGTTCGTTTTCTGAAAGCTTATATCCACTCTGTTTGTGTGTCAGCATTACTTCATGTATATGGAAGTGTGAGATACACACAGTTTATTGAATATGGCTACGGGACACAAATTGGAACTGGAATCCCTCCAGAATCACTGAGTCTGATAATGGACGTGTGCAGAGAGAAATTGGCTGTGGACTGTTGATTTCAGTTCTCTGAGCTACTTTAGTCATTTTTATGCTGCTATGGAACACAAATACATGTAACAGGCCAAGGATCCATACAGCTGCAGTATATGGAGGCTGTGCTGAAAGATTAATTTTATGACATGTTAAGAATTGAGGGTTTTTAAAGGTCTTTGTTGCTCGCGTGGGAATTGTGTGTATGGATGGATAATTTTATTCTGTACAGCCAATTTATTGTGTCTCCTGGTATTCAGTGTGCGTGTGTGTGTGTGTGTGTGTCGTAATCACAATCACATATTGTAACGCTTGACTGAGCCGTGCCGCTAACAGGCCATGTCTACATTAACACAGATAAATCTGGGAACAAAAATTTTCCTCTCCGTCAGTTTTTGGCTCCATTCACACTGCTGGAATTTTCCCAAACCCAATCTACACAGATAATAATATATAGCACATCACCAGATTAAATTCATACACACACACACTCACACAAACACACACACACACACACTAGGATTACTGCTCTGTGGTTGTATACCTTTGCAAACCAGTCACATTTCTCTTACAGTTTACATCCATGTCTGTGAAAACTTTGATGGAAATTCCTTTTAAGGTGTTTGTAAGACATCAGGTTCAAGTGAATGTGATGGGTGTGAGGTCACACTGACTTTGACCTTTGACCACCAAAATCTAATCAATTTGTCGTTGAGTCCAAGTGGACGTTTGTGCCAAATTTGAAGGAAATTCCCTCAATGTCCATCCATCCATCCATCCATCCATCCATCCATCCATCCATCCATCCATCCATTTTCATTCGCTTACCCGGGGCGGATTGTGGGGGCAGCAGGCCAAGCAAAGCACCCAAGATGTCCTTCTAGCCAGCAACGCTTTCCAGCTCCTCCTGAGGGACCCCAAGGCATCCCAGGCCAGATGAGATATGTAATCCCTCCAGCGTGTTCTGGGTCTGCCCCGCAGCCTCCTAACACCTCTAACGGGAGGCGCCCAGGAGGATCCTGATCAGATGCCCGAACCACCTCACCTGACCACTGCCAATGCGAAGGAAGGAGCAGCAGCTCTGCTCCGACCTCCCTTCGGATGTCCGAGCTCCTTACCCTATCTCTAAGGCTGAGCCCAGCCACCCCACGGAGGAAACTCATTTCGGCCTCTTGTGTCCGTGACCTCATTCCTTTGGTCACAACCCAGAGCTCATGACCATAGGTGAAGGGTGGGACAACAACGGTCTGGGGCATCGTGTTCAGAAGAATGAGACAAGGTCACAGTGACCTTAACCTCAGTTCATCCTGGACTCAAAGTGGACTTTTCTGCAGAAGTTGAAGAAATTCCCTCAAGGCGATCTTAAGATATCACGCTCACAAGAATGGGATGGACAGATGGATGGAAAGACAGATGGATGGATGGACAACCCATAAACATAATGCTTCTGGCTACAGCTAATGCCAGCGCAAACATATAAAAACCTGGAATAACACCTATTACAGCCATTAAATTAAGTTGCTGATGTGTGAACTCCATAATAAATAGGCTTACCTGATGGCTAGCTATGGTCCACCTGTGTTATATTTATTGGCATTAATAGGGGTAAAAACAATTTAAAACAAACAAAAAAAAAAAAAGTGAAATTAACGCCTTAACTTGAAAAGATACAGAAAGTGTACTTGTAGTCTAGTTATTATTGGTGTGTAGCAGAGGTGTGACAAAGTCATTGTTTTGAAAGTCCCAGGTTAGTCTCAAGTTTTTGCTCTCAAATCCAAAGTTGAGACAAGCAAGTCCCAAGTCCTGTGCTTTGAGTCTCGAGTTCTAAACAAGTCATATTGCACTCTTCACTAGATGTAATGCCACTGGTTTTTCCAACTTGAGAACTGGTTAGTTCTACATGGTTCTCTCCTGCAACTTGATTGGATGCTGTCTGACTGGTTCAAACAAAGTGGATGACCTGGGGCATCAAGTGTCGACTCGCTGGGACTGAATAGTGTTAATGTTAGCTGACTCAGGAAATGACAGGAAATTAATTGATTTGTGGCATACTTTTTACATAACATACTTAATAACCTTTGTGCTTCAAGCAAGGTTTTCAAGTCAAAAGGCTCAAGTTCAAGTGAAGTCACAAGTCACTGGCATTAAAGTCTTTTTTGATTTTGTCAAGTTGAGTCTAAAGCCATCAAATATGATGTCTTCCTTGTAACATTTGAGAATGACAATGTACTGTAAGACTCTGCCATAGTATCAAATCCAGTTTTAATAAAATCAGGTCAATATTAAAAGTCAACTTTAGAAATAATCAAATGATTCGTGTAGAAAGTCGTCATTATGTAGATTTACAGATATCTAAGAACTAGTCTTACTGTACAACCAGCAGCAATGAAAGGCAAATATATTTTTATATAGCACATTTCATACCCAGAGGCAACCCAAACAGATTACAGATTACACAGGTAACAGCACAAGAAACCAATAAAAACAATAAAAGCAAGCAAACAAAAGCACAGAGCAAAACCAATAAAAACACAATAAAACAAACAAGTACATCTGAGAAGAAAATGAATTAAAAGCAATAGTAAACAGGTCTCCTGCTTGGATTGGAAAGATGTTAGCTCTTAGCTCTTCTTGCTATTTTTTTTTTCTACATTTGAGCAGCATCGAAGCTAAAAGCAGCTTCACCATGTTAAGTTGTGTCTTTGGGACCAACCACTAATCCAGAACCTGCTGAGGAGATCTGACAGGTACCTTGGAGCTAAACCATTTAGTGGCAGGTAACTTAAAATTATCTCCTAAATTTCCATTAATGAAGAGTTCAAATATTTATTCATTGACTCACTCATTAGTGGTTACTTCAGGCATCATTTCTTTACAGTTTATTGGTAACTAATCTGGATTTTTAGTGTTATGCAGTCCTCTACATTCACATCACACTGGCTGATTAAACCTCTGTGTCCTAACGCTACCGTTCCCCGTTGCATCATGACTAACCTTTACCTCTCTCCCCCCGCCTGGAGAACTGACCTTCCCAGAAGGCTGTGCACCATCAGCCCACCGCCAGGCCTGTCATGCTCCACTTGGAGCTCATCACGCCATGGACCCCAGCTGACAGGCTGTCGTGGCCGCAGACCTTGTCCTCTTAGTGGGACATGAAGGTGTTTAATAAAAAGTAGGCTTTTTTTTCTGCCATGCAATTTCAGAATCATAAAAAATAAAACAAACAGCAGTTTAAATTTTTATGTCAACTTAAAGAAATACTTTACCCACAAATACCCATTTATATATCAGGAGCTGGTGACAAGAATCCAACAACTGAGAAAATTGGATTGAAGTAAAGAGGGCTTGTCTTGGCAACAGCAAAACTGCATCAAAACATCTGTTTACAAACTCTCACACAACTCTGTAATCTGTCATTTTCCTGTCGTATGCTCAGTACTTCCAAAACACATGCATTTTCATTAAAACATTTCTATTTATTTAGGCGAAAATGCATATGTTTGGGAAGTACCGACTGAGCAAACGACTGATAAATCAGGTCATTTTAACAACAGCAGCAAACTCATGCAGTGTAATCCAAATCTTATTTATCCAGTTTCTAAACAGACAGCTCTTGATGATAAGAAACTGAACTAAATGTGAAACCTTCCTATGCTCTCTTCAGAGCCTGACAAAAACAATAATTTTACCTCACTGAACACAGGAGCTGCTGGTCTACTGCTGCCTCCATCTGTTCTTTGTGTTATGTGTGACTTTGTTGAATCCAAACTAACCCCAAATCCCACAATAACAGAAACAAACCGGTTGAGGCAGGTGTAGACCAGCAGCTCCTGTGTTCAGTAAGGTTAAATTAATGTTTTTGTCAATGGAGTCTGGCTTTGAAGAGAGCATAGGTAAATTTGACTTTTAAGGCTGACTGTTGTTAGCTAACACTTACAGTGTGTGCCTGCATGAGAGGAAATAACTTCATACCAGCAGACTGCAGTATTCGTCAGTATTCGTCATTCAAAAAGGGAAACTGAAAGACACTAGTTTGCCACACAACCCGATGTTAAAAGAACAAAGCATATCTACTATGTGCTAGCAAATAACACAATTACGACTCAAAAAATCTTACCTAACACGACACATTTGTTTTGACCTCACTCCCTCTTGACTTTGACCATTCGTTTACTTTCCTCTCTTCTCTTACACTGAGCCGAGCTGACAATCAGAGTGGTTTCATTCACTGATAGACTCCGCCGTCTCTGATGCCGACTCAGCATGCTGAAACAGAACGGCCAAAAAGTGCTAACTAGTGCCAACGGTGTGGGACACACCGCAAAAACTAGGCTGACAGATGCTCAGCGACGGTCCAACATTGACCGATGGCCAACTGTTGGCTTGGTGTATCAGAGCTCTTAGTTTCCTGCTGGACAGGGCTACCTGTTTGGGACGTATTGTGCATACCATTGGACAAATGAGATTTGGATTATACAGCACAGGTTGTGTGAGAGTTTGTGAATGGATTTTTTATATGTTTTTGCTGTTGGTTAAGGCAGCCCCCTGTGACCCTGTTTTTGGATTCTTCATTCACCAGAAAGGGAGGCAAGAAACACACTTATCTTTTTGAATTCAACATGACACTGGGTAAGTAATTGATATACAAATGATAATTTCAGGGGTGAATAATTCATGTCATCCTTTTCCTGCATTTTCATTCTTAAAGAAATGCCTTTCCCACAAAAGGACCATTCCTAAATCAATAAGTCATGCAGTGTTACCTTGACTTTTTGAGGTAAACTTTGTTTTATCGCATGCCTCCACAGAAAATGTCAAACATATTGATTTACCGATTAAGTGGGAACCATGTTTAACAACAGCAAAACTATATCAAAACATCTGTTTATAAAATTTCACACAACTCGTGTAGTATAGTCAAAGTCTGATTTATCCAGGTGTACGCTCAATACTTTGCGAACACATGTACTTTCGGCAGGAAACCTCAGTATCTGGCTTTGACGTGAGACTGGACCGGATGAATGAGACTTGGATTATACAGCAAAAGTTCTGTGAGAGTTTGAGAACTGATGTTTTGATATAGCTTTGCTGTTATTAAATGGGGTCTCCAATAAGTCAGTCAATTTCTGTGGAAGCATGCGAGTAAAACAAAAAAGAAGAAACAAATTTTCTTCATGAATTCAAGGTAACACAGCGTGACTGATTCATGTATTACTGCTCACTTTGTGAGTAAAGTTTATTTTTAAATGTATTTTTTATGAATAGAAAGAGCCAGCCAAGGTAAAGTTGCATTCCTACACTTTAATTAATATAAATGGAAGTTATTCATTCAGTTTTGCCACATTTATTTATTTTATGAAAGTGTTAGATTTTCTTATTACATTTTCTTAATATTTCATTGAGATGCTCAGTAAGAATAACCAAACACCGTAGGGAATATGTTTCATAAATTACTTCCAGGGGTTTCAAAAAAATTTAATAACTCTTCTTCTTAAAAATAAAACAAAAAAAAAAATTTAAATTTTCTGTTTCAGGATATTTGGAACCCTTAGAATAGTAAGTTAATGTTGCTTCACACATAGACTTTGCAATTAGAGGGGTTTACACTTGTCCAGTTTGGCTGTGAGATGCTCTGTGATAGTGTTTCAACTTGTTTTGCAAAGATTACTTCAGTGCCAGCTATGGCTATGGTGACGTACTTGCTCTGTGGCAGAGTAGATGACAAAAACTCTCACGTTCTTAAAGCACCTTTCACCCTATTCTGGCCTGAGGCTGTATGTATATATGTATATAATGTTCTCGAGGTTCTACCAGGGAAGAGACATTAAAATTTCAGGGAGGAATAACCTCTCAGAGTGCCCACATAAATATTTAATGTGCTCTATTTCTCCATGCGAGGCCTCCAGTGTGTGCGTGCACTTGTGTGTGTGTGTGCAGACTGTAATTACCTCGCTGCTGCAAAAACACCAATAGAGGAAGAGAGGGAAGGAGAGCGAGCAAGAGGATGAAAGAGAGGGCAGAGTGGGGGGGAGAAAAAAAGTCAGACTACTCAGAAAAACATGATTATGATAATTTACACTGTTGAACGGGCATTGTAAAGGTTTCAACTCCC
This sequence comes from Cephalopholis sonnerati, assembly GCA_019142605.1. NCBI lineage: Eukaryota > Metazoa > Chordata > Actinopteri > Perciformes > Serranidae > Cephalopholis > Cephalopholis sonnerati. The sequence continues at coordinate 33,840,300 of JAGQAX010000016.1, forward strand.
TTGCACTGTAATTAGATGGAAGCACGTGTGCACCCATGGGTTTGCATACACACACACACGCATCCACACAGAAATATACGGCTCTCCCGCTGTCGATGTGTTTCGCACAACTCAGATGAAAAACAGTGGATGACTTTGGAGAGACACAAATTATAAGTAGTCACAGAAAACACAGAACAGTGTGGAAGGAAGCTCAGTTTGTGAAGAGCGGTGCCAGTCATCCAAACACAGTCATCCATATTGTTACGCTCCAAGCACAGATTATGTTTTATATTAAGTTTCTTCACACGTCAAGTGATTTGCGTTTGAATTGGGCTCTAGAAACAATGAAGCTGAGGTTTAGGAGTTAGAGATGTTTCTATTTCGTTTTGGATCAATAACAGACAAAAGCAGGAGCAAAACACACACACACACACACACACACACACACACACATCAACACACACAGTCATCACCTGAAAAGACTGACAATGCACAAATTAAATCAAAGTCTGCAAGACCTGGTGTATTTTGCTGTTATCGATTTTCTGTACTCATCGCCTACTCTATACAGCAATATACACCATATAGTAAAAACACCTATTGTAGTAACCTGCATTTACAAACACACCAATGCCTCATCTGATAGGAGTACTGTAAAACTTCAATTAGTAGCCTGGGCTATTATTTGCTTAAATCAGTGAACTCAACAGGCATATATTTGGGACAGGCCTTTAATTCCATTTACACTAAACTGTCACTCAGCAAAGACAGGAAATACAATCAAATTGTTTATTTCAACCAGTATGAATGTTACTTGTATAAAAATCAGGCTTTGAATAACATATCAATTATGTGGATAATGGTACCTGGCATACCTACACAACGCCACTTTATCCTGTTAAAACAATATAAAAATAAAAATAAAAGAACACTTCTGATTCTTTCGATCAGTAGCTAACATGGGTAGTCAACAACCCGACTTTATACATCCAAAGAACTCCTATAAAAATGTGCTGCTTGGCAACCAGACCAGGCCTCTAATTGAGACAGGCTTTTATTTGTCAAAATATGTAGCGACACCATGCTAGTAAAAGGGACTGGGTGTTTAATTAGGGCAAAGCTTTCAATTGAAGTTTTACAGTAATCAGCTCAAGGCAACTGTTTAATAACATGTGCATAGGGTAAGGTAAAATGGTTGTTCATAAATGAATAAATCTCATTATATAAAAAGGCAGTGACCCCAGATGTAGTCTCTATACCAAAGAGGGTAGTTGTAGTATTACTTATTATGTACATAATTGTAACATACTAAATGCACCACTGAGCTAGCTAACATTACAGCTCAGCTGAGGAGGATGCCTTTAATGTTTACATCTTGTGCTGTAGCAACACGAGCCTCTTGCCCGTGAGTTGCACATTTTCTATGTGGTGCTACAGTTGGTGGGTGTTCTAGTTCCATTATATTAGAGAGAAGGCAGATATCTCAACGGTCAATATCTCCAACACTCAGCAACTCACACTAAAACAATCTAGATCGATAAATGGCACTACAGGTCATAGGAAAAAATATATTTTTGGTTTGGGGTGAACTGTCTTTTTAATGTCGAGGCAGGACAGAAATTAGGTCAACAAGTCTAAAAAAGACGAAGAGAAACGCTCCATTCACTCATTAAATCACTGTGGATTTTAATTCACACTGGACTGCTATAACCTGAGGTCATTTTTACCACGCATTCACAGGGAGGTGAAAGATGACACAGTCCTCACTGGCACAGCAACACGCAGCCCACAAAAAGTGCTGACATGGACAAGCTGAATGGGTTTTAAATCACTGAGATTTTTTTATTGTAATTATATACATATATGGGTATGGATCCCAGGAAGAATAGCTGCTGCTTCAGCTACAGCTAATGAGGATCCCAGTAAATGAAATTAAATAAATACAGCTATACTTACAACAAGATGTAAGAAGAAAATCAACCTGGCTAATGATCGTCTACCAAAAATTGTTCTTTTTTTCCACTTAATTCCGCCCTGATGGGTGTATCTGCTTCGATCAATAAGCTGGTTTAAAGAAAGGGGGGTACAATATCAAGAAAAAGAATAAGAAATGTAAGCTGGGATTTGTGGGGATAGAGAAGACATGAAAGGGACATGAAGGTTACCTAACTGTTGAATGTTAACTCCTCTGTGTAATTTCTTCCTTCCTCTTATCTCCCTCACCCCGACGTTCCTTCACTTATCTTAAGATAAGTATTTCTTGAGAGACAATTTACCACTTGACTGGTTTCTCTACAGTCATAAGAAGAGGGCAGAGGTTGGAGAGCATAGAGGGATTATATGAGAACGTTGTCTTATTCTCTCCCCGTGGTCATGAATATACAGAAGCGTACCCGTGGCGAATGGAAATCCCTTTAAACTAGATAATTTCTATTCGGGTAAGAATCCTTGAAGAGAAATGAAAGGGTTTAAGTGCCAAAGTTTCACCCGGCACTTTTTTTGTTTTGTTTTTTTGGGCTACTTGTGGGCAGCAGAAAAGATATTGACATATCATCACCTTTTAAGGTGATATAGCAAACAGTTGCTGATGTGTTCATTCAGCAGTTTTGGACCAACATTATCATTGATTTAGACTTGTGTTTATGGTCACACAGCAAATGTGAATCCAGTGTTCACTCTCTTTTAGCTCAGCTTTTGGTCTCTACTCCTAAGGGAATCTTTCACTGCTAAAAGCTTCACTTTGGTCACTGGCTAGTTGCTGACTGTGTCTATCTGCTGAACCAATCAGAGGCCATCACGTGACCCATATAATGGCATGGCAGCTGAAACAAATAAACAATAATGGAAAAAAATAACAAGTTTGTATAAAACACAGAGGGACATGAGATAAAATACCCAGAAAAATAAATATATGCACACATCTTAACACAGAGGCTGTAAGAAAAATGGCCAAGCCTGTAGAGAATAATGACAAATCACAAAAAACATGTGAAGGATTGATTAAGTTTCTGTATTCTGTCAACCCCCCAACCAAAGGTTTAATATATTTAATGCCCTTTACGTGTAATAGGGAATCATTGGCATCCTGTCTTGCCATGGGGTAGTCACGTTTCTTTTGTTCTGATGGCATATTTATGCTCAGCAAGGCGATCCCTCAGGCATCTTTTTGTACAGCCTAGGTAGAAAAAGCCTTCCACACATGGACAAGTCAGACAGTAATGTTTAGTTTGCATAACGTTGTCACAGTGAGAGCAATGCATTCATTCAAAAGTGCCGAAAGGTTTGGATAACAAGTGCTGATTGATTAATTATAGCTGCTTTAAATATGCCTTAGACAGTCATTGAACGGAATGTTTAAAAGAGCTCTATACAATATTTAGTGCATATGTATGATTCAGAGGTTGTCTGTGCATGGCTCTCAACATGGAGGTGGCTAGGCTGATGGCTAAAACAACAGGGACAGTGGTGACCAACACATTGTCACTCCAACCTTGTCACATATTGACGTTTCGGTCATGGACTTTCTACATCCATATACGACGGGCAAGGTACCCTGGGTGCGTTGGTTGTTGACGTTGTGGGACATCATTTCAAGTTCTCTTCTTTCAAGATACACTTCCATTTTTACACGAAATGTATTATTTACATACAGTTTCTTTCAAAATAAATGCACTATGGCAACAAAAGGAAGTGGTTAGGTTTAGGAAAAAAGAACAGGGTGTGGCTTTAGAATCTTACAGGATGCAAACATCACTCTCTCGGGTGAAAGTCCATGATTGTTGGATTCATCCACTACCCCTTCCACGCACCTCGCTTGGACATTTGCTGCCTTAACTTTCATCCTTGTCCCACCGCATTTCTTCCAGATGCCGCTGGGCACCATTAAACTATAACGGCAACCGGCCACGTACACATTAAAGGACACCTTTTTTCGTTGGTTTCTGACACCACACGTCACTGCCCAAGTGCCAGATTTCGACGACTTCGGAGTGAGACCATGCTCTGGTGACAGAGCCAACACTGTTAACCAGGAGAACAGCAGGGTGGACTCTATACTTCTCCTATGACACCATCCCAATGTCAGTGGTAACCACCGTATGAATGCAGTGCAGAGAAGCGGCAGTTAGCTCACCAGTGGGGAACATACATGGGACTCACATGCATTAACATGCAGATGCAGCAAGACCACCTACCACAGCACAGAGCAGAGAAGTTTGGAGCACAACACATAGAGAAGCAGCTTGATTTCAGTCTCAGCACGCCATGACTCCACTATATCTTTACATATCAAATAGTTGCTTGCTGCTGTATTAATGCTGTGAATGAATGAATGAATGAGCTCCTTAATTAATTCAGGGCAAATGTAATGGGCTTAAACAGCGAATCAGTCACTGCATTGCTAACTCACTGATGCAAACTCCTAATTTTCACACATGGAAGTCACCAGGTTTGAAAGTTTGAAAGGGCCTGAGGGTCGGATAGAGTTGGCTGGAGAGCAGCCAAGAAGGCAGGTCACGATTTATATGTTTTTCAAAGATCAAGCAGTGGCATGGGAATAGTTCACATTTTCACTGCACCATCTTGAAGGTATAAGATGCCAGCAAAGTCAGGATTGATTCTCAAATTAATAGAGTGCAGTATTTCTGACTGGTGGACCAGACCAGATGCCTGTTGCTAGTGTTATATTACATATGACAGGAGGAGCTGACAACAGGCTCCTGGGACCCAAACTGTCACCAGTATGACAGGTACAAGCTGGAATGGAGGGAATATGAGGATGTAAGAGTGGCATATAAAGACCCATTTTTCCAAGTAAAGCGACAGTAAGAAGCTACATTTTGTAAGAAAGAAGAAAAACTTGCTGTATGCAATCTTGCAGTCAATGATGGCAAGCGTGACAACAACATTCAGACTCATTTAAACTCATGCAGAGCACATCACTCATCCCAGTGTCAGGAATGGAAAGACTGCAGGACAAAACTCTTTTAAAAAAATGCAGGATATAGATTGATAAAATTCTATTTGGCTCATTCTATTATTCAAGGCTGTAACAATGCTGAGACGACATTGCTGGATGTAGAGTAAATCCAACAACTGCATCTACAATCCAGCGATGTATTTCTGTCACGCAGAATTAATTACTCTTGTCAGAGAGTCACTTAAAGATGCACTGATTGCCATTTTTCAAAGTCAGTCTACCACAGTACTTCATTAAGTGGATCAATGCAGAGTACTGATCTGAGTACTTCAGCTCATCCCTACGCACTGTGAGAATACAAGAGATCGCTCTGACAAACCAGACTGAGAAAATGGTTTTTACCATTTTTATAATAGTTAACATTAGCTGGCAGAATATCAAATATCAATATATAATTGATATCAAATAAAATGAATAGGTTGTACTGTGTCTCCGACTCTGATCGTGACATTCATGGACAGGATCTAAAGGTGCAGCCAGGATGAGGTTTGGTGACCTCAGAACTGGGTCTCTGCCTTTTGCAGATGATGTGATTCTGTTGGCTTCATCACACCGTGACCTCCAGCATGCACTGGGGCGGTTTGCAGCCGAGTGTGAAGCTGTCAAGATGAGCGTCAGCGCCTCCAAATCTGAGGCCATGGTTCTCTACCGAAAAACGGTGGATTGCCCCCTCCAAGTTGGGAATGCGTTACTTCCCCAAGCAAGGGAGTTCAAGTATCTCGGGGTTTTGTTCACAAGTGAGGGTAGAATGGAACGTGAGATGGATCAGCAGTTTGTTGTGGCGTTTGCAGTGATGCGGGTCTGAGCTGGAAGGCAAAGCTTTTGATTTACTGGTCCACCTACGTCCCAACCGTCACCTATGGTCATGAGCTCTGGGTAATAGCTAAAAGAAAGAGGTTGCAGATATAAGTGGCGACAGCAGGATATAACAAGGAAGAAGGGACACAGGAAGCTGAAAGGGCTGCAGGAGGAGCTAGAAAAGATGTGGGGAGTAAAGGCAACAGTGATGCCAGTGGTAATTGGAGCACTCCGGGCTGTGACCCCCAAACTGGGAGAGTGGCTCCAGCAGATTCCAGGTACAACATCTGAGGTCTCTGTCCGGAAGAGTGCAGTCCTAGGAGCAGCTAACACACTGCAGAGAACCTTCAAAATACCAGGCCTCTGGTAGAGGACCCGAGCTTGAGGAAGACACACCGTCACCATCCCCCATGGCGGGAGGGTTGAGAGGGGAATTTTATATATACAGTTATTACTGTTATCATTTCACTTCTTAAACATATGGGGAATGACTACAGTGTAAAATAAAGTAGCAAAATCATTTTCAGAAAAACAGTCATTGGACGTGTTAGTCAGCGAGCACGGTATGGGGAATAAAGGGTTGAGGGCTTTGAATGAAAAGAGTGATGAGTGAGAGAAGAGGTGCGGAGGCAGGAGGAGGGCTGCTCTGTGCAGAGTGTTTTAATTTAACCTCTATGGCTCGGTACAGTAGAGGGCAGAAAAATGCTGGGAGGTGTATGAAGACTGATGATGTGTGAAGTGTGCGGTGAGGACAGACCCAGATATCATATATCATGTCATATGGATATTACAACATGTCATAGCAAAAATTAGTGTCAAGAATTACATACTGCCTCGTTGTGGTATATTTATGGGGACCAGTTGTAAAACCATAAATCCCTTTAAGCTGTTAACGTCACTTCAGTCTCCTGGCGCTCGCCACTGTCTGTACATATATATCTAAACTTCTGAGGCATTGCTGGCTTAAGTTTCTCAAACTGTGGAAAATACCACGTTTGATAGATAATTGTGAACAGTTAACTTGGTCATCTCTGACCTCTCTCTTTACTCTTCCCCTCCTGTTAAGATTCAATTGCAGCATTTCTAGCAATTATTCCGGTGCATTCCTTCTTAATCTTTTGTGTGTATAACAAGACAAGTGATCTACTTCAGATTCAAAGCTGCATCCATCACCTGCTGTGTGATGTCCTTGGCAATCAGAGGACACTGTGCTTCGTCAATCTTTGTCATTGATGTGGCTCCTCCCTTATGCATATGAGCCAAAACAGAGCGTGCACACACAGAAACACAGGAAACCTGAAAACATCATCATGTGCATTTTGTAATTAAATCAAAAGCAGCAAATTACACATTACTGTAGATATGTATGCACAGATGATAGGCATTTAACATGATTACAGCTCTACAAAATGCAAGCAAAAGCAGGCCGTCACAGTCATACTGTTTGTCCAAAGTCACACGTTACACTACAGTGGATGAGTGTCTTCCATGTGCCTACTGGGTCAAGGTATTTGACATCAGCAGGGCTCCAAAGTCTTTCTTGTAGTTTGTAGTTTGCAGGACACACGCCATGTGTACACTATCTCTCTGTCACACACACACACACTAACAGCTCACTGCAGGCCAGAAGGATCAGTCATGGACTCCCCAGAGCATGTCTGTGTTGTAGCGAATGCATTGCGACAGGGAACCTGACTCACCACCGCACCCGAGGGAGCTCGGCATCAACGGCGAGCCCATGCAGCCAACCGCTCGCAGCACCAAATCTCCTTTCGGAAAGGAAACAGCACCCAACGCACAGTCATCCTACGACTGTCAGCGTCAATTACGGTGACTTTTTCAAATCGTCTTCATGCTTCAATTCATCTTGCCGAATTTGGAGCTGAATTGTCATCCTCAGTTATGGTCTCAGGGGTTTGAGTGAAAAGTGCTCTACAATCAGATCTAATATCAGTTGTCTTTGATGGCAACGTATAAAAGTTGGAATATTGAGTTAATAGGGGTTTTCATCAGTAATGTGCATCTTAATGTACGTCCCTCTGTGGCCTAATGTCAGATGAAACAATTAACAGTGTTTGTTGGGACTACTCTGTCAGTTGTGTGTCACACATGTCAACTGTAATAGGATCAGTTTTGCATGTTAGATGTTCTCTAGGCTTTTGCTTCTCAGTCCTGTGGGAGCCAGCAAATCCCAAGAGAAGTTCTTTCAAAGGCATGCCAGATTCAAAGGCATGGCATTTTGTAAATCTGTTACGTTGTGCTATGCAGATCATCCCCCGCCTCACACACTGAATCTTTACATATTGACTTACAGTAAGTCTGAAACCAGCTGGTAGGAAAGTTTCCTGGCTGGTTTCTGTGTCACAAGCTAGATATTGGTGGGAGAAATCTCTGTAGGCTTCATGAACTGAAAGATTATAAAATAAAGGAAGCTTTTAAAATAAAATAATTAGCTTTACTTTGTGTCCACATTTGTGCTCTTGCACCAAACAGTGACATTAATATGGGCAAAGCTGGGCTTAATGTGTTAAATTTCAACATAGTGTTGATGAGGTGAAAATTTCTGAAAGCTAATTTTCACCAGTGTGATAAAAAACAAAGATCCTGTTATTCATTATAATGAGAAACTTTCTCAAAATAAAGACTAGCGCAGGTTTCACATCAGGGACATGAGCTCAGATCAGAGTACACTTGGCCCCAAAGCCCAGTTCTTTTGATTAGTGTGAATACTGTGTACCGCACTCTGGCCCTGATACGCTTATCTATGCCTGAGTCCGCTTCAAAAGGTGGTCTTGAGTACGGGTCATGTGCACTCAAGTGTTAACACCAACTCTACCAAAACACAGAAGTGGACTGCTATTTAACACGACAATGAATCAATCAACCAATCAATCCTTATTTGTCACATGGAATTATACAGGGTACAGCTCCAACATCAGCTCTGTTATTTAGTCCTATTTCCATCTTCTTACATTGTTGGCTGCTGCTTTATGATCGTCCATGTTGCCGGATGGTTCTGGTAATCCATGGTTCCCGGTTGTGGAAGTATTTAACTGTCCACACATCCCGACTGCAACAAGATGTCTGCACGGTTGCTTCTCCCTCAGCGACTCCGCGACTTCGGCATGGTGTAATGTTATAGCAGATGGCACCCCAAAGTCACATCAGACCTTAGGGTGCTTTCAGACCTAGAGTTGTCTTGCTTTGGTCTGAATCAGGGACTAATTTTGTCACAAAGTTGTATAATTGCCTAGAGTTGGTTTGTGTTCTCACGGCAGCATTTACAAGCGGACCACAGAAAATGCCTGTGTGAGGAAGCTGCTCTTGATTGGTCAGAATTTCCATGTGGGAAAAATCCAGGAAGTAAAGAAAACGTTGAAGAAGAGTACACTGTCAAGATAAATGTGACACTTTCTAATGTCACAATGGAGGGACAACTACGCAGGTTGATTTTAGCGCTGCTCATCGTGGACTATATTGCTGTCATTGTTCATTTGAGTCAAAGCATACAGTTTGAAAACGAGGCGCGGCTCCAACTAGAAAACAATGTTTTGATGCATTGGATGTTCTGAATGTGCATATTAAGGCAGTACAGGAGGAGGCGCACATTAATAATCCTCCAGGACTGTAACATGCTCATGTTTAACCCAAACAATGTGTCATGTGACTGCAGTTGGTTCAGATCCAGGTCGGAAATCGCACCAGAGCTCGGTTGTAACTGGGATGAGACCACCTCTTTGAGAAGGTCTTGGTCTGGTTGTTATGATGCGCACCCGAGAGCGATTGTTGTGTTCACACCTGCTCAAACGAACCACAGCTAGGGGGCAAATGAACTTGAGTTCAACTGAACCGAACCAAACAGGGCAGGTGTGAAAGCACCTTTATTCTCCATGAAGCACATTCCTCCTCTCTTTCTCTCACCAGAGTTCAAGATTCGTTAAATCAAAGAATATTACAGTTCCTGATATGCTGTTGGAAACTGATGCAGCATGGAGGTTATACAGTTCGTTTCCAGCACCTGTACAATAACCAGCAGGATGGTAGTTTAGTTTGCTGATTCTTCTCCATATTTTCCTGGATGTTTACCGATGTTTATGTTTGAAAACCTCAACCTGGCTAATTAGCAGCTAGCTCACTACAAGTCGGCAGAACTAGAGCTGAGAAACCGGTGGGTTGATTTCCTCATCCCCAAGAGTGACTCACAGCTAAATGCCACCACAGTCCAAGCCAACCACAAAAAGCACCACCAGCACTTCCAAAATAGATATAAGAGCCTAAATTTAGCACTGTTTTAGTGGAGCTGACAGAGAGGCGACTGGAAGCGTCCACGCCTACGTCATTGTGACTACGAGGAGTTTTTAACGGGTTATGAAACAGTCTCAATTTAAAAATTGATGCCTCTATATCAGATGGCACACAGCAGATCCAGCTTCGCTGCCCCCTGTGACCTGCACTCAGAGCTCCGGCAGGAGCTGCACCTGACAGATGTGACCTCACCTTGCTGCTCTGGTGGTCCCCGCTGATGACGGTTCTCGGGGCAGCAGTGTCCGTCTGCAGCACCCTTTTCTACACTGTAGCACAACAAAATGTCGCAAGTGTACCGGGGTACGAATCAACTGTGCTTAATATGAAAACAGCCTTACTTATCTTATATTGGTGACTTCATATCTCAAAACAAGAGGCTTTCTTAAAATAATGGCTTGGTATTGTTTGTAATTATTTTGAGATATTAATAGATATCAATATTTTGAGATACAAAGACATTATTCTAATAACTTACAGGATCTTTTTTTCATTACACTGGCAGAGATGGGCTTACATAAAAAGCCACACATCTGAATATTGAAGTGCTTTCTGTTCTTGTAACAGCTGAGTCAACGCCATATCAAAGACTTCTGTTTATCAGATCACTGATATATTTTAATTCAAGCTAATTTCCAGATTATTCACTGATAACACAAATGATTCAGGTGTTGTGTAGCACCCTCCTCAACATGTGTTATACCCTGTTTAAAAAATAAATCAAAAATCTTTCTCTTAATCCTTGTGGTTAGATGAAAGCAACTAAAAACCTAAAAAAAAAATTGTGGTGAAGCTGGGAACAAAGTACAAAGCTTCTGCATTATCACTACCATATGAAAGACTTACTAATCAAAAATTTAAAAATGCAGGAGCCAAATATTTGTCTGAGCACATTACCAGCGGCTGGTGCTTCTGTCTTAAACCTTCTACCTCTCAGCAAAGTGTCCTCATCTTGACCTTGATGTAGACTGATCTCTCTCAACAGAATAATCGTTACAGTTTCTAATGGCAATGTTTAATAAAGCTGTGTTAATATTAAATGGAATTAATCACAAGGGCACAGCAGAGGATGTACAGAATGAAACAGTGATGATAATGAGACAGAATGGCAGAGATTACAGCTGTCACAGAGCCTCATGACAGCTCAGAGCCACGAGCAAAGACACACCAATGTCTGCCTGTCTCACTTTTTCTAAAAGGGCTGTCCTGGACCAAGACAAATACTGGTTAGCTAAAAGTCAAGCTCCTCTCTCTGACAATAATGATTTATAAAATCATAGCATTGCAAAATTGAAAATCATAAAATCAAGTAAGATTTTAAAAGAGTTGCAGCAGCGTGAGGTGTAAAAAGAAAAAGTTTCAGACCTCTATCAGGAAGTCAGAGCTAGTTAAAGGCTAAAGTGAACAGATATGTCTTTGGCTTTCTTTTAAAATATTTAGCGAGCTAGCTTCCCTGATATCTACAGGTAGTGTTTTTCACAGCTTTGGGGCGTAATTGACAAAGGCTGCATCCCCGATCTTCTTCTGGCTGTTGCTGGGAACCTTCAATAAAGCAGCAGCAGATGATTGCAGTGTTCTTGGAGGCAAATAGTTAACAAGGGAGTTAGCAAAGGAGCTCAGTTCCAGTCCATGTAGGGTTTTGTAAACAAGGAGGAGGACCTTAAAGTCAATTCAGAATCAAACAGGAGGCCAGTGCAGAGCAGCTAAGACTGGCCTGATGTGCTCTCACCTCTTGGTTCTGGTTAATAGGCAAGCTGCAAAGTTTTGATGAGCTGAAGTGCATTACAGTAGTCAGTAGTCTCTACCCTTCTATGTGCCTACATGGAAAGCCTATGGCGCAGAGACCACACCTCTCTGCCCTTCCATGTGCTATGCAGAGAGAGCAAACCTCCCTGCCCTTCCATGCACCTACATGGAAAGCCAGAGACAGGGAGAGCAGCAGCAGTTTCTTGGCATCTTTTTCATTTGTTGTTGACTTGTTACCCCAGATTTAATCCAGGAAGTTAAATTTCCCAGACTATTAAGCAGCACTTCTCCTTTTGTTTTAGGGCTGACAAGCAGGATTTCTAATCAAATGAAAGACGCTGTTACGTCCACAGTGAGATTGTCATGGTTGACAGTATCACCTGCGGTGTTCCATGTGTGGCCTACATACTCAAAACATAAGGGATATGGCTGTTAACTGTGTTTTTCCATTATTAACTCAAAGTAAAAAATGTTAAGGTAACAGCCAGGGGTGTGGCACGAAAGTCTTGAGCCTGCGCATAGGCATTCTCCATGGGCCCCTCCCTGCATTCACATTCTGTTATGTTTGTGGCCCCTGCTCACGTAAAGGTCTTCAAAGCCCACAAGTCTCAGTTTTTATTCAATTCTCACACTGCCTCTGTTCTTTGTTCTCTATCTGTGATCTTTTAAACACATTCCCATGTTGCTTTTTTCCACTGTAGTTAGCACTCTCTTTTATTCCGCTGTCATCCTCCTCTTTCACATGCTTCCTTTTTTCTTTGTTTACCTTTTTTTTTATATTTTAACTTTGTCTTTCGCTAAGGGACTCCCCCTCCCTCGTGCTCCATCCCCGCTCATTGCATCTCCACTTGCACATCTCTCCCCTCATCTCTCTTAAGTTCCAGCGGTCAATGGCGAACAGGATTCAGAGCCTTAATTACACCCCAGAGGAGTCTCCTCCTCTTCTCTCCTCATCCTCTTATCACTGCTGCTCCCTCATTCTCTTCTCTTTGTTCTTCTTCGCTCCCTCCCTCCCCTGCCTGCTCCTTTTTGCACACTTACATAAATTCTTCTTGCTTTGCTTTTAGTCTCCATCTCCTGACAAGTCACTAAACCATGCAATGTTGCATTTGTGCGTCTCTTTCTCATACTGTAGCTTTCACTCTCTGCTTCAGGTCATGGTCATATCACTCTGTCCATCACTTCCTCTTTTGTCTCTAACCTGGTTGTGATAAGAATACACAATTAACATGCAGTCAGACTTTCACATCAAGAATACATTTAAGAATGCAGAACAAAACCTTCTTTCCTATAGTGTGATTTTACTCTGGCTAGCTCTAGTCTTGTGTTTTTTGTTTGTTTGCTTCCCAGTGACATTGGTTAGATCCCTGTAGGGAGAACTTCTTCATCGCTCCACATCCATAGGGAGGTCAAAGTTCAGAGTGAGCTCAATGACACTTAAGCAAAGCGGATGTTTGCTGTCATGTGGCCATGAACTGTCTGGGCAGTTGAAAGCCTGCCCTCTTCACACCGCCATCCTGCCAAAGGCATCTACCGATTACCATTCACTTGACTAGACCTACAAAAACTTACATGTATAATAATATCAGAGTGTTTGGGCAAATATTTTCTATTACAGCAAGTATTTTTTAAATGCAATCCCAAACCTAATGCCCAAAGAAATGCAAAACTGTTTACACGCGGCCATAAAAGAACAATATCGTGCTGTTTAACCTCCTTAATGAGGTCACATTTGTCAAATTTGTCAAATGTCATATTCTGACTATGTTTTGCTCCTCTGGTTTTCATCACCGTGATTCCTTTTGAAGGCAGCAGAATAATTAGTCATAAATTAAGCCAGACCCATGATTAATATGTTTTTAATTAGTCATCTGCACTGCCTATTATTCTCTTCTTTCCAGGCATATAAACTTCAAGGTAACGGCATGAGTGGTGTGTTGGGACCGTTGAGAATTCATTCTTTTTAGCTGGTGCTGTGATGCACTGAGGTTGCAAGACTCCTGTTGCTTATCAGCCTATTGTTTGTTCTCTTTCTTTTGTTGTTTTGTTTTGGTTTTACCTTTTATGTCACCAGTCACAACATTCCCTTTACTGTTGGAGCCACAATCTACTCCCAGGCTGTTTTTTTTTTTTTTTTTTTTTTTTCTGACAAGAACTGGCAACACTTTCTTTTTTCTGCAAGTCAGGTCTCACCTAACAATATTTTTGGCTTATCTGTGAGCCCAAATTTTCAGAAATGGTAAAAATGTGATTAGAGGATCCAAAACAAGTGTTGGTAACTTGAATTAGAAAATACCATCTGCACCATTTGCACAAACCTGTGCTAGGGTTAGCTGTCAACAGTTTCAGTTATTCTCAGACAGGTGAAGCTGTCATGAGAGGCTAGCTTGCCAACTAATATTCAGCCTTAGCTGCCCCTGCTGGCCAGCAATCTGTTTTTGTGGCACCATGACTTGTTTTGTCCACCAGCAGAGCATTATATATTGGCTGTGATTCATTATTATTGTTCATGCTATTCAAGTTAAGCTTTGCAAAACATTGCACAATGCACTATAAAAACTGCCAGAGATCTGCTGTGATGTTGTACTTACTGCACCTCCAGCATCTGATCTCTTTTACAGTATAACAATGTATTATATAACTTCAACTTGTAACACTTTTTTTTCATTTATCCTTAATTGAGCCAGAAAGGTCCCACTGAGATACTAGATCTCTTCTTCCAGGGAGTCCTGGTCAAGATGGCGGCACAATCAACATAACCCATTTTCAATGCCGTACACAGAAATGTGAGTAGTAACTAGGGAACGAGTGGGGGACAACCAGATAATTAATGAGTTGTTAATGAGTAGTTACTGAATCCTAGTTCCTTTTTTGTAAATGCAAAAGTCTGTCCACGACTGCGTGACTAAGTGAGTGATGAAGTTACACCATTGGTCTGAATGACTGATAATGTGATTGTTGGTGTTGTTGACAGGCTGAAAGAGCCGTGGACGCTGACAGTTCTGTATTACCATGATCTTCAGGATCACCTCATCAGTTTGTTTGAGGAATCGCTGTGTCTGTGTGACTCAAGCCCTAAATGTATTTAAATGTTATTGACTATTATGTGTTATAATTCAGGTTCCACCACTGTTATAAGGAGAAAGTGGAAATAAGACACTGTTTGAAATAGAAGTTAATATTAGTTGTTGAAATTTTGAAACAGGTGCTGCCACAATGAAAAAATTGTCATATTGATAATAGGCACTGATAAGACATTTTACAATCTTTCATTTCAGTCAGGAACACTTTAATCATATAAAACTTTATTTATATTTGCAGTATATGATTTTACAGAATGGCTCTGTTGTAGGGCCTCTCTGCCCTTCCTCACGCCTATACGCAGAAAGCCTCTTCCACACACCTATGTGGAAAGCCTAAGGCAAAGACACCACACCTCTCTGCCCTTCCATGTGCTTACCTGGAAAGCCTTAAGGCAGAGAGAGCAAACCTCCCTGCCCTTCCATGCGCCTACATAGAAAGTCTAAGGCAGGGAGAGCAGCAGCAAAGACTCCCCGGGAACAGAACAGAGCAGCATCAATGACAAACAGAAGTGACATTGATAAGTCAGACACAGCATGAAAAGGAGGAGCTGTGGTGGAGCGGCTTGCAGAGGAAGCAGCAACAGTAGGCAGGCCAGAGCAGTTTAAATGGGGCGCCCTGAATGAGATTCACCAATTGGTTGCATAGAAAGGAATCATGTGATCTATCAGCTGACTCCCTTCCATCAATCAGCGGCTCCATCAGTTGAGTGGGGTGTTTGAGATCAGCTGATGTAGCTGGGGTGTGAGCTGAGCTTGACATCGTGTCCTGCCTGAACTAACGCCATGCTCAATTATCAGTAGAGCTTGGCTCCGATGGTGGCTGCACAGCCTCCACCAGTCATGCAGGGACATTCACCCCCAGCTGAAGTAGGGAGGGTTGTGTCAAATGATCAGTGGGTACAGCTCCAGAGAAAGCAGGCCCCTTTGCTGTGTGACTGCTATAAGTGTACTGTTCTTCATTTTAACATGTATTCACATTATTTTGGGGGCTGGACAGCTCGTGCCAGCTTTGTACATGAAAGTAAAGGCAAATGAAAGTCTGGCACTGGGTGTATGCCGACCATTTCCTGTATCAAATTGAAAGCCCTCAAGCATTTTATACACGGTCCAGCCATATATTAGGTTTTGACCTAGTCTTGTTAACATTATTTTTGTTTTTTTCTGCCTTTATTAGAGAGTAGAGATACGCATAAAAGGGGGGAGAGAGGAGATGATGCAGCAAAGAGCCACAGGTTGGAAGAGCTACCGCCTAGGGGCGCACGCTGCACCAGGTGCTCCACTGAAGCACTCCGTTCCTGTATAACTCTGATTCAAGGACTCTATGTTGTAGATTATGATGAGTTACTGGAGAACAGACTGGGAGATACTATCTTAATAAATCACCATTGTCATTTGTACTATAAGTGTTGCCAATTCATTTTTTATAGGAGAATAAAAACACACTATTATTTGTCATCCTACTCCTGCTCAGATGTTTTATTTGTTCCCAGTCTGGCTCATGTATTGTTTCTGAATCACTCTCTGAAGTTGAGAACATGTTCTGTGGATTAATCTTTGCCTAACATTCTTCTTCTATGTTGCAAACCAGAATAATAATGAGCATGAGACAGATTTAAGAATTCCTTTTGCTTCCACCACACGCCAAATCACTGTAAACTTCTCTTGCATCTTTATAAAGTATACATATTTTCACATAACTTTATTAGGGTACCACAAGGGCAACAGAGCAGGCTTGATCTATGCAAAACATTTCACAGGGCTCTAGAGCTGGCAAGCCAGAAAAATTAATGTTCTGGGCATGAATTATGGCATTATTCATATCCATGTCTTGCTGCTTCAGCACTCCGATTGAAAGTGAAGCTAGCTGGTGAAAGACAGCCTTAAATTTCATTACTTCATAGCGGGTACTAGCCTTCACCAGGGTGATGACTCATGGTGAAAATAGATAAATCACACATTTCTGTACAGTGTGTGTGTGTGTGTGTGTGTGTGTGTGTGTGTGTGTGTGTGTGTGTGTGTGTGTGTGTAAAACTCAATATTTTTGTGCATGTGTGTTTGCAGTGCCTGCATGACCATGTGTGTCTCACCTACCTGTGTGTCTGTGCAGGCATTGTGTGTGTGTATGTGCGTGCCTCCTGGTTCTCTCTGTACACCATTCACATTTTCTGTGTGCAGCAGGGAGGGGAGCCAGCCAAGCGTAGCATTGCACTACCCTGCTTGTTATCAGGTGGAGAAAACGAGGACAGAAAGTGGGCAGACGGGGCTGGTGAGCAGGGGGGAAAGAGGTGAATGGAGGGATGAGCAGAGATTGAGAAAAATGAGGGAGAAAGGCACGGATGACTGGAGAGACAGAAAGAGAAGGGGATGGAGGCCAGCGGGCACGGACGGATGACTGGGAGAGGGAGGAGAGGCAGACAGAGTGACACTCGAATCTGAGAGCGTATGAAAGACACTATTTGCATCGATGAGGATGGAGGGAATTGTGAGGAAGAGGTGGGAAGAAAACACATTAGATGACTTACAGGAGATCTTCGTGTCAGAGAGAAGTGTGGCAGCTATGCTATTAACTTCCTGAAATATTGATCCATTCACACACTGAGAAGCAAACAAAGCTGCACTGCATAGATATAAATTTTTTATTAATAGGTGACGCACAATGCAACAGGTAAACATTTTCAGAGAACACAACAGAGCACATAAACTGACACAACGGATATGTCACTAAAGCGAGTTGCATCACATTGCATCGCATCACTAAGACACACATAATGCTAAGACTAACGACAACAAACAGTAGGGGTTGTGACAGACGAATGACATGCAGCGGGTGATCTTATGAGTGAATAATTTGTGTGTGTGCATATCTGGCATCTGCGAAGAAGAAAGGAGAGCTGGAAAAAACAGATGAGTGGGAGAGCAAAGAAACTGATAAGCTACACATGTAAGAGAGATTTCTGGGGGGAGGGAATCTACTGAAGCAGCTTCACATCCACATTTCCATGTAATTACAAACGCTCAATTACTGTAGTTTTACGAGCTGCATAAAGTCACAAATTTGCATAGAGAAATAGAAATAATTGCAAAAGTATACACCAGAAAGCAGGACTATATTTAATGAGGGACTGTTCTTTATTTGGGCGGTACAGTGTCGCCTCACAGCAAGGGGGTTCCAGGTTCAAATCCTCTGGCCAGCTGGGGCTCTTCTTTGTGGAGTTTACATGTTTTCCCTGTGTCAGCGTGGGTTATCTCTGTGTTCTCCAGCTTCCTCCCACAGTCCAAAGACATGCAGGTTAATTGGTGACTTTAAATTGCCCTTTAGGTGTGAATGTGAGTGTAAATGGTTGTCTGACTCTATGTATGTGTTCCGAATCGCATTCTTTTTCTTCTTACTTATAGTAGGTACAGCAGCTGCCCTTAAAAAGAATGTACTGTTGCATGCAGTATGCACACAATCGGGACATACTACTGTCTCGTAACTTTGCGCCTTGAACTCTGACCCTCTTACGCATATATCTGTTGCCATGCAGATAAAACAAACAGTCTTTCACCGAGCTCACCAGAGATGGAGACCAACCTGGCCAGCTCTGATGTTGTTATTTTGCAATGCTATAACTGCATACATCGTAGACTCTAACATGTTATATTCAGGATAGTAAAATTGCATAGGCCTGACATTTCTCTGTCATTGTTCTTTATTACTTATGCCTTTTGTTGGTTAAATTTCAGATTATGTTATTCAGTTAAATAATTAATATTCCTTTCATTATTAATTAACTGGTCATCAGTCACCTGAATGTGCTGTCATCTATCACTGTGATTTCTGACAGTTGTCAATCACCTGTTAGTGAGCTGTTAAGCTATTATCTCTTTGCCACTCAGTCCATGTGATGTATCGTCTACTGTGCATGGATATTGTGGGTCAGAATAGCCAGAAAAGCATGCTGGCTTGTATACTGCAAAATTGGACCTAATGTAGTAGAAGATTCTGGTATTTTTGGCACACTGCATTTGACATACTTTTTCTGGCACACTATATAGTATGGTAGTATGGGTATTGGAATGCACAGTATGTGTCAGCCCCATGACAGTCTGGCAACCTCAGCTAGGATAGGCCCCGGCCCCTGCAACTCTCAAGAGGATAAGTAAGTGGTTACGGCTAATGAATGAATTAATGTTCTTTACTTATCAGATGAGAGGGTCGGCAGGGGTGGAACCGCCTTTTTTTTTTTTTTTTTTTCATCTTGACCCTGCCCGAAGCAAGAAATATTCTTCCTAGAGCCTTCCTGAGTGACTGGGAGAAATGTAAGATCCTTCTTCCACTATGAACAACCAACATTTTTTTAAATATTCACACCAAATGTAGGAATTGGAGCCAATGCAACTAGCAAACAGCATGGAGGGAATGAGAGGTATCACCAAAGCAAACAGCAAATTCCATCTGTCTATCACACAAAAGCAACAGAATTTAATAAGCCTACACATCACACACGCATGCACACACACACACAGACAAACACACACACATACACACATTACAAAATGCAAACTGCTGATTAGTAGGGATGGTATCCTTAAGATTTTATCGATACACCATCTGGATTTGGCACTTTATCCAAACTCTTACTGGCTCTTTTTCATTTCTAAATAATCGTTTTTAGAAAATATATTAATTTAATTTTAATATATTAATTTTTAATTATTTAAAAAAGAACACGTTGTTGTTTCTAGAGCCGCAACAGTAATTTTTACAACAGCAAAGTCACTATATAAATAATATTCCTGATATCACAATACTGAGTGAAGTTTAGTATTTATCAGTCAGTCCTCCAGTCCTCTGTCCTCTGTCCTCGTGTCCTCGTGTCCTCTGTCCTCTGTCCTCGTGTCCTCTGTCCCGCTCCCTCTCCACTGATGTGATTCACTGAGTGCAGGTAACATTAGTGCTGGTAGAGAGAGGGGCTGTTTGTGTCAGCCAGCAGCTAAGTTTAAAAGTATCTGCCCAATTTTAAATGTCAAACTAAGTTAGTCTACATACAGACAGCTGTCATTTTAGCTTATTAGTAACAATTCACTATTAAGATAAGATAAGATAAGGACAGAGCATGCTGAATATCGCTGTCTACATGATTTTTGCTGAACACATATATTAATAAAGTATTGGCGTCTTACTCGCTAAGTCACAGTAACGAGCATAGTTGCCGTAACTCGAGTAATTTTCAAGTTATCTTCAATTCGTTTTCACTGCGGCCTTTCTCTTGTTCACCGACTACTCTGTGTCATGAAGGTGTGTGTGTTTGTGTGTGTATGTGGAGGAGGTCAGCCCTGACACAGAGCACAGGTGAGAGGCAATAAAAGAACAGATAATGTCAGAGCCTATCGATACTGTAGTCTTTGATCATTTAGCCAGGAGGCTCTTTAAGTACTGGGTATCAGTACCCATCCCTATAGCCACTCTCCCAAATAAACAGTAGCCTACACATCAGTGGCAGCAGCAGCTATCCAAAATGATTTCAGCAACTTGGCTTGATTGATCATTTTTAAAGAAAACATGCCTTTCAAAGCCGCAGGCAGGGATTGGGGTCCAGTGGGTATTTAAGATATATACAAAATCCAACCATGTAAAGTTAATTTGTCCGTCCACTATGCCAAAATAAAAAACACAAGTCCCTTCCCAGTGCTTAAAATCTATTTGACATGCCTCCCACATTTTGCACCACCCCATCACCCCCCTCATAAATAATGAACAGTCCCTAATGCACATGAACATATATCTGGCAGCACGGATATTGTGTACAAGGATAAATATGAGGGGGAAAATGCACTGAAATATGCATAAATCTCACAAAAACACTCCCTTTAACAGCAGTCTTTAACAGTGCCTTTAAACAAAGTCGTGAGATTTTCAGAGAGGTTCATGTAGAGGACAACTTATTCAAATGTCCAACAGGCCTGAAATTGCTACAGACAAAAGGCTGAACTGCTGGGAAGCAGAACAGTTTAGACTTCAAATGTCTGTAGTAATCGTATCACTGTTTATATACTTCGCTGCTAAACTGAATACGTGTCCTATCTTTACTGTCCAGTGTCCAGGAGCAGTCAGCTACACTCATGTCACATGTGCTTCTAATGTACACCAGCTCCAAGAGTGCATGTGTCATCCCAGTGCTGCGACTGCATGTGATACATACGATGTTTTCCCTATCTTTTACACACACGCTTACACATGCGGTGCGGATGCACACATACGCATGTCAGCACATATCAAAAAGAAGAAGAAGAGGAGTTGTATCCCCCTGATGTTCTAATCCCTGTAGGCTCCATGTTTATACAGTGCTTAGGAGGAAAAGGGATAACAAGGCGACATGCTGAGCCACAAATGTAATCAGGGCCATGTAAGACTTTAAGTTGACCGCTCCTTGATCAAATTCTTCACAGTCAAAGAATTGGCTGAGGGACATTCTATCCAGTCACAAAGAAAAATGTGTATCTCAAAAGCATTTGTTATCATCTTTATTTGGTGTGTGTAAGAGAGTGAGTGTGCATTTTTGAGTTGTAGATATGAGGTTTTGCATGCATGGCTGCGCTCATGTTTCCGTGTGTAACACGTGTGTGCAGCATGCTAAACTTATTTATTAAAACACAGACTTTCAATATTTGATTTCCTGTGCCGAAGCTTCAAGGCTGAATGAGGTGAAAGGAATGCTTTAAATATTTCATCAAACCCAGGTAGCACATACTGCCGTGAAAAAGCACTGCGCGAAAAGCAGAGCTGCGGCCTCGGAAGTCAAAACATTAAACCTTATTTTCAGCTTGGCTTCTTGCATCTATTGACATTAAGACACATTTTATTAATTGTCACATTATGCACATTCCACCAGATGAAAGGAGTGTATTTTTATCCATAATTCAGTAGCAGTGTGACACAAACATTTCCATACTCTACACTATACACTTTAAAATGTGTTCTAAAATCATATCAGCACCCTGCCAAGCTTTAAATTGAATATACAGGCAAATGCAGAGGTGACCATCTCAAGAGAAAATGCAGTGCAATGATTACATTCACTACATGAGCACTAGCAGCCACTGTAAGCTCTTGAGTTGGTAAACTAATCATGTTCACCCCAATGTAATGCAGGTTATGGAAAGCTATTTCAGCCAGCCTCAGTGATTTGATGTGCAAAGCACTTCAGTGCAGAGAGTTCACCAACTGAGAAAGCAATGAAAGTAAAATAAACCCTACACCCATAAAGCTCATCACAAACTTTGACGCTGTAAAAGATTTTAAAATAAACATGACTTATGCACAGGTTTTTATCAAGCTGATGACCAGCCGACGACCAGCGTGTAGCCTACTCAATGGTACACATGACAGGACTGACGACATGTGCACAGCAATATGCACTTAATCATATTCATGAGAGGCAGGTCGCATCTGGAGAATGAATAAATAAAACCCTTCAGCATTCATTAGTTAGCATGTAGAGCTTGTGCAAATCTGCTTCCTGAATGGAGAGAAAATCTCTCATGAAGCAGCGACTTGTCACTCTTCTTGATTCGAGGTGGCTGAAGGAGAAAAGTATTAATCTAGAAATGCAGTTTAACTCCAGCTGAAAACAGTGCTTTAGTTTAACACTTTGCTGTGGTGATGTAGAGGTGTACACTTGACATCTGTGACATCGCTGATAGGGTGCTTACAGGTGTAACACAATTCAAACTCTTGACGAGAGACTGCAGTGAAACACTTTTAATCTTTTATTCTAAAATGATAAAAACAACAAAGAGACACACCAGACTCTATGGATGATACTCTCCACTCAGGAGCACGCATTTGCCCACTGAAATTTGCACAACCATAGCTCACGAATCAGGACGTGCCCACCTGAACGCATGAGGACCACACAGTATATAAGGCAGCACACACCATCTTACATCCTGTTCTCCTCAGTGACTATCTGTGCAATCCATTACCCATACTACCGTACTATACAGTGTGCCAGAAAAAGATTTAGTAAGTCCCAATACATTGTACATCAAATGCAGTATGCCAAAAATACCAAAATGTTCTACTACATCCGGTCTGATTTTAGGGTATGCAAGCCAGCATGCTTTTCTGGCTGTTCTGACCCACAATCCTCTGCGCAGCCGACAATATGTCACATCAACTGAGCCCCAAACTTGACAGCTCATTGCCACTGTTTGACAGCAGATTGACAACTTGTTAGAAGTCAAAATGACTGATGACAGCACTGTTAAGTAATTGATGACCAGTCGAACAGTAATAATAGGAATATTGATTGTTTAAGTGAACAAAATAATCAGAAATATTACAATCAATAGGATAATAACCATTAAAATAACAATGACAGAGAACTGCAGATGTAATTTTATTGTCGCAAATATAACATGTCAGAATCTACAATCGGTGAGGTTTTAACTTTAAAGTTCAACTACAAACATCACAAAGTAACAACAGCAGAGCGTTCCAGGTTGATCTCCGTCTCTGGCGAACTCGGTAAGTGCGGTTTGTTTTATCTCCAAGGTGATGCATATAAAAGCAAGAGGGTGAAAGTTGAGGGCTGTATGCAATTCTGAACACACCCTGTGATTTGCCCACCGTTCAGTTTTATTGCACCTGGGCATGACACATCTTCATGTTCCTGTGCTCCTTTATAACTTGGGGAACATGGTTTGCAAGGTATCTATTGCATGTTGCTTGACCCCAACAAGATTATGCTATGGCTCCACCCAGTTTGGCTGCATACTACCTGGGTCTGCGAGGACCTCCTAATTCTCAGCTGTTGAAGCCTAGGCTAGAAAGTAGTAGAAGTAAGCAGGCTGTAGTGACCAGGATCAGTGTAGCTGAGTCAATGATATATCATATCACGGCGTTCATTCCTTGGAATCCATCCACTGTATGTGAGAAAGAACAAAGGTTACGATATTGTAACCCTAGTTCTATTAGCACGAGGAGCCCTCTATCTAGTGCCCCTGTCGCTCCTACCGCACTCGCTGAAGAGAGTGTTGTGTAGGATGGCGGACAGTGTCGTGTTCTGCATTATATCAGCACTCAGTAATGCTGGAGCTAGCTTGGGTGCTTGACTCATATTTATTATTTATTTATGGACATTTTGAAGCATTTTTAAGGTGGACATCTTAAAATGGGCATGTCTTGATTGGAGAGCTACATTTATTTAAATTTTAGTGTGCACTTTTACCCATAAAGTCCAGTAGAGGGCTCCATCTGTGCTAATAGAACTAGGGTTACATATGATAACATACCAGTCATTATCACTGAGTGGACACTTCAGACCTTGGCTTCCAGGGTGTACAAATAATGGCATTACATCATCATCATCATCATCATCATCACAAACACATGCACACACACTGACATGTATTAATGTGAAGACATACACTGTAACATTATATTTACCTTCAAAATCAGGGCTTGTCTGCAGTGTCTGGACCTTGTGTTGATATTATATAATTTGCAACCACTCAGGGAGACACTGATGGAGAGTTGCAGAGCTTGTAGGGCCATTTCACAGCAATAAATAAACCATTTGCTCAAAGCTCATTGCCATGTCTCTTCCCCACACATGCACAAATACAAATGGACACACACACACACCAACAGATCCTAAAGAGAAAGGATGGTTTTGAAAGAAGCTGTAGAATAAAGAAGATGTTGTAGCCCACCACAGCTGATGCCACTAAAGACGAGGCTTAAAAAGGTCTTTCTTCATGTTACGCTCGGTGGTTTCAGTCATTGCATAACATCATGAATACATGATGGCTGTCTGAGTATTATTTTGTATTCGTCTCCTCCAGCTCGATCTCAACCCTCTCCTTGTTCCTCTTCCTCTGCCTCCTCGAGTTCCTGTGATTTGCATGGGAATTGAACGTAGCTGCTCACAGATCGCCCCAGCTCACTTTGACCAATTGAACAAATCTACCAAGAAAAATTGGCAAATCTGAATCCCAAGATTCTGATGAGCCCAGCTGTTACAGACATATCCAACAAGATTGGAGGCTACATCACTGCCGAATGTGCCAAAACAAAGTGTTGACTCAGGAAATGAAACAGCTATTTCAGCACAAATCTCACTTCGCACAATTGTTTTTCCACTTGCCATTAATTTAGAGAATAATTAATTCATTAACACTTCATCTGTAATGCAGTTAAAGAGACAAGTAGAAATAGATGTTAAGACTTCACTCCAAAACTGTGAGTATTCAGATATTCTGTGATTCAGGAAGTGTGTGCATGTGTGCTGAGGGATATTTGGAAGGCCACATGTGCAGCTATGCACATATTCATGAGCGTGCCCTCAAGCATACATATGTTTGCACATATTTGTGGTAACCTGTCAGTGAATATTTCTGTGTGCCCAAAATCCAGGAGTTTAAATTCTGTCTATCTGTTTTCGTGCATGGTTGTATTTTTTTTTAACTACTGATGGAGTTATTGAAAACTTGGAGGCATTAGCTCATACCCACCGGGCTCTGCTGACGCAAAACAGGTTTTAATGAAGTCTCAGCGGTAACATTTCAGGTTGTAGTTGCCTCCAAATTGCACCCAGCGTTTTAACCAAATCTTATGTAGCACAATTTGAGAGTCTCTTTGTTTCTTTTTGATGATGTTAGTATTGTTTTCTTTATGCTGTTAGTGTTTAATTTCCACCGTACACGGCTGTGATCTATGAGCTGCTGTCTGTGCTTTGTAGTGCTTGGACTGTTGAGGGCTGTTTGTATGATCTCTTACCCAGGAGCAAGATAATAAGTATCCTTTTTACTGCGGGTCGTGAACCTTGTTCCTCTATACTCCCACTCCCACTAACACATACGCATGACCATGACCTCTTATCCACACACATAACTGTATATAGGAATGTTTCTGACATCCTTACATTGTCTTCATCTCCTGGCACACACCATATCCTCTCTGCTACACACATGCTTTCTTTCAGTCTTTGAAAAATAATAGACGCACACTCACACACACACACACACACACACACACACACACACACACAAGGACCCAACAGCATTTATCAGCAGCCAGTGTTGACAGAAAGTAAACAGCACTGTCTCTATCAGCCGATGTGTATCAGGGCTACAGGGACCCCATTCATTCCTATTATCAGTGATTACCATCACTGAGTGCTCCTCCTGCTCCTGATTTTTATCTGCGCTAGCAGGCCGAAAGATCTCTATCACAGACACTACAGTAACTACTACTAAAAGTAGGAGCATTTATATTCCAATTATCTATCATTGTCTATTAATTAGACAATTAGTTGCAGAAAGATGATGAGGTGGATTGGATGGGTTATGATGTCACTGAAATGGGATATTAATGTCCCGTTGAGAACTTGTTGTTCACATTAGTTCAAAGTTTAAATACATTCCTGGAAAAATATTAGAAAGAATGTTTATGGCCTCCAAATCTGAGGCCGTGGTTCTCTGCCAGAAAGTGGTGGATTGCCCCCTCCACATTGGGCGGGAGATACTGGCTCAGGTGAGGGAGTTCAAGTATCTCAAGGTCTTGTTCACAAGTGAGGGTAGAATGGAGCGTGAGATGGATCGACAGTTTGGTGCGGCTTCTGCAGTGATGCGGGCGGTGCATCTTGGTGAAGAAGGAGCTGAGTCAGAAGGCAAAGCTTGCAATTTACTGGTCCATCTACGTCCCAACCCTCAGAGATAGGGTGAGGAGCTCGGACATCCAGAGGGAGTTCGGAGTAGAGCCGCTGCTCCTTTGTATGGAAAGAGGTCAGTTGAGGTGGTTCGGGCATCTGATCAGGATCCTCCTGTGCGCCTTCCGTTAGAGGTGTTCTAGGCACGTCCCACTGGTAGGAGGCCCTGGGGCAGACCCAGAACACACTGGAGGGACTACATATCTCATCTGGCCAGGGGAACACCTTGGAATTCACCAAGATGAGCGTGGAAAGCGTTGCTGTGGAAAGGGACATGTAGGGCTTGGTCTGCTGCCCCCGTTACCCGGCTTGGATACAGCAGATGAAAATGGATGAATGGAGGTTTTATTGCCAATTAATCTATCAATCACAAGCATTGTGTACACTGAGCAAGCACCTCCTTCAGGAAGAAGCTTGACTGCTGGCCTTTAGGACCATAAATGAGAAAGAGACAGATATTCATGCGTGTTAGTTCAATGCTCCCTCCAACCACCTCACAATATTGCATATATGTGAATCAATCAATAGACCGTGTTTGCGCATATCCTGGCAAACACAGGAATTGTTTGGGTTTTATGCATGAATGATTTAATCAGGTTCTTACTCCTCTCAAGTCAATATATATTATTTTGTTTGACGCAACAATTGGCAACATCAGACATCATTCAGAGCCATCTCAGAGGGGATCAGGTAGATTAGGCTGACACAGTGATTATCCCTGGCGGAGTGTGATAAAGAGAAAGAAGGTTGAGCAACAAATAAAAAATATGAGAAAATGTAGATAAAAAAAAGAAGTGTTTGTGTGTGTGGTAGGTATACATACAGAGGAAGGGTCCCTCTATATATAACAGTATATTAAATTAGTAAACTCCTCTATTTACAGTATATAATATTCATAACTGACATTAACTAAAAAACCTGAATGTAAATTGTTTTCGTTGAGACATCAGCAGCAAGAACACTTTGACAAAAGACCATCTGTTGTTTACAACTGCATTACCACACACACATACACACTTACACACTCACACACGCATACACACACAAAGATATCCATTTAACAGTTTAACATATAACCACTTAATTGACTGATAGTCTTTCTTTTACATTTCCATGATCGTCCTGCTTTTTACCCATTAGTGCTTTGTATCGAGATCTCTTTGCAAAGTGAGTGCATTGTCAAGGCAGAGGAGCCGGCGTGTGCTCATTATTATTATAACTGGGATATAAGTCAGCATATGGATCAAGGGCACACTGCTCTTTTATCCTCTTAGCCAGCACTTAGTGACAAATATAAACCACATAGATGTGCACACACACACATACTCACACACACAGAGATGTGGAGACATAAGTCATGCTCTCTAGTCCACCCTTATTTTTTTCCCAGAGACCTTTGCTGTCCCCGGCGTCTGTTACTCTTGCTTCCTTTTTTCTTTCTTTAACAGAGACTAATGGGGGAGATAAAGGCAACCTACAGAGGGACCCTTTCAGTGTGTCTCAGTAAATGATGTAATTAGCATACGTCTTTTTCAGCTACTTGAGAGGAGGTTGTCCCCTCTCCCTTCCTCCTTTGCTGTCTATCTCCAGCTGTTTTATACATAAAGACAAAATAAGCCTCCCAAAGATCTTTTTTTTATTATTCATAACAATGTGTTATTCTGCATTTGTTTCTGAATTATGGAAAAAGAAAACAAAACAAAACAAAAAGGAAAAGAAAAGAAAAGACAGCGTCACCAGGACCAAACCTGGTGTTGTTAGTATTCCACAAGCATACACCAACCTCAGCACAAAGATTAGGTTGAACTTGGAGTGATAATAATAGCCTCTGTGTGGCCTTTGCCATGCTGCACACCTCAGACCATAATATACCATCCAGTGAACTGAGATGGATAAATCTGAACCTGAGACCTGCTGCTACACAGCAGAAAATTAGTATCTTTAGCATAACCTGAAGACCTTTTTTTTACTAAAATCTTTTCTTATTAAGTGTGGCTGAGTGTGGCAGCAGTGTAAACAGTAGAGCAAGAGCTCAGCAGTTTGTGAAATGAAAAATAGTAAAGCACGCTGTCACATAAACCCACTGTATTTAATGCTTAGCTGAATATGAAGTCTGTGGAGAAAATGGAAATTTGATGACCTATCCTATAAGACAAAAGTTTCCCAGGATGCCAATATCACAGGGTAATAATTGTGGGCTGTGTGCAAGACAAATCCCTGAAGCCAATATACAATATTATCCTCTGCTAGAATCATGGTTTACATTAAGCGAGAGGAGGCGTCCCCACCCCAAAACAACTGCATCTTGCAGGGAGGTATGCCACAAAACCAGCTCAGCTCATAACACTACTAATACCCTGACATGAGCTCTTACTGCATTCTCCTTTCAACACTACATAAATGAGCAGCATAAATGCATCGAAATTGCATATCCAAAACAAGCTCAGCCACAACAAGATGTAAACACATGAGGTGCACTATTACTACATATGATGCACATGACTACTTTTCAATATCTAGTGCAATATCTTTCACATAATGTGCAATATTATTCTTCATATCATGATCACTTGTTGTGCAATGTTGTGCAATATATTTTTTTCTTAATCATGTGCAGTACCACTTATTACTGTCGTATCATGTCAAATATAACATTGATTATCAGGAGCACTCTGTTTTTTCCACCATTTTAGTTCATTTTTTGTAACTCTTGAACTTATCGTACTCCTATTGTTACTCTATCAGGTGCATGATTTTTGCTTTTACTCTCAAAAACACCTCCATCTTGTATATTTGTACATTTTGCAAGATATTTTCATGCATGAATTGTAACTACTTGGGTCAAGATTTTTTTCTATGTATTTATATTCCTGTTTAGGCATGAAAAATTTGAAGTTCCTTTTTTTAAAACATGCATTTTTTAAGGAGTTTTTTACGTGTCCATTTGGGTGGACAGCATGGGTTTAAGTTTTCAACTGAAGAAATGTAAACAAATTTATAAAATTAATGTATTATGTGAAAGTATGAAAATATATATTTTAATGCTGTTAAACTAGAGTGTTCACATATTTTGATATACTCCAATACTGTCCAATGCCTGTGCAAAACAGTGAACCTCCCTCTTGACTCCTCAGTCCGCCACACCTTCCCCTGTTAAACAATATCTATTTTTTTTAATTAACATTTTCTACAAAAATAAAAAAAATCTTGTCAAAATATTGCAAGTTGCACTCTGATAGCATAAATCACTTTACAGACCAAAAAGTCACAGCAGATGAAGTACAAGGTTGCAGTAATGGTATTAATTGTAGTTAAAACATAGCCAGTGCTGTACGATGTTTAGTTTAATGGACAGATGATTAATTGTAATTTCTTCCCAACATAAAATCAATACTTGAAAATTTTAACAACTGCGTTACTTCTTAGATGTTACTTGATGTTTAAAAATTTTATTTACCTGCAAGGGTCTCCTATTATAGTAGGATTAGCGATAAATTCCTGAGCTGCACAACATTTCTTGCTTTCCGTCGGCCATCTTGGTTTCTGGATATTTGTGTTGCACTTACAACACATGGCCAGTGGGTGGCAGTGTATGGAAAGATGCACTGGGATCCACTGCAGTGGCTAACATGCAACTATAACATCAAAACCCATGCATATACAAGGAAATTGATGATAATTAACTGTCCACTATAGTGAAAACTATGCATGGAAGGTTCTATTGTTCTAAAACTGGGCCCAGTGCTGGTGAGTGACCCTGACCTGGGGAACCCACTGGTTGTTGCTAGTTGTGCATTGTTAAAATTGTGGTTACTGTACTTAGTGTTACTGTAATTTGAAGCATGCGAAGCATTCTCTGGTACAGTAATTTCCTTGGGATAAATACAGTGCTATTGAATTGAATTGAATTGAATTGAATTGAATTGAATTGAATTGAATTGAATTGAATTGAACTGAATTGAATTGAATTGAATTGAATTGAATTGAATTGAATTGAATTGAAGTACTGATTCCCAAGGTGCAAGATGAGGGCTGCACAGGGTTCCATAGACAATGATTTGCTCAGTTTTGTTGATAGGTTAAGGTTTTCTAATATCTATATACATATTCCTAGTTCTCACTGCAGCATGACATAGATTGAAACAATAATCTGCTAGTTTATGATGGATTGTGATCCACACTATTTTTAGACACCACTGTCAGAGATAATCTGAACAGGTCACACACACAGACACTGTAACACACTGAGCGAGGAGTTCAGGGGTTAACAAGCATTACATCCACGGTCATAAATACAAGAGGGGAGTGGCGAGGTTAGAGGGATTTATGAAGCCATAACATCCATCCGTCTGTGTCTATCACTAAGACAAATAATGACCGGCCTCCCACCCAACAAATGGACACAGCAGATGGACAGAATGAAGTGACATAATTGCTGTGCCAACAGCATATTACTAGAAACTGAGGAAATATTTGAGAAAACCAACGACTGTTGGTGGCAATGTCTGCTGTTGCTGCAAGCACTGGTTACAAAACTTTGAAGTTTTACAAATTGCTAAACAAGGGGTTGCTATAATAGATACCACACTGTAGTTCTGCTGTTACATTGCAAAATATAGATTCCCTAGTATGACAATAGCCCAGTGTTTGTGGTTTCTTGTAGCACTTTGTTAAAGTAGAAATACAAACATTTTATTACAGTGATGCATTAATGCAGCTCTTTTATATGCTGCTGAGAAAATAGCATCTACAAATTCTGCTGTGGCTTTATGATTACTATCTCTTCCTCTTTGGCTGTGCATTTTATATCTCACGTTGTAAATCCACGCTCCCCTGCTCCCCTCTCTTTCATTCCAGCATTCACTATATTGGTCCCTCTTGACCTTCGCCATCATCATCACACTCACCTCCTTTACATCACGGCAACCTCCGGAGTGTGTGTATTTGCTTAGATGCTCAGTGCATCATCTCCCAAATGACTTGACCTCAGGAAATGACAAAACAAGCTTAGACAGAGAGAATGTAGGATTTGTATACAAGTGCATTAAAGATGTCACGATACTCTTGAGACTCTTGTCATTGTTTTTATCCCTCTCTTTGACTCCTTGCCCTTGCCGTGACCCAGAAGTAAGACACAGGAAACATGGTACTCAAATGTTTGTCTTCACCCCATTTTGTCAGATTGGTATCACAGGTAAACATGCTTGCCCTCCTTTTTCTCTCTCTACCTCACACAGTATAGATTTAACACCGAATCATAAATAAAAAGAGCAGCCACTCCCATCACGGCACCCAAGAGAAATCACTTGCCATTGCGATGCGTAGCCTCAGAGCCCCTGCCCTTTACCTTCAATCCCCCTCATCACAGGAGAGATCCTCTGAGACCAGGGGGAACAGCTGCGTGAAAGCCCCATGATCCAGCCCGAGAGACCCAGCCTGGCTTAGTCTATCCTGGCCTTATATGCATAAATGATCCCAAAGGCAGAATCCACATCATGCAGGTTACATAAACCTGTGTTCTCCGTGTTGCTTAAAGGGTGCCCCTATGCATCTCTGTATGACACCGGAGACGTGCAGACTTAATCATGTTCGGCTCAGTGATTTCAATTTGGCTTGTACCCATGAAAATATTAGAAGGAGGGCTCACACGATTTGCACCTCATTGTGATTTTATTATGCATGCTGGGAAAACATAGCACATACATATGACATAGTAAAGATAAATATGCATGCATAAACAAATGTGCATGAACAGCACTGATACATGTGGGCACACAAGCCTGTTTTACTACACATCAATGCACGCTTGCACGCATGCGCACATGTGGACACACATTTACATTTATAATATAATCTACTCAAATATGGCCCACATAGAGGGTTAATTGTGTACCGACTGGTGTAATGCAACAGCGCTATCTTCTGTCCTGAAGGAACACTGCAACACTGCAGCAAATTGACTCAGTGTGAACAAGTGGTCCTCTCTTTTTCTTTTCTTCTCTCATCTATCTGGTGGCAAGCTGCTGATTCATCTGGATCGATAATCCCTTTCATCTGATCCAATGAACATGTCAATAGCACTTGTGCATGTGTCCTCGTATCTGTGTGCTTGCAAGCTTTTGAGCTGACTAAAAACCACCCACATACACACCAAGACTGTGAGCCTGAGGTTCCTCTTGCTTCATATGAACAATATACCAGAAAAATGCCTCTTTCAGCCCACGTCCTCTCTCCTCCCTCTACTTTTCCACTCTGTTTCCCACTGCTTTCTCTTTATTCTTCACCTTACGGTTGCCCTTAATTTTCTTGTGCTTCAGCCACACACACACACAGACACACACACACACCTTCGTAGTTGAATCTCTTACTCATTCTCCTGTATTTTTTGCTCACCCTTATCGCAGCTTTATTTCTTTCCCCTCCCTCCCTTTCCCACCTCCCTCTTTGTTTCTCGATCTCTGTCTGTCTCCTCATTCCTCCCCTGGCATCTCCCTCCGCCTCCCTCTGCCTCTGTCTGACGTCATAGCAACCGCAGTGTAAGATCCAGGGCTTGCTTGACAGTGCCCATCATTATATCAAAACTGACGAAGACAGCCAGACAGATGAGCACTAGAGGAGGTGGAGTACAGGGGGGAGAGAGGTGGCAGAAAAGGGACTGAACCACACCCACATCACTGTGACATGTAGGGCGAATGCACTAGTGGGGCTATTTGGCCAGCAAGCTGTGGGCAAGGTCGGCTTTAGGCTGCAGCATTTTTAATGATGTGACTCACTCTGGCATGGTGCAGCAAACTGAGCATGCAAGCAATGCAAGAGGGTTAGAAACAGAGGAGCGTCATGCTGATGTGTCACAGGGCAGAGGCAGAAGGGGGTGAGAGTAAGAGAGAGACTGAGGGAAGGGTATGTAAGGTGAAAGAGATTTTAGACAAAGGACATACTAACTTTTCACCATATGTCTACGAGTTAGTGGCAAAGGAGGTAGAAGAAGGCGAAGAGGACTGCAGGATACAGAAACTGAGGGATGAACTGTAGGTGTAATAGGTTTAAACAGAGTGACACACTAAGTGATTTGCATTCTGAAGGATTATTGACTCCTCAGTCAGGAGCTCTGCAACATGTGTTTTCATGCACACACACACAAAGACACACAATCTCATTTTTTTAAAAAGACATTAAAATGCACTTTCTCACTGTGCAAAATTCGCAGCACCAGCATCAAAGTGCCAGCTCCTGTCACGCATGAATCATCTGAATTTTAAAGAATAGCTGATCCTTTGGTTCTAATGCCCATTTAGCCTGACGTCCGCTTACTAAAGTGAGATAACACAGGGCACTGTCCCCTCAGGTCAGTCTGGACTACAGGAGCACTCCAGACTTCAATTAAAATGTCTT
Source organism: Cephalopholis sonnerati (assembly GCA_019142605.1). Classification (NCBI taxonomy): domain Eukaryota; kingdom Metazoa; phylum Chordata; class Actinopteri; order Perciformes; family Serranidae; genus Cephalopholis; species Cephalopholis sonnerati. The sequence goes on from JAGQAX010000016.1 coordinate 33,874,277, forward strand.
ATCTGAGGTGTGTGTTTGTGGGTGAGAGGGTTGGTGGTTGTGTGGAGGTGGGAGATGGAGCCTTGTGGGTGCTGTGATAAAACCATAAAGCGAACATATCGTGTGCTGTGAGGTCTTACTTTTAATGGTTGAGCCATGATGAATATGCCAATGTGAAAAAGCTTGTGCACTTATTGCACCAGAGACATCTTGTGGAGTGATTGTGTAAAAGCATTATGTTTTAACATGAACCATCAGTGAAATAATTTCACTTTCAATTCAAGGTTTGTTTCAGACTAATTAAATGACTTGCATCTGCTCGTCATTATCTTAACTAAAGATCTATTTTTTCCACTTCTGTACATTATTTTTAAAACAACATACTTTCCTATTTGATTTAGTCATTTAATATGGTAATTTTAATTTGTATGGATAGTCTGCTAAAGCTCAAATTTAAAGATAAAAAAAGAAAGTATGCACTTTCATGATCTTAGTCTTATTAGAACTGATAGGCATATGTCATAATAATGCATTTCAAGAGGAAACCTTTCCAGATAATGTTAAAGATCGTTTAAAAAAATACATATTTAAGTACCAACAGCTGTTTCCTCTTAGTGCCAGTTTATTAGGGACACGTCCTTTTAAAAAAGGCATGATATAAAGGGTTACACGTGTCATTCAAAATAGAAAATGCACCACAAACACACCCAACAACCAGCAATATGGAGCCATATATCCATAGAAAGGTGTTGTTTTCGCGATAAAGCGTCCGATAGTGCTCCTGATTTCATCTGACATTATGATCAGTGCTATTTTGACTCGCTTGAGGTTCATTTTGGCGCAGGAATGAATGGGCAGAAAGGACGAGGAAACTAATGAATGAATGGAGCAAGCAAATGTCGTGTGCCTACGTCATCCATTCCTCTGCGGAAGGATATTTTCTGTGAGACGTGTAGTTCCGGGATGTGGAACTACTTCTCAGGATGGTCAGGGAAATCCTTAAAGGGTGTAAGGATACCACGGAGCTACACGTCGCTAGCAGGTGCATAACGCAGGGAAATCACAAATACGAGACGAAAGATGGCATAGCATATGGCGCTGTCCTCTCTCCAACGACGGAAGACACGTCCGACACCAAACGTAACCGTGTGCTTTCGGTAGAATAATGTCACGGTAAGTTGTGCTAGCAGGCTGTTGGCCACCATTGTGTGGAAGTGTTAGCTTAAAGCGAAAGGTAGCGTGTTTGGCTAACGTTAACAGCTGACAACTCAGAGTGAAATCATTGAGGTCTGTGGGGCGAGTTTTATCATTTTAAAGGTATAGCTTATTACTATACTGCACGTTTTGTGTAGTTTATAAATTCAAGTAAACGTAGTCGACTGAACGTATGGCTATTGGAACATGCCACTGAAAATATTGCTCATTTTACAGTCTTTTGACTGCATTTGACGTCAGCTGGGGTTTGACGTAACGATTATTCAGCTAGCTTAATGTGGAAAATCACATTATGATTTCTGTAGTTTCGAGACATGATGCATACACACTTGCACACAAGTAAGCAGAAGACTTTTTATAGCAGCTCCAGTGATATTTTGGTTTGGGTCTAATGCAGTGATGTAGTGGTAGATGATGAAGTGGGTGCATTAAGGCTTCAGAGGAGGAAGTGGATATACTCCCCAAAAAATTCCACTGGCTTTTTTTGCTGATAGGTTGGTATACTTTAAACATGAAAAGGAGGTGGGTCATACAGTGTATACCTGTCCACACCCTCCACTACACCACTGGTCTAATGATAACCATGCACAGCAGTAGCTTTTCAGCATACAGGTGGTGCAGTTGACATTACAACCATGTTTGTGGTACACCTCAACATGCATTGATATATGGTGAGTGTAACCACAAAGCCAGATGAGTCACTTGTTGCTTTGTGTAATCTGATGTGGTATGGCTTGTTACAAATAGGGGTGGGAATCACTAGAGGCCCCACGACATGATATTATCACGATACTTAAGTCATGCTACTGTGTTATTGCAGTTTTAGACATGTTGTGTTATCCTTAGTGTTGCAATAGAATGTATTGTGATTTCTTACAGCTGCAAATTATGTCACCTAAGGAAATCTTTGTCAACATCTGTATTATTGAATAAGATAGAGTTTTCAGTCTGTTCATCTCAGTCATTTTTACTGCAGCAGAATATATCTAGTGGTCCAAAAAAGTAATTCATTTTATAATTCTAGTAGGCTATCAAAAGTTACATTTTTATTTGCAGTATTAATAATTTCTATTATTAAAAAAAATCAGTACTCTGGTGTCGATGTACCGATACAATATTGCCAAATAAAAATACCACAATACTATGCTGTATCCTTTTATCCCCCCGCCCTTAGTTACAAATAAAGCCGTGGTTCTGCTAATTACGCAGTTGAGCATTAAACTGAAATGATTAAGAGCTATAAGTTGTTACAAAGCAAATTTCCACTGCAGAGCATTGTTCCTACCCCTTGACTTCCTGGAAAGCAGTGGTTTTGGAGGGGGTTTACAGTATCTTCTTATTTCCCTGCTCTTGTAAAAGCCACATTCCTGTTCACCACAGTGGCACATGCTCTGTGTGTAACTGAGAGTGTGAATTGATAGATGTGACGTGTGGCTGTGTGTATGTGTGAATGAGAGACAGAAGGAAAGACACAGTCTGCCAAAGAGTACAAAGAACTGTCTATCATAATTCAGCCAAAGCGAACTTGGCAAGACACGAGCCGGTCCTGCCTGTAATTCTCTGACATACATGGCCGTGTAGGTGGGCGTCTTCACGAGAGGGGAACATGAGTCACCATTGTTGTGGCTACTGTGAGAACAACTGAAGGAGGTGTTTGGGAAGGAAAGGGGGGTGGTAGTGGGCCCAACATGGCAACACAAACTCAATTATCAAAGTAAAATCAAAGAACTTACTCTACTGATGTAAAAGCAAGGGTCATGCTGTGTGTACACATGCACACACACGTGCCCTGTCTGCATAGCAGGATGTTACTCTTTGCTTTACTTGCGGCAGGGAGTTGACCGGTTTGTGCAAACACAGGTAAGCACAGCCGCACCTAAACAATGGAAAAGATCTTGTGTCAGAGTAAGATAGAGAAACATCCTGTGATACAGACACAGCCAAGTCCTCTGCTAAGTCACCAAAACAACAAACAACTATTTTTTTATGGTCTTTCGAGTAGTTTAACAATCTGTAATAGATTGGATGATGTATACTGTCGGATCATATACATTTGTAACATGTCAGTTTTTGCAGTCCATATCCAGGTTGCCGTTTTGTCAGTATTTCTAATTGTATTTGGCCCTTGCGAAGAATGTTGTAAATCAAGAATTAGGCCTGCTTTTTGGCAATATTGGATTTTTGAGTCGATGTGATAATGTACAGACAGTCCTGTCAGGTCACTTTGTTAATCCATAAACACATTCTCAATTGACTTTGTAGAAAATTTACCATTGTAATACACTATTTCTTTTCATAGTCAAATAATTATCTTGATATTGGAGTTTATTCATATGTGTTGAAGTATATAAAACCATATATTCTTTTTGACAACACCCCAACTGATACTGGACTCTTGAAGTAATATTAATATTGAAATTTGATAGTGATTATAATAATACATCAAATTATATTTTATTTTCAGAAATAGTTTTGCTAAGGACCCCTGAAATTTCCTTCAAAGAACATATGACCAAGGATGCACTGAGACAGATAATTTTCCAGTTGAACAACATTGGTAAAATTTGAATGGGTAAGTAATATAATAAAAAATATGTAATTATAAAAACGCAAAAAAGTAGGAATGTGCTGCAATTTATTTTCCTGTATATGCCTAAAGGCAATATAGGTTGCACAGTGGTACAGTGGGTGCAGTGGTTAGCATTGTCGTCTCACAGCAGGAGGGTTCTTGGCTGAACCCTGGGGTGGGGGAGCCCTTCCGTTCGGAGTTTGCATGTTCTCTCCGTGTCAGCGTGGGTTTTCTCCGGGTACTCCAGCTTCCTCCCACAGTCCAAAGACATGCAGGTTAATTGGCGACTCTAAATTGTCTGTAGGTGTGAATGTGAGTGTGAATGGTTGTCTGTCTCTGTGTGTCAGCCCTGTGATAGTCTGGTGACTTGTCCAGGGTGTACCCTGCCTCTCACCCAATGTCAGCAGGGATATACCCAATAAGATCTATCTGTGGTAGCCGGATGGTTGCAATTAATGTTGGTTGGCCTATATTCTTGACATTAAGTTGTTAATTGGTGACTGTGTTTACTCCAGGTTAACCTCAACCACCGTAACAGCTGAAAGCTACAGCCAGCTACTTATTATCGGATTGTAAGCAACCTAGTTGTATACAAGTTTCAGATTTGCCATAATTCTTTGCAGTAAGGATCCAATCTTAGTGTGACTCTGAAAATAAGGATTCAAAGTGAACAAGTTTTTCTAGAAATCGCTCTTCTTTACAATATAAGAAATCTTTAAAAAAAGAAAAGAAAAGCTCATGACATCTTCAATTTGCACGTTTTTTCGCAGACTAACAGTATGTTATCATGTAAGACAAAGACAAGCAGCACATCCCCACATCTGACCGGCTGGAACCAGCATTTGTCTGCATTTTTTGTTTTTGTTTTTTAAGAAATGATTTAACAAATTTATGACCATCGAAAAAGTTGCTGATTGTATGGATGTTGATTTTCCAATTAACGCCTCAACTTATCTTGTCTGGTCTAACTTTTGCTTCCTCCTGCAGCAGAATTTTGCAGTTAGCTTGTCAATATGTGCAACAGTTTGCAGAAGGGGCTCAGTCGTGTTGGTTTTCTTGGCAGGTGATTAAACTGTTTGTGTTCTTGTAAGGGAGTCGCTCCAAAATCCCAGTACTCCCCTGAGCTACACACAGAGCTAGCCTGAAAGTACTTGGCCATCCTCCAAACCTCAAATTGATTTCTCATCTCTCTTAAGTCCTAAATCCCTCTTCAGATGCTGCAAGCCTGCTGCTGGAATAAATCATTTTGGCAGGGTGTTTGCATGCTGGTGAGCCTCTTTTGCAGGTTACGGTTGTTGAGCTGTTGTGTCTGCTCGCGTGTGATTGTGTGTGGTTTATCGGTGCTCACGTTCCAAATAGTGTCCCCTCTTAGGGTACTTCATATGGACGTGATAGCAAGATGTCATGACCTTAGTAGTGTCCAAATTCCACTTCCCTTAAATTACTGCTTCATTGACTTAGAAACTCTGACTCTTGTGCAAATAATTAGAAGTGACTATCTAATAATCAGGGGATTTGTGATTATTCAGTGTGCTCAAAACATATTTGGATAGCAGCATATTTGTTGTGGGTATTTCAGATCTGCATTCTTTGGCTTGGACTTCCAGTTTTAATCTGTGTTTACGATACTTCAGTTTATGAAATGGTGATTCAAGTGTATGCGATTCAAGTGCCTGTAGACCAATAGGCTGAGCTGTAACTGAACAAATGAAAAAGAAAATCCAGTGACGCTTGAGTTTTTCAGTTTCACTGATATGTTGAAAAACTCTGTAGGTGGCATATCTGCTGAACTTTTGCAGTCAGAAGAAGAAAGATAAGAGTATGAATCTGCTGTCGCCAGTGTGTTTTATTTTTAGTCTTTTGTTTCAAACGTTCTCTAAGCATGGGCTGACTGATGCACTTGAGATACTTTTTTTTAAATGTGACATAACTGGAACAAAAATTGCCAGGGCTCTGGATGGCTGTACAATAGCCAGAGCTTTGTTGTCAGTATCAGAAGAGATATGGTGATTGGCTCGGCAGTGCTGTAAGTGGGTATGTTTCCTACTTCCTGTTTGTCCGCGTCACCATTAATGTAATTGCAGCTCTAAGTAGTTGCAGAGTATCTTCTAAATGAGTCATTGACATACTGAAGAAACACTTTTCCATCAAGTTTGTCTTTCAAGAAAACTAGTTTTTAAAGTAGACATAACACATTAAAATCTACTTATAAACCAGCCACTAAAACAACATGCATCATCTAGGTTGACAGGGCCTCTTATGTTTACAGCCATTTTCAGAGCTGGTCCACAGTTGGACTGAGTAGTTATCTAAGAAAATTACCACATTTGTGATGCATAAAACCGTCCCACCCAAAAGCAGGATAAAATCGTCAAAGAGAAAAAGCAGTTCACTAAATGAAAAAAGCATTCTCACAGAGCGTCTGTTAATTTAGCCTCAGGACTTTTTTACTGTTGAAAAACAGAGCAGCAACACACAAAGTTAAATAAAGCAATTAGCCTCTGGTAAGTACAGCAGTCATATGGCCATGACAAGAGACACAAGAATGTCCTCCTTTCTCTCTCTCTCTCTTACTACCTCTCTCGTTCACAGTAATTGTCTCGAGCCTCTGAATCTCTCCCATTAGTAATGCTTGAAGAGGAAACATTGCTGTGTTATGGAATAATTGTACTTGAGCTTGGACTGTTGTGAAGGTACTTGCGTAACCTGTTGAGAAACGGTAATGATGTTTACGGCACAGGGGCAGGTTTACAGAAGATGCACTGTAGTAACTTGAAATCAATGACAGGATTGAACCACCAACCTTTTCTCTCCCTGTGTTTGTCCTTTTTACAGAGTGGGTGCTATCTGCTGACCTCCTTCCTCCAGAGTGACTGTGGTATTTGCGTGTAGAAACCATTCACTCTAATACCAACGAAATGTCAGGTAAAAGTCTTGTATAAATGTTATGCAAACGGCTCAATTTTAGGGGCTCGTTGTAAATTTGTTTCTGGTTATCAGAAAGATTTATTCATGCCCACAAATACACACTGACCTTGAAGTGCTGAAATTACATGAGTCATTACATTACTCATTACTCTTTACTGTGGATACATCTTGATATCTCATTTGTGGTTTCAACCTGCTTGGTTAGCCTCGAAATTCTCTTGGAATATGTATCACATTTTCTGTTTAAGTACCAGTTTTTCTGATTTGTGAATCTGTCTCTGTTTCAGGTACCTACACACCAGCCCCTGGTGGGCCGTTTTCTGCTCTCACCCCAAGCATGTGGCCCCAGGATATTTTGGCCAAGTACCATCAAGTAAGGATGTGACTCCATGTGGTGTTCATGTGCAAACCTTAAGAATTTGACATTAAATCGAGACTGAAAACAGTGACTGTTTTGGAGCGAGAGGAGAAAATAAAATAACAAGCTCTGGTGACTCATCTGAATTGCGTGACAGAATATAAGGGACAAAAATGCCTCAGGAGCTCCATGTGACACTGACACCTGATGTGTTGTGTTAACTGGTGTTTAAGATGCTAAGAAAAGCTGCTGTGGCCATCTTCAGCAGAGCCTGTCTCAGTCTCCTCTCCTCTACTAATGAAATGCATGTTGTGTTCGTCTCTGCAGAAAGAGCCCTCAGAACAGCCTGAACTCCAGTATGATGAGTTTGGCTTCAGAGTGGACACTGAAGGTAAAGTGTTCACTCACACTGACACATGCAAACATGCCCGCTTCGTCTTGCTTCACTCCATTTTTCCACGCTAGTAAAATTCCTTCATCCCAGTTATGAAACATAAATGGAAATCTTCACATCTTGGCACAGTACATTATGCACACAGACCGAGGGCATGTGATCTCAGAGTTATGACTGCAACTTTTTTTTTTTGTTGCTTGAGGCTGGAAAAATGTTTTGGGCCACTTTGTACTACACTTTTTTGTACATTTGTTTTTTAGTTCAAGGTCTGTTCTTGTGTTGTGGTTCAGAAGGTTGTTTTCTGTGCTTAGAATATCTAAAATGTTGTCTGGCTGCAGTATATTTTCTGCAATCAGCTGATTTCAAATGTATTTCAAGTCGGTTGTTATTCTTGCCTAATAATTAACATGCACATAACAAACAGTCAACTGGAGAACAGTGTGTCTCCCATTAAGGGAGTTCTATTTTTGGCTTTGTTATTTAACCACTCGTCCCTTATCCAGACACATTTCCCCTCACTCCCCTCCTTCCCCTCTCCCATCATGTCACCATCATGCTTGACTCCATTACAGTTTCACTTGAACATTTTATAATGTCTCTGTTCAAGATGTGGAATAGGGTTTAATTATGTTAATATTTTGATTACAAAGAACACAACTAATCTTTACATGTTACTCTCTTCTCTTCAGACGATGGGAAGCCCAGGTCCTGGCTGGGCTCCGAAGGCTCACCCCAGCGTGAAGACCCCCAGCAGCGATTGCGCTGGCAAGCCCACCTGGAGTTCACCCACAACCACACGGTGGGCGACCTGACCTGGGAGCTCATTGATCCCGTCCTCCCACGCTCTGAGCGTCTGCGTTCCCTGGTGCTCGGTGGCATACCTCACAGCATGAGGCCACAGGTAAGCAGACTCCCTCAGCATGAGGGAACACTTTGTGTCATTGATTAGGAGTGGTACACATTGGGCTAAAATACTGCCCACGATGGCTAGTCAGTTTTTATGTATACAAATAAGTGAATGAATAAAAGTCACATTTGTTGCTACACTTGCTTTAGGATATTTACACTTTTTAGTTATCCACAAAGTCACAAAACAGCACTGAAAAGATGTTTTGTCTGTTAGCTATGGATGCGTCTGGCTGGAGCTCTGCAGAAGAAGAGGACCTCTGAGATCTCTTACAGAGAAATCATTAAGAACAGCTCCAATGACGACACCAGCACAGCTAAACAGGTAAAATCCCACGCCACTGTACACATAACCAGACACAATCCCATTTCAGAATTCCAACCAAGTGTAGTATTTCTTGAGAACATGCTTCAATAACTGATTGATTAATCAATGAATAACTGGAAACAACCAGTTAAATTGAATAAAAGACTCCCTATTGGCATATGTATATAATATGTATACGTTGGCATTTTGATTCAATAAATGTTGTACACTCCCAAAACACATGAATAAAGCAGCTATTAATCTGCTGTACACCTATAGAGGGGTATGCACATGGTGCAACAGTACAGGGCAGATGCAACAGTCAGCATTTACCACGTTGCATTAATATCTATCTAGGATATCTCTCTATCCTTCAATTGACTGCACAGTAATATCTAGTAAGAATTTAGGTGTAAGTTGAGTTTGTTTTGGCAGGCATTTTTCTTCCCTCACTAAGACACAGATGGATAGACAGATGAGGAAGGTGATGGATCAGTCACTAGCATGGTGTTATACATATAAAGTCGAGGATAATTTTAAGGCCCAATTAATTGAAATAAAAAGACCCATGAGATCTTTTTCCTTCTTTCTTTATTTGGATCCCCCATTAGCACAGGCTTAAACATGGACTACTCTGCCTGGGGTCTATGCACACACAGTCACACACACTTAAACCACAGAAACACAACAAACAAAACGCCTCATCTCGTTGAGTTAACAATCAAGTACAGAAAAGAAACAAAAATGTCATCTTTTTAAGACACATTAAGCCAAATTCAAAATTATAACTTAGTCACAGCTCCTCAAGAATTCATAGCAATCTTGTTTTTTTCTGCTTCTTCTTACAAATAGTGGTTCTTAATAAATATAAATTCTTGTCTGAATGACAAATAAATTACATATTTATCCATGCTGTGCTTTCCAAGAAAATAGGGAACTAAAATACATTCCTGGTTATCTACCAAGGGAGATTTTCATTCACCCAGGTTTACTTTTTATTCCTTCCACCTTTTTTTCATAGTTTACCTGCACAATTCAACAATGGTTCCTGAAATGTTTGGAAATACTCTGTTAGCACAGTTAAATTGCATCTTTAATGTTGAATGAATTTCACTTTACCAAGGCTCTGTTTTCTGTATTGTACTTTTTCTTGCTTTAGGTGGCATGAACTTTCTCTCAGTTGTTTGTGTTTGTGGTGACAAACTGAGAGAATAACTCTTTCACACAATATCGTTGTTGATTGTGTCACCAGTACATTTCTGAATAATTTAACAAGGCATTAACAAAAGTGATGGTGAGGTCTATTATGTTTTTTTTTTTTCTCCACCATCCTCCTCCAGCTTCCTCTGCTGTGTTTTGTAATCAGTGTTCCTTGTTAACCTCTGTCTCTCAGATAGAGAAGGACTTGTTACGGACCATGCCGACCAACGCGTGTTTCAGTAGTCTGACCAGTGTCGGAGTCCCGAGGCTAAGACGTGTACTGAGAGGCCTGGCCTGGCTCTACCCAGACATTGGGTACTGTCAGGGCACTGGCATGGTGAGAACACACACATACAGCACCTGATGTTGCCACAAACAGCTAGATTACATCATCCAGTTGATTACATGTACATTGCATGTGCATTTGTCTTTCTTCTCACCCTTTCTGTCTTAACTGCTTCCTGTTTCACTGTCCCCACACCTGCCTTGACCCCTCCAGGTGGTTTCCTGTCTGTTGCTCTTTCTTGAGGAAGAGGATGTGCTGTGGATGATGTGTGCCCTGATCGAAGACCTCCTTCCTCCATCCTACTTCTCCTCCACTCTGCTGGGAGTCCAAACGGACCAGAGGGTTCTCCGCCAGCTCATTGTTCAGTACCTGCCAGCTCTCGACCGTCTTCTGCAGGAGCATGACATCGGTAAGGATGGGTATTATTAGGAAAAATGGTGTGAGTGTGGTGCGTGGGATCAGAGAGGCAGCATGGGCATTCAGTGAATACATTTGCATTATTATAAACTTTAAAAAAAGAATTGTTAGATGAAACTGACAAATGTTGTCAGTGACAAATCACCCTGATACAGCTAATGTGAAAATATGCATAACCTGTGTATAGGACACAGCATGTAATCCCCTCTGTCTTTTACATCCAGAGTTGTCGCTGATCACACTGCATTGGTTCCTGACATCATTTGCCAGTGTGGTGGACATCCGTCTGCTCCTTAGGATCTGGGACCTGCTCTTCTACCAGGGCTCATTAGTGCTCTTCCAGGTCACACTGGGCATGCTCAAGATCAAGGTAAACTCACTACACCACCCATCACACGAGTCTTGATTCCCTGATACAGTTTTTGTGCAGAGATATTTTGTAGTTACTTTTATAAGTTAAGTCACTCAAAGTGTGCAGGAACCTATTTAAATTTATTTGATAGAAGATGATGATAGTTTCTGTTTATCCAAAGGTCATTTTACAGCGATTAATGCCAACAGACGTTACACACTACTATAGCCAGAAACCATGCCGTGCCTACTACTCACTGCCTACTCCTTCTATTGACAAAAACTGACTTGAGTATTAATCCTTGTGAAATTTACTCCCCACCCCAGGAGGAGGAGCTCGTATCTTCAGAGAACTCTGCGTCCATTTTTAATACTCTGTCGGACTTGCCGAGCCAGCTGAGAGATGGGCCTGCAGTTCTTGGGGAGGCTATGAGGCTAGCAGGGACACTATCCCAGGAAACACTGGAAGCCCACCGGCACAAGCACCTAGCCTACATCCTAAATGAACAGGCGCAGCTCAACAATGGAAACAACACGACACTCAACACCAATCTCAACAAGGTCAGTCATTTCAAGCTTTTTCAGAGGTAGTGTGCTAATATATGAAATAAAGACTAAACAAGCAATGTCAAGTGTGTTTTAACTGAGCAAACTAAACCGTTACGGTATGTCTCTGTCCTTCGTACACTTTTACTTGAGAAAAGTATAAATTATAATAACAATAATTTATCATGCGTTGTAATGTGTCCAGGTGGTGAGGAGACAGTCCCTACGCAGGAAGTCCACCCTGAGCTCCCTGCTGTTTGGGGAGGATGAGGCAGAGGCCCTGAAATCTAAGAACATCAAGCAGACAGAGCTGGTGGCAGCCTTGCGGGAGGCCATAGCCCGCACTGCAGAGCACTTTCACTGTCTGGATCCACGTCACTCCAGCACTGTGAGTTGACACACTGCAGCATGGGAAGAGTGTCATTTATGTCCTGCAGTGGATTATGAATCAACCTCCCTTAATTAGCTGGCATGTCAGAATGAATGTAGTCCTAAATTTAATATGTAATACCATCATATCGTAGCAGTATAGATAGCTTATTCCTTTCCATCCATTTTGATCTGACCTCGCCCATCTTGTCACTAGGACCTGACTCCTGACTACTCCATGGAGAGCCACCAGCGAGACCATGAAAACTTTCTTGTGGTGTCTCGCAACCGACGAAGACGGGCAAAAGCTTTGCTGGACTTTGAGCGACATGATGATGATGAATTAGGCTTCAGGAAGAATGACATCATCACTGTGAGTCATGACTTGCACAGAGATGCACAGACGGCACTCTGCCTCTTGTTTCCAACCATGTACCCACACTGTACATACTCTGTACATTCCCCCTCACCTCTCAGTCTAACAGCTTTATTTTTCTTTTTCTCTTTCAGATCATCTCACAGAAAGATGAACACTGTTGGGTCGGAGAGCTCAATGGCCTCAGAGGTGTGTGCTTTGTCTTATCGACACCCACTGTTGCCCTCTGAATAATTGATTGTGCTATAATCTCTGACAGCTCATTTGACATACATTCTCTGTGGCTCTTTGTAACAGGCTGGTTTCCAGCAAAGTTTGTGGAGATCCTAGATGAACGAAGCAAAGAGGTATGGAAGCAGTTAATTATCATCTTAATAAGGAATGTCAATGCTGTCTTTGATTTCCCATCAGATGATTATTTAAATGTTCAATTAATCTGACATTTGTCTGCTTTTTTATTTGTTTTCTCACATTCCCCCTCCAGTATCTTGGTTATTTATTCACAGGGTCCTTAACAGTAATTTTTGTTTTTGTGTGTGTCCACAGTACTCATTAGCAGGTGATGACTCGGTGACAGAGGCGGTTACAGACCTGGCCAGGGGCACACTGTGTCCAGCTCTAAAGGCCATCTTTCAGCACGGTCTCAAGAAACCATCGATACTGGGAGGGCCTTGTCATCCTTGGTTATTCATAGAAGAGGTACGAGAGCTTTTTTTTAAATGGCACCTTTACAACAAGTTGTTGTATCAGACTCACCATAGCTTCTTATCATTCTCTGTCTTCTTGTTTTCTCTCAGGCGGCCAGTAGAGAGGTAGAGAGGGACTTTAACTCTGTCTACTCCAGACTGGTGTTGTGTAAAACTTACAGGTAAAACTGTCACTGTGTTTTCATGTTGTTAAAATTTCTGTTCATGTGATCCTTTGAAATAGCTTTGGGGGATTATAATCACATGGAAGTGTTTTGAGGACTGGATCATCCAGACTTCTCATTCTCTCCAAGAAGGTGTGATGAGGCTTGGATAACACACCTGGTTTAAAACACAAACAAACTTGGGATCTGAAACAAATGAGATATTTACTCAGCAAGAACTAAAATGTGTTTGAAGTGAGGAGCCACTTTTAATGTAAACGCCTGCAGCACTTTAAGGTAACAACTCCTCCTCCTCTGATATTTACCAGGTTAGATGAAGATGGGAAAGTTCTAACACCAGAGGAACTGCTATACAGAGTAAGTAAGCCTTTACTCAGTGTGTAAAACAAACAACAACAAACTGTTTGCTTAACCTTAATGTGCAGTAAGAGGATTTAAGTGAAGTATTTTCAATTATTTTATCGACATGAAAAGTTTGTCCTAGCTTTCAACAATAAGAAACGATGATGACTCTTGAAAGCAGTGTTTTTGCAGTGAGGTGTAGTCATGTCTGTAAAATTAGCCTGCAGGAATGAATGTTAGTAGGAAATGCATGAGCGCCCTCTGTCTGCTCTTCCCAGGCGGTGCAGTCAGTCAACATGAGCCACGACACGGCACATGCTCAGATGGATGTCAAGTTTAGGTCTCTTGTCTGCGTCGGCCTTAAGTGAGTTTTCAAGAGTGATACACACACACACACGCAGGAAAAAATCATCAGTTACTCTGTACATGTTATCAGACAATTAAGGCTTAAATATGTGCACATTATGAGTCTACACACTCACACACACCTTCGGGCTGTTTGATTCTTAATGTGTGTCTGCCCCTTCAGTGAGCAGGTGCTGCACCTGTGGTTGGAGGTGTTGTGTTCCAGCATGGCTGCTGTAGAAAAATGGTATCACCCGTGGTCATTCCTTCGCAGTCCTGGATGGGTACAGATCAAGTGTGAGCTCAGGTAAGAAACACTTAAACACTGCAGCCAGTTTTGATTCTGTCTTATATCTAGAGAACATTAAAATCTCAGCCAAAACATTCAAGTAGTAGCTCAGTGGTTAAAGCAAGCGCCACATGCACAAAGACAGTGTTGTAGTGCTGCAGTGGCCATGAGTCTGAGTCCAGCCTGCGGCACCTTGCTGCATGTCGCCCCCCCCCCCCTCTATTTGTTTCACACTTCAAACTGTCTTGTCCTGTCTAAATAAGTTAAGCTGTTGATTTGGACCCTGTGATAAAACGAGTTCCCCCACTAGAAAAATTCAGGCGAACACCCCCGCAAGTGAGAACAACTCAGTCATCAGAAATTTTTGTACACTAATTGCCAAGTGAATGATGTATTATACAGAAACATGGCGGACCCAGTAAATGTTTGGTTGATGTTAATTGATGTCAGGTATTGCTATTGAATTTTGCTGTCATGTAATTTGTAATATGATGTTAGGTTGTAACAGTTAGCAGTCGTGTGACCTAAGTTAGTTAGAAAAGTTGTTTTATTAGCATTAACCTGTTGACAAAGGTAAAGCGATATTTTAGTGATCGTAGGGAATGCACTGGTGCAGCAACAAGTCTAGGACAAATTACTTTGTAATATAAAGCTTCAAACTGGTTCAGTATGCTGGATAGCAACATGAATCCAGCTAGAATTATGATGTAAAAGCTCATGTGCACACTGAAGTCGGAAAAACACCTTTCCGATTCGGGAAATGGGACTGTCTGGGGAGCACTAAATGCAGTATTACTCTGCTGTATCTCCACTCCCTTCAACATTTGCCATACATAATAAAGTAGTTTATTGATATTCATTGATATATAAAGGCCTTTAAGAACAAATCTAAAACAAAGGAATTTGCACATCAATATGGACTGATAATCTGACTAATATAACAAATAATGACCACTCTCCTGTTGTTGTCTCCTCAGGGTCCTATCAAAGTTTGCCTTCAGCCTCTCCCAGGACTGTGAGCTACCTGACAAGAAAGAGGTGAGTCAAGGAGATTACCACAGCCTCCCCACATAGAGCTGTAGTGAGCAAGTCTTACTATTCAAAGACAACATGTTAGTATTCAGGGGAGACAAACTGTATGACTTTATGCTGTTTCAGAAATCTGCAATTCTGAAAGCAGAAGTTATGGATGTGCTGGTTGAGCATCACCTCTTTAGTTGGGACCTCTAGGTAACATGTCACATGTGAGACTGTACATGCTTTAGTGTTGCCTTTAGTGACTAGTTCACTTATCTGCTGATGTAAGACTGCTACCCCACCACATAAATCAACTTACTCTGTAGTTCCTTACCCTTCCTCACCCAAATGTACCTTTTTATTAGAGCTTTTGAGAGAGTGAAGTAACATTTTTAATGGAGTGTGTCATAGTATTGCTTATTTCATGTTGCTTATGTCCCTGCAGTACCTCTCACTGCCTTAGAGTCTCTACTGTTACAATTATTAATCTCCGTGTAGCAGTTTGACCTGTGAATCCCCTCTGGCCACACTTCAGTCACCGTTGTAAACAGGCTTTTGCATCAGCCCTCAAAGTGCACTTAAAACTGCCAATTGTTGTTTGGTCACAAGTCTAATATAATTAAACTGCCCTCTCTGGTGTAGTGTTTACTTTGTCTGCAGGTAAAAGCTTTTCACATTTCCTTTCTCTTCCAGGAAAAGGAGCAGAGGCCGCTGAAAGAGGGAGTGCAGGATATGTTGGTCAAACATCACCTCTTCAGCTGGGACATTGATGGATAGACCCAAACAAAACACAGCTGAATCCTCCCCTGTCCCACGTGTCTGTGTATATTTGATGTCTCTACCTGTTTCTTACAGACTGTCAGTTATAAATTAGACACCGTTGTCTGCTACAGTAAGTGACTACTTCAGACTCCATCTGTCACGTCACCGTTCAGCATTGGACCGAGGTCGACCGGTTTGTATGTGCTGAGGCATGTGTGCATTAAGGTGCATACTTTATTTTAACTCAGCCCCAGAGTAGGAGGCTGCACTACACGGAGAAAACTGTTTATATGTAGTAGTAAATCGCTCTGCTGTACAGTCGTCTGTACCCATGGGACTGGAGCACTCAGTGTGTCCTCACAGTAATTATCCCTTTAGTACTTACTGCTCTGGCCACTCAGCTTTTCAAAGCTAACTGAGTGCATGTGTTGTGCAGGAGTGAGATGTACAGTCCATTCTTTCACACCGGCTGTGTGTGTGTAAAACACAGCAGCAGGTCATCACCACGACAAACCCCGGGCCTTCAACATGGTCCTAAATGCCACATTACCCTGTAAATCCCCAAATATTAAGACCAAAACAGAACATTCCTGAAAACGGAGCTGTAAAGTTACAAATTATTTTTTGAGAGGAATGCTGCTTACCTCAATATCATATAGTCCACAGAATATTTCATTAAACACTGATGTTGCACATGCCAAGTAAAGCCTTTTCAAATTGTAATACAAGACCATGGCTTTGTGTGCTACCTTAACAGTGGTAGTAAACAGTCTGCACTTGTATGACATAATGTAAATGACGCAGATAAATACTTTTTGTGTTACAATCTATAGTAAATAAATGTTACATATTTGTAATGTTTTTGTATATAAAGTAAACACATCTTTGCTTGTGACTAAATGTGCCCTGGAGAGTTTCAGCGTAGGACTCTGTCATTCTGACTTGTAACTGATTTCCAAACTGACCTTTAGTTCTGACCTTAAGCTGCAAATACATGAGAAAACAGGGAATTGTCTGTTTATTTATTCAAACTGTTGACCATTCTTGATAATGGTAGACTGTAATTGAGGACTTTAGAAGGTTAATATGCTAATTTGAGTTGTGAAACATTTTCCTGCGCGTCACAAAATATCATACGAGCAAATATTTTTATGTATTGTTTATTACTGCCGAGCTAATTCGATCTGGCAGATGTTACACTTAAAATGATCCTGTAATTTCAGTTCTTTTTGGACTTACATTGTTAACTGTAACTTCCCCATGTGCAGGAAATACAATCAGCTTAGTTATACATGATTATAGCCGGTGCAGTCTGTGTGAATCACTTTGTATTGAATGTCAAAAAAAATACAATTGAAATACACAAGTACCATAAAACTTCAATTAAAAGCCTATTCCCAATTAAACACCAAGTCCCTTTACTTATAAACTTTTACTTTACAAGTTAAGGCCTGTCTCAGTTAGACACTTGGTCTGGTTGCCAAGTAGTTCATTTTTTTCGTATAAGTTCTTGGATGTATAAAAGCGGGTTGTTGGCTACCCAAAATTATGTGTCCATGCATCAATTACCCTGTAAGTAATTCAGATTCCTTTAGTCCATAAGGGTCCTCAGATCAAAAGAATCAAAAGCATGTTTTATAGAAATCAATCCAAGTTGTAAGCACTGTTATAGCAGGATAAAGTGGTGTTGTGTACCGTAGCACACTCTCTGATGTGCTGTCTGTCAGAGTTAGATCAAATGAATGGCTCATAATTGATATATTATATGAAGCCTACTTTTTAAACAAGTAATATTCATACTAGTTTAAATAAACAATTTGATAGTATTTCCCATCTTTGCTGACCAACAGTTTTGTGAGAAAGGAATTAAGGGCCTGTCCCAAATATAGGCTTGTTGATTTCAGTGAGTTACGCAAATAACGCCCTGGGCTACTAATTGAAGTTTTACAGTATATTCTGCTGTCTGCTCAAAGACAATCTAGCTAATAGTTGCTACTTTGCATCTGTAACTTGAAACTGGTAAGATCGAGGCTACTCAGATACTCTTAAATTAGTTACAGTGTATTGCAGAAAAAAACCCACAATGAGCAAATTAAAAACAACCATTCTCCTGTTAAATTATGTTATTCTCTTCACTCTGACAAATAAAATGTATAGTCTTAAATAATATCACCTGCAAAATGACCATTTTTGTATCAATATCTTAGCGCGTTATGTTGAATTCTTGTTTGCTTTTCTTGCATGCTTCCACCTTGAGCAGAGAATCCAAAAAGTTGAGCATTATTCATGAATTTAAGTCATTGCGGACCACATTTAATAACAGAAAAACTGTATTGAAACATTCATTTACAGACCCTGGTACACATTGTGCAGTGTTTGATTTTGATTTTGATTTGATTTGATTTATTCACACATCAGAATGATACCTATATCATTCAACAGATACATCACAAATTAGGATGTGTGAAGGGGACACCCCAAGTAAGCTACCCAAAGCATTTAGAAGGGGGCCCAACATAAAAACAATAAACAATAGACATAATACACAAATAAACAAACAACCAGTGTTACCAAAATCTAATTTATCAAGTCGTACGCTCAGCACTTCCCATACACCTGCATTTTCGCTAAAACTTCACTATTTAAAACACTCCCACATACAGGTAGCACACCCTGAGTGTACCTGAGCATGGCACTCAGCCATGGATGAGACTGTTTGTACTGACGTGTTTTAAATCGTAATGTTACAGCGAAAATGCATGTGTTTGGGAACCTTTGAGCGTACGACTGGATAAATGAGACTTGGATTACACTGCTTGAGTTGTGTAGGAGTTTGACAATGGATGTTTTGATATAGTTTTGCCGTTAAACACAGTCCTGTTTAATTAATGAAGGAGTGTTTGCTTCTTCTGAATTCTCTGTTTACCATGGAGGCATGCAAAACTGATACACAAACAGTCATTTTGTTGGTGAAGTATTCAAGATGTTTAATATATAATTTCAAGACAAATGCTCACATAGAAAAAGAGACTGTTGAAAAGTTCAGTAAAGCCTGTTTATTAACGGTCAGTTTTTCAGCGGCAAAGTGTGTTCAAAATGTCACAACATGTTAACAGCAACAGGCCATAACGCATGGGGTACTAGAGTTACAAGTAGCACTGCAAGTACTGCATGTCTTTATAATCATGAGCAACTATTGGAGTGACGAGATGATGTGCTGTATTTGTTTGTACTAACACTATTTGTATAAGGTTTGTAACATGGCTGACTGACAGTGGAAGCATGACAGATACTACTGAATCTAAGAGTGCAGGTGAGAGTAGGTTAAAAGATCTAAGAACATCCAAGAGTGAACCTTCTGCATGTATGCCAAATAAATAACTGACAATTATAAAAAAAAAAAAAAAAATGCAACAGCTTATATTTTCCATATGTAGAATTTGAAATCACTATGTGCCTTCTGCTACATTCATTTATGATTTGCATACATTTTTGTACAATGGCATCAGTCCAATCAGAGCACAACTAACAGCTAATTTACATATGCAGTATAAATAGTACATGAACTGTTTTTCATTGCAAATACACAGGGAATGCATGGGGGGGGAGTTTCACACATAGCTGCTCGTATTGGTAATGGACCCTTGTTTCGGTTTAAGCCTCCCTCCCTGCCACTGACATCAAGCCAGAGGACTGAATTGTTTATTATACAGACATAAAATATGGATAAAATTAAATAAATCATCATCCTGAGTGAGGCTAACCTCAAAAACCACACTGCTCTCCATCACTCAACCCATTCAAAAACAGTAAAGGCAGCTGACGTTGAAATGCATCAAGGGTGTATGCCTTTTGGTTCGGGACATACCCCTTTGTGTTCCCTTTAAAAATAAAAACTATAGGACCTGGTGTAGAAAGGCAAGGAGTAATAAGACTGAGGAGAGTGTCTTGCTCCAAACATCTGTATCCTTCATGGTTTATGGAATGAAGACACTTGGTGGAGTGATAGCAGAGAGGGAGGTTTACAAGGGACGAGAGGGGCAGTTCAGCAGCCTCCTATTCCTGCTGAGGAGGGAGCTGCTGTGGAGTTGGTGCTGCTGTTCTGGCCTTTTCCTTTGTGCCTCTGGCCACCCCTTCTCCGTCCACCTCCTCCAGACTTTGGCTGCGAGACAGAGATAATGAAAACACTTGATAAGGAACCTCCATGACCAGAAAATAGTATTTACTGTAAATTTATCAAGATAGCCAGGCTGTGAACTCAACCGTCTCACTTAGTGAAACACTATCTCTCCTTTTTGGGTTCTCCACTGTTCTTGTTTATTTTTGAATTGACCCATTTTACCTTGTTCTCTTTGTTGCCCTCCTTTATCTGAGGGTCTTCCTCTCCCTCTCCCTTTTAGGAGGCCAGCCACGCAAGCAAGGGAGGGGGGAAAGAGTATGAAGGAGTGATGTGGCATGACAAAAGGTTAGGATAAAATGAGACAAAATCAAAGCAGGATGTAGTGAGTGGTAGATAAGATGGCAAGAGAAGAAACAAGGGAGGACGACACAGAGCAGTTAACAAGTTAGAAAAGAGCAGCAATGTTAGGGCAAGCACACAGTAACTGTATTTCTATTAAAGTGTC
This sequence comes from Cephalopholis sonnerati, assembly GCA_019142605.1. Classification (NCBI taxonomy): domain Eukaryota; kingdom Metazoa; phylum Chordata; class Actinopteri; order Perciformes; family Serranidae; genus Cephalopholis; species Cephalopholis sonnerati. The sequence goes on from JAGQAX010000016.1 coordinate 33,894,729, forward strand.
CATGTGACTTTTAAGTGAACTTTTAAAATTCAACAAAAAAGAAATGCGACTTAAGCCTTGTTTCCACCAAACACTTTCAGTATGGTAACTTTGGAACCAAAAGTGACCCAGACATTGTACCTAGACTCTAGCGTTCCCACCGCGAACAGTACTCTCGAGGTTGTTATCACTAACTGCTCCGCCCAGCACTCACTGTATTTCCTGGCTCTTCACCAGTGCCTCGTTTATCGTCCACAGAACAAGGTTGCACACCAACATTTTCAGAACAAAATAAAACAGGCTGCAGTGAGAGTCTCTCTCCATGGGATATTGAAAATAGCAGGTTTGTGCATGTAGTTCTTGTAAGGCAAGCTCAGGGGTTTAGTGTTGCCGGAGCCCACAGGAACATTGCTCTGCAGCGCTTTCTTTTTTTCTCTGAATGATTAGAATATATGCAGTTCACATAATCTGGTCAAAATTAATATATATTTTCAAACGCTTTAAGATCCACTCATTACTAAGAGTGTCTGTCATATAAAAACTAAAGTGATGGTCAAAGTTGTTGTATTGAAATTTAAGGTGTGCTGATGGATTCACGTTGTCAATCATGCATTGAGTACAAGTTAACGTTCCACCTTAAAATTGCCGGCAGTCGGCCCAGTGAATTCAGTTTTTTTTTTTTTTCTCAGACTACAGCTGCTGTGAGAGGCAGCAAAACATCATTTAAATTTATAATTATAGCTTACTAATGTATGGAAAACTCTCCACAGTATGAACAGTGGTTACATGAGCCTCAAGACCAGCAACAACTCAGCCCTGAGCAGAGTGACTGTCAGCTACCAATCAACGGACTGCAGTGTCAGCAAGTATTGATACAGCTATTAATGATTCTGTAAGCTATTTGGGAAAACGCCTCTTAGCGAGGTGCTCTAAGTAAAAATTCAAGTTGTACTTTATTGTAAAAGATAAAAGCAGAAGGGGTGAGGCTTTAATGTGCGGTCACTGAGAATGTGGAAAATTATAAACTGGACTGTTGTCTTGGTTCACACTGGTTCAGACTGTGGAGCGTCTGTTTTTATTTTACCATCTCCATAAGTATAGGTGCAACTTATTAAAAACCTCGGCTACAATTCTAATGCACAGGAAGACGCACTAGAAACAGCTGTCTTAAGTTAAATGTTCTCTACATCAGTACTTATTCGACAAAGGCATTTCCATAACCCATTTACCCCATTAACTCTTTTTTGACAAAGGCAAAACCACCTCCAGCAAGTGTAAAAAGTGTATCAAATTTTGTTGTTTCCATCCAACTCTTCTAATGCAATGACATTTTTCTGTGACTCACCGGTTGTGTTGCGTTGGGGCCCGCTGTCTGTGCTATCGTTGCTGCGTCATCACCGGCTGCTATTGTGCCGTCCTCTTTTCGGAGTGGTGCCTTCTTTGTGGACTGCATTTTGATTTGTGGGGGTTTCGAGTTTGACGGCAAATTGTTGGTGGATTGCAGCAGCTAAAAAGAATGCATGTCATATATATCTTTAAACTTCTGTTGGTCAGTACTGTGCCCTCCCCACTTATGTCACTCATTTCCAAGTGTAAACAGAGTCCTTGTGCTACCTTAGTGATGGTGCCCACAGCCTTGGTGCGTCCCTCCCTGAACACCAGCCTCTGGTCGCAGTGCAGGTACTCGGGGGTTTTGATGAAGCGGAAGTGGACCGAAGCCTTGTCCCCTGTTCGTAAGCAGTCTCTGTTCATAGACAAGATGGTGGCTGTCTGCCTTATGCTGCCACAGTGGACTGATTGGTGAACGAAGAAGAAAGAAGAGACGAGGGGGTAAATGAGTTTATGCGTATTGCAGAGGCAACAATGAGTCACTGAAATAACGCATATGTGCTTCTTGTTAAGTGTAGGAGCATCATCTGTCTGTTGTCACTGTGTCCCACTCTTACGAAAATGATTTGTCTGTTATTTGAGTCACATCTAATCATTTAAACCAAACGACATTTAAGAAGTATTAAATGGTATTTGGAAAGTTGCCCACGAATCTTCAAGGCACTCAATAACATAAAGCTGCTGCGGAAACCCACAGAACGTTCACTGTTGTTCCAACTCTTTGACACTTTTCTGTGTCATAGTTACCCACCCATGGCCTGGTATCTGGGCGATATCGTAGTGGGATGATGCAAAACCAAGATTTCAGCCTCAAACTCCCAAGTGGCCTGTGGGCACAACCTTGGAGAAACCATCACCATGCCTTTCCTTATAGACGAGCGCTTGATCTATACAAAGACAAAGGCAGAGGAATGAAGAAATGTTTCAACAGAGTTGTACTAAATTGGCAGACAAACTCCTACACTCTGTTTAACTTCCAAAGTAAGTAAATTTATTGCAACGTTTCAGTAACTAGACCTTCATCAGGCAGATCTGCTTCTTCAACACCGTTGTACTATCATTTCTCTACATCATTTCTTGAGATTAGATGTGTTAGATCAGTAGGGCGTGATAAGAGAAATGGAAGAAACGAAGGAAATAATCATACAGCTTGAGCAGACTTAATTATTTCATCATTAACAAAAAAAATTCAGTCCCAAACTTTCCCTGTAGATGCGGCATTGGGGATATTTAAGTCCACCTACCTTTTTGAGAGCAAATGAGGCAGTCTGGCCACCTCTGACCTCCTTCACAGGCATTCTCTTGCGGTGGATTGATTTGACAGCAATGGGGATGAAGCTGCCCAAGGGGTCCGGCCCTAGCAGCATCGTATCATTCAGACGTATGAGTCCACGTAAAGTAGTTCCTGATACGACTGTTCCCACTCCCTGAGACATGAACAGAAAACAACCAATGGTTTAGATAGCACTTGTGCTGTTCTGTACGACGTGATCTGTAACCTGTTCTTTGTCACTTAAATGCATTTAGTGATAAGAGTTTATCTCTTGTCAGAGTACCGGTACAGAGTAGGTGTCGTCTATCTGGAACTCAGCAGGGCTGGTCGTCTCTGTAGGAGGTCCTGGAGGAGAGCAGGTTGAGAAACATCTTGAGCAGGTCCATGTTCTCTCCGGTCACATTGGAGATCTGAAAGATGGGACACATCCTGGAGGGAGACAACAAACACACAAAGGTTACCAAGGAAGATTTTTACTTTTAAGCCTCATTTCCACCAAGCAGTCCAGTTCAATTCAGTGCGTTACACATTAGAACAGTTATTCTTGTGTTTCCATTGCCAAAAGTTGTGAATGGTACCAACAGAACCATCAATTCTATCCTGTTTTTTCATCACCCCTCTGTTAAGGTACCAAACACACAGATATGATACTAAAAGGTGGAGCTAGAAACACTGCAATAGAGAACTGTCACTCTAACTTTACTACTACTGAGAGGAAATACAGTGAGAGCTGGACAGAGCAGTGATACCGCTACTATCCAGTAACGACCCCGCCTATATTTATAAGTACTGTTTACACTGAAAATGCTAAACAGACCTAAGGCTAGAAAAATGTCTGTACATGTTACATACCGGATCTAAAGGTACTATACTATACTATATATAAGTGCTTAGTGTAAATATACTATAACTGTTTAGTGTAAATGCTAATTTATTCTGAATCAGACTTAGTACCTCTCTGAACTGAAGTTTGAAGCCGTGACTATGACGTCGTCCTTGTTCTGTACCAGGACAGGGATCTTCCTACAGCCGGGGGACTTCAGTAACCTCTGGAGCAGCTTTAATGTCTCTGTTATGAGTAAGGCAAGACCACAAGAGTTATAGCATAAAGCCTGATAAAAGGATATTAAGTTGTCAGTGTCAGGTTTTGTTAGCAAGTGCAATCAGAACATGACGGCTTATTGAAAGAGGAAGCCTTTATGCATTCTGACTTAGCTCTACTGTTGCATTGTGTATATACATGTAAGAGAGAAATATAGTAAAGGGGTTTATAAAAGGGACTCTAGAGGACTGACCTTGCAGGATGTTGGCTGGACACATGTCTATCTTTGTTACCACTACAAACACAGGCACATTCAAGGCTAAGGCCAGGCCCAGGTGCTCTTTGGTCATCCCTACGATACCGGCATTACTGCCCACCTGGTGAGGCAGAGAGAGAGAAATTTAAAGTTTAGATGTTTCACTGCATGTGTACAGATATACTAACCAATAGATATAGATAAAACAATGCATGCAGGCATGTTTCTTTTATATATGGTAGAAATTCTTGATATTTACTTGCATTATGCAAATACTCTATTGTCCACACACACTATAAACATCTCCCTAACGCCCCCCTTTCTCACCATGAGCATGCAGAAGTCAGGCAGGTGTCCAGTCATCCCAAACACGGTGGTCTTGAGGTATTTCTCATGTCCGGCCAGGTCTATGAAGGTAATGACCTTGGAGGACTTCTCACAGATTTTGGTCCAGTCCAGGCTGCCTCCATGACTATCTGGTTTGTTCACCACCTGGGGGAGGACAAACAGAGACAAAGAAAGTGGCTTGAATGTGGCTTGAACACTTCTCAATTGTCAAAAGAACTTCAATATCTATTCTTGTACAAAATATAGAAATTCTAGACCCATGTATCTTTTCAAAAAAAAATTTTTTCCCTTGCGAAGGAACCCTGTTTTTCAGAATCCTCTGCTCCACCATGGCTGTACCCCTCACCTGTCCCTCCTGGTCAAACCCCAGGATATCGTTGCCCACGCTGCTGGTCCTCCCACTCTCCATCTCGTGTTTGTGTCTGAAGAGCTTCTGGCGGGCAAAGCCCCTGCCATTGTCCAACTCTCCGTGCGTTAACACTCCCAGCAGAGTACTCTTACCAGCATCCACGTTACCCACAACCGCAACCCTGAGAGATAGACAAGCACCAAGATATCAATAAACAGTAAACAGTAAAGTAAAAACAGTGATCCCTTTTTATCCTGACCTCTGACCACTCACCTGACCTCCAGGAAGTCCAGCTCACCCACACGTCGGCGGATCAGATAGTCGCGTACCAAACCGGCCGCCTCATTGCGCTCCCGGAGCGTAATAAGGTCAGCGTCCACTTGCTCACACATGGAGCGCACCGTGGCTACAGAGGCCTCCATATCCTTCTCATCCAGACCCCAGTCACCACCATCTACGACAGAGAGATGGAGGAAGGAGAAGAACAAGAGGTAAGAACACAATAACAAACATCTTACAGTTTGTCCAAGTTTTATAAACTGCTTTGGCACAAGCTGACTGACAAATGGTGTGAAAAAGTGAAAGTGTTTTTCTCACCTGAGCCCATCCCAACAACGTAGATGGTCTCTCCACATCCCTCCTCCATTCTGTCCCGTAACTGGCGAAGTAACGAGTCATACTGCTCTCCATTTGGGCTTACAAGTGCCAGCTATTAGGTTTGCATGCGAGGGAGAAGACGAAATAGAGAGAAAATTGTCTATTGTTAGAGTTATGACCCTTGCTGGATGGTTTTTCTACGATAAATGTACAATCAAAGCCAATTCTTTTAGCCAATGAGCTGTAATCAGTGACAGTCATTAACTGTTCAAAAGTTGTTAGCGATTGCCCACGGTGAGGTTGCTTTCATGAGAGACAGTAGACTTCAAAGTAAGCATCACTTTGTTCCATTTTCCCCTCAGCTCAGACAGTTCTCACATTCAAAATGTAAGCCACAGTTGAAAGCAAACCTAGAGGGAACGGCAAGTTTAAAAGCTGCTCTTCACACACGGTCACAGCTGCTGGTCTTCCCATGAAAGACCTCAAGGTTATATGTGAATGTAGCACTATTGACTGACTAGACTAACAAGAGTAAAATATAACCAACAGCACTGCTCACACCACTTTATTCAGTACAACTGTGACTGCATGACATGCTGTTTTACCATGCTTTATTTTATTTTCTTCACATTGAGATAAAAGATCTCTTCTCCCAGGAAGTCCTGGTCAAGACGGCGACACAATCAGCATAATCAAGTTTCAATTAAAAACTACTTCACACATGTAAAACACGTACAAAATACGTTGAAGCAACACAAGAGAAAACAGTAAAAGAACAGTGGTAGACAGGCCATACTGGTACACATTCCACCTAGGCTGAAGATAGTGTAAAGCAGCGACATGTTTCCTTAAGGGCAGTTTTTGTGCGAGCTGTTTTACCAAGCTCTGAGGGCACCCCGGGGGCGTTTAGAAGAATCCGTTGCTCAGAACAAATGCAACCGTTGCTGGTATGAAAGAATAAAAGCCTGGAGATATAAGTAGGTAGTTAACCTAGTAATGCCTTTGAAATAAATTGCAACATGTGCATTTTCCTCCTCTGATACAGAGAGAGAGGACACGAGCCTGCGTTTGTAACAAAACGTAATGCAGCGGATATTCAAAGTCCAATTTTTTAAGTAGAGATGAGGCTTAATGTATGTAAATCCCATCACAATAGTCTAATACAGACAGAAATGAGCATTGCACAATTTTCTTTCTCCAAAGCATTTTTAAATGGAAAAAAGCAACATTTTGGCTTAAGCTTTTTAATAGATTTTCAAAATGAACATTAAAAGTCAGCTTTTCAAGTCATATGCCCAAATATTTGTAGGAAGGGACTCTTTCTATGCACATAACTTCTTATGTTGAGATAGTGGGATCAGCTGCCTTAAAGCGAGACTCAGTATAGGTCATATATTTGTTTTGTTATGTTTTTTTAAGACCAGTTTTAATTTTAATCACAAAAGCTGCAGAGCTTTACATTACATATCATTTCGCTTTGAAAAAGATGTTTTAAATTGCATTTGGCAGTATGACATTTAAATGGGACAAGTTTCAAGAACCTTACTATTATTGAATTGTTTCATGTTTCATCCTCTGATGGTGCATACTGTTTCTGTCTTAATCTTGAATACAAATTGATTTTGGCAGTATGACTTTAAATAGGACAAATGTACCCTTCCATAGTGGAGGTGTGGTTTAGGTTTTGTTTACCACTTCTGACTAGGGATAAACAATATCGAATTTTTCACCAATATCCGATATGCTGGTATATATAACTCATTTGGGTGATAACTGATACAAATATGGATATATCAACTTTTTCCCCACCTAATTTTAGTGATCATCAAGTCTCTTCTGTAGTGGAATTAACATCATATAACACATGGATACTCTTATCGTTATGGCCCACCGGCAGATGGAGACATGAAATACAATACTTTTCAGTGTATGTGATATTCATTCATTGTGCGAAACAAGAAAAAGCGTGTCGGCCGATCCTGATAGTTCATTCTAAAGCCAGTATTGGCCGATACCAATGACATGCTGATATTATCATACATCCCTATTCATGACATTTTATTGTGGCTGCAATTAAGACAACTATTCTCATGAGAATCGTGCATGCCGTAACTTCTATTTCACTTTTAACAATAACTGAACATAAGTGTCCCTGGGAAACCTGGCTATGATTGTGTTATTAAAATTTAGGACTGGGCAATATGTCCTGAAAATTATATCATGATATTTTTAGGCTATATCACGATACACGATATATATCTCGGTATTTTTAAATCTTCTCAAAAGCCCTTCACTGGGGGAGACAAAATCAAATGTAATATTTGTGACAAAATACCCTCTCTGGTGCAAAAAAGTTGACTTTTTCCAGAAAATATTAACACAATGAGATTCTTCAATAATCATCAATAATGTGGATGTTACGATTAAGTGGGTTAGGACAAGTGTTAAAACAAATGAAGTGTGTGTAGCTGATAAATTTACATCACTTTACTGTTATTCGGACTTAAAAACAAGGGGAAAAAAACATTTATGCCATATCACGATACAATGATATCCCAAATGTAAGACGATAAATAGTCTCATATCACGATAACAATATAATATCTTCATATCGCCCAGCCCTATAACTATTACAGTGTATGCGAAAACATTTGAAACTAAATTGATGGTGTAACTGAAGCTTATCATGGGTCAGTGTGATTATGACAAAACTGAGATGTTACATAAATAGTATCTGCATAAGTAAATCAAAGTTTAATGGGTGTGGACACAAACTGATGACACTGACAGGAGCCACAGGTGAGAGGGACTGCCTCCCTGATGCAACCATATGCAACCTGTCCATGGGAATAACACTGTACCATTGTAATGTGTAATTTGACCCTCCCAGACACAAACCACAAAGTTTATGTCACTGTAAAACTACTTTGGCAGCTCTGCATATCTAATAGCTGGCTTTAATAATTCAAAACAGCTCTGCAGCCTGATGCTCTTTTCTTTATTATTGCTCTGAGGCATGTCTCACTCATGATCATTTGCTCTGCATTTCATCAGCCTGTGTGTGTTTGTGTTGGGGTTAACGCACCATGTCAAGTCAATGTTGTGGTTTGTTTGACAGCAGCCTTTCATGTTGCTCTGTCTCGCTTCACACAACACCAGTATCCCCAGATATGATCAGCCAGAGACATGTTATGGTAGCATATGGTGCAATGTGCTGAGGCTCATAAGCAAATAATGTTAGCATCAGCTGGAGTTAGCATTAGCCACAGTTAGCTATTTTATTTAACGTCAGCAAAACCGAAAGTCCAGAAAGTCAGTCCGGTACGAAGGGTAACTTACTCAGTAGTTACAATATGGCGCAGCAGACAATGTTTGGTAATAACGTCGGTATTACACACGCAATACACACATTAGTTTCATTCATTCATTCCCAGCTAGCGTTAGCTTGGCAGCGCCATTACAACAGCGGCCTACCTTGTTGGTGAAGTCAACCCCGCGGTCCTCGGTCTCGCCATTGATCATGTCCCCGTCATCGAAGCACTCGTCCCCGGCATCGTCCCCGCATCCTCCCCGGTCCGGAGCGAAGATACTCGCGGGGACTAAAGCGTCCGCCTAGCGGTATGGAGCCCGGGTTTATACCTGGCTCATGCGAGGCTGCTATCGATGCCATTTCTATGCCAGCCTTACTGTAATAAATTTCAAGCTGTCCCAATTGTTGTGAAGACGGCTGGCGACCAAACACGCATACACGCTCGCCTGTGCACCACAAGCCCTGCACACTAACCTCCCTCAGCTACAGCACAGATAATATGAGTACAACTGCTTCACCTCACTGTGGTTAACATCACAAAGCCTGCTGCTTATTTATATGCTGTCAGTTTGCAGTCAAGCCATTTAAAAATAAAATGCCATCACTTTATCAATATTAATAAGGAAGGCGTGTGGGGGCTGGTGTACCTGCCTTTTTAATTCCAGCTCACCAATAGTACTGAGTCAATATGAATATGTTGCCAGTGGACCAATACCAGAGAGGGGGCTGTTCATATGATTAAAAGGTGGGACAGGCCCTCACACAGCAGCAGGGCTGGTGTCTGTGCAATCACAGTGCAATCCTCCTGTTGTTGTTGACGTAATGATCATGATAATAAATTAAAAAAAGATTAAAAGTAATGCTGTTTGTGTAAAGTTTGCTATCATATTTTAGGCCTAAATATATGTTCCATGTTCCTGCAACAAATCTTCATATGTGAAATGATCACTCTCCTGGCCTTAAAATAGTTTGACACAAGTTTATAACTAAAACATGTCATGTTTTTTATCAAAATCAGTGACAACAGGTTGCACACCTGGTTTGATTTTCCTAATCATTATTATTAAGACATGTCAAAAGAGTAAAAGTTAACAATGATGTAAACCTGCATGAAAGTTACAGCAATCAGTCTTGTGTTTGGACGGGTCAAATTACACACAAAAGAGACATAAACAGATTACACAGGGTTGCATCAGGGAGGCAGTTCCTTTTTCACCTTTGGCTCCTGTCAATGTCTTCGGTTTGTGTCCACCCCTGATAAGGTGTGCAGCATAGTTACTTTGATTTACTTCATGTGACATCGCACTGTGTGCCTTTTAGCACAGTGATAAGCCTTGGTAGCATCATCAGTTTATTTCCACATAGAGCAGTCAGGCTTTGGTTTGACCCAGGGAAAATCGCAATTGTAATAATTCAAGGTCTTTTGTGATCTCTTGGGGTGTCCAAATAACATATTAAAAGTATACTGTTATATGGTGAGTGGATCAAGGTGAATTGAGGGCTCGAAATCTGGGGCCATTATGGTACAGCATCACACAAAGCAAGTGCATATACATGATATTTTTGTATAATTTATGTCTAAACATTTGTTTTCTAGGATGTTCTGTCACATATTACCATCAGATACCAACCATCCAATTTCCCAGAATGTTTTCAAGCATAACAAATAGAAGTTCCACTATTGCATCGTATGTGTTTCCTATCTCATCCCATCTCTCAAACTTACAATGAATGATCACGTTATAGATATGAAATATATACAGAATAATTTATACCCAGTTTAGATGCAGATACACCCATAGGAGCAGTGTAACACAAACTGTAAGTGGAAAATTTGGCAAAAAAAATGTTGCTGTATAGTAGTACCCCAAATACTGGTATAATACATCAGAATATCCTCTTTATAGGTGTTTTATTGACACGATTGACCCCCAAAACTCAGATATTAACATCGGTTCACTCAGACCATGTAACTGTAAGATGTTAAAACTTTGATTCTGACTTAAAAACAAAACATTGTTCCACTAAATCCATGAAGGTATACTTTTAATACACCAATGCAGGAGGGTATTAGAACCAATACAAACTATGAAACATTACTATTGCAATTTCTCCTAGGTTGGGCCCTCTCCTAGTTAGACTGACTGGAATAAAATGAAGAAGAAGAAGAAGAAGAAGAAGAAGAAGAAGAAGAAGAAGAAGTTCATAAACAACACCTATACATGCATTAAATGTAGGGATGTCAGAGCGAGGGGACTCCCCTGGACAGGCGCCACGAGCAATTGTGGGTTTAGTGTCTTTCTCAAGGGACCTCAGCAGCACTCAAGAGGTGAACTGGCACCTCTCCAGCTACTAGTCCACACTCCGTATGTGGTCCATACAGGGACTCCCAAGCCAGGTCCCTGACTGAGCTATCGCTGCCTCATTATAGCACACTGTAACAGTAATACCACTATCATAACCATGTTTTCCAAGGACACCTCTGTACCATTCATCTTATAGTGAAATTAAAAGGTCACATGTAAAGTAGTTTTCTTCACTGTAGCTATAATCTAATATCATGAGTGGTTAACAAAACTTAAACCACACCTCCATAAGAGAAGGTTACATTTGTCCCATTTAAAAATCACACTGCCAACACCAGTTTAAATCTTTTTTTGATTTGTAACACATGCTAAAAACAACATAACAAGCCTTTTAGTACTGAATTAAGCTGAACAATGCTGTTGGTTGTATTTTAATCATAGTGAGTTCCAGTCCAGTGTTGTCACGCTACCAAGATCTTTAACTTTGATATAACAGTAATATGAAAAGAAACAATTCTGACAATTTTGTGTCCTCGGCACACAATATAGGAAAGTTATCTTATCTGTAGTGAAATAATAAAGTCACAGCATGCACCATTCATATGTAAAGTAAATAGGTTTTTGTAATTTGAGCCATAATCTAATCTCATCAGTGTAAAACAGAAGTTAAACCAGTTCTCCAATGGATGAAAAAAAAAAACAGTGGCAATGACAGAATGGGAATTCCCAAATGGTTTACTTCTCAGCCAGTGTAATTTCATCATCCTTCTTCACTAACTTTGCTCTACAGGTTGAACTATTCTACAGACTGAACTCCCTGAAAATAGGGGAACCTGTTCTGTTTGACCTGTAATGAGTGTGATCGGCTAGACAGGTTGTAAATAACACATCTAATTCAACAAGTTACCCCCAGCACCAGCTATTAATGTTTAGCTTGTTGGTTGTTTTTCCTCTGGCTATTCCCAGTGCTCAGTAAGTGAGAAGGGGATGTCTGAAAATCCCACTTCTTAGCGAAATATTTACATGAAGGACCCAGGTCTGTTAGTGAATACAGCACGGTAATGTTCCTCAGTACAAACTCTGAGCTGATTGAATCAGTCGTCTTAAGAAGTTTTGTTTCAAACTAAATGGTGTAAGTTATTGCCAACAGGCCTTTTCTGCTGAGGTCAGAAAATACAGTGATCCTTTATTTCATTTAAGAGATATAGAGGATATCCTCAGCAGACAGCCCCACTACAAGAGTGCTCTATGGCTTTATATTAAATGACAATAAAACAGTGAAGCTGTCAGAAGCCATCTTGTCACAGCAGCTGTTTGTTGCTTACAAAGGCCTGGACTTGCTTGTGCGTAGCGAGAACATCTTTCTGACAACAAACAACAAACACCCTGCAGGTTAAACATGTAGTACACTTTAAAAAGAGGAAATTGGGGGATGGAGGCTGGTGGAGCAGGCTCTTCAGGTATCTCAGTGTGAATAAAAGTGCTCATGTTAAAGACTCTGTGTTTTTACCACAGTAGCAGCACAGCTCCAGGCTTGGCATTGTTGATCGGCCAGTCGCAGAGGAGGAAGAAGTCCTCAGATCTTTAGCTAAATTAGAAGTAGCAATAACACAGTGTGGAAATACACAAAGAAGGAACCTGCATTCAAATGTATTTAAATCAAAATATAAAAGTGCGAGCATCAAAATATACTGAAAGCTCAGGTCTGACCTCTACTGAGTCAGCGAGATGCTGAGAAGCTTGTTCACGCTTTTGTTTCCAGTTGTCTTGACTATTGTAACGCCCTGTACACTGGCTTACCTAAAACTGCCATTGCAGACTACAAACCATTCAGAATGCTGCTGCAAGGGTTTTAATGAAAACTAAAAAGTTTTACGTATCCCACACTGGCCCCCAGTAACTTTTAGAATTGATTTTAAAATCCTTCTATTGGTTTTTAAGGCTCTTAATGGCATTGTTTTCTCCTATATAACAGACTCCCTATCACCTTATGTCCTTCCACGAACCCTGAGGTCCTCCACTGCTGCTCAAACTGTCCCTAATGTCACAACAAAAATCTTTGAGGATGCTTCTTTTAGCTACGATTTTTATGTGGGAACATCAGGGAACACCACTGACCACTTGGTGAGTTACATGTCTTTGAAAACGAATGTTTAAGGTGGTTTTAGGACAGATTTTCACATGGCCATAGACAGCATTGTTAAGCCAGGCAGGAGAAAGACAAATTCTCTCAAATTGTCAGAGAAGGAGCAATCGTCAAGATTTTGGTCTTAACCACTCTATTTCATCATAAACAACCAGGAATGGGGCTCAAAGTGCAAAATACTGCACTTCTCCTTTAAGTATTGTGGTGTTGCAGCTCCTCACTGTGACCACTGGAGGGCAGTGAACACTCATGATTCTTAATACACTCAGGTCAACCGTCACCTCCGCCTCTACCACCAAATAAGTCTCTGTGATGTGTGTGTGTGATGTTCCTCCTCTGTTTATGTGAAAGGTCCCTGTGTGATTAGATCTGCTGACTGTCTTAAGACTGGCTCTTGGGCTAAGAGGAAACATAAGATCTCTGTGCTGCATCAAACTTCTGATGCAATAACCACATCTCCTGGTGACAGCTCATATAAATATAGTTTCCCAGATACACCATGTACCTTGAGACATCAACCATTAAATTGAGCTATTATCTGGTGAATGACGAGATGAGGAAATCACGTGTTTGTTGCGGAGGAGGTAAATGTAGTTAAAGCTTTGGCTCGGACACTGCTAGTTCTTTGGATCACTTATAAATGCCAGTTGTTGGACATGAGAACAAGCCACACACTGTTTGGGAGCAAACATTCAGAGAGAACAGCTGAATTAAATTTCACAGATGTGCACTTGCAAACTGGAGTGTGATTGTCAACGTGTGCTTGTCTAAGCAGATGTGATGTTGATAATCAGCAGACACACAGGTCAACCAAAGGCAACTGCAGCCACGTACATTATGCAATCTTTGTGGGTGTGAGTGTGTGTGAGAGAGGAAGAGAGAGATACTTTTTTTTTCAACAAGTAACAAATCCTTGGGGTGACCAACAGTCCCAATTTTTTTTCATAGGCGTGGCCAGATGGGGCCGCTGAATCTTGGGGTGGCACACCAAAACTAAAAGCCATAACTGACTGCCTGGAATTGCATTATGCTAATGCAGTATATGGCTAGAATTGCATACAGATATACTTTGGTTTCCTATTTTATAGTCAGTATTAGTAATTATTGGAGCTATCTACACTAATACTGGTTCAGTTAACATTTTGAGTTCCACAGCCATCCTGTGTTAATGTGTTGTATATCCATAGAAGTTGATGCATTGAATCATTGTTCTTCAAATAGGCTGGTTGTCCTTTTCTTAAAAGACAAATATACAGCATTAATATGAAGGAGTTCATTGATTGTAAGGGAAAAAAACATTTATTGGGAGCAAGCCTTCTCAAGTTTAGGGGAGACTTGTGGGTATAGAACCCATTTTCATTCAGATTTCTTGAGCTGAGAGTTCAAGGGACCCCTTTAAAAATACCCATGCCAGTTGTTTTCACAACGAAATTTAGTCTAACTTTGGATTATTCGAATTATTAATCCCCCCTCCTGAGAACTATGCCATAATGGTTGGGTCAGGGAGGTCAAACATACGGTTCAGGGGCCAGAACTGGCCCACTAGATGACTTTTCACACATAATATTGATGCACTGTTGAAGGCTAAGAGGTGTCAGGTTTCAGGAGCAATTTAATCAGTGAGTAGATACTTAATTTAAGATGCTGCCTCAGAGGCTTTTCCACCCTGACCAGAATACAGCTCGCTCAAATAACAATGAATACTTACTGTGGCCATATTTAAAGATATTGAACATTGTGCAACATATTGTCAACCAGCAGCATCATTACAAAAGAAACTGTGTCAGACTTCTAGCTTAAAACAATCTGGGTGGGACCCTGCTGCTGAGGAACTGACAAAACTTCAGATTGTATATGGGTTGTAGGTCAGGGGATGACTTATCCTGCGTCTTTGTGGGAGTGAAACATTATGAAAAAAATGCACATGCAGTGAAAGTGAGAGGACTGAGTGAATGTGGAAAAATTGAGACATACTGTTAGATTCACACATATTTTCTCAGGATATCACAGGCTGTTTTTCATTTGTTCTGTAAATGGATTCATGTTTTCAGAACTGACTTCTTTACACTAAAAAAAGGTAAAATTTGAAAGAGTTATTATTTATGAGTTTGACACCCCTGCCCCAGCTTGTTTAGTTTCACAAGGTAGCATGTGTCCCCCAAACCTTTACCTTCATAAAGCTGTAAGGTCCCCTTCTAAGTTTCACCCACAAGAACCATACCTTAAGGACTAAACATACTGTAGGTATGGAAACATATTTTATGCTGCAAGTATGTAGACTCGCAGATTCTCTGTCAAATGTACCCCCATAACCCATGTAAATCTTTAAAAGACAGAAAAGGTTTTTCTTTTAGCTAAAGTCCAACATCTACAGTAAGCATATCCTCCTGAGACCCTGTGTCCTCATATGAGGACATCACATTCTGGGTTTGCTGCAGTTTATGCTTCATTCTACATAACTTAGACCTGTTGTCCTCGTTCGTGGACACTTTTTGTGCCATCTAGTGGTAGCAAAAGCACAATACACTCATTCATGTAAAAACAAGATGGTGGCCATCTCTGCCAAGTCAGTCTGCAGCCAATCCAGACACAAAGATCACATTTCAGGGCTGAAACATGTTTATTTATGATTAATGATGCTATTAGTTTGATATGGCAACAAATTTGACCAATTTTAGCAACAGTAAAAAGCTTTTAGAATCGTCTTGTTTGAGGATATTGGGACTTTATTGTCTTATTTGAGGATGTTGGGACAATTAGTTGCGACAGACTGTTCCCAAAGATAAAAGAATATTCCTAGCTTGGAGTATGGATTACTGAAAATTTATGCAGAGTTTCTAAATGAATGAATCACAAGATTTTTCAAATATGTTGCATTATTTTTAATTTAATTTTTGCACAACAATGTTCCGGTGATCATTGTTATACTTAATTACACACTTGTGACTTTTAAGATGAATCCGTTGTCCCCATATGAGGACATCTTTTTTTTTTTTCTCCAAAACTGCTTCTGGTTCAAAGACACTGTCCAGTTTTTTATACTTGGAGACATTAAAAATGTACACCAAACAGAGGCTGCGGTCTAAGGAGGATATTGTGTTTTTTTTTGTTTTGTTTTTGTTTTACTTAAAAGTGAATAGTTTCAGTTATTTTCAAAAAATGAGCCACATATGCAAACCTTTGCACACAGGCATCATTCAAATATAAAGGCTATTATTAACACAGAAGAGACATCTAACCTAATCTGGTCACTATCATCCCACCACACAAACTGGAAAACACAGCAGAAAAAGAAAGTATACATATCCTTGACAGTTGCTCCTTGTGATTTTAATCTAAATTACATTAGGCTGTGTTGCACAGTAAGTGTGTGGCTCATCCCTTCATTGAGTCACAGCAGCTGTCAGCTGTATGTCAGCAGATGAAAGTTGCTATTGCTGGCTGAGAGTCAGACATTCAGATCATTTTGAGGATTTGACTCAGTTTCAACATTTCACTTTGGCCTCTTTCTCCCCTAACTGAGGCAGACAGTCTGCTCTCAAATGCGGCCACTTGATCCTACTGTAAGCTATATACAGTAAGTGCGCATTAAGGCTATTGGCTGTGCCAAATATTTAGTTGTCTCCCTGGCAACAAAAACATTTCTATCTCTGTCTGGCCCTCTGGCCTGTGTCCCCTCTCACAGTCAGACTCCACACCAGCAGGTTACAATGTAACAGACTGATGTCAACAAATCACTAATTATCCTCACTTCACTAAGGTCTGCAAACACTTGTTAAGCACTAAATTAGTTATTTACAGTCTGTAACAACACTTTGACTTCATTGGTCGCTGCTCTTTGGTGGCTTGATTGTATTTGCTGCTTTCAGTGTCACTCAGGCTGCAGGCCCCTCCCACACCGCATATATGCTGACAGGGTGCAGTGCGGCGAGGCCCTGCAGCACTCTCACTTCTTCTCTCCTGGACTTGACTGACTACATCTGCAAAGATGATGAAAGTAAGTACATTTTTACAACAATATTGTGCTCTTGTGTTGCTTTTAATGTCTGTATTTTGTGACTCTGATGGACAAGCAGTGTCAGGTCATATATTTAAAAGTGGCACTAACAGCTGGTTGAGTGTCAGCTCTCTCTGTGCCATGCTGATGAACCTGAACAGCTGAACTGTGCTCTACCTAAACCAGCTTGTAAATGTAACTGTATTTTGCTTTTAAAAGTGCTGGACTTCTTAGGTTGCCTTTTATGGTCAAAATATTCACCACAGAGCACACGTACATGCACATCAGTCACCTAATACAAGGTTTTTTTCAACTGCTGCAAATGCATAAAGGATTACTCAGCTGCTTAGGTTATTACATTCTTCCAGCAGTAATTTTATTACACTGGAACAGAAATGCTTGTTAACATTTGTCTATTTCATTCATTCTCAGTCTCGATATCCAGAGCCGAACGCTGGCAGCAATGCATTCTGGTCTCTTTGGACTCATAAACTGAGTAGATTACAATAAAGGCCCTGTATCATTCTGGCTTTTTGTTGGCTACAGGGGTAAACACGTGTTCGGAAAGGGCACAGCGAGGTCGGGCAGCGGGTTTAAATCATATTAAAAGCTAAAATGAAATAAAGGCATTATGTGGAGGCTGGGATAGATGCTGTAATTCTCAAGTGTTCCTCTTGGAGTGTAAAAGTCAGCAGTAGTATATGTAATTCTACCTAGGAATGCCTCTTACACTGTAAAAGCTCAATTTTGTATTGATGTTACGCAAATATTCCAGCAAGATGACAGTTATTTTGGAATAAAAAAGTTTTTCTAGTTGGCTGATATCCAGATTCTGTCACTCTGTCAGTGAGAGGTGTGGTGAAGCGGCATCTCTTACACAGTACAGTAGACAGATTCCTTAAGACAGCGGTGTATGGGAGAGATGCAGGGTGACTGCCAGCTTCAACCTCAGCCCTGCCCCGCACAGCTCAAGCCCCAGTGCCATGTGTTATCCGGGCAATTTACAGTTGGACTCTAACATGGAAAGAATTTCGTACCCTTGTCATTCTATCCCTTTAGCCTGCATTTCATTTCAGGGTTTGGTTGATCATTCAAATACAATTTTTCTTGGGTGGGTTTTACTCCAGATGTATCATCTCAAGTTCTGCCAGAATCAACAAACCATCATCAACATAGCACTATATCCACCTATGTCAGCCCGAGGACTATTTATAGAGCTGTCAAGATGAACAATGTTGCTTAAAGTCACTGGGTAACTCAGCCATTCCACTCTTCTTCCTGTGTAAGTTTGCTGCCTGGCCATGTTAATCATCGTGACCCTGAACTTTATCAGCTAAATAAACTGCCTTTAGTTATTTTTAGTGGGAAAGTCTGGCCTCTTGTTGATTTTCCAGGGCCGTAGCACCAAATTCTGGGCCCTATGCATTAGCAGTCTGTGTGGGCCACCCCACCCTTCCTCCCTCGATCCATGCCTCTTTCACACTCATTTTTTTCCCATTCATTTTCCGTAACTGCTTATCCTGTTGGGGGCCGTGTGGGGGCTGGAGCCCATCCCAGCTGACACTGGGCGAGAGGTGTGGTGCACCCTGGACAGGTCACCAGACTATCACAGGGCTGACACATAGAGACAGACAACCAATCACGCTCACATTCCCACCTACCGGCAATTCAGAGTCACCAATTAACCTAACATGCATGTCTATGGATTGTTGGAGGAGGCTGGAGTACATGCAGAAAACCCATGCTGACACAGAAGGGCAGCCCCCACCCCGGGGTTCGAATCTCCCACCAAGGGGACTAGCAACTATCTTGCTGTGATGCTCCAATGCTAACCACTGTAACACCAGGCAGTAGCACCAAATTCTGGGCCCTGTGAAAAAGCAGTCTCTGTGGGCCCCTGCCCTTCCTCCCTTGATCCATGTCTTTCTCTTTTGAATATATATACATATATATATATATAGATATATATATATATATATATATTTAGTGCAGGGACGGACTAAACCATTTTGGGCCTTTTAAGGGGTGAGAGTGGCCTCAGAGAGCTTCCATCATTTTTTTATACAAAGTTCACTCTTTCAAGTAATTTATTCCACCAACTGTAATTTAGCTATGGCACTGATTACATAGAAATAAAAAGTTGCAAAAAATGCCAGGCTTCTTTGGGGCCACCCTCAAGATGCACTTCTTCCCTCTCCACACTGCTCCTGAGTGTATCTAACATGAAGATTGGCGAGGATACTTTCCAACAGCTGCAGTGCGTAAAACACACACACGTCATTAAAATTCTTGCTACTGTCCCCCAAAACGTTGGTCCCAAAAACGTCCCAAAAAAGTCCAAAAATCTTGTGTGTTTGTCATATTTTCCTCAAATGCAGGTGTAAATGATAATTCCCATAGTATACAGGAAGACAAGACACAAAAAGCTGTATTTGTGTCAGATCATTTCCTGTTCACTTGTCAGTTTGTTTCTGGCCACAAGATACATGGTTGCAAAATGCTAAGACCTTGTATTTTAGGCTGCTAAGAGTGTCTCACAACCTTCTACTTCACATGTTTAACTATACGGTGAAAAAAATGTAAACCCTCACAGGGCTGCTATATTTGTACTTGTTGCCTTGGTGACAGTCGCAGTTCCCCAGATACATCATTTGACAAAATGACAGGATGTTAAAACAGCGGTGATCTGTGTTTCACAACCCTATAATAGATTGCTCAAGTATAATTTCCTAATCGTGGCACAGCTCAGTATTCCCCTGCCACATGTACAGTAGCAACCGAGCTGAGGATTTCTGCCGCGCTCAGCCTTTTTTTTTTTCTCTCAACCGTGTACTTGACATCCAGTATTGCACTTAGGAAAATATTACTCAGTTGAACATTCGTCCCTCATCACTTTTCAACATTTTTAGCCTCCGCCAAAATCTGCGAAGAGAAAAAAGGGTCGTGGCAACGGTGAGACAGGAAAGAGCTGGAATCTCTGACCAGTCGGCCGATGGGAGTGTAATTGAAAACACATGTTGGGTAATTTCTAAGGATGAAGTGAGGATTGGGGAGTTCGCTGAGGCTGGTGCTGGTGCTGTTTTTTGCCTGGAGCTGTAATAATAGTTAGATCTAGTAAAATCCCGTGCTGTTTCCACACAATAACGCACTGTATCACTATCCCACCCCTCTTTTTCTTCACAGGGTATGATCATCAAGAACATGTCCTTCAAGGTCGGACAGAAAATGACCATAGTTGGAGTCCCAAAGCCTGACTCTACAAAGTAAGTGCTAATCACAGAAGAAACAGAGAGTGGCTTAAGCTAATAAAACATGGTGCTTTTCAAGGGCATAGATTTGGTTTCAACACTGGGGGGGACACGTGAAACTGGGGGTTTAGGCGTCCAACACACAAACGAACACAAACACATTGTAAATATTGAGACAAACATCCCCCGAAATCTGCACCTACTACTTTTAGTTTGGTTTTTCCTCCTCTACTACTTTCTGTACTTGTTCAATTTTCCCTGTGGAACACCATGACTGAACTCATCATGAGGGCCACTCTTTATAAACACTAACACAGAGCTGGAGGTGGAATCTGTAATCAGTTACAGTCAGTGACTACCTATTAACTTCCCCTCAGTAATGTGGGGGTGATGAAGCTGATGGTTACCAGGTGAAAAGAGCAACCACACGACTGCTGTGGTTGTCTCATTAGTTTGTGCACTTTGTGTCCTCTCGCCCATTTTAAATGTAAGCATGTACATTAAAAAGTAATAAAACCTTTTTGTTATTTTGTGTCGCAGTTTTGCAGTGAACATCGGCCCCGACGAGCAGGAGATTACCATGCACATCAACCCTCGTTTTAACGCCCACGGAGACGAGAATACGGTGGTCTGCAACTCTTACCAGGGAGGCAACTGGTGTGAGGAGCAGCGTGAGACAGTCTTTCCTTTCCACCAGGGAGAGGAGTTCAAGGTGACTGTGTGTGTGTGTGTGTGTGTGTGTGTGTGTGTGTGTGTGTGTGTGTGTGTGTGTGTGTGTGTGTGTGTGTGTTCTGCAGGTATGTCCCATGTCTCGCTCTGTCTGTTAGTGACCTCTGTTGGAAAATGTGTGTCACTGTGCCTCTGATAACAATCATCTCAGCACCAGTTTATGGCCTCACAGAGATCTGTAAGAGCTGTGTCTTTGAATGCTTTGTCAGATAAACTTTTTTTCAGGTATTAATGATGATGAAATTATTCTTTCCACCATCTAGATCGTCATTGAATTCACCCCTTCAGATTTCTTGGTGACTTTGATGGATGGCTCTACAATCACCTTCCCCAACCGCATGGGTGCAGAGAAGTATTCCCACATGAGCTTCGATGGGGAAGTTCGCATCACAAGCTTTGAGATCAAATAAACCTCCAGCCTTCCGGGAAATTCAGTTTTTCTTTTTCAGTTTGTCTAGCATCAGATCACATATAGCCCCAGCTTTTAGGATCCTGAACACCATGTATCAGTAGTGCCTTACATGTTTATTGTCGTGCAAGAATTTAGTTGACGTGCAGATGCAAGCAACCACAGACAAAACATGGATAAAGAAGATGAACACATACAAAGTCATAACAGTCAGACCTACACAAAGAAACACATACAGCATATTATAGCAGCATGTCCTTCCTGCACACTTGACAGAGCCACTGACTGACAAGGAAACCAAACATGAAGTAGTCCAAAGCCCGTGTTATCTGACTGTTATTTGCTTTGCAGTTTGCAGTGTTTAGGTGAAAAGTGCCAGATAAAATGTGATCCATTGTTCTCTAACGTGCCTTGAAATGCTTCCTGCTCTCATGTTTTCCCTCCCAGACATTCCAGATGTATGACTGAATACAATGCTTGCCTTTACAACGTGTATTAAAGCAAGTCCTTGATAAACATGGTGTTTGGTGATTTATTAAACTTGTTAAACAAACATATTATCTATCAAAAAGCCCCTTTCATAATCAGCAAAATACTCTGTTTGTTAAACACAGACATAAGTGAAATCTAGATTTAAAGGGACAGTTCAACATAAAATCAAAAATACATATTCTCCTCTTACCTGTGGTGCTATCAATCAGTCTAGATTGTTTTGGTGTGAGTTGCTGAGTGTTGGATATATTGGCTGTACAGATGTCTGCCTACTCTCCAATGTAATGAAACTAGATGGCACTCGGCTCGTGGTGCTCAAAGCAGCAAAAAAGTATATTAAAAAACCTCAACAGCAATGTCTCTTTCCAGAAATCATGACTAGATTACTCAAGATAATCCACAGACCTTGTTGTGGTCAGTTTAATATAGGAACTACTTTTTTCTACTGAACCACACCCGCCAGCCGCATCACTGCACAGAGGGAAGAGTGTGTCTAATCCTTGACAAGATGCTTGTAACAGAGTGAGATGTTAAGATTAACGGCATCATCCTTGGCTGAGCTGTAATGTTAGCTAGCTCAGTGGTGCTAGGTGAGCTAGCAGTGGATGCACACGTCCGTCTGTGAGGTGACATCGTTGAGAATTGTAGCTCAGTAGAAAGAAAATAGTTCCTACATAAAACTGCTCACAGCAAGGTCTGCGGATAACTTTGAGTAACTGGGTCATGATTTCTGGAAGGAGACATTACTGTTGAGTTTTTCAAATGTATGTTTGTGCTGCTTTGAGCACCAAAAGCCAAGTGCCATTTATTTCCGTTCTATTCAAGAAAAGGCAGATATCAGCTGATATCTCCAACACTCAGCAACTCACACCAAAACAATCTAAACTGATAAATAGCTCTACAGGTAAGAGGTAAAATATGTATTTTTGATTTTGGGGCGGCACGGTGGTGTGGTGGTTAGCACTGTTGCCTCACAGCAAGAGGGTTCCTGGTTCGATCCCAGGTACGGGACCCCTTCTGTGTGGAGTTTGCATGTTCTCCCTGTGTCAGCGTGGGTTTTCTCCGGGTACTCCGGCTTTCTCCCACAGTCCAAAAACATGCAGATTGGTGACTCTAAATTGTCCGCAAGTGTGAATGTGAGTGTGGTTGTCTGTCTCTATGTGTCAGCCCTGCGATAGTCTAGCGACCTGTCCAGGGTGTACCCTGCCTCTCGCCCAATGTCAGCTGGGATAGGCTCCAGCCCCCCCCCCGCGACCCTCAAGAGGATAAGCGGTTAGAAAATGGATGGATGGATGGATGATTTTGGGGTGAACTGTCCCTTTAAGGGTGTTTTCACATGTAGACCTTTTTAAATGAACAAAACTCAGTCCTCATAAAGTGCACCAAAAAGTGGACCAACAGAAAAGGCACTCAGTTCATTTGAAAGAGGACTCAGTTCTCTCTCTGGTCCACGTCAGCTCTGATGGGGTCTCAGTCCTCTTTCTGTTCATACTATAGCCTATATAATATTAACATAGTTTTGTTTTTACTTTGATGTGGCTCTGCAGTGCGGTTATAAACTTAGAACTGTAGGAAAACGTTTGCGTTTCTATGCATTGTGGACAGTTGCTGTTTTTTGATGTTTTTGATGCTTGTCATCTATCTACGGCAAACCTGGAGGGCTACAATACAATAGCAAAAGGCAAAGCGGACACGGAGCGTTTTGTGTTCACACGGCACAGGTTAAGTGAACCGCGATCCGAACTCAGACCACCTCGCTTCAGAGGGGTCTGAGTTCTCTTACAGTGTTAACATTTGTGCAAAAAATGCTGAGTCACCGCTCTGAGTCCGCTTAGACGGCTGAAAAGTGTGAAAACACCCTAAGATCACAATAGTGAAACATGCACACCAACTGGCCATCAACTGACACATTTACTATATCACTAATCATCCATGAGAAAAATATAATGTTTTAAATGAATAAATAATTCAGCATTAGCGCTGATCCAGACTGGTTTGAAACTACATCCCACCTGACTGCACCAACTGAAGCTGAGCTCTTATTTTGCTGCTATGGACTCTTTTGACCAGCAGGTGCTCCCAGTGAACAAGACATGAATCCTCATGCAATGAACCTAATTTCAACACAGTTTGGCTTGAAAAACACTGATGATTCAGCAGGGCTTAATTTTAGTTCCCTTTCTTGATCTGTAAATAGTTTCTGTTCATGTACCTCAAGTTAAAAAAAAAAAAAAAAACAGTTAGCCATTTTAGCCAGTAGATGTCACCATTGCTAAAGTAATGCAATTAACTTGAGGCCAGTAGGATAAATGTTCCAGAGCACACAGTGGTTACAACATTAAGTGACTCTTGAACCCGTGTCAGTGTTCTCTGTGAGTTCCAGCCTGTGAAACTGTTTATGTGTGCAGAAATCATCTGACCTTTTTTCCGCCATTGTGTCAGAACGAATGATTCTGTATTGATTAAACATATGTCACCCGTTTCTCGCCAGTCTCGAAATGATATAGATGTACAACAATTAGGAAAAGCTAAAGACTTCCTGTAATTGTGCAAAAGATCGTCCGACATGAGGCGGTGAAGACGATAGTGAAGTGATACCTCAAAGAAAAATCCTATAATCTGACAGCTCTATTGATCTCCTGCTGACCAGCATTATGTCTTCAACGTGGACGTGATGACACGGTGATGGAATGGAAAATCCGAACAAGGCATAAATCTCTGCAGAGGTTTCAGCCAGACACCATTTTTCATGTGTGTGTGTGTTTGAGAGACTCATGAGTATTATTATAATCTAATCTGATGTAACAGAAGGCAATGTGTGCGAGGCTGATTTTAGGAGTGATGGATAGCGACGAGGAGGTGAAGAACAGAGTTTATGTGTGAGAACAGGTTCCCATTGCTCTGATCCTTCAAGACAAAGACTGATGGTATCATGCGGGATGACCTTTCCTTTCTCTCGTTTGTCAGGACTCATTAACAGCAGTGCAACGGGAGTGTGTCTGCGGCTTTGATGCCGAGCGTACAGGTGCGTGTGTGTGAAGAGGTGTATGAGGTAATCAGTGCTCTGAAGCTACCTGGCAGTGTCAAAGGTGCTCTCTCTGGAGGGGGAGATTCAGTTGCCATGATGACCACAGTTCAGTCCCTCTCCTCTATTTCCATCCACACATCTCTTTTCATCTCACTCATGTTCTTTTCACCTTCCTCTCTCACCCTGAATTTCTACCCATTTCCCACATCTTTCCCTTTTCTCTCCCGTCCTCGTCTCTCTCAGTCGTCCCTCAGCTGTAACCCATCCCTCTTCCCGCACTCTTAATTGGAAATAACTCATTTTAACACTTCCTCTCTTCATTATTTTGTAGCAGCCGAGATCGATACCCGGGGCTGTGTTGTTAGTGTACTAGTGTGTTTGTGTTTGTTCTGCATCCACTTAGATAATTTGAGCAAGGCTCGAGACTCACCTCCACCCCTGACTCCTCATGTCCACTGTTACGCATACTGATAACAAACAAGAAGGTGGATGTGTGTGTGTGAACCTGATTGACCAGTATATATCAAGAGACAGGTGAGTGTGTGTTGTTTCGACACTATGTGTGAAGGACAGCCCTCCAACCCTTCCACACACATCCAATCAATCACATTAGGGCTTTGATTAACACATTCAAATCACCTTGTTTATAGGAGGCCCTCGAGGAAAACACACACACTCAGTGATTTGTATAAATGTGTGTGATTTCAGCAGGCAGACAGCAGGCATATGCCACGCTGTCAGTACTCTAAATCTATCTGATGCGATGAGCACTGCGGATGTTTAACACATCCCGTGTTTCCTTCACCTGTGCCATGTCACTTCTTCAGTGTGTGTGAATAAATGCACTGAAATGTTGTGGAATGGAATGATTCACCTCAGCTTACATAAAATCTTTGTCTATATTTAGCGCCAGCATGACTCCAGAATTCTGCACCAGAAGCTATCAGCCACACATTGAGATGTGCGTGGGCCCGCCCTGAGCTGACTGCGGTCCTGGCTTCATGTTCTGCGTGCCTGCCTCACCTCAGGCTCTGTTTTTCTTTTTTTTTTGTCTTTATCTTGGCAACATGATAATACATAAACTCAAGAGAACCTGTTGGGTTACAGCATCGTGTTGGTGTTACCTTCGGGAGTTTGGATAAAGATTGGAGTTTATTTATTTGTAGAGAAAGCTTCAAATGAAAACAAAGAAAGAAAACATAGCAGCTGTGCAGAAGAAGACAGAAACACGGGTGGGCTTGTAAGAGCTGTCCCCGAAGAGCGGTGAAAATCAAGTCCCACACAGAGAAGCAAGCGGCAAAAAAACAATAAAAAACAACAAAAGACAAATAAATGCGAGTTCCCTGTGTGTGTGGAAGGAAGGCAACTGAGGGTAAGATGTGTATGATAAGGACAACACAAAACATCCTCAGACACTTGTCTGCAGAGATGTTGCTTTATGGAGATTAGAATAAGGAGTGTGGTTGATGATTATATTATGCAACATAACATTCAGCAAAGATTTTAAATGCAGACACAAAAAAACAGAACAAACAGACATTTTTTGGATTATCGCAGTCAGTTTTGTTTCTACAAATTAGTTGAAAGCTTGCACAGTCTGTCAAGGACATCTTTCCATCTGTTGTTATGCCAATGCATAGAGTTGACTCATCATCAATTAAAGGTCCAGTGTGTAGGACTTAAGGGGATATATTGGCAGAAATAGAAGTGTGTTTTCCTCAGTGTATGATCACCTGAAAATAAAAATTGTTTGAATGAGCCATTTATGTCAACATAGGGAGCAGGTCCTCGTCCATGTAGTCCACCATGTTGCACCACTGTGTTTCTACAGTAGCCCTGAATGGACAGACCAAACGCTGGCTCTAGATGGAGCCATTTGCATTTTCTTGTTTTCGTGTCAGGTACCATAGGTAGCAGCCCCGCTGCGACGAGCCAAACAGTGTCGGAAAAACATTGATTTCTCATGCAAAAGTGATTTATTCAGTGTTTTTACTGGTTTTAATCACTTGGTCTATTTGTTTTGGAGAGGAAGAGACTTCTGCACATAGGAAAAACTTCCTGAACAATGAGCACTGAAGGTATCCTAAGTGTGAGGAGTTTCAGCAGGTTGCAGTCTGCAGTCCTGACCACTAGATGCTACTAAATCCTACACACTGCTTTAAAGGGGAACTACACCTAATTTTCAGAATTCATACATATTATTCCTATCATCTGAGACAGTCCAAAAATATGAAATGATAATAGTCATAAAGAATTCTCTTTCAAAGCCAAAAAACTAGTGCTAAAACTCGAATTTGTTATGTCATCAAGTATCAAGTCTGTGACTGCTTCATAGACAATTAACTGAGAAAGATGTTATGACACGTAAGCCTCGTTCACATTACACGATTTTCACCCTGATTTTGAGGTCGTAGAGGATCTTGAGAGCCATTAAGAGGTCCTTGGGTCAGAGGTGAGTTGGCAGATAGTCTGCCACGATGAGTCCTCATGTGTGAACAAGCCTACGAGCAAGTTGCGCCCTCATCTGAGACTGGGACTGAATATCTGGCATGCTAGAAAACTGGAGAGGTCTGACAGGACTGACAAAGAGGTGGGATGCGCTGATTCGATGTACAGCTCTACCAGATCCAGTGCTTGGGCAGTGACTCGTGGCATCAGACACCAACCGAAAAAGCCGTCATTTCATGTCGGCGTCATACAGTACATGGCTGGTTGCCTTGATAGTTTAACAGTGCTTGGTGGCGTCAGGGAGAAACACAGCGGGACAAGAACCAAAATTAAGGCAGCGAAAGTCCAGATAGGGCGGGTGGGCCCAACAAACACCGACCTAGGGAAGAAAAAATGAACTTCAGGCCGTCATGCATGGAGCAGGAACAGATGCCTTTGAATTAAATTAAAAAGCCTTTATTTCAAAACATGGCTGCTTACATTAAACTGACCGCTTTCAACCCAAAGGTCAGGGTGCAAAAGTCACTTCAGAATGAACCCACAACCCTCTTTTGGACTGTGAGCCACCAGTTGGCAACCACTGATCTATAAAGTTTTCCAGATCATTGTCTACGGAGCAGCTCCACACTTTATACCTTACAATGTCACAAACTTGAGTCGTAGCATTCTAGTTTCTGGATTTGGGAAGGAGTTGCTCATGTTTTTTTTGCTCTGTATTAGATCATAGAAATAACGTGTGAATTTTGAAAATGGGCGTAGGTCCCCTTTAACGCTCATGCGCACACCTAAGTCGGAAGTACGACCTCTTGGGTGGGGAAAAGAGACCATCCGAGGAGCACCTGAACGCAGCATAAATTCACTGGCCAGGCGTCAGAGGGTGTGTCGAAGTTATCAATTAATCAACAGGACATAAAATCACGACAATACACTTAAATTAAGGATGACGTCATGATCAGCTGGGATCGAGGTTAGCAATATTGTATGTCTGCATACTCTAAGTTAAAAAAAAAAAGTTGCATCCATGTTGACTTTTACCTTCAGTGAGGCGTTTGAGGACCTTCTGCTGTGTGTGACAAAAATCACATTCAGTTGAAAATGTTTGAGGAAAGCAGTGAGAGGCTGAGGACTGGTTATATTGTGGTTTGAGAGGTAATGAGCTGAAAGTTGAACCTGGAGCAGATGATGATGATGATGATGATGGAGGCCTTCAGGGTGCTCCACATTCACAGAATGACATTCATACAGGTGAGTAAAACAGCTTCTTAATAACTAACTCACTGCAGTGATCATGGCAGTGTGTGTGTTTCTCTCTGTATACTTTCCAGTGTGAGGCTGCAGCTGCTGTCGACTTTATGCTGTCTTTAATGTTACATCTTTGTGTTTGCTGCTGAGAAAGTGGCAGGGTGTTTAATTAACAGTGCATTTGCCATGCTGTCCAAAGCTCTTTGTTTATTGTTGGCTACTGTGGTTTAATTTTCTGAGTTTTGTCCTTTACTCTGTTTGATTATTGTGAGGCTACACTGAGAAAACTGCCTGTTTATTTAAAGCTGATCATTTGTATGCACAAGCTGCAAATGTCTGTCCATAGGAAAGGAATGTATTGTTGGTTTGGGCTGTGTATTCCTGATTAGAATATGTTCCGTATGTTAAGATTAGTTTTTGATGAAAGCTTTTCTGTTCAGCCGAGTGTTTCAAAGAGAAGACATTTTGTAGTTCTTCACCTGCAACTTGATATTCAAACTGGTATGACTGACATTGATATTCTTTGCTTGTGCACTGTGGCTGATAAAACCTGAGCTGTGCTGTGACCCGGACACACAGCTTGATTCTCAGACAAGCACCATATAAAATGTCTATCTATAAATATCTGTCAGACTGAGAGAGTGCCATTGTACACTTATCTCCATTTGGTACATTAAAGGGCTTCACTGGGACCCAGCAGTGGATTGCTGTTGCGGTTTACTTTAAAATGATGTTCCTTAGGCTTTGTGCAAACGTGAACACCCAAAAATAAAAAAGAAAAGCTTGTTTGTGTCTAATTGGCGACTGTATTTTTGAGGAATGCAGTGTACCAGTCAATCCGCAGAAGTGGAAGCCCGAGGGAACTTTTCGTTTTGTCCCGGGCAAACCGCAGAACAGCCCTGACAGCTCGGAGAGTACACTGTCATTGACCTGCCCTGGAGTGACAGTGCGTGTCTGTGTGTGTATGTGTGTGCAGACGTGTATGCACAGCAGCACAGGTGACCTTATACACAGAGCAAGCCCTTTCAAACATCTAGTATCACTCCTTAGCCGCACTGCACACATCTGGGTTATATTTGAAAGCTAATGGTATCAAAGCAGCTGTTACAGCTGTCTGCTTTTACAACATCACCGAATGTGTATCTCGTTTTAGTAAAAAAATAAATGTACAATCTCTGCCTGCATTCATAACAATGTACACTCACCGGCCACTTTATTAGGGACACCTTGCTAGTACCAGGTTGGATCCCCTTTTGCCTTCAGAACTATCTTAATTCTTGGCGTCATAGATTTTGGAAACATTCCTCAGATTTTGCCCAGCTGCACATCCATGATGAGAATCTCCAGTTCCACCACATCCCAAAGGTGCTCTATTGGTTTGAGATCTGGTGACTGTGGAGGCCATTGGAGTAAACTCACTGTCATGTTCAAGAAACCAGTTTGAGATGATTTGAGCTTTGTGACATGGTGCGTTATCCTGCTGGAAGTAGCCATCAGAAGATGGGTACACTGTGGTCATAAAGGGATGGAAGTGATGTCTAGATGTGGCGTTTAAATGATGCTCAATCGGTACTAACGGCCCCAGAGTGTGCCAAGAAAATGTCCCCCACATTGTGGGGAGATTAGTGTCACCCCACACCCTTACATCTGTGTGTGTGACAGACAAAGAGCGACTGTACTCCTACGATGCAGAATCAATCCCCTATAATCTCCAACCAGATTTGTAATGCACCTCACACACATTACACCAAAGTCACTCACCTTATTTACTTGAGTTGTCTCCTGGGCTGGAAAAGCTCATCACTGTAGTAATGCTAACAGATGTGGACTGACGCTGTGGCCGGTGTGATTTCAGTGACTTTTACAGTAAATACCAATCTAAAGCAAACAAACATCAAGGCCACAGCTGTAAAGCTGCAGGATAAACTCAGATTGACCTTTAATATCAGTGTCTGAAAACCGATCTGTAAGACCTGAATTCTAAAGTTTCATCCTCGTCTGACACTGTAGGTGAAGGTGAATGTTTGCTCTTGCTCTTCACCCTCAGGGTGTGTGTGCAAGAAGCTCTGACTTGGCTGCTCAGCCAAATGACTGCAGGCGTATATTGTAAATGCAGCTATAGACTTGTATGCAACACTGAACATTTATCATTTGTTCTCTCACCACTGATGATTAACTCTTCTCTGTAAGTGTACCAGTTTTTCACAGCACTTAGAATTATCAGCCAGTGTCCCCTGTTTATGCCTGAGGCGCATTCATTCATTTTACAAAGTCACTTTGGAGAAATGTGTCTTCTAAATCCCTAAATTCTAAATTGAATTTGGGCCAGAGACGGCAGAACAGAAATAATGGTTTTGTAAGTCAAGCCTCCATTACAATGCATTGATCTACATTTATGTGCAATCCAATGGGATCATAAATTTACCTCTGCTAAGCATGTAATGAGTCACACGGGCCATGTCTTCATAATATAAATGCCAAGTCCACCCTAAAAGAGAATTTGCATTTAATGTCCCCATAAACCTGGACAGCACAGTCACGATGCTGCAATATTTTCTATGTGACCACGTCTTGATTCCAGTGAATTAAACTACTGATCTGTTATATGGTCCATCAGGCAACTACTGATGCTGAACAGAAAATTACATTTCCTAAGTGCTTATTTAAGGCTAGTACTCACAGTCACCAAATATTCTGGGGAATTTTGATGTACCCTTAACATTAAATAAACTGTGGGCTAAATTGTGGGAGTTGGATGATTCATATCTGAAATGCGTCTGCGAGGACAAACAATATACTCCTCGTCCAGGTTCTCCTCATTCTAACAGTTCAGGAATAAAAGAAGATGCCTCATAAACTTTTTTTTGTTGTCTTCAGACGTTGTGAGAGCAGAGCTGTCAAACCAAACATTGTTCGAAATGACAAAACTACGCTGACGGAGCTGACAAAGAAACACATTGTGATTGTGGGTGTGCGTCAGTGATAAAATAAAGCATAAGGAACCCTAAGCTGCGCGGTGGTGTTAATCCAGATCGCACCCTTGTTAGTTTGCTTGTTGTCGACTGCAAACACAGCGAGAGAGTTTCAAACTGAATGTTCTCTGACATCCTCTTCCCCATCTGTCTGTTTAGTCCAATGTTGGCTTGCTTTGTGTAGCAGCTTGCATGCACATGTCTTCCTTATTGTCTCCCACTTGCTTTGATTTAAAAGTCTCTCCCATCCTCTTGTATTAAAGTGAGCTACATTCAGTAGCAGTTGTGTATTTAACGTGTTTAATCCCAAATTTTTCCCAGACATAAAACTATCCAAATCATGTGTCACTGACCTTTCAAAATAATCAATAACTCTTTTCAAAATTGCCATGGAAAATAGGTGAAAGAGTGCATTTTATCGTTGGTCACATTTGCGACAGGTGGGATATTGTGTTGTATCTACCAAGACCTTTTACAATGACCAATGGCCTTTTACATTCACATATGACGTGCTAGGTATCCCTCTGCTGTTGCCGTTCCAGGACGCTCTACCAATAACGTGACATCAACAAAAGCATGTGGTTAGGTTTAGACAAAACCATCTTGGTTTGGCAAAGAGCTTTGATGCAGCCATCCTCGTCTCATGGCGCAACCAGGAAGTAAACAGCTCTGGTCATGTGACAGTTCACACTAAACATGTGACACTGCATATATTTCATAGAGACCTTTTATTATTTCAATATTTGCTTGAAATACATTGATAAATCATTGGGTAACATTTTTAGAGGCGTTTAACTGAACTTTTTTTGTGGTCACTGTTGTTACTGGTGGGATTAAATGGGTTAAGTGTATGTGTGTGTGTGTGACTGTCGCCTGTGGTGAGATTTGTCTTCAGGAAATTGATGTTGAACTTAGGTATGTTAGTTTTGCTTAACTTGCTTTTGAATGCCTGATACCCATTAACTGCTGACTAACTGGTTTATTTTTAAGAATGAGTGGTGCTGCTAGCTAATGTTGGTGCTCAGTATAGTGGACTGGAGAGTAGCAGACTTAGGCCAGATCACACAGAAAGTGTTTTGGCAGCTGGAGGCAGCTTTTTGTAATTGTTTTTAAAGAGAATTAACCTTTTTGCTCGCTGTTTTTGCGCTGCAACACACCTTGCATTTCTGCACTCTAGGCGCCTGCCGTTTTTGCGGCAGCGCTCTGAACTCCCTGAGTTGAAAAAAAAACTTCAACTTAGGGCGGAAAAATGCCCCACGTCATCTCCTTTCTCGTCATTTTTTTCCCCCATTGTCCAATTGGATGATTTCAGAGGCGGCCTGTGGTGGTCATGACAACAAATTTACAGTTGGTAAAAAATGGAGGAGAGACTGGTGGTAGCGGCTGCTCGATACCCAGAGCTATCCGGCCCAACAATAGACAGCAGCATATGCCTGGAAACAGCCATCATCGAGGCGAAGCTCCTGGACCAACTGGTGGTACTCTCCTCAATCCACCCTCTTTTTTAGGGTCTCATGTACCCGCACAGATCTCTGTTTCCCTGTGCCCAACAAATTATTCACTGACAGCTTCTCACCCTCAGCCAGAGCTAAACGAAGAAGCCTCTGCCTGTCAATTTTAGTAACTAGTGACTTCTTACCGTGAAATAATAAAACAAATAAAGGGTAGATTGATCACACAGGAAGGTTAGTGTAAGGACGAGATGGGGTTGTTGCCTGGCAACAATAAAAATCGTAGCAGCAAGTGTTTTTTTTCACTAGTGGCATTCAAGTAAAAAACAAATGGCAGTGTGGTGCACCTTGCGTTCTGCAACCTACAAAACACTTCCTGTGTGATCAGGGCCTTAACCTTTAGACTGGCACGTGTAACCTGTCAAAAACATTTTCTGTGGTTAATCGATTAACGTTTAACCAATCAATATATTCTTCATACTCGTATCACGTGTTCAGTCTTCTCTCTGGGTCGCCATGTGCTTTTTTATATCCTCCTTTTTCAGTAGTTTGAGGTCACTGAGCCTGTATGTGGTCAGGAGCTGTCTTTGTGTTTTATTTCTGACAGAACAGACGTACAAATCTGATACTTACTTTAAGTCCAGGTGGCAGTGATGAATTTCCTGTCATATCTCTGTGTGTCCCCGATTGTACGTCTCCCTCCTCCGTGCCCCCCCCATCACCTCGACTCCTTCACACCCCTCTCCGAACTCATCTCTTCCTTTATCCGCTCTGTTGCCTCACGCTGCCACCTGTCTCTCTCCCTCACCCTCCATCTACCTGTGTCTCTGAAGAAATGCCCCTTATAATCTCTCTCTTTTTTTCTTCAGGTTTACTCACATTCATCCCCTCAGGCAGGGTGAGTCAGGTGTGACCACATCTCTGGTCAAGAACTGCCTGGGTTAAACATCTCACACACACACACACAAACAAATCCAATCTCTATACCGTATAACACACATTCCCAGGTCTCTCATTCAGATATGGGTTTTCATATCTTGTCTGGCTCTTGCTCCCACACCAGCTGTGCTGTGGTCACCATCCTATCAGTGCATGCATACACATGCACGTGTGTGTATGTGGCCGGTCTCTGCTCAAATGATATGCCTGCTGTCAATTTAGATCAGTGTGCCGTAAAGCTCCATACACCCACACAGTGAGTGTGTGTAACGTCGGGGCATCAGAACACTCACATGTGCACAGTCTTGGAAACACACAGGATGAAATGATAGCGTGTTTGTGAGATGCCGTGGCTATCAATCCTGGTGACACTGGTTCATGTTTTACAGGTGGGAGCAGATAGAGCTCTCTCCTGCCTTTTGTTATTTCTATCTCCCCCATCTTCATCCCTTTATTTAGTTTTTTCATCCCTCTACCAAATGCACCCCTCTCTCTCCCACCTTTTCCCGCCTCCATCCTCAAACCACAGTGGCCTCCGCTGTGCTCCACTTGCTACTTTTCTTGCATGTCTCTCTGAATGTTTGGATCGATAAGAGCCGGCTGCGTAATAGAATTAGGCTCTAATGGAAAGTACAAACTAGCTTTCTATTTACTAAATCCCTCCAGGGGGGTTCTGGGTAGGTAAAGAGCAGACTGTGAAATGAGAATGCAGTCGAAGACGGACGTGCACGGTTTTCATGTGCATGGTTGTGTGTGAGCATGTGTGCGCATGAGGGGAAGGGAGATACTGTAAATAGACCTGAAATCAAGTTTAATTGGTTTAAGTTCTTCAGCTGATGTCTCAACGTCAGGTACATGGATTTTTCCACTAGTGATGAGTGTGGCTGAGGACAGCAGGAGAGAGGGTTCTCTGTTCGTCTGTGTTTTTGTGAGTGCAAATAAGTTCAAAGAATCTCTTGATTTTTTATTTTTATTTCCTATCTCCACTCTCCTATAAACGCTGGTGCTAACTAGAGTCATATAGAGTTCTTTGGCTTGTTTCCTAGGCATAGTTGAACCATTTTTGGTTCCAGTTTGAACCTTTTTATAAAGGTTCAAACTGGAACCTTTTCAGAGGCTTCTACCTAGAACCGGGATATACCTGAAATCCATCTGTCAAAGGTTCGACCCAGAAGTCCCCAACAGGGGTTGTACAGAGCACCCTTCTAGGGTGTAAGGGTTCCACACAGTTATATCCAGGACCTCTCCTCCTTCTAAGAGTGCTAACAAGAACCCACCCAGGGTTTTCTACGGACAACGCTTTTCCAGTATAAGTGTTGCATCTGTAGCCTATAGTTGGGCTTTAGCAGTTTGACATCCTGGATATATCCTTCAAACACAGACTGTAGACCCCTCTGTCTGCTTCTCTCTGGAATCACTGTTTCATTTTTCCAAAAATATGATCATATTAGTTACAGTGTGGGCTCCATGCTTACGTTGATAGCTTGAAGGACCATCACAAAGGGGCGTGGCTTAGCGAAAGGTCAATGGATTGATGCTTCACTGCGTCATTGGAGCACTGAAAAAAGTCGAGGCCAGCTCAGATTTGATTCGTAGCACGTCATGCCTGTCAGCGGTGACAAGTGTCAGGCATCAGTTTGTAGCTTTATGTCACTGACTTTCATTGAAAATGACTTGTGGCCTGTTGGTGTGTGGCTCATAGTGTGACACAGCGAAGGAACCCTTGATGAACCTGTTCTCCAGAAGCAAATTAATCTGTGTAGAACCTACAGAGAGAACCCTTATTTCTAAGAGTGTATAAAGACATCAGGGTCTGGAAGCACAAACAGCAATAAGCTGATGTGTAGTAAAAGTAATTAACAGTATCAACACATATGTTTATTCAGAATTTTGTTCAATAGAGACAAATACTGATAAAGATATAAACCACACAATGTTGCATAACACATGCATATTAGATAATAAATATTCCAGCAGATTTTTACAAATTGTTGTGACACTTAAAGTGATCATGACGTCATATTCACAGCAGCTGAAACCTGATAGGAAACAATTAAAGTGATGCAATTAGAAATATTGTTTAGTTTGTATGATATTTGTTTGAAACAAAAGCGCTCGCTGCCAAATCACAGAACTAACAGCACACAGCTAAACAAACAATCCATCAGTCCGCTGTGTGGCAAAACGTCACAGTCGGGGTTTAATGGAAGCAGAGTTGTTGTGTGAATTGCTTTTGTTGTGGCGGTGTTTAGATTTGACAACCTGGGCCTGTTAAATGTGAACATTTTAAGATAATGGAATGACTTTATGACTTTTTTAAAATGAGTTTTCTTTGACTTTATTGTTACTTTTCTTTCCTTTTCTAAACTTGCTTATGTCACCTCTTGCTTCTTCTTCTTCTTCTTCTTCTTCTTCTTCTCTTTTGTGCTCTCCCCAATCCTCCATTCATCTTTAATCTTTACTCCTTCTCCTCTCCCCTTTGTGCACCCTTAACTTTGTACTTTTCCCGTCATCAACCGCACTCCTTTCTCTCTTTCATCCTGCCCTTCTTTCCTCTCTGCCAGCCGCTCTCTCCAGTGGCATTGAAAGAGTAACATGACCCGTTCTGTTCGGATGCTTCAGCGTGGCCTAGACATGACTGATGTGAGACACACACACACAGACAGTCAAGGGCTTATCCACTCAGAGGTGAACACATGTCCAGTCAACTGGGACTCTGAATGTTTCATAATAACAGAGGGGGCACAGTTCAGGTTTCAGACGTGTGTGTGTGTGAGTAAAAGGAGGAGAAAGTTTGTGTGTGCAGAAGGAAAAAAACCTGAGAGTGCTTTACATAAGACATAAAAGACAAATGTTTCATGTCACATGGAATCATAGAGACGGATGTAGCTTACATGCTAACAATTAAACACGTCTGAAGCGTTCTAACACCAGCCAGCTCGAGCACAAGTGTGTGTTGTGTCCTAGTGTGTCTAGCTGCATGGTGACAGTTGTTTTTACCAGTTTAGATAGTGAGTGTGTGGTTTGAGCCTTTGGCACTAATCACCTTCCTCCAGATCCCTCCATGCTTCAGGTGCTGTACCTCCAGGACTTGCCCTTATCTCTACCCAGAGAGGGAGAACACTGTTTCCCACACAGACACGGCCACTAACACATACCTTGGGATGTAGCCTATCTCTTCCCAGCAGCCCCCGGAGGTTGTGCACAACTGGCATCTCTGCGGTAACCAGCCTCTATCGACGTGGTCATCCAAACCGACTGATTTAAACAAAGTTCATGTGGCTTTTCAGGCATGTTTGGTTTGTCCTCGAAAACACATTTCACCACAAAGCAAAGCACCTGCCCTGTAAAAGGACTGTACAGGAAGCTGAAGTCATGGCTTTCTATAATCAAAGCCAGGAGGCCATGAGCCAAGGAGGTGTTTAAGTCTGAAATACTTAGCATTAAACCGAACACTGGGTTCACACTGCACGATATCAGCTGGCTTATAGCCTGACGCAGTGTGGTACGATGCCAGGTTAGCAACCTGGTTAAAACTGCCATTAGCATCAGGCTAGCGAAGAGTGTTATTTCCTCATAATGGAGGATATAAAGGATTAAAATGAAAAAAATAGGGGCAGGGCTTTTACTCACTACAACTGCAGAGGGTACCAGCTTCACCTGAAACAGACTACATTAGAAACAGACATGTATTTTTCTATTTTTACTTTTAATCCGCTTCCGTTTGCCCTGTTCATTTTAAACTCAACACTTCCTGTACCCGTTTAAAATTAAAAGCCCGTTATAATTGCGGTTGAGAGAATCCCATTATTTTCAAAACAGGCTTTTATTGTGAAACATTTGCTGGAACTTGTTCTGTAGGATTCAGTGACTTGCGTAGTTTGCATGCTAAAGTAGCTCCTGCCATCTGCTGGCGCTTTTTACGTTACTACATTAACATTTCAGCTGGGACATGAACAGTCATAGTGACTAAAATTATAGTAATAATAATAAAAATAGGACAATAATAGGGCGGCATGGTGGTGTAGTGGTTAGCACTTGCCTCACAGCAAGAGGATTCCTGGTTCAATCCCAGGAGGGAGCCCTTCTGTGTGGAGTTTGCATGTTCTCCCTGTGTCAGCGTGGGTTTTCTCTGGGTACTCCGGCTTCCTCCCACAGTCCAAAGACATGCAGGTTAATTGGTGACTCGAAATTGCCCATAGGCGTGAATGGTTGTCTGTCTCTATGTGTCAGCCCTGCGATTGTCTGGCGACCTGTCCAGGGTGTACCCTGCCTCTCGCCCAATGTCAGCCGAGATAGGCTCCACCCTAACAACCCAATGACATCACACACGTCATGAAAGATGACCAGGGATGATTGGTGTGGACCTTCATGTAGTCTGTCATGTCTGTCTGTCACAGCATGATTTTATGAATCCGCAATCACCTAATCTGACACAGTGACTGTAGGAACAGACAAAAATGCTGTGCGGTGTGAACCAGGCATTAGGAGTTGTACATGACGGCTGGTAAAGAATTTCCTCTGTTATAATTAGAATGCACTCTAGTGGGTGCATTTAGATGCCAAAAGCAAAGCCAGGAAAGTTCAGCTCTGTCTCTCAGGAAGTGTCAGCAGTGGGAGTATTTTGTCCTGGGTGAGT
This sequence comes from Cephalopholis sonnerati, assembly GCA_019142605.1. Classification (NCBI taxonomy): domain Eukaryota; kingdom Metazoa; phylum Chordata; class Actinopteri; order Perciformes; family Serranidae; genus Cephalopholis; species Cephalopholis sonnerati. The sequence goes on from JAGQAX010000016.1 coordinate 33,933,318, forward strand.
AATGTTTTCAGTTTGCGTCAATCTTGGTTCCACAGTTGTGGCATAAACAAGCAGACTGAGAATAAACAATGTTACTCAGCACTGTTATTACTATAAAAAAGCGTTTGATTTTTACAGGTGCAGGTTGTAGTAAAAATCCTGCACTGATGTTTACTATGAAGCCCATTATACTGTATGTAGTGACACTGCAGTGTTGTGTTATTTCCCTCCTGTTACTGTCTTATTGCTTTGCTTTGTTGTGACGCAGGTGACACGACATGATGTGACACTTGCTGACATGGCGTGTCATGATGTTATGGAATACAACATGATGTTAAAGTTCTCCTTTGCACATTGTTTCCACACACTCCCACGCTGTTTGGTATCTAACGCCACCTAATGAGCTCTGCAATGCCAAAGTGTGTCTTACCAAAGAAAAGGCTCCCTAAATTTTAGCAGCAGTAACACCAAGTCAGTGACATATCCACTGTTAATAACATCCAAACTGTAAAAAAGACTAGTTTGGAAGCTTCTTGATCATTAAAGCACAAAGAGTACCTAGCTTTGTTTCTTTGTTCTGCCTGCTAATTGCCTGACCCAAGCATTGTATTTTCTCATAAGTGCCAACCCAGACAAAGCACACAGTCAGCAAATATCCCCCCTCAGTTCCAACTGTGCTCCCTAAACCTCAATTATTCACAACTTATGAATAACGCACTTTACCTCAAGCTGGCAAGTGGGGGTATTTTTGCACATGGCGCCTTGAATTAGTCATAACCTCACAATGGCAAAACATACAATTTTCATGCCTCCAGCCTTTTCCTTGTGCGGGGTATAAAAGTGCCATAATAAGTATTTTGCTGTCAATACATGTAGGGAGCGTCTAAAACTAACCCGTATGCTTAAAGCTTCAAAGCTCGCTGCTTTCAGTGTGACTGACCTGGCATGTGAAGGAATGTAGTCATGTTTAATTGATCTGAAATCTCTGTGGCCTCACTCTTTATGTTGCGTAGTTCAGCGTTATTTCTAATGACTGACGAACAATGAAAGGCATTTTTAGCATATAGAGCGCTGGAGTTGTTATTCCAGACTGCTGTGATGAACTAGAGTAAAAATACATAACCAGCTGCTGCAGCCCTTTCACAAATATATTGTACATATATATTATTTTATACTGTATTTGATGGATGTATGGATTTTTGTTTCATTTAGTTTTGCTTTCAATAGCCTGACACCCATTTTTCAAGAACTAGCCTGTTCATTTTTAAGAAAAAAAGTGCAAAGTGACATAAAAAACAAGAGGCTTTACCTTTTAGTCTGGCGCTGCGTTGACCAGTGAGCTTAAGTAGTGCATTTCCACATCGTATCCGTTTAGAGGTGGTGAACTGTCAATATGTTGTATTGTAAGTATCTTGCATGTTACCGTAAAACTTCTAATAATAGCCCAGGCTATTATTTGCTTAAATCACTGAAATCAAGGGGCCTGTATTTGGGACAGGCCTTTAATTCTTTTCACACAAAATCTCAGCAAAGATCTGGAAATACAGTCAAATTGTTTATTTAAACCAGTATGAACATTACTTGTATAAAAACTAGGCTTCAGATAATATATGAATTATGAATTATTCATACGATCTAGCTCCGACAGACAGCGGCACTCGAGGATTACAGCATCTGGCATACAGACATAATATCACTTTATCTTGTTAAAACAGTGCTCACAACTTGGATTAAATTTCATGAAAAAACAATTTGATTCTTTTGATCTGTTGACCCTTACGGACTAAAGGGATGTGAGTAACTAACGTGGTCATGGAGGAATGGACACATCATTTGAGGTAGCCAACAACCTGCTTTTATACATCTGAAGAACTTCTGTTAAAAAATCTGCTTAGCAACCAGACCAGGCGTCTAATTGAGAGGAGCGTTTATTTGTCAAAATGTGTGGTCACACTGGGTTTTAGTTGAAGTTTTATGGTATTTATTTTGTGTTGACTTTGCTGACAGACAGCCGGCTAGCAGCGTTAACATGCTTAGTAGCCACAGCCCTTCCTCTGGTCTCCACTGGTTTGCTTGCGTTGTCCTTGGCTGCTCTTCACTGGGCACCATCCTGGTCAGGCTGTAGCTAGTAGGGGTGGGATGAAAAACCGATACAGCATAGTATCGTGATATTTTTGTGTGGTAATATTGTATCGTCACACTGTGCCAAGAATTTATTTTTTTGTTATAGAAATTATTAACATTACAAATTCAAGTTAAACTTTAGGTAGCATGCTAGAATGATATAATCAGTTGCTTTTTGAGTCGACTAGATACACTTTGCTGCAAAAAATTGGCTGAGGTGAAACTTGATCTTATTAGATAAAACAGATGTTGACAGTTTTCCTTTTGGGAGAAAATTTACAGTTGAAAAAGGATAATAAATCACAATATATTTTATCACAATGCTCAGCATATTGCAGCATATTTAAAATTGCAATAACATTGTATCATGACTGAAGTATCGTGATAATATCGCATCCTCCGGTGATTCACACTCCTAGTAGCTAGCTAGCTGCGCTGCTCATTTGGCGATTATCGGAAACATGGTGGTCCCCAGGTAGGCCCGGTGATCAAGCAGCTTTATTTAAGCCACAAATCTCCTTTAGCATTGTTTACTATGTTAGCACCACTAGTGATACTGACACTGCTAACGGTGCTAACAGAGCTAGCACCATTGCCCACCCTCGAGTCTCCACTGGTTTGCTTGTGTTACCCCTGGCTGCTCTGCACTGGACACTGCCCTGGTCAAGTTGGAGCTAGCTAGTGGAGCTGCTCATTTGGCGATTACTGAAAACATGGTTGCCACCCTCCGGTGGTTGTCCACGGCAGCAGATCGTTCTGTGTTTCTATTGGTCAAAGAGACAGCTGGAGAAGTCGTGAATGACAAAAAGAAACTCAAACATGCTAGAGTTTCGTTTGGGATGTCGTGAGGCATCCTAGACTGGCGTTGGTTGTCTACTACTACTATGACACACTACACGATATGAATCGATGGATTATCGCATACGACACTCATCGTCATTCACGATTCAAGCCGATACCGTACGACTCTACATCGGGCTACAATCAGGCTGATATGGTGTAGTATGTACTCAGCATAAAGGGGGTGTTGTGGCTCTAAATTGACCCTTCTCTAAACCCAGCCCTTTTGTTCAGGCTGTCAGAGCGAGCACTGAGCACACTTTAAAACCTGCTGCACTCCTTGGAGAAACATTATTTGATTTTTGGTAAAACGGCACAAAAAAATGTCCGAAAGTATCTCAAGAGTTGGTGAAAGGTGACCAAGTGCTCTGACCCCTCTGTGGAGGAGGTTAAGTCAGATAGATGGAGGGAACAGGAGAGTAATGGCCCACATTAATGGGAGTCTTAGTGGGAACAGAGAGAGTTTTCAGCACGCTGGACAGCGTCACAGAGGGCCTGCTGGCTTGTTACCTGTCCATGGTGCTGAAAGAGTTCCTATACTGTGTGTGTGTGTGTGTGTGTGTGTGTGTGCGTGCAGTCATTCCCCCCACCTCCAAACTGGATTCCCTTTCTTCCCAGTTTCCATCTACATGATGCGCCTCATGCGTCTCTGTCTGTCTGTGTCGCTCTCATGTATCAAAGCCACCCACTTACCAATATGATCCGCAGTGCACTTCGTCCAGTGCACCCCTCACACACACACACACACGCGCGCACACACACACCTCACCCCCCGCCGCCCCGCGGTGTTTGAATCGAAGTTGTCCATGCGTGAGTCTTTCGCGTTCACGCTGCGATGCTGCGCTCGCTTGTCCGATCTCATGAAGACATGGAACGCTCAACCAGATTATCCACCGCTGTGCGCGTGTCTAGGCTGTCTATGTGTGCGCGTGTGAGTGTGCGCACTTACTGTATGCTACGTTACCCCTGTGTCTGAAATCACAATGCTGGTGTGAACTGGTTATGAGGGTGTAAGCATGCCTCATCAAATATTAAATCCGCCATACACCATTTTTCCCACAGACTGCCATCCCCGTGAGCCACGAACACGCGCGCTCACGCACCCCCCCCCCCCCCCCCCCCGTCTATGTAGTGTAACACTCAATTGAATTCAATTGAATTCGATTCAATTCAATTTAGGGAGTGATTTAGTGCCGTAACACCGGCACTCTCCGGACGGGACTAAATAAATCAGTGTTGGGTGTATAATGAGGAGCGTGCCCCCCAATCAGCGGTGTGTTACTCTTTATTCAGGAGCTTATTGTTGCCTGTTTCCCTAAATGTCTCTCTCCTCTCTCTCCTCTCCTCTCTCACACACACATACACACACACACACACACTCAGAACTCTTCGCTGAGAATCCAACCACAAGACGAGGTTTTGACGCGCCGGAGATAAATGAATAAGCCCATGGAGCGTGGGAATTATTAGAGAAGATCCACTTTTACTGAGCATCTGATCGTTTTAAGTGAGGGACATTTTTGGACATTTATTTTGCACCCATATATGTGCCAGAAGCGATCCTTGGATGAACCTTCGTGGGATATTTTGGCTGTATGAAGAGGCTCGCTTGACAGAGGCGCCCCTCCGTCGCTTATTCCACCGGGAGGAGGACCGGGCGCGCGATGAAGTGAAGCCCATACTCTCGCAGAAAATGTATTATTTTAGCCTGCAGGTGATTAACTGTTGCAATTGGGTTTGAAAACAGGCACGCCTTTTGGATACAACGTCTGGGAATACCAAGTTGAGCTCTTAAATCGGTGTCGGAATGCTCTGAGAAGATGTGAAATGTTCTGCGTGCCAGTTTTTTGGAGGGGGGAATGGAAAAAAAAGGGAAGACACGTTGGTAAAAGATGCTAAATCGGACAAATATTTTTCTCCTGCTTCGTGGGATTTTTTTGCAGCGTGCTCAGTCAACGTGACCGCGGTTAAAAAAAGTGTTCCCAAATTCCTTAGCGCATACAGCTTCAAGTGGAACTCGAAAATATTGATTATCTTTGACATTTACTGGCTCCAGATGGTCCTTTAGGAGCCCCAGAATCAAACTTCACTATAAGAATTGTCGTTTGTTTTTTTTCCTTCTTGGCTTTCTGGAAATGTGAGTCCAGTGGAGGACCAGTGCGCACCACACAGAGTCGCCAAGGCTGCAACGCACAACCCAATTTTCCATCGGGGAACCGGGGGGCTTTGCGCCGCAGCATCGCAACGACGTCCTCGCTTTTTCTCGCCGAAATGCCTCCGTGTGCACCGATTCCATAAATGGCAAGTGGATACTGATTCTCCATGGTGTTCACCGGCCAGGTGTCTCAGCGAAGGCGAAACCTCGGCTGTTTTGCCCAGTAAATCCTGGACACACCTTTTTTAATGTCAGTCAAGGTAAGTTTGGCCTGTTTTCACTCCAAAGTCTTTATCAGATCATCTTTGAGTCAAAGGCAAAGCTGGCAGGGAGCGCACAGATGTGCACAGCAGAGGTGTTGCTTGTTTATCAGACCTGTAGCCTCACTAATCCGACAAGTGATCTTTTTTTTTTTTGGTCGTTTTTTACCTGCAAATTTCTGCAAACTGTTCTTTAAAAACTAGTTGCCCTGAAAATAAGGCAACCTGTGTAGCACTGACCTTAAAAATACATTGGGCATGTTGGATGCTTTGATGGATATCCATCACAGGTCTTCATTTTGCAACATTATTTATTTTTAGAACTGAAACAAAATTTGGTGCAAACATTTTCAGTGTGTGACTGCAATCAGACTACAGCGTTTTAACATCTGCGATACCAAATGGGCTCCACATAATCAAGATTATGATTCATTTGATTATATGTTTCTCATAAGAACACATTTCATTTCCTGCTTTAGTTTGCAAACTATCAGAAATGACAGTAAAATGTTTTGCTGATATGATGCTCTTCATGGTGCTGAACAGGATTGTGTCACGTGTACTGATCTAATGTACACAAAGTTGGCGAGGGCCTCCTGGATTGTGACATGTGGACAAATTAATTGCACTGCCTGATGCAGCCAAGAGTCGTCACTAACATGATGCAACGGTAGAGAGACGTCACTGCTGTACATCTTTTCATCTTTTCTATTTTCTGATACTTTCAAAGAAAACGTGGCCAGTTGAGACAGTGGTGCAAACATCTGATCAGACAGACCATGATCTCACTGGAGTGACCACCCCCTCTCCTCTCCTCTCCTCTCCTCTCCTCTCCTCTCCTCTCCTCTCCTCTCCTCTCCTCTCCTCTCCTCATCCTCCTCGTTGATGGAGACATTTGCTGCCATATAAACCTCATTAGTGTGCCTTGCAGCTGACGTAGACTGAAAAAAAAAAGTATGTGATGTGGATCCAAGTGCTGGATGATGCTTTCACAGCATTTTTTTCCATTCAGGCACAACCATTTCAGGATTAAGGGACATTTGTGATCACATATTTATCGTCTGGGCTGACTGATTTTGACTCTTGCGCTGTCTTGCTTGTAATTTTCAGAAATGTAAGCTCACTCTCCTGCTGCACCCGTCGTAAGTGACTCCGCATAAAACTGCCATCTTAAAGTCTACAACACAATATAATTGGATTGCACTCACAGACACACTTTGCCCCCGTATTGTAGAGAAACGGACCCCCAAAATGGATCATGTTGTCCATGCTGGTGATAGCAGAATTCCTGCCCTTAAGGCCCCTAACAGTAATGAAACGCCCTGAAGCTGCACAATGAGAGGCAGCTGGCTGTTGTTTTAAGTGAACTCTGATCCTTTTGAACAAAGCATCAATAAGCCTGATCATTCGTGTCCCTCCCCCTCTCTTCCCCTCTATTGATGTTAGCTTTTGGCGGTGGTGTCTAACCTCTGGCATGAGCAAATGTCTTATGTTGATTGATGCTTTTATCAAAAGACTGTGACGTGTCAGGGCTGCACAGAGCATTTCAGTCCTTAATTCAAGTCTTGCTAAAAGTCATATTGGCTCCTATCAACTCTGAAAATGACTCACTGCTTCAATATGCATATAAAAATAGTTTAAATCTCCTATATTGGATCAAAACTAATAGGAACACAACATCATTGGTATGAGTGACCCCAGTGATGATCAAATATCTTATTTGGGAAATGCCAGCGCCATCTACACACACTGACTTACAAAGGATAGGATGTTCTGTCGCTTGTGTCCTTGAGTCTTTCTTGCCAACTATTGTAGGGTCAGGATCTTTGGCACACAGACAGTAACTTAACATATTCGTGCTGCTGTTAAAAGAGCAAACACTGCAGGGAGCGATGCAAAAATCCTCTAGAATGAACAGGAAGAGGTGACATGATGGTGACTTGTCTTTTATAGACCAGGGTTAAGGTGCACTTGCGGTTTTGTAATTCCACAAACACTCACATACATGTATACTCACCCACACACACACACACGCACAATCGGACGTCAGGTCTGGCCTGTGCGAGACCCAGTATTGTGGTTCACCACAGGGGGCAGAGAGAGGGCATTTATAGTCCATTTGTGGCGGCGGCTCACAATGACCTGAAAGTAACGGGGGGTGGCACAAATAGAGAGGAAAGGCTGCGGCTTGTATAGAAAATGAGATGGAGCCAAAAGCAGAGGAGAGAAAGAGTCGGTGAAAAAGAGAGGAGGAGATGACAATGAGATAACAAAAGATAGGAAAAAGAGAGGATATGGAGTGAAAGCGGGGGCAAAAGAGAAGCGAAGAGGTGAGGCTGATAGGTGTAGAGATCAAGCCAGATGTTTGGGAAGATGGAGAGAAGGGGATGAAAATGACAAAGGGCCGGAGGGAGAACAGAGGAAGAGGACAGCGAGCGGGATGGGAGCAGGTCTGCAGTGAATGCCAGTATTATTCAGTTAGGTGAAACGATCGGTTTATGCTTGACAACAGTGTGGCGAGGGCAGCCACATACTGTGCCTTGAGAGCCTCCTGTGAAGGCCAGAGGGAAAGAGAGAGCGCAACAGACGGAGGGAGGGAGGGAGACAGAGTAGAGACGAGGTTTGGTAGCTGCGACTGTCGATATTCTGTGACGGAGAACAAAGAAAGAGGAAATGTGATGGGTGGAGGGACAAACGCCAGCAGAGAGAGTAAGACAGGAAAAAAAGAGAGGCATAAATGGTTGAAAGCAAAATGACAGAGAGGAAACTGATTAGATGAAACATCTGCGTATGAGTTGTTTGACATAAGCTTGTTCAAGAGTTTTTCAGTTTGTCCTTCACTTCATTGATATGCTCCGAATTTCTCCGCTTCTGTCCTGGAAAAATAAAACACAAGTAATAGTTTGAAACAGTGCTCAGAGGCTTTTCACCGACCTCCTTGAAGTATGAGTATCACAAATCAGGTGGTCTTGACTTCACAACTACCCCCTTCTCTTTCTCTGTGTGTGTGTTTCTCTCTCATTTCCTGAACATGTGAGTCACTGTGAATGCCACTGGCAGTCAGGGCTGTTGACTCATGTACACTCACCCACAGGCTTTGCTATTGTTTCATGCTGAACGTGATTGTGACCAAAGGTGTGTGTGTATTTGTGTGTGTGTGAGAGAGAGACGACAGGGGGTTGTTTGTGCATCTGTACACGACAGATTGCACGCAAAGAGCCGTAAAAATTGGAGATCAAAGAAAATGATACAGGGGTCAGCAAAATAAACACCTCAGGAGAGGGGACTTTTTTTTTTTTTTTTTTTTTTTACTGGTTTTACCAAATTGCGATCACAAACACAACTGGTTAGGTCAACGCAGTCACATTAACTTGAGTGGAAATTTTTACAGCTGTAAAAGAAGTAAAACTATAGCTGTTAGTTTTTACAGACTGTCTAAATGAATAAAATACATAAACTCTTCAGCCAGTAAAAACTATAAAATAATTTAATGAGGCATGGGGAAGAGTCTTAACAACTGTGACGTGTGCCAAAAGATGTTCAGCAGTTGTAGGTTGACACGCGTGGAGAGGGATAGGCAAACACTTAAAGGGGACCTACCATGCTTTTCCTTATTCTCTCTCATAATGTTACAGTGTCAGATATTTATATAAAATGTGGCACAGGCTTCAATTAATAAGGTAACTATGTGTAAAAGTAATCCCTGTGAGGGAAACACCTTCAGGCGTCATGCTGTTCTGAATGCTCCATTTCCACTTTGGCTACAAGATGACGTCAAAATGTGATGGATTTCTTTATATGGTTATGTGTTCCAGGCGCACTACTGCAGGATTTGACATTATGCTGGAACGTGTCTGCTTCTGTGTAGAAGCTTGTATTGTTAATTTCTAGCATTAGAAAGTGCTGCTATACAAAGTCATTCCATGGTACACTGCTACATTTAGCGACATGCTAACATCAGGGGAACATGTAACCTTGGTCGCCCATTTTAATTTCTCCCTGATTTCGGATGATATTCCTGTCGGAACAGGTCAGGTTGCGATTTATTTTATTTGATGGGAGAAGGTGCTGCTTTTCTCCATTACAGTGATTCCCTGGCTGCAAGTACACTGCTACATGTAGCTACATGCTAAATTTAGGGAAACATCTAATGTGTTGCTGACATTGTTAATTTCTCCTGGAATTCGGATCATATCTGCTGGAACATGTCTGGGTCTGTTTGGAAGCTTTTACTGCTGATTTTGAGGATGAGAAAGTCCCACCATACACAGTCATTTCCTGGCTGCAAGCACACTGCCACATGTAGCTACATGCTAACATCAGGGAAACATATAATAGGTGGCACCAGCTCAGTCCATAGGGACTTGGCTTGGGAACCGGAGGGTCACCGGTTGAAGTCGCCGCCCGGACCAAAAATATGGAGCGTGGACTGGTAGCTGGAGAAGTGCCAGTTCACCTCCTGGGAACTGCCGAGGTGCCCTTGAGCAAGGCACCAAACCCCCCCATCTGCTCGGGGCGCCTGTTCATGGGCATGGACTCTGACATCTCTCCATTTAATGCATGTATAGGTCCCGTTTGTGTTTGTCTTTCAGACCTGTGTGTATATGTAAAACAACAACAGAGTGAAAACATTGAATTTCCCATTGCGGGATTAATAAAGTATAGAAAAATTATAAATAAATAAATAAATAATCTTGGTTGCCAATTTTGATCTTTCCCTGATTTTGGATGATATTCCTGTTGGAACAGGTTCGGTCTTAATAAGAAGCTTTTATTGGCGAGCTTTAATAGGAGAAGGTGCTGCTGTCTTCATCCCTGTCATTCCCTGGCTGCAAGTACACTGCTACATGTAGCTATATGCTAACGTCAGGGAAACGTCTAATTTTGGTTGCTGATGTTAATTTCTCTGAATTCAAATCACATTTATGCTTGAACGTGTCTGGTTCTGTCCAGAAGCTTTTATTGTTGATTTTTAACATAAGAAAGTGCCACTATACACAATCATTTCCTGGCTGTAAGTACACTGCTACATGTTGCTACATGCTAAATTTGAGGAAACATGTAATGTTGGTTGCTGATGTTGTTAATTTCTTTCAGATTTCGGATTATATTGCTGTTGGAACATATCTGTTTGTGCTTAGAAGCTTTTATTGGTGATTTCTAATGTAAGAAAGTGCAGTTATTCTCTGTTACAGTCAGTCCTGGGCTGCAGTGACACAGAAGACCTGGAAATGTTGACCAGTCAGGGCAGACAGGGCTTTTCTGAAGAGGGTAGCACAGTCAGTATGAGTAAAATAAAGTGCTTTTTGAACATTAAAGCATTTAAAGAGAAAGGAAAGAAACCCAAAATACAAGCATAAATGTGAAAATGAGCATAATTGGTACTCTAACAAGACAACTGATAGCTAAATTATAGACAGACCTATCAACAAAAAAACTGAATCAATGCCTCACTGACATTGTATTAAAAAAGCTCTCTGCGTTGTAGGCTTACATGTGAGGAAGGATTTCACCATTATAAGGTATTAAACCTGGGCAATGAATTTTAATTAACTGCAGACTGCATATTTGTCTGAAACAAGTATGTGCTCAGCCAATCAGGATGCTCCAACTCAACCCTAATTGGCCTGCCCTTGTAAAAGAGCAGCAGCTGCCCTTTTCCTTATCCACTCTGACAGCAGCAGCATTGGCTTCATCTGGACTTCTAGGTTCTTCCTCGCTCAGCTTGGTTACTGTGGTGTTCCTGAACTGACTGTGTTTTGTTTCAGACCGCTAGCCTGAAGCAAACAATAAATATTTGCGGCACACTCTATATGATGATCACTTCACTCTGGTTTTCACAGTAGAGCATGACTGATAGTGGCTGCTGTCACACCTGGCGGACAAAAAGTGAGAGCGGCTGTTCACAAAGGTTTTGTGACAGAAATAACCCCCTGCTCTCAGAATCTGAAGAGCATGTTCCTCTAAAAGCTGGTTGTTGCTGTACTGGAAATATCTGAACACACGAAAGTAAAAGAATGTGACATCTGTTCTTCTTCTAGGAAAAATGATAAGCAGGCAAAATAGTGGTGACATGATATCTGATCATGTCTGTGTGTGCACATATTTGCAGCCATGATTTTACACCTGGAGCCAGAGGAGAACAGAATGTACGCGTGTGTGTGTTTTGTATCACTTGTTTACGTATTGTCAGACTTCCGTTCATATGAGTGTGTGCACGTGGTGTGTTCTTACAGTATCACATTAAATCCAGGTGCTTTCACTCAGTGTGCTCAGGTGCAAGACTATAAACCCACACACACACACACACACACGTCTGCGACTAATCTCTGTTGACAAGCAGCAGTCGCCCCATCACACAACATCCCCAATTATAGATGATTGTATGCCGCACAGCATGTGAGGGTGTGGATTTATGGTAACTAGGTGTGTATGTATTTAGAATGATGTGTTTGTTATGTCAGGGATTAGTGCGCAGTCTTCTGGATTCATGACAGGTGATAGCTGCTGGTTAAGCTGCAGTTCACTCTGTAAATAAAATGTGCTGTTGTTGGATTAGGAAATGAAGGGCAAAGTTGTTAAGAGATTTTTTTCATGACGTCTTATAATGCTGTGCAAGCAGATAACAGAATATTGAAATCTTTCCATAATACCGTATTGTCCTGTTTTTATGATTCTGAAAATGGAAACGTAAAGCGTTAGTGGTCCTGTCTATTTTTGTAAAGTAAAGGGCTTTGAAGTTGTTATGTTTCAGTCACACGTCTGCTTCTCTCACCTGAGTCACCACCCGCCAATGACTTCTTTTTTTATACACAATACTTGCTCAAGTGTTTGGCCTTAAAACTGTCGTTGGTAACTTTTATAAAAGAAAACTTTTTTCATATTTGCCAAAAGTGTCTCTGTATTCATACAGCACCAAATGAGACAGATAATTTGTGAAAAAAACAACAACTCTATTGACCCTTGCTAAGTCCCGCCCCTGGATGCGGACTGGCCAATCATAACACAGCTGTGCTCCATTGACTCTAATACACTCGTTTCAGATTTCCTTCATTTTCAGGCTGGTTTTGTGGATTTGGAGCTAAATGTTGTGCCTGGGGCACGTCGTGTGTTAATGATACTCGTTACCTGGAGAGGTTGGGAAAAGACATGCGTTTCCTCCCTGTTCGCTGAATCAAGATTTTATCACTGTATTGCCTATTACTTACCTTAAATATATTTGAAAACTGTAAATGAGAATGTTGTCCGACTGGTGGGCCATGCTTAGTACTTCAGTCGACTATATCCAACATGGCCGCCAGGTCACAAACTTTCTCATTTTACAGCAAAACAGTACACTAAAATTTCAATCAATCAATCAATTTTATTTATAAAGCCCAATATCACAAATCACAATTTGCCTCAGTGGGCTTTACAGCATACAGCATCCCTCTGTCCTTTGGACCCTCACAGCCGATAAGGAAACACTCCCCAAAAAAACCCTGTAACAGAAAAAAAAGTCTGGCAGTTTGACAGCTGCATTAGAGCCTTCTCAGCTCATTGCCTTTAGAGGCAAAGGGAAGAGCAGGGGCGGCAGAGAGAGGTGGTGATAGGTGGACTTTGTTGCCTTTCAACATCACTGTGCTAACTGTTTTCCCTGGTTTCCTGTCTTTGTGATAAGCTAATTGGCTGCTGGGGCTAGCTTCATAATTACCATACAGACATGAGAGTGGTATCAATCGTCTCAACTGTTTTTTAACTTCTGCAAAGTTGTGTTTTTTGACTTTCATTTTTTTTCAGCATTTATTTACACAGCTAATTATTTTGAAAACTAGTCCTGAAATGCTCACAGTTTCCTGCTAAGAAATGGCTTCTTCATGTTGGATTTCATGTGCAGAATTTCTTTCTTCTATGCTGTATAGTACTTAAAGGGGAAGTACGCCCATTTTCAAAATTCATACGTTATTTCTATGGTATAAGACAATCCAAAAACATTAGTAATAATTAACAACTCTCTCCAAAATCCAAAACTAGAGTGCTAAAACTAAAACTTGTGATAACATATGATGTCATAGGGTATAAAGTCTGAAGCCTGCGCCACTGAAAATGAACTGGAAAAGATGTTAGATGACACTAAGAGCACCCAGGGGAATGCCTGAGTATATGGGTACATTTTCTGTTTCAGAACTAAGAACACTACAGAATAAAGCTCATTTAGCTATAAATAAGAAAACAAACTCTCTGTGGGTCCACAAAATCTGTCTCCTATTCATTGTCTATGTAGCAGCTCCAGACTTTATACCCTATGACATCATATGTTTGAGACTTCTCTGGTTTCTGGCTTTAAAAGAGAGCACCTCATGTTCACATACATTAATTGAGTATTCCTAGACAATCGAAATAACATTGGAATTCTTCATTTCTGTGGTGTTCCCCTTTAACACTACACAGAAGCTTGCAGTTGAGGGATTTAGTGTATGCTTCTTTGAAAACTTGGGTTTGAGTGAAAACGAATGTGTGTTAGAGAGAGTATGCTATCCTTTAAATGGTGTTTGGTTGAATATGGACCACAACACCCCCAGAAGGCACCCGAGTGTGTTCCGTTGTCCCAGAAACATCCAACCTCACACCTGCTCACCACATTAATGATCAGCTACACTAACCTGACACACAATTTTAGACTTACCCCACCATTTTTAGTCCTTTCCAAACCTCCTATAATCCAGAACATCTCACCTTCCTGGCATCAGACAACCTGCTCTGTATTTTAGACGCCATTGATTTGTTATGTCACTGTGCATACGTAAGTGTAAATGTGTGCATTGAACCGAAAAACAGACCCTTGTTCTCTGCAACTGTTTATCACCTGATATTTGTGTTTTGATTCCAAGTCTGTGTTTTTTCTCACTGAGCTGTCTCTGTCTCACAGACACACCCACCCACACACTCCCACACGCATACACACAGGTGCACTCACACTTACCTATTCCTTCTTGCGCTCTCTTACACGCACAGACACGCATGTGGTCCCTTGACGTGCCTCTTCCGCAGCTGTTTTGTCACCTGTCAGGGCTGACACCAGTAAGGAAGGCCATCTCAGGCCCGCTCTACCGTCACTAAGCCATTTTGACGGACACCACATCCCGCTCTGCTCACTGCTCAGTGATGTGAACAAACGGCGCCCCTGCCATGAAGATTTGTGACCTTTTTGGAGTCAGAGCGGCACTTCCTTAACGTTATTGTCTTATGATGTTCTGCACGGTTGATCACATGATTAATGGATCATTTGGCACTTGTGGGGGATGTAATGTAATAGAATAATGTAGCTTTTTAATTCTTCTTGAAAATTATTATCAATCATAACTTAGAGAAGACTTCAGAAATGACTCATCTGTTACTTGAAAATATTATTCATGCAACATGATTGACAGCAGAAATTGCCGCAAATTACGGCAATTTTTCACAGGGCAGTAAATGACTTAGAGGACAGTAACACCTCAAACCTCTGAAAATACACGCACACCTGCATTCAGCGTTACAGGCTCTCTAAACATAACTCACATTTTGAGATTCAATTATCAAAGAACCTCTGAAATTTCTATTTATTTATAACTATAATATCCAACAACAACAAACAGCTTTGGCTCACAGCGGTGACTCAAACCAATTAAATCAGTGAAATTGACCTAAGAGAGAAAGAACACAGGCACCAGGACCGGCGCCAAACAGTTTTGTAGAGTCTATTAAAGCAGCAGCAGCTTTGACTAAGCAGTTCAGAGACCCAGGGACACATCTGACTGGAGTCAGGGATACATTTGACTCGACGATACTTGTTATCTCTGGAAAACAGTTCTCTGCTTTATCTGATTCTATCTCTTCTTCTCTTAGGTCGCAGATATACTCACTTTTAGGGCTAATGTTAGTCGATCAGAAACGTCATTAGTTGGCAAGATTTCATTGGTCAATTAGTCACAGAAAAATCAAACAAAGAAACAAACAAAAAAAACAAACAAACGTGAAACTTCAGGAGATGCGCCTTGTCAAAATAAATCAAAGCCTATATGACTGGACCATGTGGGAATTTAATCTGAAAGGACAGACACAGGAAGTGTCCACGCTCAGCAGTCAGACAGGAATCAGGTTAATTTCCAGGGCTGGTACCTGCGGTTATTCCACAGGCTAGTTAACAACATGTGGGGCAGGAAATCCCAAGTGTGGGATCATTTTGAGAAGGTGAAGGACCAACCCAAGGTGATATGTAAACTCATCTTCATTGGTCGACTACAAACATGACGTATCATGTGAAACATGGAAGTAGCTACATGCCCATTAGCCCACAGCGTCATTAACAGGCGGCTCGCTCAGTGTGTGACGTGCACTTGTAGATAAAATATAGGCCTATATTAATGAAGGTTCATTAGTACGGTTTGTATTTCTCTGTAATGTAGCACAGTGTTAACAATGTTACTGAGACTATTCTTTCTCACACCTTCAACTCAAACCACCAAAATATATCATTTCATCAATAAATTAACATCGTAAACATGCAGGCGACTAGTCGACTAATGGCGCTAAATGACGACTATTGGTCGACTAGGAAAATTCTTAGTCAGAGGCAGCCATGTTCACGTGTGTATGATTGTTGCCTCATGTATACTGTGTCCAGTTTGAGTGTTGGTTGTGCACGCTCTCAAAAATCAATGCGATGTGTCTGCAAGATGTAGTATGCACACGAACAGGAAAGGGTCAGTGTTAACAGAACGAGAGAAACATACTTACCAATGTCTCAACGTGCCTGATACGTGCCATTCACAATGGCACCAGTGTCGCTTTTTCTGCTGTAATCCACTGCGATCTCAAAATTAACAATAGAGAAACCCCCCTTGAGTGTCATCATGTTTATTATGTAAATCATGGAAATTCAGAAGTTCTGTATGGTCTGAGTTCTCTGGCTTGCCCTCCAGTAGGGTTGGGCTGATTTAAAATGTTCAAACTGGTTTAATATTAAGCCAAACTCCAGACCAGACTAGTTTATTGTAATGACAAATGCTGGTTCCACCTATTTGTGTAACATTGAAGTTCAAACTCAAGCTCATACCCTGGACCGTACTGGCAAAACTGGAAATCAACCCAACCCAGTCCTTTAGAGGAATCCTTCAGTAGCATGTGCTGTATATAGTCATGTGTGAACAGTTCTGTTTTCAACGCCGCTTGTTGTCTACCCACTGTCCCAACCATCCTGGGAAGTCAAAACTGTAGGATAATGCACTCCCTGTATATTCCACAAAATCGTGCCTTTCATATTTGACTTGGGCTTCTAAAAACCTTGATAGATTGTTAGCAGACGCCTGCATCTGTTAAGTGATCGTATTTTTCCATTACTGTTCAAGTAGTGTGTGAGTAAAGAACGGTTATTTCATGTCGATGCAAAAATGTCCCTACCAATCCCGCTCTCTGAGCCCCGATCTCTGGGCTTACAAACAGGCTAAAGCAGTGATTCCCAACTGGTCCAGCAATGGGGTCCAGATTTCTCATTAGTCGTCAGTTCCAGGTCTGAACAATTTAATTTATTCAGCATCATACTAGCATATGGCCATGTCGTCGAGCTAGTTTGCTGTCTCTGTCGAGTAGCTGTCTGTTAGTCACTCACTCTACAGCAGGAAACATCACTTCAAAATAAAAGCTCTGTGCTGAAAATTCACTGTACTTAAGAATAAAATGTGTTTTTTCAAACTTGACATGTTTGTGAGTCACTTGTGGTCCATTGAGAATGGACCTGTGGCCCACTTTTGGGCCACTGCCCACCAGTTAGGAACCACTGGGCTAAAAAATCTAATAGCGCAAAACATAAAGAAACCAGAAACCTGTTGCTGTCAACATGTCAGTTATTCCTCTTATTTTCCATCCACAGCTCAATAGTAGTTCATTGAAATGCATGGTTTCTGATCAATGCACAGTTTCTGATCTGACATGAGATTGATCTTCCATCAACAGCAGCATTTTTGCACTGAAACGAGCACGAGGCTGCTGTAGAATCACATCTGGTCATTCTTTATGATCAGTCGTGTTGTATATATGTGGACAGACTTCACACACACCAACACACACTTCCTCCATTCTCTCTATAGCTCTAATTCTCTGTCAGTTGCTTGTAAATTAAGGGTATTGACATTGACTGTTGCCAGAGGGTGTTTGTGTGTGTGTGTGTCCGCAGATGAGAAAGACATCTAAGAGGAGGGGAGTACAAAGCAAACTTGCTTTTGGCTGGATGCCCATTGTACTCGTTCACTCCGCAATTCCCCCTCCTCCTCTCTTGCACTCTCACTTTCGACTCACCCGACTCTTTTCTCTTGCCACCTGTCCGCTCTGTCGTATTGTGTCGATTAAGTCACATGTAAGAAGAGGGGCGAGCCATATATTGCTTTACCTGCTCTCATATAATCACTTTTATTGTACCGAAGGTCGTCGTGATTAAAAATAATAGCATGATCATATTGGACATTGTCATCAGCAGCGTCCTCATCATCACCGCAAATAAACATAATCGTCTCAGTCCCTTCCGTCATCACATTCACCAGCAGCGTTACTGCCATCATGATAATTGTAATTATGACCATCATTATGCAATAAATCTAATCAAAGCCATCTCATCTTGTTCCTCTAACTGCGTCTTTGTCCACGTGAACCGGTCTGAGGGACTAAAACGGGAAACAGAATCATGAACTGTAAGTAATGTTTAATATATCATGTGGATATTTTCTGGCTTTCTCCTCTGAAAACCTGTACATTGTGGACCCTTTCTGCAAACACACACACACACACACACACACGCACAGCTAAGAGCTGCAGGGCTTTAAATGTCAGCCCTCACTCTGTCTATTTGTTGATAAATTTGATTGATCGTGGACTCTTTGTGTGTGTGTGTGTGTGTGTGTGTGTGTGTGTGTGTGTGTGTGTGTGTGTGTGTGTGTGTGAGAATTACAGCTGCCACAAATCGTCAAAGAAACAGGCGCACAGACACACACTGTTCAATAGCAGTGACTGATTTCAGTGTTTTAGAGTCATGCCTCCCAATCTATCAATCTAAATGTCCGCTAGGTGCTTGTTTTGTATATCGACTGTATTTCAGTTTCCAGTTCTTCGCTCCTCTGCCTGTATCAAGACGGATGCCCCCCGAGCCACAAATCACAGTGCGACTCTTTGGTGATTAACAGCTTGTCAAATCACACAAGCAGCCAATTCGTCTGGAAACGACGTCATCCCTCTCGTGACATTTGAAACCTGCTCCTTCATCCTAAGTGTCACTGGCATGTTGCAATACATTAGTCGAGGATCATAATGATGTGAAGTAGGAGTCATGGAATATGAGTAATTGCTGTGGTCATGCTACATGACACATAACATCAGCAGGAGATGATGTTGATGGAGTTCGGAAAAGGAGAAGCCTGGAAGGTTGAGTGTACGAGTGTGTGTGTGTGTGCGTGTGTTGACATTTTGAGGCCATAGAAAAAAGGACGTGATGTTGCATTAGATAAGTGACAGTGCAGAGTCAGGACATTCCGAATCATTGTAATATGTTAAGTGATGAAATATCCACGTAGATTTCTTTCTTGTGTGTGTGTGTGTGTGTGTGTGTGTGTGTGTGTGTGGGCCTGTGTGTGTGAGACAGAGAGCCAGAGAGAGACAGAGAAAGATGATTTGGTCTGGTGATTGGTAATAATTAGCTCAGGACTACAGGAATTTATCCCGCCTAGAACGAGAGGATATCAGTCTTTTCATTCCTGAAATTACCCACGGTATTTTCATATTCATGCGTGTGGTGCAAAAGTATATTATATATTATTATATTAAATGGGAAGAAATTATGGAAATTGTGTCCAATCTCAGTTGAACTTTCTTTCATATTTCTCATACTTTCACAGATGACTTCTGTAGAGTTTTGTACCTCGTAATTCTTCGGCCCTTAAATACAGTCTAGCCAATCATAGTATCTATACGGCTCTGCTTTATCGAGTCCCATGCAAATGTTTCAGCCTTTTTACATTTTCATGTCATGTCATGTCATGGTTAAACGATGTGCCTGGGGCATGTGTAATAATGACACTCGTTACCGGAGAGATTGGAATGAAATGGTAAATGGACTTGCGCTTATATTGAGCCTTTCTAATCTTGCTTGTACAGTGCTTGTCACATTCACCAATTCACACACACATTCATACACTGGAGGCCAAGGCTACTATTTAGGATGCCACCTGCTACACAACTGAATAATACATTTCATAATCAGTTAAACATTCACACTCGCTCACACACCAATGGCACAGCCAGCAGGAGCAATGTGGGGTTCAGTATCTTGCCCAAGGCTGTAGGAGCTGTGGATCAAACCCATGATACGGGGGACGCACTGCTCTACCTCCTGAGCCACCGCCATCCCAAACAGAGATATAGGAAACGCACTTCTATGCTATGCTAGCTATGCTACTGAAGGTAAACTGGATGTATACACATGCTAGTAGCTTGGTAATGATTGTTACAGTGACTAAAGAACTACCCTGCTGAACAGGAACAATGCTCCTTAATTTTACTGTCTTCTGTCTCGATTGCCAGGTGGTGTGATGTGGTAGCTCACTTTTACACTGTTCTCCGTAAGCCTTAGCTTCTATCTTAGTATTTTAACCTGTTTTCGCTGCTGAGTCAGTTTGACATCCTGCATATATCCTTCAAACATATTGTAGACCCTTCTGTCTGCTTCTCTCTGAAATTGCTTTTTCATTATTCAAAAAATTAGAAAATATTTCTTCAGGGAAGCAGTTAGTTACAGTGTGTGCTCCATGCTAAACTCCAACAGCATGATGGACCATCTGCGGCTAACAACAAAGGGGCGGGGGTTAGCGAAGGTTCAACTGTGGATTAAACTGTATAATTTTTATGTGAATTTTTATTGCATAATATACTAGATCAGATCATTGAGTCCATCCGTCCATTTTCATCCGCTTATCTGAGGCCGGGTCGCAGGGGCAGCAGGCCAAGCAAGGCACCCCCAGATGTCCCTCTCCCCAGCAACGCTTTCCAGCTCCTCCTGGGGGACCACAAGGCGTTCCCAGGCCAGACGAGATATGTAATCCCTCCAGCGTGTTCTGGGTCAATGCCAGGGATCAGCACGCCCGAGGTCGTGCCCCTGCCTGCTGCCCGGCACACAATGCACCCGACCCTGATTCCTGTCCCCATGGGTGCGCGACGACTCCATATTACTTGTTCGGGCTGGCTCGACCTCATGGCCTGAGCCCCAGCCAGCAGACACTCGCTAGTGAGCTCCTCTCACCAGGTCTGGCTTCAAGGGAGGGCCTGATGTACCCATACTGGGCGAGGTACTCAGTGTCCGAATTTGCCAAGCCATCACGGTCTTCTTGAATCGCTCTTAGTCTGGCCCCTCCCCTAGGACAACTTTGCCTTAGGAGACCCTACCAGGGGCTGTTAGCACTGGACAACGCAGCTCCCAGGATCATGGGGACACACAAACCTCTCCACCACGATAAGGTGGTGATAATTTCATTCATACTGAATATTTAGCTAAATAATGGGTCTAAAAAACTCCTTAAATTAAGAGCAAAACATTTGTCATCATTGGGTATATCCTGTCAAATGTAATCTATGAAGTTTTTCCCATCTGATAGTGTTATGAGGCTTTTTCTTTACCAACGGGAACACGTTTTGCTTGTCCTGTGCATGTGCACAAGGGTGCAACAGATGGTGGTAATGTGGCTAGAAATGCAGCAATGTGCCGAGAAACGCAGGAAAGAAGAAGACTACAAGCAAGTAAACATCAATATTAACAATACAGGATTTAAAGTATTCTACTTTGCAAATGTTTTATGTGGAAGGAAATGCTTTCAGTGTGTTTCTCTGAGGTCAAGGATACATACCTTACGTTTTGATGAGTAATCCAAATCTGAATCTGTGTTCTGTTTGCACATACAGTACAAGGAATTTGCTTGGGTATATAGAGCTATATATATGAAGACATTAATGCAAGGTATAGTGTGTATGGTGCGGGGGTGGGAATGTGTGTGAGATACTGTGTCAGTGGGGTCCTGGGCTTTGTTGATGAGGCCAGCTGCAGAAAGGAAGAAACTGTTTTTGTGTTGTGAGGTTTTTGGCCCCACAGGATCGCAGCCTCCTGCCAGAGGGGTGTGTTTTAAAGATTTTGTGGGAGGGGTGGGAGGAGTCGGCCACAACCTTTCTTGCCCTTTGCCGGCTTCTTGAGGCATACAGGTCCTGGAGGGACGGCAGATTGCAGCCAATCAACTTCTCCACAGGGACTGTAAAGATAACTTGTACATTTTTAGCCCTACCAGCAGTGTATCTGTCGGGATGGCACTGTCAGTCTGTCAGCACTTTGGGCCAGACTGAAATATCTGATCACCATTTGCTTGGACATTCATCATCCCCAGAGGTGGAATCCTGCAGATCTCATAGAGCTGTTTACACGAGCATAAGCTCTGAGTCTTGTTTAAGTATCACATTAATGCTTAAAGTATAAAGGATCTTTTCAAATATGGAGTAGGCTGTAGCACACAGTTGCATTCCAATTTAATTTTATGCATTAAATGTCTGAAAGCACTCTTTAAGTGCGGGGCCAGTCTCTGCTGGAAATGCCATAGAGAATCTGTAGTCAGTTGTTTGAGAGAAAGATCCTTTTAAAAGTGTCCATATCTTTTTCCTCCAGTAAATAGCATCTTTCTCCAGCATCAGGTAAAGGCATAATATGACATTACACAGCATCTATCACTCCTCTCCCTCTCTACCTGTCTGATCTCCTTCCATAATGCCCGTCGTGTATTCTAAGGACCAGAGCGGGGGCTGACAGACATATGGAGCTATTGTAGTTGTTGATGGTGATGACGCCGCGGTTCTTCTGGGCACCTCCCCATCGTCCTGATTCATTACCCCAGGCCACTCATAAAGCTCTTGAACACAGACGCATGGGCATAAACAGGGAATCCACAAACACACAACACAGGCGTAAGGTGAATAATGTAGAGATACAGGCACACATGGATGGAGACACGCAGACAGACACATCTGTGTCCACTGAAACACAGACACACAGCTACAGTAAATGCAACAGTAAAAAAAACATTTATTGATGCAGAAATATTTTAATGAATTCATACACACTCCTGAATAAATACGTAAACATAGAGCCTCTCCCTCTCTCGCTGTCTCTCTCTCACACACACACACACACACACACACACTCTCTGCGCAAGATGGGCTGACACATTGAAGGCACTCTGTCCTTTTTCCCCCCAAGGATTCTGGTAATTAGATTCCTACAGGCCAAGTCTCTCAATTTCACTGCATTTAATTGGAAACACACACACACACACACACACACACACACACACACACACACACACACAGAAGGCTCCACAGGTCCACGCTTGTTGATCGCAAGCTGGGACTGTGCTGCTCTAATAATTAATTTCTACGCTGGCCCCCCTCACACGCCTCATTTACCAATCAATCCCTTCTTTGTTTTATGAATTCTATTATCTGGGCCCCTGTTCTGCCAGGACGAGATGGAGGGAAAGACGAAAAGCAGGAGTCCTGGGGATGCATTCCTGTTGCACGGCAGAGTTGAGACGCATATTAAGCGGTCATGGATGGGTGGGCCGCACGGAGGTGAGCGTGTCGAAACGCCTGCATGTGGGTGAACACCCCGAGGTATGAGGGAAGACACGTAGGAGGAAGAAAAAAGATGAGCATATCAAAATCCACATGCTGTTCTCTGAATTGCATGACACTGATTGACACTGACATCTCAGCCCTGGGCTTTCTTCAGGGTTAAAAGCTCTGGTGCACCTGAACCCAGAGAGGCATTTTTTTGGTGAAATTACAGTAGTTGATCATCTGTGTGTGCGCGATACATGGGGTGTGATGGAGGTACGGATTAAGATATCATGGCAGTAGGACTTTGAGTGGACTTTGCGTCGGCTCAAACGCCCGCCTGCAGCTCATTAAAATGTCCCTTTGTCCTTCAGACTTCAGCAGTTCAAAAGCATAGTTGGACAAATTGGAAAATGGGCGTATGTGCTGTGTTGCTGAGAATTTTAGATAAGAAGACTGATACCACTCTGATGTCTGCACTGTAAATATGAATCAGGTGGTTAGCTTACAGTAGCTTAGCACAAACACTGGAAAACAGTGGAGAAACAGCCTGCCTGGCTTTCTCCAAAATTAACTTACCAGCACTTCTAAAGCTAGCTAATTAATATGTTATGTCTCATTTGTTTAACCCTTAAAAAAAACTAAATGTACAAACGACAATTAGCCATTTTACAGTGGGTCATGTGCCGGACCATTTCTTGTCTGGGACCAGTTGCCAGGCAACCAGTGGAGACCCTTGGAAGTTGCTGGTCCCAGTCGAGGGATTAGTTTACACTTTGGTTTCTGAACGGATTAAACAAACAGGATACACTGTGCTAAAGACCTTTAGAGGTGCTGGTAGGTGGATTTTGTTACCTTAAGATATTTAATATACAGACATAACCTTCTCATTTAACTCCCAGCAAGTAAGTAAACAAGCATACTCCCCAAAATGTTTAACTGATTTTTCATACTGACGTCATCTTTCTCATCATAAACCACAGTAATTTGTAAGGCTAACACATTTAAATAGATCGGCATGTTTATCCTGAGCAACAGGGACAATGCCTCTGGAAGAGGGAGTCGAATACCATCCCATACCATAGGAATGGATTTTTGGGGGGACACAAGGTACACATCCCCCTCAATATTTAGGACATGTGCATTTGTCCCTGCCAGAAATAACATAAACGTAGCAGAAGACTTTTATTTTATTACCTTTGGTACCTAGAACGCTACTCATAGACGTAACAGTGCCTCCAGTACAGTACGTCTTAGCAGTACCCAACCTCAAAAGCAATGATTCAGTCTGCCATAAAACAGAAGAAAAAGCAAATATGCAGGACCAAAACAGGAAAACTATCTGTGTGTTAATGTCTAATCTGTAGATATAAAACAACTTCCACAAATAAAAATAAAACTGTAATCCCCACGAAAAAACTAAACAACAAACCCGTGTGCATAAAATGCAAACCAAGCGTAGAACTGAGATTCACAAATGAAAACCGGATTTACAAATATCTGTTTGAAGGTTGAAAGTGTCCGGAAGATAGTCACAAACAATTTTCTTTTATTTCAAACTATTATTTATCTTATCTGTGGAATTGGTCTGGGTATTTGCAGATCCATTTTATATTTGCAAAATAGTTTTTTTTAAGTTTACAAACCTCTTTTTGTGTTTGTGGAAGTTGTTTCATATTTGCAGATTACGCAATAACACACAGATTGTCAAGCTGTTCACACAAATCTATCTCCATACAGAGAAGGCAGAAATTAGTGCAAACAAATTCACCAGAATGCAGGAAACAGGGCGTCGTGGGGGGACTGATTCAAAGTAAACTTTGAACCAAAATTGAATAATCCGGTTGAAAGACTGCACTTTGTACAGATAGATGAAGCCTTCTGTGGCTCCCACCTGTGCACTAGGATTTGTGTTTAAACTCCCATCTCTACGGTAGTACAGTTCAGTTCAGTTCGGCATGCTTTTTTTGATGGTACCAATGGAACTGCGCCTTACTGTTCCCATTTTTGGTTACCCCTCTGTTGGGGTAGCCGGCACACAGATCTGGTACTAAACGACGTGATTCAATCAACACACCTTAAATCACTGAGACAACTTTGACCATCACTTTAGTTTTATATGACCGACACTTTTAGTAATGAGTGGATCTTCAAGTGTTTAAAAATAGATATTAATTGCGACCAGATTATGTGAACTGCATATATCTCAATCCTCACTCTGAGGGGGAAAAAAAAGTGTTGCAGAGCGTTGTTCCTGTGGGCTACGGCAACACTATAACTCTGAGCTTGCCTGAGAAGGACTAAATGCACAAACCTGCTATTTTTAAATTTCCCATTGAAAGAAACTCTCACTGCAGCCTGTTCTGTTTTGTTCTGAAAATTTCGGCGTGCAACCCTGTTCTGTGGACGATAAAGTGCAGACTGATCGAGGAGATACAGTGAGTGGTGGACGGAGCAGTGAGTGACAACAACCCCGCCCACATGAAAGAGTACTGTTTGCAGTGGAAATGCCAAGCAGGCCGAGGGTCTAGGTACCATGTCTGAAGGGTTACTTTTGGTTCCAAAGGTACCATTACTGAATGTGTTTGGGGGAAACGGGGCTTAGAAGCAGTTAGAGCAGCATGAAAGACTGCTTATGCTGCTGGAGCACCGGCATACACTGTCATGTCTTTTCCCAAGAAAGGGAAATCAGGGTCTCAAAGGGCCCAAAATTTGGTGCTACGCCCCTGGCACAAACTGAAGTAGGTGACACTCAAATATTCTTGGGGAAGAACCCACAGACCTGCAGTCATTATGTGTCTTCCTCCCTCCAAATGTTTAAACAAAATCTACCACCTTGAATACCTCCTACCCCGGCCAAATATAACAAAAAAAGGGAAGCGAGCCTGTAAGGAAGGTCATCGGGGACAATGATTATTACATAAAGTATGTGATATCTTGAGAAAACCAGAGAGAGGGAAAGAACTGCTGCTGACACCTTGCTTGGCGGCAGCATCTGTAGAGTGTATACTCCACTGGGACAATGACCAGAGACCATCTGTCACTCGCTTACACATGTAAACACATACACACACACTGACAGAAGAAAGGGTAGGACCACCTCGAAAAATACAAAGCAATTGAGCGTAGATAGATGGAGAGATGGATAGATGGACACATAGATAGGCAGTGTGGTCTACTGAGACGGTTTAATGAGAGGCAAGTTGCTCATTAAGTGCCACGTAACAGGTTCCAATGCAGTGCCCCAATAATAGAGATGGTGCCGTGTAATATATTATTATTCTTATTATTAAGAACTGGAGCAAGCAATTAAGGAAGGCAGTTTAATCTGTTGTGGATGCAGACACAAGCAGTGAACTAGACCATGAAAGCTCTCTATTTTTGACGACACTTCACATCCCTGGAGAGGCAGCAGGCATCCTGGGGCACTCTCACTGCTGCCTACACACGCACTCACACAGACACACACACACTCACATGACATATAAACACACCAGGGATATGTCTTTATGTGAAGGTGCTTTAGGATCATGTACAGATATTGTGGGGGCGGTGAATTTGTTTGGTTCTACCCCCTGCAGTCTGCTCAGTGTCCTGATCCTTTGTTGATTGTTGGTGATTGGAGGCAGCTTTTTCTTTTTTTTTTCATTTTTCATTTCAGAAAGGACTCCATAATGGGCGGCAGCAAAATGGATTAAGAGGAAATCAAGATGTTTTTTTATAAATGCTGATTAATTTAAAGTTTTCAAAAAACATTTTGCTGAAGTTATAGGTCCAGTGGGGGATATAGTGGCATCTGGTGGTGAGGATTGCAGATTGAAACCAGCTGAAACTTCTCCTGTTCAGAATTCCTTCAGTGTTCATTGTTCAGAAGGTTATTATCCTGAGCCAAATTATCCAGAGAGGTCTGCGCCTCTCCAAACAAAGAGACCAAGGGTCTCATTTATAAACATTGCATTCCCACAAAATGAGGCCTGAAAAAGGCGTACGCCACTTCCCATGGTGAAGTTGTGATCTATAAAAACAGACTTGATGGAAGAAACTTTGTCTCAGGTTTATGAACATTTGGGAGATGGGAAATTGTCAATGCAGATGGAGACGTGGAAGCCTGATTGTAGAAATTGTCAAATGTTTTTTTTTTTGTTGCACGCCATATGTAGCTTTTGTCCGTACGTACTTCTTTAGTATGGATCCTATGCACTGTTATATAAGTGAGACCCCAGGTGATTAAAACTCATTAAAAACACTGAATAAAGCAATTTCAAATGAAGGGAGTTCAAGTATCTCGGGGTCTTCTTCACGAGTGAGGGTAGAATGGAGCATGAGATGGATCAGTGGTTTGGTGCAGTTTCTGCAGTGATGTGGGACCTGCACTGGACCATCGTGGTGAAGAGGGAGCTGAGTCAGAGAGATGAATCTTTCAATTTACTGGTCCATCTATGTCCCAACCCTCATCTATGGTCGTGAGCTCTGGGTAATGACTGAAAGAATGAGATCGTTGATGCAAGCGGCCGAAATGAGTTTCCTCTGTGGGGTGGCTCGGCTCAGCCTTAGAGATAGGGTAAGGAGCTCGGACATCTGGAGGGAGCTCGGAGTAGTGCCGCTGCCTCCTTCTTGTCCAAAGGGGTCAGTTGAGGTGCTTCTGGGCATCTGATCAGGATGTCTCCATGGCGCCTCCAGTTAGAGGTGCTCTGGGCACGTCCAATTGGTAAGAGGCCCTGCGACAGTCCCAGAACACACTGAAGGGATTACATATCTCGTCTGGCCTCGACTCGGCCTCGGATAAGCAAATGAAAATGGATGGATAGATGGAAAGCAGTTTCATGTTACAAGTCAGTCTTTCTTTGACTGTTTGGCGTGCCATAGACAGGCCACTAGCCCAACACCTGCTAATCTGTGCTCACCATTTTTTCCTGATAACTTAAGATCTAGATGTTCAGGAGGTTTTTATCATAAGCCGAATTATCCACAGAGGTCTCTTCCTTTCCAATACAAACAGACCCAGTGATTTAAACTGATAGAAACACTGTATAAAGCAGGTTAACAGTGTTTTTCCGACACTCTATCGCTAAAGGCGCTGCTAACTACGGTGGTTGATGCAAAAATGTGAATAGCCCTATCTTGAGCCACTGTTTGACTTGTCTGTTTGGAGCTAATGAAGAAACATGGCAGTGGAACATGGACTCGACAAGGACCTGCTCCCTATGTAGATATGACTGGCTCATTTTAAGGCAACAAAAACACAACAATTCTTGTTTTCAGGTGATTATACACTAAATAAAAACAAACATATTATGTATATTCCATGTCTGCCAATAGATCCCTCTAAATCCGCCACACTGGACTTTTCAAACAGAATAAGGACTTGCACAAATTAATGTGCAGGATCAGAACGTTAACTTAAACACACATGCAAGCCCGGCTTGCACGCAAATCCACACACAAACTTACTTACATAAGTATTTCCCCACAGGCCTGATTCTATACCAGGCAGCGGTGGCTGACACTCATCAGATGTTTCATTACAAATCAGTGTTTTGCCTTCTGAAGAAAAGTTTCAGGCTAAAGCAAAACTCACACGCACAAACAGAAACAGTAGCAAACTGACGTGACTCATTTATCAAGTCAGGACAACATAAGCAACGTCACGTTAT
Organism: Cephalopholis sonnerati; assembly: GCA_019142605.1. Lineage (NCBI taxonomy): Eukaryota > Metazoa > Chordata > Actinopteri > Perciformes > Serranidae > Cephalopholis > Cephalopholis sonnerati. The sequence continues at coordinate 33,961,979 of JAGQAX010000016.1, forward strand.
GCTGAATTCACCCCGCATTGTTCAGGGCTCTCACACAACAATGAGGCTCAACTGGAGTGGCCTTTGACATACAGAGGAACGTGTGTGGGCGCATATGGTGAAGAAGAGGGTTTAATCTGTTTCGACATGGGCCGTACTCTTCAAAAGACAAAGGTCATTCTCATGTGCAGTAGTCACATCAAGCTTCTGCTTTAATCCAAACTCTGATATGTAACTGAATGCCAATAGACACAATCCTTAAAAAAAGAAGAAAAAGGAGTAAGCCTTGTTACTTATTCTGTCGACATCTTCTTCAGTCTGACGCCCAACCTGCGTGTGTGGTTGCATCTGGAGACTAACTGAGTAATGAGATGGAGCAGAGAAGCATTAGTATTTTTAGCCCCGTTAGCTTCACAGAAAACTGGGTGTTTTGTGAATGGTAAGTTCTCTCTCGCTCTGCCTTTTAGTCTGCGCCGCTTGTTAGGGAGAACTGCAGAGGGAAGGAGGTAGGGGGGAGGAAATGACGGGAAGAGAGCGGAAAACTTCAGAAAGAGAGGAAAAAGACACAGAAGAGAGTGAAGACACACACAAACATCTTAAGAAAAGCAGGAATACAGAGAGGCAAAAATGAGTCAAACCTGAAGTACATTGTTGCAGTATGGAGTGATTCATAGCTCTGCTAAGGCCTTACCTGGTCATTGTAGCTCAGCTGCAAAACCAGATGGTGATGTTGCGATTGCAGCATTTATACACAATATATATTCTCTTATCTGATGATAAGATGAAACTGAGCCAAGGATGCATTTGCATCTTTCACTCTAGTCTGATCCTTAAGGCCCAGACACACCAAACTGACATCAGAGAACTAGCGCTGACAAAGGCCAACTGTTGCATCACCTCACGTCCCCTGCGCCTTTGCCGAAATGTTTTGCTTTAATGCACCATAAAGATCACAGCCAACAGTCAACTAGCTCATATGTTCTTGGCCTGCGTGAGAGGGAACAATTCTCCATACCAGCAGGTGGCGGTATTCTGAATCCGTCATTCTAAACAGGAAACAGAAAGATCGACAGGAGAGATTCAAGACTCTAGTTAGCCAGATAGCACAATAAAGCCCGGTTTCCACCAACTGCTTTCGAAACTTCTTTTGCGTACCTTTGAAACCAAACCGTAACTGTTCAGACATGGTACCTGGACCCTAGCGTTGTTAGGGTTGTTGTCACTCACTGCTCCGTGAAGCACCCCCTTTGTTTCCTGTATTTTCACCAGTGACACTGAGGGAAGTCTGCACCTCATTTATAGTATACAGTGGTTACATGAGCCTCAAAACCAGCCACAACTCAGCCCTGAGCAAGAGTGTCTGTCTGCTATTGACCAATCAACGGACTGCAGTGCTCCCAGCTCCACCTTCTAGTACCAGATCTGTGTGCTAGGTACCCCAAAAGAGGGGGGACCAAACATCGGGATGGTATGGAACAGTTCCAGCATCCTCAACTTTTCACAGTGGAAATGGAAAAAATACATTACCAACTGAACTGTACCACACCGTACTGCTCGGTGGGAACGGGGCTTAACATCACAAGCTGCTTCTAAAGGAACAAATTATAGCGAACAATAACACAAACAGTTATTAGCCGTTTCGACTAAAGAGCCCAATAGCTAAAAGAAATAATCTAACCATTTATAGAAAGTTTATTTCAGTCTCACACCCTCTTGACTTTAATTGTTTGTTTACTTTCCTCACTTCACTCACTCCTCTCATGCACTGAGCTGAACTGCCAATCAGAGCGATTCCATTCACTGGCAGGCTGTGCTGGGTCCGACGCTAATTCAACATGATGAATTGACCAAAAAACAGCTGACAAGGGCTGACAAGGGCCGACTAGGGCCATCAGTGTGGGACACAAAGCAAAAACTATGGCGACAGATGCTCAACGATTGCGTGACATTGACCGATGGCTGACCGTGGTCATGGTGTGTCAGGGCCTTTCCATTACAGTACCTGTCACTGCATCTCACCCATGCAAAGACTGCCTGAAGTTCTGGTCTACAATCAGTTGATAAACGTATGTGTTCCATTGTTGTAAAAAAAATATGGATTATACCAGCTTTTATGAAGTAGTGACCAATTTTAAAGAACCCTTAAAATAATTTTCCAGCTCATTCTATTAGCTGAGTCCTCCATTTAAGTTTTGGAAACAAAACATCAATGCATGCTGAACGTGCTGCATCAGTCAGTCAGTATTCAGCATGTCGACATTCAGACTGTTCAGAAAAGTCCACAAGAGAGTTTTGGAAAAATCTTTCAGAGGATGATACTGCATCAATAGCAGGCTTATAGGTGAAGTAAGGTGAAGAAAATAAGCCCACTGCACCTTTCTGCTTTAACTAAACACTAGTGAGAAAGAGAAGGACAGAGAAAAGTGATATCAATCGAATCATTATCCCCATCTCTCTTCTGAATAAGCAATCACTGGCAACATTATTAATATCATCAGTCTGCTGCTTATTGAAAAGCAAACCTACCAAGGTGCAAAAAGCTATCACAGCGAGAGAGGCAAGCGAAAGACAAAGGAGGAAGAAAAAGATGGGATAGATAGTGAGACAGAGAAAAAGAGAGAGACATCACAAATGACAGACAGATTGAGAGGTTGAGATGCAGAGAGAAATGAGAGATGGATTGAAATGAGGGGAGACCTTTGAAGATCAGCAGGTGAATCATTCCTTTGATAATTGCGTCGGCTTTTCATTGTGGTGCTCGGCGATGGTGTTTGTGTGATGTGCTTGTCTCCTTCACCCTCTGCAATCTGGGACACATTATAACCAAGTGTTCAAGGCTGGAAGAAACCTAAGACTTAGAAATGTACCGTGTTGCGTGCGTGTCTATACCTATCCGTCTTTCTTTGCATGTGTTGCTGCCACTGTGATGTTTTATATGTCAAAGAGCAGCGTGACATATAGGGGCCTAATGTGTGCCTTTGGGACACTTCAAAGGGTATTTCAACTCTGGTCTTTGTGGATGATTTCACACAGTCACACTGGATTATGTGTGTGAATGTGTGCATTTTGAGAATTTCTTTGACATATCTATACATAAACTCTGTCCTGTGTGTTTGTGATCATGTAGGGGTGACTATTTGGTCCGGTCTACTTTTGAAGTAGGGGCACTTTGAATGGTCCAGCATGTGTCGGCTGATGGTTTGGAGGCTTGTGGGAATGCTGTAGTGGTTAATAATCTTGTAACAACACCCCTGACTACGGACATTTTACAAGAAAAGATATTCATAGATGATTCTTAATATTTCTAGAACGCTTACTTTGATCTTTGAGGTTACATCTTTATGTCTTCCCCTTACTTTGAACAAAGCAGAACAGGAACAGTTGGTGTGCTTGCAGCAGGGCCTGCTCTTCTTTCTAATAAACTTGCTGAAGTTTTTCTCTTTTGGGCTGCGGCTCAGGCTCAGCAGCAGCAGCTCTCTTCTCCTTTTTGTTACCCTCTTCTCTCACAGGGTGCACTCTTCGCTCAATGATGACCGCCTCTTCCTCTGTCGTGCTCTTTGTTATTCAGGCTGTAGTCACCCTAGGAGCGTGGATCCATAAATGTTGCTTCTGGCAGATTCTGTGCTGCAACTGTGCACTGCCACTGTACAGAACACAGACTTTTAGTTTATAGTTTTAGTAGTGTAGTAGTAGTTGTGGTATTCCAGAGTGGTTTTGGTCTCAAGATTGAGCTCAGGACTCGACTGCAGTTTTAATTGGTCTTGTCTCGAGTTAGAATTTAGGGCTTTAGGATATGTTCTCAAATTAATATTACAACTAATTAAACATTTAACTTGATTGCAATTGATAAACAATTACTTTGTTTTTGTTTTTTTGCCCTCGTTGTTCCCTGACAAGGTTTTTATTGTAAATATGCTCAGCTATTAAAGCTGGGGTATTTTTTAATGAAAGAGTACATATCTTATCTTTGTGATTTTAAAATAACACATCTTTTTCATATTATGTATCCTTTGTTAATGCTTGTGATATCAAGAGCTGCTTTATGGAGGGACTTGCTGCTGGGTGCTTGTTAGTGTCTTTCTTCTTTTTGAGCCATGCACCCTTTATATGTGGTAACATGATTGTGCTGCAAGTGCTGAAACAGATTGGTGGTATTACCCGTGGTAGCTGAAATGGTTTTTCCGCAGTGTTGACATTTGATTCTTTCATCTTTACGAAAGCCAAAATAGGTCCAAACGATAGGCACGGCATTTCTCTTGGGTACAAGCTGCTCATATTGCTCAGCTGGCCCGGTGTTTGAGTTCTCCTCCATGTTGCTTCCAGGTCGCAGACTGGACGGGCTGAAGTCACATGACAACACAGGTGGTATTGCATTTGTAAGTGGACAATACATGAACACACACAGCGTGGAAAGTATTAACAGATTTTTGAAAAAGACATAAATTACCGACATGGGCAAGATTATGTCAGTTAAAGGTTCTGAATGTGTGTTTTAATTAATTTTCAATTAGCCCTAATTTTATTTCAAGACCGGTCAAGACCACAACTGTGGGGATATCTCTAAATTGCCTGCGAAAAAAGGAGCATTGAACAAAGATGGTTGAGTTGATTACAGTTCCTTAGTGTTTGTCTATAAAATTCCCAAACATAAAATTCACATCTTTGTTGCCTTTTGATTATTTTATCAAGACACTTCTCATGGTACACTCAAATACATACACACACAAACACACACAGGCTACCATACATGGTGCCACCCGCTACTCAGTAACATTCACACACTCTTGCACATTGATGGAACAGCCATCACGAGCAATTTGGGGTTTGCCCAAGGATACTTTAACATGCAGACTGGAGGAGCCAGGGATCGAACCGCTGATCCTACGGGGATCGAGCTGGGGATTGAACCACCAATCCTACGATTAATGGATGACCCGCTCTACCTCTGAGCCACAGCCACCCCGCAACATGAATTGGTCTTGTTTTAGGTCATCTTGACAACATTGAATTATAGTGTCTGTCGTCTGAAGTACTGATAAGACACTTAGTAGAGTTTATTTCTTTCATGAATGTGGGCGCTAATATGAAAATGAACAAAATGGATTTTAATTCTACATTTTAAAAAAGCAAAATAAGGGTGTGGGTGGTGGGCGAGTAGGTGTATGCCTGAACACTGTGGAACACTGGTAATACCAACTACTGCAGCAAGTGTAGCTGCTGGCTAACATATTGACACGTCAATACTCTGCAGAAACTTCTGCATGAGGAATGAACATGTTTTAAAATATGGACCATTTTCTTTTATTTGCTTTTAAAATAACATTAAAGTACATGTCTTGGATTATGTTCTTCTTGGAGTGGCTGCTGCAGGATGCAAATAACAATGAAAGCCACGACTCCTCACAACAGCACTTCATTTCTGCTGTATCAGGTAATACATACTGTAGCGGGTCACTGACATGCAAGGCCAGAAGAAATACAGTATGTCAAAGGAGGGGGATGAGATCTCACCCTATTACATGTACAAAGTGCACACGTAGTCCACTACCATGGGCTCTTTGACAAATAGGCTCCATGATGAATTTGGTCTTCTGGGAGTTTTCAATATTATGTAAAATTAAACTGCATACATTTAGTTTGACATTTATGTAAGGTCATTGCTCAACAGTTTTCTCTGCCAAGTCTGGGGTAATTGAATTTCGGATGCTGTTTGCCTACAGGCTATCCATGGATTACTTACAGAGCACGCTGAGCACACGCCCACGTGCCCCAGACTGAGATGGGTCATGAGTGCTTTATGAGACAATATTCAGATGATTAATAGTAAATGACATATAGATGTATGATAATGTGGTTGCAACACTGAGAGCTCTGAATACTTTTCCTCCAGTATTTACTTTATCACTCTGTGGCGACTCCATGCTCTCAATATTCATATTTCTATTGATCTTTTCCAGCCAGGCGCATATATCTGCATACTGTTTCAGCTGTCTTCAAGAGTTTTTACTGTTGGCATAACTTATTTTACTTGTTTTGTTGGATGAAGGAGCCAGTTTGCATTGTCCAGGGCTGAGGGTGTTTGGGCACAGAACATGTCTGTTTAAAACTGTAATGAATAAAACTAACTGGTCAGTAGAATACCTTGCAAGCATATTGATAGTCTCCATTCTTTAAGTTTTAACTCTACATTTTAGGGGCTCTAAATGTGTATTTCATACTATTAATTCTACATTAGGTTGTAGTTATACAGCTGACTAATGCTATGTCATCTGGGCTAATCACTGGTTAAAGAAGTGCTCAGATCTTGGCATTTTTTAAGAGGGGTTGTTAGAGGTACTTATCAAGAGTCAGTGTGTTACCTACAGTAGATGGCAGTTGACACGCCCCTTGTTTGGAAAGGCAGCAGTTCTCCATCTAAACATTAATTTTAGCTGGCTGAACACAGGAGTTGTTGGTCTACTGTTGCATCATTTGTGTCATTTTGTGACTTTTGTGAACCCGCGCTAACCCTTTTAAACGCCAAAGTCACATAACACAAATATCTAATTGATGGAGGGAGTGGTAGACCAGCAGTGCCAGTGTTCAGTGATGTTAAATTACTTTTTTTCCTCAGTGGAATGTGGCTTTGATGAGAGTGATATAACAGTTTCAGTTCCCCGTTGGATATTGCTGTCTGACAGCAAGGTTAAGTGGTGAAGCTATTCTAAATGTACGGTACACAGTACAGTAAACTTTTATGGACTCTTTTTAGGTGGCTAAAATATGTTTTGCTGTTGCCCAATCCACAGCAGTACATTACTTCGCTTCCCTGTCGGTACTCCTGCCTGCTTCTCCAAACTGACCGCCATCTACTGTATGTAATATACTGACTATGGATAAGTAGCTCATACAACCCAACTTCAAACAATGTGAACCTAACCCAGCTGGCACAGGGCAAGAGGTGGAGTATACAGGTCGCCAGACTGTCACAGGGCTGACACATAGAGACAGACAACCATTCACACTCATATTCACACCTACGGACAATTTAGAGTCACCAATTAACCTGCATGTCTTTGGACTGTGGGAGGAAGCTGGAGTACCCGGAGTAAACCCAAGCTGACATGGGGAGAACATGCAAACTCCGCACAGAGGGGGCTCCCCTCACCTTGGGGTTCGAACTAGCAACCCTCTTGCTGTGAGGTCACAGTGCTAACCACTGCACCACTGTGCTACTTGTATTATAATTTGTGTTTTATTAATGTGTTCAATTACTTTATATACTGCTGAGTAGCCTAATCTGCATCAGAATTTTTCTGCTGATTATATTTTGTATTATTAACCTGAATCCGCAAAGTAAATAAAGGTAAACGTATCACATTTCCCTCTGAAATGTAGTGGAGTAGATGTATAAAGTAGCAGAAAATGGACATACTGAAGTAAATATACTTAGTCACAGTCCACCATTGCATACAATACAGTATTAAATACTATCTTCAATGTGTGTGTGTGTCTTTGTACACAAAGTCCTAATTGTCAGTGTCAAGCACTGTCTTATCAGCTTATTAACTAATCTCATCAGCACATCCACGTGTGTTTGTGTGTATCTGAAGGATGTGTGCTGAATCTTGACTAGCTTCCATCTTGAAGCTGAAGTACAGCTAATCACTTGACTGCTTCCCAGTGGACAGGCCTAATGCATTTAACCACTCCTGAGGGAGCCGATGCCTGACAGTGTAGAACGGCCTCTCTGCCCGCTGTCACAGTATCTCTGCCTCTCTCTCTACCTTTTCTCCTTTCAATTATTCTCCCAATCTTCTAACTTTTCTTCACTTTGTCTGTTTCTTGATTTATATAAACTCTCCTTTCTAGTTGACTGTCTGGTTTTCTTTGTTCCTGTCACTCAGGCTGTCTCTCTCGGTTCTCTGCTTCCTCTGACAAGTTTAGATCTAAATCATCCCTGTGGAAAAATCTTATCCTTTTAGGAAACAAAGAAGAAAACTTTCACCTTCAGGAATAAATACGATATGAGGAAAAACAAACAACAATATAACACCTTGGTAAAATTGGCAAATTCAACATACGAGTGATTCGTGTGTTTAAAAAAAGAAATGTATCATACTATTAAGAGGATGTGCGACAAAAGCTAACAGCGTTTATTAAAGTGAAAGCGAGTTAAACATACAGTGAACAAAAATATAAACACAACAATTTTGTTTTTCCATTTTACATGAGCTGAAGTAAAACATGATACTTTTTCTATGCACACACAAGACTTATTTCTCTCAAATTTTGTTCACAAATTTGTCTAAATCTCTGATATGTAACACTCTGCCACCATCATCTATGGGTGCTTTCACACCTGCCCTGTTTGGTTCGGTTCTATCGAACACAAGTTTGTGTGTCCCCTAAGCACAGTTTGCTTGGGCAGGTGTGAACACAGCAATCGCACTCGAGTGTGCACCAAAACAACCAGACTGAGACCTTCTTGAAGAGGTGGTCTCAGTCCGGTTACAAATGAACTCTGCCTTAATATATTCAGCACATCCAATGCATCAAAACATTGTTTTCTAGTTGGAGCCGCGCCTCGTTTTCAAACTGTATGCTTTGACTCAAATGAACAATGACAGCAATATAGTCCACGATGAGCAGCGCTAAAATCAACCTGCGTAGTTGTCCCTCCATTGTGACATTAGAAAGTGTCACATTTATCTTGCAAGTGTACTCTTCTTCAATGTTTGCTTTACTTCCTGGATTTTTCCCACATGGAAATTCTGACCAATCAAGAGCAGCTTTCTCATGCAATTGCCTAGAGTTAGTTCTAACTCTAGGCAATTATACAACTTTGCAACAATTAGTCCCTGATTCAGACCAAAGCAAGACAACTCTAGGTCTGAAAGCACCCTAAAAGGTGTGCCTTGGACTGGTCAAAATAAAACTCCAATTTAAAATGTGCAACTTTATCACACAGCCTAAGGCCACAGATGTTGCAAGTTTTGAGGGATCATGCCTTTGGCATGCTGACTGCAAACATGTTCAACAGAGCTGTCAGTGAACTGAATGTTCATTTCACTACCATAATCCATCTCCAATGTCCTTTCCATGAATTTGGCAGTACATCCAACCAGCCTCACAACTGCAGACCACGTGTAACCACGCCAGCCAGGGACCTCCACATTCAGCATTGTCACCTGCAAGATTATTATACTGTAACCGCAATCTTTTATGGAACACCACCCAAACTCCTAAATAAACTCCAATACATCCAGAACTCTGCTGCCCATCTGCTTGCACCACTCCCGGTCCCGCAATCACATCACCCCTGTCTTTCAGAACCTCCACTGGCTTCCTATCCTAGAACGCATCCAATTCAAAGTCCTTCTCTTCACTCATAAAGCCCTCCATAACCAAGCCCCCTCCTACCTCACTGACCTGCTCCACCACCACACTCCTTCCCACAGCCTCCGCTCCTCCTCTAACCTCCTGACTCCACCACTCAAGACCACGCACTGAAACTCGGGCGACAGAGCCTTCTACATAGCTGCCCCCTCCCTCTGGAACACTCTCCACAAACACATTTTAGACTGACCAATCTCAGTTCACATCACTACCCAAAACATATGTTTTGAAAATGGCTTTTAATGTGTGAATGATGTTGTGTGTATTTTATTGTAGTCTATTTTGTGATAGTTTTTAACCAATGTCCAGCCTCACAGACAGCTGATGCAACAGTTGGTTTGAACAACCAAAGTATTTTTGTGCACTCATGTCAGCAGCTGGTCTCAGACGATATTGCAGATGAAGAATCTGAATGTTGATGTCCTGGGATGGCTCACCAGAGCAATTGTATGTACTGCCAAATTCCTGAAAATGACATTGGAGATGGCTTATGGTGGTGGAATGAACATTCAGTTCATTGGTGGACCTTCCTGCAGTCAACATGTGCAGTGGCACTCTCCCTTAACATTTGTGGTGTTGTGTTGTGTTATAAAACTGCAAATTTTTAGAGTTTCCATTTATTGTGATCACGCAGTCCAAGGCTGTGTAGTCATGATGCTGTTTAACCAGCTTTTTCATATGCCACACCTGTCAGGTGGATTATGGATTACATTGGCAAAGTTCTCATTAACACGGATTTAAACAAATTTGTAGGCAAAATATGAGAGAACTAAGCCTTGTAATTATTAAATCTTATACTTTAGCTCATGAAAAATGGGAGCAAAAACAAAAGTATTTTCCTTCAGTGTATAATGTATGAAAGTCAAATCAGAAAAGTGAAATCATTAATGTAAATTTTCTGAATTATTTACTTATAATTTGCATGTGCATATTTTACAGATTTGTGTCATTTTCCTCGTAAGATACTCAAGAGTGTTAAGCTCCTAGGACTCCTTAACTTAATTACTTTAATTTAATATATCAAAGAAAATCCTGCTTTGATTGAAATGAATACCATAACGTTATCATACCAGCCAGAGTTTTAATTGCTTTCTTTCTCATCTCTTCCTCCACTCCCTCTGTTTGTTGCAGTGAGACATAGTTCATTACCGCCAGACTTTTCTGTTTTATGATGGTCTGCACCTCTGTCTCTTCCACAGTGCTATCGTTTGGTCAATTGGACCGCGATGAGCTGGAATAATTGTGTGGGCCCAAAATGTTCGGCTCATCGACACTGCAGAAACACTCTGTGAATCTCACTTTGAGTCCTTCTATTTGAACATCCACAGCAGCCTTTCTGTTTCTGAAGTTATGTAACGCGCACACGCACAGCAAGTGGGACAAGGATGATTCATCTAAATGAGCACCTGAGCATGAAACAGCGTCACTTACATCAAGGCTTGTGGCTTAGTAAAAGTTAGACGGCATTATGAGTAGTTGGGGGGAACAGGTGAAATTCACATGTGACATATAATAAATAATGATGCTATAAATTGCTCTAAATACAAAAAGGATTTTTGCTGCGCTGGTTCTTGCGACGCGTTGTAAATAAACAATGGAGCTACTGAATGACTAACAACTGAGGAATGCAACATACTGTACCATTATTTTTGTCCCCATGTTCATTTATTCATGCCTCCATCTTAGGAGATTGCTAAGCACACAAAATACACAAATTCTGTATCGACTGCATCCTTTGCACTATGTGAAAATGTGATTCAGTGCTTTAAGCAAAAATCAAAGTGTAAATATTAAAATTATATTTTCCTGGAGGGATGGCCTAGCCTTCTTTCTCAGTTTTATTTCACGATTCATTTTATGGATTAGCCTGTTTTCATTGGACTCCATCAGAGCCAAAATAATTCAGCAGGATTCATGATGTTGCGCTTATTAACTGAGACTACATCAAATTTGTTTAAATTGTCAGCCTGCAGCTGAGGATAACACTGGGCTCAGAATCGGCACCATGACAGTCTCTGTTCACAGCGCGAGCGTCAGTGCCACAAACCTTATCGAACAGGCCTCATAGCTGTATCTGTTTTTGATGCCTCGAACATCACTTTCTGGTCGTTCAAGCTGTGTGCCATCCGTCACTCGTTTCGAGCTTTCACACTCTCCTTCTGTCTCTTATATCTAGAGTATTCTCTCACTCCATGATACGCCACACTGCCTTTGATCCTTCTCTCTCGTGAGTCCCTGGAATCCCTCATCTCCATCTCTGTTCAGCTTCTCTCTGTTTTTCTCCCCCCTCTCTGTCTCTCCTCCACCTCAGTTTGACCTTCACTCTTCTCCTGGAAGGCTCCAGCTTCCTGCTCCCTACCTCTGCAAAAAAGCTGAAAGAGAAAACAACACGGTGGATTTACTAGGATTAGCATTTTTTAGCTGATTTATCTGCTTTAGCTAATTAGCAAGGTAATGTAACTTTTGTCTGCGGGAAGAGACGGAGATGTTTTGTTCTGCATTATCAAAGCTGTGTGGCGAACCTGAACAGAAGGCTAATTATATTCAGGCATAGACAAATGCCTGAGGCAGGTTGACTATGTGAGAAGTGACACTATTCCTTTATTTAGACCTTTATTCAAGCACTCAAGCAGTAGAATGACTGAGGTGTCTAATGGGCTGTCTTCACCAAGAACCATAACTATAACTATAACTATAACGATGTGAGCATCCGCAATGATGAACAGTAACATTCTGTAAACGGTGGCGCCCAGCATACACGGCACACTCCAGCTCTAATGGCAGCTTACAGAAATGGGTAGCCTACCAGATAGTGTAGCTATCCATTATCGTCTCCTCATCTCTGTTTAAAAAGAATAACAAAAAAAACTGCATTGATTCTGAGGGTGAGCCTGATTGCATCCCAGTTGTGCTTTTTCTTTTAAGCATCTTTACGAAGACTTTTGTTTTATCAAACAGGAGTGCATTGGTTTTCTTTTTTTAAACCTCAGTGACTCTTTCTGCATCTGTCATGCTAACTGTGATGTCCTGTAAATTTGGACGTATTCTGAGTGGCAGTGAGTGTTTCTTTTGTTGTGAGATGTGACCCCAATGGCGCCACACGCCATGGTCATTGTCGTTACAATTATGGTGTGGACTCCACTATCCACTTGACTTTGAAAGACTCTAAAAATGATATATTTATGGTTATCGTTGGTTATGGTTCTTGCTTTGGTCAGCCCTTAAATCTGCGGAGTTAGCTGATGCCAACTGTCATGTTGATTTTACTGTATGCAAGCGAGTAAAGACACATTTTCTTCTGGAGTCACTCCACAGTATACGGGCACTTGGCTGTACCTCAGAATTTTTGTCATTTGAATCAGATTTGGCTGTTCATTCTGAATATTTGACTTTGTTTCTTTTTTTTTTTTTTTTTTTTTTTACATATCAAAAACAACACCAATGTCATCGAAATCCGGCACATGGGCAGTGACTTGCAGCGTCAAACACTGGAAAAAAAAAGCCATCCTTTAATGTCGGCATGATACGCAGCCAGTCACTGTCATGGTTTAAGGGCGCTCGGCTGCATCGGGGGAAACGTGGCAGGATAACAATGAAAGTTAAGGCGGCGAAAGTCCAAGTAGAGTGGACGGCAAGGGTGGTGGATGGGTCCAACAAACACGGACTTTCACCAACGATAGCGGTGTTAGCGTCCTCTAAAATTATAAAGCCAAACCCTGTTTTCTTTCTAAACCAAACTACGTACGTTAGATGTTGGAGGAAAAAAAAAGCCCATCACTTTGCATTGTTGTACTGATGTGGTGCTTTTATTTTGAAAGAGACTGTATGTAAACGGTAAATTTCCTGTGAAAACGGAAGAGTATTTTGAAAGAGGACAATGCATGTAACAGGCAGAACTTGACACGGCCTCCCAGAAAATCAACAACCAATGCACCCAGGATACCTTGCACGTCGTATCTGGACATGGAAGGTCCATGACCAAACGTTAATATGTGATGAGGTCATAGCGAGAATGTGTTGTTTAGGGTGACAACGACGATGTTCGCATTATATAGCAAACAAGCCAAGTTAGCCCTCCGAGCTAATGGGCTCCAACTATGCTTATGATTGTTAGAAATGTGCAACATTTTATGCTGACACCAGACATTAAAATAAGCCAGAGACTGTATCATATTAAGTTGCTGTGAGCTATAAATTCACCACTTTTAAGCAGAAGGCAGAAGATAACGTTATCTCAGAAGCCTCTTCCTGCAGGCAGCTACCTCCACTTCATACAGACTCACCCTGGGTCTGGGTCTGCAGCTGCCTCTCCCCTTTACAGACATCTTCACTGAGTGGGCAGGACGTCTTGATGTATTGTAAAGATTTTACCCTTGAGAGCAGCATGAAAGAGTGGAGTGCTGACTTTGCACCTACTTGTGGGGACAAAAATGTCCCCCTAAGTACACTGCACACTGACAGACCAAAAAAAAACTTTTAAAGGGTAGCCCTTATGGACACGTTGGTGTTTTATTCATTATTTATTGCATCTATATCAAACAAAAACACACACACACACACACACACACACACAGTCTGTTCAGAACTAGCTAGCAGTCTAGGCATTGATGGCTAATAAACTAACATTCTCTCAACTGCCTACACAGTGTGAGACATTTTGAAATCAGGTTAGAAATTAATTTAGTCAGTGTTATGTGTACTTGTTCAGGAGTCTCGCAGTGATGGACGACCATGCAATAGATCATCATTGAGGTCTGCGAAATGAGTTTCTGGCCTTCTGACTTCTTCATTACCTGTCTTGGATAGAAATTAAGCGACGCTCGTAAAGGAGCACTTTGGTTTGTGAGTCACGGAAGAAATCACTTTTAACAAGACACCGCCGAGACACTGTAAAGATTATTACTTTATAAATCACTGATTATTGAAGGTATGAATCGTGATTGATTGGACAATATTGTGAAAACGACAGGGACTGTACGTTTTAAAAAAGGAGCCGGGACGGACACCTGCTGAGAGCTGGTTCCAGGAAACGTAGTGTTCTGTAGCGTTTTAATTGAAAAGCAACATTTGGCAGGGAAAGATGAATAAGAGCTTTAATGAGAGAAGATGATACAAGAGAGAGATGAAGTCAAATAAGGTGAGAGGTAGATACTGCAAGGAGCCGAGAGAGAGGGGAACAAAACCAAGAGAGACATGTACAGTAATCATTCAGGAGAGCAAATGTAAATAATCTAGTCCATGTGAATAAGAGGGTTGAAGTGAGGATTTGGGGTCCAGGTGGGAGTATTAAAGTCAATTTGTTGCTGACAGGACTCTCCCTCTTCTCCATCCCACCTGCGTACCGCATTAACACCAATATGACCTCATCACTAAGGGTAGACAACCACATCACGTCAACTCAAATTAAAGACCAGCCAAGCAAAACCAGAATATTAATCCAGTGGCAAAGGCAGCATTTCGGTAGAGGGAAGATTTTAGCATTTTGCCAAAGGCACAGACTTTCATTCCAAAACATGCAAATACGTAAAATCATTTCTTGATCAGCTGCTCGATACTTCCTACATGTGGAAGTAAAAAAATATAATTTCAAACCATTTGCTTGCTCTGTGTGGAGCTGCATTAGATTGGTGCAGGAACATTGCTGTTGAAAAAAGTCACATTTCCAAAGTCTCTTTATCTTGAGTCTTGTGAATGACAGAGAAGGAGAAACCGTGGAGTGAGGCTGACAGATAAATATTCAATGATGAAAAACATGAAAAAGTTGACTGCGTGTGTCCTTGTCACAGAAACACCAGATCTGATAGATAGCTCTACATGTTGGCTGCGCAGTCATCTTGTCAGTGCTTTTTGTTTCGTGATTCTCTAATGAGAGATTGTTCATGCTGAACATTTAGACTCTGTACTTTTTTACTGCTGTCAAATGCTGCTCGTGATTAACGATGATTAATGATTAATCACAAATTTGAATTTTATGAAAATATCACTGAGATGAGAAAGCAAAATTCACTCACAATGACAAGAGGTGTTCAAAATACAGTTTTAACTGAGGGAAAAAGACTTTAAAATGAGACCCACCAGAGGAATCCAACCATAAAAATCAAGATTTTCCAAAGATGTTTATGTGTGTTTAACTACAATTCAGGATTGTGGGATCTACATCAGTTTGAGAAATACTGTTAATCGAATGATTTCCTGTGTCATGTACACAACTGGAGACTGAGTTGGGATGAATGTTGGGCTGCCCCTGACTATGAATCTTCCTAGTCGACCAATAGTCGTCATTTAGAGCCATTAGTCGACTAGTCGCCCACATGTGTATGATATTAATGTAATTATTAAATGATATATTTTGGTGGTTTGAGTTGAAGGTGTGAGAAAGAATAGTCTCAGTAACATTGTTAACACTGTGCTACATTACAGAGAAATACAAACCGTACTAATGAACCTTCATTAATATAGGCCTATATTTTATCTCCAAGTGCACATCACACACTGAGCGAGCCGCCTGTTAATGACGCTGTGGGCTAATGGGCATGTAGCTACTTCCATGTTTCACATGATACGTCATGTTTGTAGTGGACCAATGAAGATGAGTTTACATATCACCTTGGGTTGGTCCTTCACCTTCTCAAAATGATCCCACACTTTGGATTTCCTGCACCACATGTTATTAACTAGCCTGTGGAATAACTGCAGGTACCAGCCCTGGAAATTAGGGGCAGTACACATGCTGCATCTTTAACCACATGGAAAACATGAGGTCGATCGCTGGACGCTACTATGGTGCCGTTTTTGTGCCTGCTCTCAAGAGTGCAGTGGCAGGTTGAGTCTGAGGTTGCTAAGCAACCTTAACAAGCATTGCATAGCCTATTTACCTGAAATCCTGAGAGCAGAGCTGATCTTCTTCCAGGAGCTGTTTATAAGTGTGTAGGCCTATTGTCTGTGGGACAGATGTAAAGCTCTGGGTAGCCCTGCACTAACATGATCAACTTTTCCGTATTTATCAGACTGAATATGTACAGAAGAGGGGAAAGATATCTGTCGGCTGTGATTGGTTTGTAACGTGACTCCTGTCAATGAAATTCCCACATCGTCCAGTCATACAAGTTTTGATTTATTTCAGTGGTCACCAGTGAAATCTTACAGACAAATGACCTTCCTGGTCGACTAACGTTTGGTCGACTATCAGCCCTAGATAAATGTATTAGTTTTCATAAATGACATTAAACATTGTGGCCACTGACTCCCATTTTTCTTCGTGTGAAAAACTGTGCCTTTTTGAAGATTTAACAAAAAAATATACAATGGATTTGTGCCAAAATTCTGTACTGACCTGCATGTTTTTAATCTTTCACACATTATGTGGCATAAAAACTGTTGCAGCAGTAGTGTACAGAAACATTAGGGATAATTTTATTAGTTTTAGTGTGCAGTGACAAACAGACACACCAAAGAGCCAACTTAATATGTTTCTGTTCTGTTTTTAATAGATGAGATGAATATATAACTTTAATTCCTGGAAGGTCAACCAAGTCCTCAAACATGTGCTGTTGTAGCAGCGAAGTCCCCAAAGGCAGGACTGGTGCTTGGAGAGATATGCAGCCACATGTGCTTGATGCAATTAAAAATGAACACATTATTTTTTTAACAGATTCAGTTTAATGGCTTTTTTTTGTCATATCCGAGCTACATTTCAAGCCGCTGTAGTGTTTTGTTGATGTGTGTTCAGACTAACATCATGCGCATGTTTGCACTCGCTGACCATGTATGTGTGTGTCACCAGCATTTCCCTCTGCTAAAGCTGCTGACAACACACAGAGCAACTAAAGCCATTACTCTGGCCCCAGCAAGGGAGCACAAAAATAACAGAAGCATAGAGGGAGAGAAGGAGCAGTGGACAACAACCAGAAGTTTCCTTCTAGCTGTTACATTGCCAGCTGCTTTGTCTTCTTTCTCCTCTCCTCTTTTTCACACTGCCTCTCTCCATCTTGCTCCATTGCCCCCCCCCCGCAGGGCATTCAGGTCAAAGGCCGCCACCTGGTTATTTCTTCAATGTCCCATTATTCCTTTTCTTGCCAGACTGCATGCAGATATACTCACTGACTCTGTGTGACTCTATATCATGGCATTTAGTAAAATGCTTAGGGTATTAATGCGCTGATACAGGACGCAGGAAACTCACTATTAATACATCCAGGGAGCGCACTAACAAACCCGTGTTAAAGTTGTAGAATCAGTGGTGTTGCATGACTTTACTTTTTGAAAGTTTTATTTCTCGTCTCACAGACACCACTGGGAGTGGAACTGGTGTTTTAGGTGTCATTGTCATACTGTTGGCGATGTGTCAGTGTTTTTGTTCCAGTGCTCTGCACAGACACCTGCCCATCCGCCAACCTGCTCTCATCCTGGGCTCTCTGAAGCACAGTGCGCTGCAGATGCCAGGTGGCGCTGTCGGCGGGGCAGCACCGAGGTCTCTAGAGACCGGTTATAATCTTATGTTTTCATAGAATGCAGCAGAATTCACAAATACACAGGATAATACTGCAAACAGCCCTGTGGTCTTACACCCAACATCTGCTGTGACAGTAGCTGACTTTGGCCTGTGATGACCTGATGTTGCTTTGGCGTCCACGGGACTCGCTTCCGTTTCTCTTCTTGTGCGCTGAATGAACATCTAATCACAGTGTTTTTATGTGCCGACGCCCAGTGGTTTCTGTATTCCCCTGATCATGCTACATTGTGTTAATGTGATTGTGCTACTGATCGATACTGTATTGACTCATGTTGATGACTGGATGATTGTTTACTGTCCAGGGACACACCGTGTTGAAAATTACTTTCACAGGCAGCTGCCATTTTCTTTCTGTATGTAGGCCTGTTGTATATCTCCCACATGACGAGATCCTGTTTTGCTCATAGTCTTAGTGAGTGACAGGACAACATAAAAACTTCTCAGAAATGTTGGATTTTTAGATTTATACTGTAATTTATTTAATTTGTTTATGTATTATTATCTCATAATATCACATCATATATCACATTTGATTTACTTGATACTGGGTGGATGATTTTGGTGCTCTTTATACTCAACTGTATAATTGTTTAATGTTTTGACTGTATGACTGTGTGTTCATGGCTTTGTAAATAAAATTTTCCGAGTTTGGATTCTTATTTGTTTTAATTTTTAGATACATTTTCAACACACATGAATATAACCATAATTATAACCATATAACATCAGACACAGGTTTAACACTACAGTTTGTCGTACAGTTTGTTATATTGGAGACCCACTCTAATGACCACCTGTTGGTCCCTGGGACTCACTACATTGAAAACCTGCTCTCCTCACTGGCTGTGTCCAAAATCATTCACTTGTTCACTACTCACTACTCACCATGTAGGGAGTTCAGTGTACAGCACTATATAGTGAGCTCAACATTTGAATGGCACTACAAAATGACTAACTCCCTAAAAAGTGGACTATATAGTGAGTGGTTATTCGTTGTTGCTTTGCCTCCGTGAACGGAATAGCAACAGCATTACACACCAAAGTCCATGAACTGCTGGAGTCATAAAGAAAGTCAAGTTTGTTAGTTTGACCAGCGGCAGGAGAGAACCTTCATTTATTTACATGCCTTAGTTAATCTCTCTGCATTTTTTATAAATGCATTTGCAATGCAGTGTGAGAGGGGATACAACATTTATATCTGATATGCAATGGGATGCTTTTTTACATATTCATGATTTTGTATTTACAAAGTCCTACCTGGGTGGAGAGCAGTTATGAGAAATGGAACTCTCAAGATGTGACATGTCATCTGGAAAACTACCACAGCGGCATGTGTTTCGCATTCTGTCAGCTTAGGTTTAAGGTGTTATCTTTTTTTTTTGGAAAATATACCATTACACAAGCGTAAATGCGCACTCACACAGACACACGCACGCATACACACAAAACACATGCTGGGACCTTCTTATCTCTCCCTTGTTTCTCTCTGGAGAGGAGGCCAGCACTTGACACTTCATGGCCATTTCATGCTCGGCTCCGTTCAGCTCTCTTCTCCATTCCACCCTCTCCCGCGCTCTCATTGGAGGGTTTCCACTCAAAATGCAAAGAAACGGGCGGACAGGAAGGTTAGCGCATTTTAATGAAAGTCTCTCTATTCTGTCCATTCTTTCTCCGCTTGATCCCCTATCTGTGTTTCATTTTTCATCAATTTCACAGTTTTTCTCTCTTGCTGATCCCTTCTTTATATTCATGGCTCTACGGCCACCCGTTCTCCTCTCCTCTCCTCTCCTCTCCTCTCCTCTCCTCTCCTCTCCTCTCCCTCACCATCTTCCCTGTCTCCTCCAGCTTCCTCCCTTCCTTCCTTCCTTCCTCCTCCCCCTTGACATCTGAGTATGCACTCAAGTAGTGTCACAATCCTTTATCTTTATGAGTAGCCTTCCCTTTGTGTGTGTGAGTTTTGTGTGTATATATCTATATATGTGTGTGTGTGGATGGGGGTGGGGTGGGGTGTGGGTAGGGGGGTTCATGCGGGCCGCAAATGCTCCAAGAGCCATATTCAAATCTCATTTCACACTGCTGAGGGTGAAAAGACCTGACACAGCACTCTGTGAGAAAAGGAGGAGAGGAGGAGAAAGAGAGGGCGAGAATGAGAGGAGTAGTGAAGGGAGGAATGTGAGAGATGGGAGGGAAAATGATGGCAAAGACAGTGCTGAAACTGGAGGAGGAGAGCGAGGGACACGACGTGGGAGAGGAAGAGAGTAATGGCTGTTGGCATTAAGCTACCTACAGTATGGCAAAAGGAGCAAAAACGAGAGGAAGAGAGAGAGAGAGAGGGAGGGAGGCAGGGAGCGTGGAATGAATAGCACATGGCTAAAAAGGGAAGAAGAGGAGGATGGAGAGAGGACAAAAAGAGGGGTGAAAGAGCAGAATATCATCAGAGCAGAGCAGCAAGACAAGTTTTGACGGTTCTCTCACTGTCAGCGAGCGTAGTATTTTTGTTGCAATCTCTTTTCTATTTCCAAAATTACATCTCTACTCCCTCCTCTTTTCTCCAGGTGAAACTCTAACCCCCTCCCCTCCTCCTTCTTCTCCTCCACTTTCCACAACCCACCTCCTCCTCTCGCTTGCACAATGTGCATGTTTATGCAAATGAGGTAATTAGGAAGCTGCTTGGCTTCCTTCGAGCTTTAAGGTTTTGAGAAGAGGTGTGAAGAGGGAAACGAGAAGAGAAGTGGACGCAAAAGGATTCAGGCTTTGGTGTTTGTTTGAAAGAATGCTTGGGTAGGTGTGTGTGTGTGTGTGTGTGTGTGCATCAGCACTACACATCCATATATTATCACAAATTCCCTTTAAAGTAGTGTGTTGTGTATGTTTCTGTGTGTGTGTGTGAGAGTGCAGTTTAATATGCTTTCCTGTGTTTCCATCACTGATGCTGTCTTTTGAAGCCACAACTGTCCTGAAACACCTCTTCTTCAGCTCTCTCGTCTCCTCTCACCTTCTGTTTGTCGCCCTTGCTCACAGCCTTTTCTCCTGCTGTGTTGTCTTCCTCTGTTTCTGTCTCGCTCGCCTCAGTCGCCTCTCCCCCAAGTTTTTCTAGACCTCAAACTTATTTTCTCCTCCTTTCATCCACATTTTTTCCCCATGTATTCTGCTCATGGCTCCCTGCCTCCAACCTCTCACAGTCCACTCTTATTTTTTCTGGTTCAGTCTATTTTTCCATCCCCCCTTTTCCCCCCCACTCTTCTCCATCTGCTCTCTTCACGCATCCCTCTCCATCTCTTGCTTAATGTGTTCTATGACAGTAGTTCTCAACCTCTTTTAGGTCAAGGACCCCTAAATTGATGCACATGATGTCACAGACCTCAGTGATAAGATATTTTCCAGGATCCATCTGAATATGTTTTGGTTGTTAGATATGATCAAGACCAGAATTCCGCAGCTGTCAACTACAGTTGAGGAGATAACCATGGAGGAAGTAAAACCTATGATTGGGGATTTCTTTCAACATTTGGGAAGGACACATATTACGCAGAGGGTCTGGGGGTGCAATTCTGATGAATTTTTATGCAACAATCTGTGCCTTTTGTGCATGAATCTATGGTGGAAATGTAACGGGTACTTCCTGCTTCAACTGTGCATAGTTGCCTCCTCCACTTCCCTTGCTTTTAAGGTTGCATACTGCGACCATTACCTGAGGCATTGTAACATACAGTATGTGAGTCATGGTCTAGCAGTTTGTCAAAATAAAAGTACTATTACCGGTTTCATGTTATTTTGGGGGGTGCAAATGCACGTGAATATTGAAGGAACATGTCCCACGCTTACCTGTCAAAATGTACACCTATGCTTATGACTCTTGAGCTCTTTTTAAAATAGCGATCACACTATAGGCCACTGTGGAGTCCCTTTTTAAATGGGCTTTGCAGTTTTACACAGAACCAAACAATGGCAGCATCGTGCCACCCCAGTGTGTGATTTTAGACGGCATGCTGGCATCCCAGAGGTAAAAGAGGTGTGACGTGTTAGGGCCCTGACACACCAAACTGACAGTTGGCCATCGGTCAAAGTTGGGGCCATTGGTGAGCATCTGCCACCCTCATGGGTGCGGTGTTTCTCGCACCATTGGCCCTCGTTGGCACTAGTTGGCCTTCTTTCCGCTGTTTTTTCAGCATGTTGAATCTTCGTCGGCACAGTGGAGCCTGTTGGTAAATCAAATCACTCTGGCAGTTCATCTCAGTGCATGAAAACAGAAGTTCATTCATTCATTCATTAATTTTCCGTAACCACTTATCCTCTTGAGGATCGTGGGGGGTGCTGGAGCCTATCCCAGCTGACATTGGGCGAGAGGCAGGGTACACCCTGGACAGGTTGCCAGACTATCACAGGGCTGACACATAGAGACAGACAACCATTCACACTCACATTCACACCTATGGGCAATTTAGAGTCACCAGTTAACCTGCATGTCTTTGGGGCTAAGCCTGAGTACCCTGAGAAAACCCTCGCTGACACAGGGAGAACATGCATTCTCCGCACAGGGGAGCCCCTCCACCCTGGGTCCGAACCAGGAACCCTCTTGCTGTGAGTCAACAGTACTAACCACTACACCACCGTGCCACCAGAACAAACGGAAGTGAGAAAGAGCTACAGTCAAGAGGAAGGGGTGTCTGGTGGCTGTGGCTCAGAGGTAGAGCAGGTCATCCTCTAATCGGAAGATCAGTGGTCCGATCCCCGTCCACATGTCAATGTATCCTCAGGCAAGATACTGAACGTCAAATTGCTTTGCTTCAGGTGTGTGACTGGAGCTCCCAGACCTTATTGTTTGTTAACATTTTCGTCTGTTGTTCCGTCTTGTCCATTGCCCCATTCAGCTGGCAGGATGGGACCATGGACGGGTCTATTTCTTTTAAACAGACGTAGATTCGGCATCGTCACTACGGCCACTGCTGGCTTAGAGGTGAGACAACTCTGTCCCCCTACTCCGTGATTACACCAAAGCACAATAATGGTGCAAAATTCCCTCCTTGAACAGGGAGCGTAAAAGGGGCTTAACTTTGGCACTCACATTGGGCTCACTTCTGTAGTGAATTGTATAGTGAAACTAAACCATTGCCATTTTCTGGGGACCCCCTGAGACTCCTTTAAGGAGCCCTGGTTGAGAACAACTGTTCAATGATGCTTTTCAAATCACTGGTCATAAAAGAGTTAGCCTTTATGCTTCTCCCCGTGTCTGCTTTACTTGTTTTTATCCCGGCTGTCTCCTTCTCTTGCCTCAGATTGAACTGGAGTTCTCACTAATCAGATATGCTGTGCGTCGAGAGCACTCACACAAACACAGACTCAAACATGCATGCATAAACATACACAAACACAAACAAGCTGTATGTATTAATGGTATGGCAGACAACATGCATAATTAGACCTCACGTGCATGCACATGGACATGCACTCACATACGTGCGCTGTCAAGGCAGCTCTCATTTCTCAGGCTTGCCTCCTCTGGCTTGATATCAAGGCTTTTGTGCGCTCTCCCTCTCTTCTCACTGCGCTCTCTTTGTCTCATGCGCTCTCTCGCACACAGACACAAAGTTCCGCACAAACACATGCCTGCACACACGCACGCCACCTCACGCCATTCCTCCCTGAGTTTTCAAACTTCGGATGGCAGCTTCCTGTCAGGGCATGAAAGCAACAGGAAAGAGATTTCTAAAAGGAGAGGAAGAGACGGTGAAGAGACAGGGGGAGAAGAGATAAGGAGTGCTGACAGATGTTCAACTCGACGCTTTTTGCCCCGCAGAGGAGGAAAAAGAGGAATGGATCTGTCGTTACTTCTCCTCCTCCTCCATCACTTCCTCTTCCCTCTACTCTCTGTTCCTCTCCTCCCCTTCTTGTTTTCCCTTGTAAAGCCCACGTTAAACAGAATTGACTTCATTCCTTTGATCTTAAGGCAATGACGCTTTTTGCTAACTTTAAATAGAATCCGACAAAATGCAACAGAATAGAGCTGAATAGATGTGCAGCCCTTTGCAGACAGTGATGTTGCAAAATTCAAACGGGTACATGGTTCGCAAAGTGAGTCAGACTTAAAGGAATACTTCACCCCACAAATTATAAGTTTTATATCAATTACTCACCCAATGTTATGTTGAATTGGGGAAGAAAACTTTGTCTTCATGGCATGCCTCCATGGTGATCAAAGAATCTAAAAACGTGGGGAAATTCTTAATGAATTGAAGTCATAGGGGTCCACGTTTAACAACAGCAAAACTATGTGAAAACAAACTCTCACACAGCTTGTGCAGTGTAATCCACATCTCATATGCATATTCCCTAAAACATTACTATTTGAAACACTTAGCATAAACAGTGCAGGTGCAGTGCTTATCCGTGCGTGAGTCTGCTTATGGGGGAGTGTTTTAAAAAGTAACATTTAAGCAAAAATGCATGTGATTGGATTATACTGCATGAGTTGTGAGACAGTTTGAAAATGGACGTTTTTATGTAGTTTTACTGTAGTTAAATACGACCCCCTATTACTTCAGTTCATCGAGAATTTTTTGAATGTTTTTGGATTCTTCATCACCTTGGAGGCATGTGAGAAACACATTTTTCCCCCTAGAAAGTCATAGTAACACAGGGTGAGTAATTCATACACAAATGATCATCTGGGAGCTGAAGTATTCCTTGAAAGCGAGGAAGGCTGAAGGCTTCACACTTAAACTAAATCACAAAGCCTCTCAAATGCAGTCACACAGCCTCTCTCGCCATTTAAATTAGGAAGATAATAGTGCTTCTAGCCAATTAAGGAACACCTGTGACAATGATGGCACCCACTGTCCTCATTACTGTTACTTACTAGGTACCTAGTGTGTGTGTGTGTGCATGTGTGTCTGAGTGTGTAAAGCAGAGAAGGAGAGAGGTAGAGGACATTGTAGTGAAAGCACAAAATCTGATGGAAGGCAGGATCTTGCACATACACACTCACGCAAAGGCATACGCCAAACACACACGCACTCAGACAAACTGCCGACATTATATGCACACCTGCAGCCGTGCAGCAGCCTGTCCCTAATGTGAATTGATCGTCCTCAGTCCCCCTGCCACTGTCAGTGTAGTCAGCAAAGAGCAGACAACTGCTTGATCTGGTTTGGAGCCGAAAACACACATATACACACACACTCAGCAAAGCTGACAGGCTGCAGTAGAAGCACTCGCACGTCAGCCAATAAGATTGACCGTTTGTTTTATTTGGCACGCCTACAAGTATGAGCTCCCTCTGCCTCACACTCGGGGCAGCCTGAGGGAAATGCATGTCATTTATCAGGGTGAAAGAATGACAGCAAGAGCTCTAATAGTAAATCATTGGCAGCATTATTGGACCTCCCCTCCCTCGCCAATATGGATTTGTGTTGGGAAGCTGGGGGAGCCTGTTATAAATCAGTCAATAACACACAGGAGTGTGTGCACACAAACTTCCACAAAGCATGGAATCACAAGCCCCCCTCCCCACATCACTTTCGCTGACACACACACACACACACACACACACACACACACACACACACACACACACACACACACACACACACACACACACCCCCCAACACATCAGAGATGGTAATAAATGTGGTGATAACCAGCCTGTGACAGCAGTTGAGGTTTTCTTGTGTGGCTCACCCGCGGTGTCAATTTTGCCTCCTGTCCTCTGCGGTCCTCCACACCCATCATGAATCATGTTTAACAGAATATGCAGGCAGAAAAAAATCACGTCATTGTGATATGACATCCTGGTTTTTTAGCTTGATTGCAATACTTTGAAATGTGGGCCTGAGCCACTTACATGTTTTTTTTTTCAACCAAAGTGATGATTTATTTATTAAATGCGGGAATAGAGGCTAAAAGTAGACAATAGACTTCTTACATTTTTTTCACATTACCAGTAGATTGGTACTGTGTGAGGGCTCTGCAGTAGATGAGTTTACCTTTTGTTTTGTTTTTTCACTGGAGCGTCACATTCCGTGTCACAAATACACCTGAAAATGGGTTAGTAAACAGTAGACAGCAGGATTGAGGCTAGTGAAAAATGTTAAAGTGGTTACTTTTTTTATATCTGTTACTTATTCAGCCTCTGTCATATTCATGCTGTCTAATTTGGATGTCTGAGCACTTCTTGGATGGAGACAGACAGAATTTGTGGCAGCGCATCATTGCATGATGTTGAAAAAGGGGCAAAAATTAGCGCATCCACCTGGGTGTCATATTTCCATTGCTGTCAGTCAAAGCCGATCAGAGCAGGAGCTGATAAATACCGGTGACTACTATAAAGTAATTTGTCCCTGAATGAATGCTGATTGTAATCTTTCCCACTAATGCCAGATGTTAGTGGGTGTTAGTGGGCTTTTTTGTCCCTTTTGGGAAAGGGTTAAGGCTTAATTTACCAATTCAAAACACAGTTCTGTTATTGCTACAGTTTGTAGCTGACAATACCAGAGCTAGCACGAGTGGAGAAGTTAGCCAACAGACTAAAGCTGCTATGGCCGACAGTAAGAGACAGGCAAAACTATTGGGTTGTGGGTGGCTGTGGCTTAGGAGGTAGAGCGGTTTGTCCACCAATTGGAAGATCACTGGCTCGATCCATGGCTCCTCCAGTTTGCATGTCAAAGCATCACTGAGCAAGATACTGAACCCCAAATTGCTCCCAATGGCTGCTCCATCAGTGTGTCAGAGTGTTGACAGCTGAGTATCAGGTGGTACCATGTATGGTGGCCTCAGCCACCAGTGTGTGAATGGGTGAATGTGACTCGTAGTCACGAGCAGGTCCATTTACCATGTAGATGGACATCATTGAAAGTACCTACCTTCCTGGAGCGTGCTGACTCAAACTTCAAAATGCCCAGTGACCTACATGAATATACGTTTTCCCCCCAAACTGAACTAAAGCTACACTGAAACAGAATTTCAATATGAAAGTTAAATGACATGATGCTGGGGAAAAAAAGACAGACAAATAGGGAAATTAAAGGGGATGTCAGGCAGGTTTCAGCGTCACTGTATAGCTTGTATAATGAAGCACTATACTACTATGAAGTCCACTCCCTAGTAGAGCTACATTTGTGGTCCATAGTCAACGTTTAGCCTCCGCACTCTCTATGCAGTGAGCTGTGATCCAATTTGTAGGTCCTAGCCCCCACTCGCTTCTCTGCAGCTCATTTCCCAGCCTGTCTGTCTTCTTGCTGCCTAATGAATTCTTATTAGTACATCTGAACTCAAGCATAAACCAAACTGTAAATGCTGTTAGCATGATGCTAATGCTAATAGCTTTGAGCCCCCTAAGAGAGCAAAGCATCAAATTAGCATCAGTAGTAAAATGTCACAGAACAGGGCACTCGTGCTGACCTAAAGACACAAAGATGGGCTTGATATCCGCTCAGACTGTGCATGCGTGAGGATAGTCTTGGCTGCTTGGCAAAAGCTAATACTGTTAAAACAGATTAGGCGGATGGGGCCACTGCTCCAGTGTAATTGACTGGCAGCCAGTCTTTAAAGATGATTTCTGACACAGAGCTCAGTATCCTCTTCATCATGGAAAGGGAGAGACAGTGTGGCTGAGAGATTTTTCTTTTTTTAAACTGAGAAACACGTACTGTAGAGGGGTAGAACAGCTGCCGAGAGAAATGGAAAGGGGAAGCAGAGGGGATAAGAAGATGAGATAAAGTGGAGGGAGAGGATGGGTAAAAAATCAAGACAGATTAAGAAACTCAAATGGAAACTGGAAATTTAAAATTCCAAAAGGAAGATGCAAGATTAAAGAAGAATCAAAGCAAATCTTTCATCCGTTCCTCAGATCAAGAAATTAATTGCCAAAAACTCTATATTTGACAACATACGCAGCAAAGGGGAGCCGTCGTTTCCATTCAGAACTTTAAAAGAAGACAACCTTGTTTGCCCTTGTTAACTCTATTAAGAGTTCCCAGGATTAATAATTCTTTCTCTTGCTAAATATCTGACTTTTTTTCGACCAGTCTGGCATCAGTTCACTACCACTTATACTGGGCAGCGTTTGCTTGTGTTAACCTCTGTGCCGGGGAGCAGCTGCAGACAATTTTATATAAAGTGGAATCATTTTGGGTATGTCGGTTATGAGCTCAGATAGCTGCATAGAGTTAGATGTTGAGCCTCAGTGTCAACAACGCAGAGGACCAACACCCAATCAGGAGTCATTTGATACAGTGTTTCCAAAGCATCTTTAAATTGCAACAGCCTAGTGATAATGATACAGATGCATTAGTAATTTTAACAACAGTATATATTGCCACGTCATGATTGCTTTTGTGAAGTTCAGAAATGTGACAACCTGTGATTGCAGCATGGTGCAATGTAGTGTTATTTTCACAGAACATATGGCTGTCAGGGGTAAATCTGCCCACTCCACCTGTCTGTGATCCATAACAAATGTGTAGGCCATTCTGGCTATTCTGCTGAGTCAGGATAATACCGCTGGAAGCAGGAGATGGGTCTGACACCCATATGTCACCCACCAACGGAAATACCTTCAAGTGTGTGGCTGCTGCTGCAGCTTAACAACCCATCTCCCTGCAGTGGATGCGGATATTTTAACCAATTTTTAGGACAGAAATTTAAACTACCAACTCTGACACGAGCACAGAACATTGAATTTAACAGGTAAAAAATATGGCATGCAATACTATGGTATAGGTGGTGCAGTTTTTCTTGGGTTTAACTAATGCTACCTTGGTGTAGAGTTAGTATAAACTACTGTTGTTTTGAGTTAAAGCTCAATTTAATTATGAAGTTCATTATTACAAGCAGGTTTTAAAGGACTTTCCAGAGACAGATCAATAAAGAGGAAAAATATGTTCATCGAATCTTCTGCCAACCTTTTGGAGCAAAAATTTTGGTAGGGCAGGACCAAGATTACTTGATGTTAGCCTAGATCAGGGGTAGGCAACCTTTGTCTCCGGAGCCACTTGCGGCTCTTAAGCCCCTCTCCAGTGGCTCCATGTGGCTTTGAAAAAAAAAAAATCACATGGAATAACAGTTAATTATTTATTTACATTTTAATTGTCATTTATCATCGTTGTAGGCCTAAAGAAATTATCCCATTCTCCAGTGGTAAAAATGAGTAGCCTATACACTGAATAAAAATGTTTTAATATTTCGTCAACTAAAATTTACCTCAGTCAGAAACACTTTCGTCAAAGAAAACTTTACTTCCATTTGCAGCATTATATTTGGTGGTATGGCATTGTTCTGGGGCCTCGCTGCCTTTCCTAGGCCTACACAGAAAGCCTAAGGCAGACAGAGTACATCTCTCTGCCCTTCCATGTGCAAACGAGGAAAGTCGGAGGCATAGAGAGCACACCTCTCTGCCTTTTCGTGAGCCTACATGAAAAGCCTAAGGCAGGGAGAGCAGCAGCAAAGACCCCTGGGAACAGAACAGAGCAGCATCAATGACAAACAGAAGTGACATTGATAAGTCAGACACAACATGAAAAGGAGGAGCTGGGGTGGAGGCGGGTTGCAAAGCGGCTTGCAGAGGAAGCAGCAACAGTAGGCAGGTCAGAGCAGTTTAAATAGGGTGCTCTGAATGAGATTCACCAATTGGTTGTATAGAAAGGAATCATATGATCTATCAGCTGACTCCCTTCCATCAATCAGCTGCTCCATCAGTTGATTAGGCTGTTTGAGATCAGCTGATGAAGCTGGGATGTGAGCTGAGCTTGACATCGTGTCCTGCCTGAACTAACACTATGCTCAGTGTCTACAACCTGACATCTTTTCCTCTTAGTTTTGACAAATTTCAATAGCAGTGGCTAGTCTTGAGTCTCCCTAACTAGCTATGGATTCCAAATAAAAAAGAAGTACAAGTCTTGGAGACAAATTACAAAATTTGATAGTGTGTGGACAGATTCATTTGCTTTCACTGCCAATGCTGCAAAGTTAAAGTACCAAATAATCATAAATAGCCCACTGCAGAGGAGCCAAAAACATATTAATGGATGCTGATTTAGACCTATTAGTAATGTTGATGGGCTAATTTAGACTATATAGGCTGTGTTATCTTCATTCTAGGGCTCAAATATGTTTTGTGGCTCCAGGCAGATTTTTTTGTACTGTTTTTGGTTGAAAATGCCTTTTTTTGATCATTAAAGTTGCTGACCCCTGGTCTAGATTACTTGTTACATCTTGTTATAAGAAGAAAAGGTGTAGTAGCACTGTTCAGCTCAGAGTGACTTCTGCTAAAAGTTGCCTTCTTCTTCTTCTTCTTCTTTATTCCACCGTAAGCCAATGAAGAACAGCATGATTTATAAGAGGATTTTGGAGAGCTCAGCTTCACTCATTTAAGTCTTACTGTAGTTTTCAAACAAATACAGTGGATTTTGGAATTTCCCTAAAACGCTTGGAATTAACATACTTATGTCTTCAGTTTGTCTCAGTTTAATTTATCTTCTAATAGGGGTGTAATGGTACACAAAAGTCACAGTTCAGGATGTTAAGTACAGAGGGCAAAACCCCAAAGTATATGTTTCTTTTCATTATTTTTAAACAGACAGTAGTGCAAGTGTCAAAGAG
Organism: Cephalopholis sonnerati; assembly: GCA_019142605.1. NCBI lineage: Eukaryota > Metazoa > Chordata > Actinopteri > Perciformes > Serranidae > Cephalopholis > Cephalopholis sonnerati. The sequence continues at coordinate 33,992,442 of JAGQAX010000016.1, forward strand.
AGACAAAGTCCACCTGCTGCAGGACTGAGGTAGCATTTTTCCCACTAAACTATTTTGAATATTAAAATAAGGAACAAACACTGCACTGTATGAACACTGGACAAACCCTCTACAGAAACACAGCAGGTCACACAAGGCTATGCAACTGAAAAGTAACTCTTATGTTACGAAATTGAAAATAAATAGAATAATAAAAAATAAAACGTAAGAAAACAAAAGCAGTTGTGGTAGTAACATGTTACAAAGTTGCAAAGTAATATGTTACTATAATTCCACTACTTTTGGTGGTAAATAAGAATGTAACTGATTATTTTTTCAAATAAATAATACAATTACAGTTACTGAAATTTGAATGGACTTGTTACTTGTTACTTTTGTCTTGATCATAGCAGACAAGCAGAGCCTATTCCCCTATTTTATTTCCTGGTTATGATCTAATGTTACCTATAATGGGCGGCTCAAGTGAGCGGCCTTCAGCCCCTTTCTTGTGTGTTTGAGAGACATAGAAAGAGAGACAGAGGTCAGGGAAAAGAAGGTGGAAGGTGGACTATTACGTGCAGTCTTTTAGATTTTGTGTTACTTTGTGTTATGTCGCCAGTCGACTGCCGCATCACTAGTCACCCGACCTTTTGGCGGCACAATAAATGGCATGAATGAATCAATCATTTCATGTCAGTCGATCTTCCAATATGGACATAATTTTTCCCTCCTTGAGATTAAAGACAAATTAGGTCTATAGTGGTGAGTTGCAGGATTTGATTTACTGTTACAATTAAAGGATAAACCTCAGTGTGTTTATATTTTCGTAAAAAAGTTTTGGTGCTCTTTTTTTTTTCATTAGGCCTGGCATGATAAGGAATTCTTGTGAAATGTCTGAGAAACAGTTGGAATTTTATTTCACTCTCCGGACAGAGTAAAAACTGACTTGTGTTGCTTAATTTGAAGCCCTGTCGAGACTACAATAAATAGGCCTGTCAAAAAATATATATTGTGTTTTATTGTTTCAGTACTTACCTTTTATCACAGTAAGAATGCGTACAATCATAAATAAAATTGGTTATCTTGTCACACACTATGTCACAGCAACACAAAAATAATATAGTTAAATGTGCCTTAATAAGAGAATTAAAGCAGATGTTTAAAAGTAATGCAAACGTTACTTTCCCTGGAAACTAATTACAAAAGTAATTCAGTTACTTTTGGGAAAAGTAACTACTTCCTGTGACTAATTACCAATATTTGGTAACTTGCACAGGAGTGCTATTTTATTAACATTCAAAGCACCCAAACATGCATGATACCAGTTGGCGGCACAGCTGGGTGATGCCATTGAATGTGCAGCAGCATGTTGGATGTGTCCCGTTAACATATCCTACAACAGTGGAGAAATGCCAACACAGTGTCATTGTCTTGAACATACCTCTCTCTCTAATGCTGTTGTAGCTGACCGTGAACCTACAGGCAGGTTTTCCAGGTCTTTTGTTTGGTATGCTTTTTTAATTTCTCCAAGCTATTTGGGATCAGTAGGACCCAATAAGTATAAAAACTAAACATTGTCAATGATAATTAAGTCCTCTAATGTGACAATAATAACGTCATAATGTCTTCAAAGGAGTACTTACTAATTGACGGTGTTTTAGCTTGTTACTGTTGCTAAAATTGGTCAAGTTTGTTGCCATATCAAACTATGGCCATTATTAATTATAAATTCAACCATAACATGTGATCAGGATTGGGACCTTCTCCACTTTTGTGTCGGGATCGGCTGCAGACTGACTTGGCAGAGATGGCTGCCATCTTGTTTTTCCATGGATTAGTATTGTGGTCTTACTACCACTAGATAGCACACACTTGTCCATGAAGGAGAACACTAGGTCTGAGTTGAATAGAATAACGTATAAAGTTAAGTAAACCCAAAGTGTGATGTCCTCATATGAGGACACAGGGTCTCAGGAGGATATGCAAATCCAGTTGTTGCGCTAACCTCGTATGTTACTAACGCCGTATGGCTCAAAGATTCCAGGCAGAACTCGCGCCTTTAAACTTTGGTTCCGCATTAGGTGCATCAGTCTACATACCATATATTCTGCGTGTAGCTGGGTGCACCGGACCGTGACCCCCCTCCCCCTCAAAGCGATGGTTCAGTATGAATACTTACAGCCCCGTCTTCTATTAATCACCATCTCATGTTGTTGCTCAAACTCACCAGCAAATTGACACTAAGCTCTGATGTCTGTGCTGGCGTGGCTGCCTGCCACACTCTGATTGTAACTAAGACCCGACATAGCATGAAGCTTTTAAATGACTGAAGCCCGTGCATGCTGCCCTGTGACAGCCTGTCACAGATAGTGTTGATGCAGCATGTTCTCTGCCTCGTTTACTTACTTAGGAGAAAATATTCGAGGTGCCCTGCTCCAGCAACGACTGCTAAGCCAGACAGTTATACTGATTTACTGTTTTCTTCCCCCTCATTTGATCTCTTAAGGGATTTATTCTAAGTAAAGCACATGGGTTCTCGTTTTGTGGTGCTGTGAAGACATAAAGCCAGGCTGGTGTAATGTAGAAAGTGGCACGACTATTAAAAAAAACAATGACGCAGAATTGACAATAAACAATGGACTTCAACAGCAAGGAAATTATTTTGAACTGTCCTGTAAAGTTTATCCAAACCCATTTCGAACGTGCAATAAAGCTCTTTCATCATGCTCGGAAGTCCATTTATGTTGACATATTTAAATATTACTATGGCACTAGACTAGACATATTAAGGTTTACTTGGCAAGGTAAAGTTGCCGAATGGGAATTATGTTCTTCTCCATTATGCAGGAGTCTCATTCATCACATTTTAGAAGGCTATTTTATAGTGCTGTCAAAAAGCCAGCCGTCTTATTCAGCGGTGGCTCCCCTGTCAGTGTCTAGTTTATAAATACATTACACTCTCTCATTGAATATATTGATAGTCTGAGTAACAGAGTAATGTGTTGTTTTGATCACTCAGCAATGGGTGTCAAAACTGGTTTGTCTTGGGTCACTGGATGAAGCATTGCCTGACACAGCTGACGAGACAGGGAGTGTGTGTGTAGTGTTTGTGCATGGGGTGTGTAGCCTAAGTTGTGTTCTCAAGGGATTCCTGCCCTGAAGTGATTCTAATAGCATTAGCCATTGTCTGTGTCTGAGCGGTCCAATGATGCATTATGTTTGTTCTGAGACACACACACTCATCTGGGACAGTACCAATCATCAGGGATCTGCCCCATGTTTCCTCATACGCTCAATGTTCTTGCTCATTTTCCAGCCCAGTCACACACAACCGTGTGTGTTCTCAAGTGATAATATTGTGCTTCCTCCGCTGTGTTTTGACACAGTGAGAGAAAGAATTTAAGAGACATTAGGAGCGGGTGCTGTGTTAAGTTGGTGTGACAGTCAGATCCCTGGCTGTCTGTGAGTGCTGTGCTGGGCTCAGCATTGTCTCAACTCACCTGACACTCAGACACACACACACACACACACAGACACACATGCATACAGTACACATCATGCGCATTTCCAACCCAGAGGTATTTTTGCAGAAGAAAAAGAAAGAAAAACTTATCTTGTCCTGCAACTCTCTGCACCAATATTTATAACTTTTGAAACTTATAATGCAATATTACAGAGGCACTTTTTAATAACTATCCCCTATAGAAACAGAAGATTATGAGCTACAATATGTCAAACGTGATATCAGTTCTTTTTGCAGCAGATTTAAGCAGCCTTCTGAAGCAACACAACTGGCTTTAGTAGTAGCATAATCAGCGATGTGAGTCCACGCTGGGGGGGGGCAGAAAAAAATGACTTTACATGAGATATTGTGCCTTAAAACTGCACAAATCACAACATACTAATTGCTGCCATTTCTCTCTGGAAAATGTGCCATGTTGGTTAGTCAGAGCCAACAGGTGGCCAATCTATCAAAGAGTGATATGTGGTTTAAAAAAGAGCTCTAGAAGGGACGATAGCACACATAAATTTACCCATGCACGGTGGTTTCCAGCTATTTGCTCTGTTACTCAGTACTGAAAACGTCCATATATAAGCTCTCATGACATGTGGCAATTGGTTTTCTACCCTCCTGTTGCACATGCATCCTTGCTTGTTAGTAAACGGAGAGCCCGTCTGTAGTAAGCCATGACGATGTGAGCCAGATTGCCAGTTTTTTCTGGCTCAAATGAGGCACCATCTTCAACATGTGCACATGGCACGTCAAGAAAACACTTTTTTACAAGCAGCGTAGTCGAGGAGTTTTAATCATTGTATGATTACATAAAAAATTACAATTGAAAATTACGACCTGGATATTCCTGGATATTAAATGTTCATCTGCAGTTTTCTGTGGTCCTGGTTAATATTTGTTTGTGTACTGAAGTAGCAGATCACATGACCTGGTTAATGTTTGAGACTGAGAACATGACTACAAATACTGATGTACTGATTATCTTGTGAAACAATTTTGTTCTGCTATCAAAATATTATTAACACAAATGTAGATTGCCTTCTGTTTCTGAAGCATTTCAAAAGATAATTTAAAAAAATAATTGTATTTTAAGTAATCCTCTTTCACACACTTTCACAAGACACTATCAAAAGAAAGCCTATCATTGTTTATATCATTTACTTTGAGTATTTTACTTTCTATTTCAAATCATTTGATTTGATGTGCCCTCTATGTGTCAGACGTGTTTTCATGCATTGTGATTTACTAATATTGTGTTTTACGGATGTCTGAATTTTTGTACTGACATCGTGGGGAAAAAGTCGATTAAACAAAAAGTACTTTATTTTTGTACATTTCACCAGCGTACATATTCAGTTCAGTTCAGTTCAGTTTATTTGTAGAGGGGTATCTACAGACATATTTAATATTGTAGTCTCAGTATAAACAACATTCAGGTAGACATTTAGAATTGCATGGTGCAGTGTTCACAAAGTCTGACTGCCATTTTTAATGGCATTTACAAACTCTAATATCATAAAAATCATCAAGCAGCAAGAAAAAGGAGTTTTGTTTTCTTTAGGGATTCTTTTTGTTGTTGACTCCTGTTTTTTGTTGTTGACGTGACTCCTGTCTGACTGCTGAGCGTGGCCTCTTCCTGTGTCTGTCCTTTCAAATTAAATGTCCATGGTCCAGTCATATAGGTTTTGATTTATTTTGACAAGGCGCAGCTTCTAATACTTTCACTTTTTTTTTTTTTTAGTGGCTGAGTGACCAATTAAATCTTCCTGTCTAATGATCTGTCTGGTTAACTAACCTTTGTTCGACTGTTAGGGGGCAGCCCTACTAGGTTGGCTGCCACCTTCCTGTGGTCCAAAAGCAGATGGCTCTTGTCTTCCTCTTTGGTAGTTTTGGCAGTGCCTTTTCTGGTGCACTCTGCTGATTTCAGTAGTGCCACCACATCAGCTCAATGCCACAGTTGCAGGAACAAATGACAGGAATCTGCCAAGTGAAAGCTTCTTAGAAAATAGTCTTATCCATAGAGTGCTTATCCAAGTGTTTTGTTGGCCATCGTGGAGGTCGCCATGGTTTCCTCATTGAAAAGCCTATGGAATTTTTCCTCTAGATTTTGGATTATAGCAGAAAATAAGCTCAGTGGCAAACAAAAGATAGTCTTCACAAATGAATACTAGTGATGAATACAATTGCCACAAGTAAAAAAGCTACCCTTAGGTTACAACGTCGCATGTCTTCAACGTCACCACCACCAAGAGGCTCTAAAGCCTTGTTTGGTGTGATGATGCCCTGTCTCATTTAGCCGCTTGTTAGCAACTGTCTTTTTTAAGTCATGCGCATGAAGACTTCAACATTTATGAGAGGGGTATCTACAGACATATTTAATGTCATAAAACAAAACATGAAAGTCTCTGATGTTAACCACAGACCTTATTTCAGGCTTTGAAACAAGGGAACCAGGAGTGCTAAAACGCTAACTCATATCCACGTTTTAGGACTCATCCCTGCTCCACTGTATTATGACACCCATCAGAGTTGTGTCAAGAGCTGGAGGCAGGATGAAATTGGATGGAAGCAGCCGCCTCATACTCCTCTATGTAGGAAAAAACGCTGCTTGCACAATATCAGGATCCTGAAATTGAAGCAGCTAAATGGAATTAAGCCATAGTTAATTGTGCTTTATATGGGCTTTGTTACAAAGGTATCTTGGTCCTAACAATAGCCTATTGCTAAGTTCAGTGATGATACTGTTTGCACGTGTGATCATGTTCATTTCACCTGGTCAGCAAGATTTTGAGGAGAAACAATTTCACAAATGTTTCTTACTGTTGCAGCAAGGACTGACTTTAGCTGTAAGCAGCAGCACACGGAACATTCCTCTTTGAAAGTACAATACAAGTGTTATTTATAATGCTGAACATGCATAGCTCACAGGCAGCAATAACAGATTTGAGGATACTGGAAACTAACATAATTTCTTGTTCTAAGCATCCAATTCTTTTTCGTGAGCCTTCACTTTTGAGCTCATACAATGACTCACTGAGAATTTTAGTCATTATTTGTTTCCCTTGGGTATCATACATCAGATTTTTGATCTCAGTGTAAACAGCCAGCGAGGACTGAAAACACTGCTCTTCACTGCTTTTTTGTATTCAAATTGGCAGCATGAAAAGATTGAAATGAAGAATGTGTTGCCGAAACCCCTTATGGATCCACAGTATGTTTTTCGCTGTTGTTTTCCACCCAGCCTCTTCCTGTGTCTGTCTCAGACTGTCGCAGTGAGTGTGTGTGGGAGGGGGAAAGCAAGTTTTTCCAGTGGCTCATCACAGCCTTTAGCTCATAGTGCAGCTAAATGGGTGACTGTATATCCGCTACCCCAATTAAGGGTGTTAATGTGTGAGAGTGTGTATGTAGAGGAAAGTGTGAATGTGTTTATGTGTGGCGGTGCTAACAGTGCAGTGGGGGGGCTCGTGCATAGTCTGCCTCAGTTGGTCTGTGTCACACACATGCATTCATCAGTCGTCATCACAAAAGAACACATTTAGAGGAAGCTTTCCCAGCGTGCGGGGTTATCGTGAAAGGGGAGTCTGGGTGAAGGAGCAACGATATGATGGCGCAGAGAAGTCAAATGAAACAATATTAACATGCAAACAGATTTCACAGCACTGCCATATTTTTACTGTCTTCACTACACACACCGCCAAACAGGTAGCGTTACATCGAATCCACATAACACACTCCTTCCAACCATTTCTGGGAAGCTGTCTCCTGCTTAATTGTAGTCGCCCATAATAGCTGCAGGGACTCTCTAAGAAGCTTTGTCATGGGAAATAAAACGCAGCAGAGTAAGAATAAACTTCCTGCCTCCACAGGAAGCAGCTGTTGCCATGGTGAAGCTAATTCAAAAGGCCGGTTTTGGAAAGACAAAATAATGCATTTGTATGTACAGGGATAACAAATGAATACGCAGGTAGATTATTATTAGGCAGAGATGGAGCGACTTCAGCGTATGGCTGTGTGTGGTGGGTGACTTTCCCCTTTTCTAATGTTCTTAGATATCTCCACCTGCCTTAACATCTCGTCAGAGGATTAGCTCCAGAGCTGTGAGAGATACCAGCTACTAAATCACCACTGTCCTATTTTCTTAGCTTGTAATGAATAGCCTTTAATATCATTACCCTATAAAAACAAAGTGCGCTCTCCCACTAGCACCTAATCCTTTACTGTAGGATTTAGTGCAAGCAAACACATTTGCACGGACACATAAAGGAAACGACACCTACGCATGCATGTGTTTGTAGCACAGACGCATATGCAATTACATCAGTGATACTAAAGATGAACATTCACACGTGATCACACATCTTGAAAATAATCATGCAGCTGTCTGAAGCATTCACCTCATGTTACTTATATCTGTGTGTGTGTGTGTGTGTGTGTGTGTGTGGCTATGTGTGCAAGTGCTGTGCATATGTCCGGCCGTGCACATGTCCAGCCTTTGCTTGGCTCCTTGCCTCTTGCTGGCTGCCTCTCTTGGCTGCCAGTTAAAAGCAAAAGTCCAATATGTTATTATGCATTCACTTAGGCTCCGGCTGCTCGTGGTCGACTCGCTCGCTGGCTTACCGGTTTGATGAGCCAAAAGAACAAAGTTTCTGTCAGTCTGTCTTATTGTGCTCTTTTTTCCTTCAAATGTTTTTCCTCTGTTTATCATTGAATCACAAAAACAACATGTGGACTTCCTTGCCAGCAGTAATCATGGCACCGCTCCTTTTCTAAAGTGAGACTGAAACTCCACAGGATTTGGCTGGGTTTTTTTTGTCTTGTTTTGTTTTTTCTTTTTGACATTTGCTGATGCACTGAAAGACAAATATGCTGCAGTGTGTTTTCCAATTTTGAAAAACGTGTTTTATGTATGACCTTGACTGTACCGTCTTGTATCTGTGCAGAGTTTGTCACTATGGAGGTGTTTTTACACTTGTCTACCGAAGGGGGCGATGTCTGTGCACTTCCCTAAAATCTGAGATCTGAACATAACCCAGACAAACTAGATTAGGTGCATCACTAACACAAGCCAATCGCTGTTTCATATGGGGGACATATTGACGATAGAACAGACTTTAACACAACACCAGCACACAAACTGAAACCTTGTCAGTACAGAGCGTGATAGTGAGGCCTGTCACAATAATTACATTATCGACTTATCACCTAATATATGGACATGAGTTAAATTTTGTCTGTTGTGTTTACATGCGTGTTTGTTTACTTAAGAGCCTATCCAACATGGTAGCCAACATGATGCCAGAGTAAACAGCAGGATTTCCTGAGTATTATAAGACTAATCACCACCTCCTGCAAGTCCAATGAGAAATAAAACAATATTTCAAAAAGGGCACAGGGTAGCTTATCTGTAATCTGGAATACAATTTACTACAATTTAGGAGTGAAAAAGGCACAGTCCTGATAGACGTTAGCTTGCCAACCCCCGGCAACAAGTGAACAAGTTTGTCATTTGCAGTTTTACCCTCCAGCAACTTCATATCACTCCGTAAATCCACTGGCAAACGATCCGGCTTTAAGGCCGTCCATTCCCGGGAGCCGGCCGCAGCACACTCAGCTTTGCTAAGCTTGTATTTCAGTTACTAAAGGCTTCACTTGGTTTGGCTTTTGTTGGCAAAATATTGTCTATAACTAAGTAATGATGGGCTTCTCCTGTAAAGGTACTGCTGTTTTATATTATTTTGTATACATATTTAACAGATGTTAATTACTTTAAAAAAAATTGTAATTTAAAAAAAAAATTCATTTCCAATGTCTAAATATTTTTAAGATTTAAAATCTCATTGCACTTTGAAACAGTGTACAGACAGTATTATGCTGTTGTATTAAACCTTTTGAACCATGAGCAAGTTGGTGGGATTTTTTTTTCAGAGACATGGAGAAAAAGGCAATTATCAACTTGGTAAAAAATGTCCCATAAAAAAAATAGATTTAATTATAATAATAATAATAATAAAATAGGGAAAAAAGAAAAAAGCTAGGGAAAAACTATTATATTTTTAAAAATATAAAATTAAAATTATATTACATATTACATTGTCTTTTTTTACTCATTTTCTTATTTTAAAATGTCTCTTTATGAATTTCTTGCTGATTTTTTTTTTTTGATCATTTCTTCTTTTGTTGCTCTTTGCCCTCTTCCCATGTTTTAAAAGAAATCAAGCCAGTTTGCTCACAAGGGGTTAATGTATCAGTGGCATAAAATGCTCTCAATATGACAGTAATGTTGTTTCTTGCATTTTTTTCTGGGACAGTAAATTGTACAACAACAGTAGTTACTGTGACAGGGGTATCACGAGTTTGCATCAGCATAGATAAGGTTTTATTTAATTAGTTTTGTTTATTTAAGAAGGGACGGTGCAAATTAAAAAATATACATGGTTTTCATCTGTTGGCGAAGATGTTACACAAAAAATACAACAAAGCACAAACAAAACAAACAATGTGATGATTATCAAATGTATGATTCAGGAATGAGACCTGAGGCAAAATTGATGCATTATACAGAACAATTTTTACATGTGTGTGCATTAATCATCCATTGTTTTAACTGACTACTGAAGATAAGTGTTTAATTCTCCTTTTTGAATTTGAACTATATTCCACTCTCTTGAACCTCTACCAGACCAGGCTGACTGGCTAAAAGCACTTTTCCTCAATGGAATCATACAATCTCCAGCAAACATAGAAAGGTGTGCAGTTTTTGGATATAAACTGGACTCTGGAGCTTCCTTCCTCGATCCACCAAAAAGCCCATCTTAGCAGATGTTATTGTAATTTTCACAGCCACTCTGCGACCGCTTTTTCACGGACAACCAAATGCTAGTTGCGCTGTGCCAGCACTGGAGAAAGCAGACAGTGAGACCTTGTGCCAGCAGCGGTGGTGTGTGGGGTGGAGGCCGGACCCTGAATTCCACAATAGAGGAGAAAGAGCAGCTCCGCTTCAGGCCCCCTTTCAGAGTTTGACTTTTTATGTGGGGAAGCCATGCTAATCAAAATATGAATCATAACATAGTCTTTAAATGTACAGGGATGTGTAAAACTGCACATGGGGTCACACATAAACACACACACATTTTTTGTGTGTGTGGTTATGGGTGTTGTATTTACAGATAAAAGTGAATCCATTCATGAGCTAAGTGGTAAGAGATGGAAAGCCATTTCCTCTCCCACAACACTGTGATGGGGCTAAATGAATCGTCAATGAATGTGCAATGACTGTTGACATTGATTTACTCTCCGCTGTCGTACCCCTCTGTGTGCGTTTGATTGCGAGAGGTGATTGTTATCAGTAAGCAATGCATTCTGTTATGCAGACAAGTGAGTTTACGATAAGAGCACTGCTTTCGTGGGGCGAGGAGACAGCGAGAGACTAATGGGCCTTTGGGGCTGGAAAACAACAAGTATTAAACAATATGTGAGTTGTGAGGTGATGTTATGACGTGGAGGTGATTTAGCGGTTTGCGGGAGCGACTGCGTTTAGCCGAAAGCTTGTCCAATCAAACTTTGATGAAATAAACCTATTTAATTGCTGTGTGTTTGTTACAGTTAAATCAAAGCAAGTCTTATTTTGTGTTTTCTAAAGTCTCTTGGAGATCTGTAGTGTGTCAAACAATGTGATAATCATTTCTTTCCTCTCATCCCAGTGTCGTCTCACATTATCTTTCAGATCTTGGCTGGGTTGCCATGACGAGCGAGGAGTGTCCTGTGCCGCTGGGGAGCATTTCCTCAGCAGGGCCAGGGCAGAGCGAGGAATACGGCTTGGCACAGGCTGATGACATCATTGAGGAAGTGGGTCCGGGTGATGACGTCAGTATCGGCAGTGACCTGAGCACTCTCGTGGTGCCCTTCCCGGAGCTGGCGCCTGTGGTCTTCTTCTGCCTCAAGCAGACTACCTGTCCTCGCAACTGGTGCATCCGTATGGTCTCCAGCCCATATCCTTTCACACACACAGGGGGAAACTGGCCCCTTTAACCTCAATAACCTTACTTTAACACTTAACCTTCATCTGTCTCTAACCCTAAATATTCACCTTTCCGCGCATCAGCTCATCATCTTCAGCTTTATGGATGAACTTGTCCTTTATGATATTTTTGTAAAACATCAGCACTTGTCTCATTCTTAAACTCTTCTATTCATTGGTAAACCTTTCATGCAGCATCTTTTCATCTCCTCATCTAACAATGGTGCTCCCCTCCTCTCCATATTCTCTCTTTTTTTTTTTGCCTGTTCGTCATCCACTTTTGCAGAGTCACAGTTTCTTCCCTTTGTGATATCGTCTGTCTTTGTTTTGCCTTCTTTTGATACGTTTTCATCCGTCTTGACTCTGACCCTCCTCCCATCCACTGTCACTCCTTTATCTTGTGGATTTGCTACCACAAAGTACAGCAGACATCCCCAGAATCTTCTCAAAGTAAGTGTGTTTGACAACCTCATACAACTACAACTGCAGCGATCAGCATTGCGCCGCTCGAACAATGGAATGTGTACATTTGTATTTGTGTGTGTGACAGAGCGAGCGGTTGTCTGTTTGCTGACTGCACTGACAGGCGGTGAGACTAGCGATGATCCTTTCACTCTTTTCACATGAGGGACAGACAAGACCACAGCGGGCTGGCTGCCGCACTGCTGCAGGAGTGTGTGCGTGTCTGTGTGTGAGTGTACATCTAAGTGCAATATGGCTACAGCCCTGTTGACTCCCACTCGTCGGAGTGCAGGGCTCCGAGGATTGCGGTGTCAGTAAGACGTTTGCTTGGTCAGTCGGTCAGTTCAAACCTCTATGAACGCATGACTTATCATTGTCATGTGTTAGGAACAGCAGAGCCTTCAGGGGTAACTGGATTCTCAAGCTTTTTCTGCACATGTACACTCACTGCTGTTGAGCTAATAGTGTTTTTTAAAGATATTATTGACTTTAAATGTTTGGTCATCAAACACAACAGAATCACCTGAGTCATACTTACAAGTTAGACGCTTTGTGCGTCAGCGTTGATGTGGGCAATGATCTGGTTTCTCTTTGTTTTCATGTCTCTTCAGGCCAGGCATCCTAATGTAAAATAAACACTACACTGCAGCTAGTAAAATATACATATTAAAAATATTAGGGGTGTGCCATATCATCTCGGTCACAATAATAACGGTATCATTTTTAATATCCTATGACAAATTCATATTGTGACACTTACGATATTTCGGCTTGTTGACATTTTGATGTCATACTGTTACCCATGGCAACAACAAGCATGGCTAAAAGCAAAATTATTAACAACTCTGCGGTGGTTCCAAAAAGAGGAGCAGCTTCAGTAGTGTGGAATAAACTGCAGAGGGAACCCGTTCAGCGGCTCCTCTGGCAGCAGCACAGCGTCTCTCCCTGTGCTCTCTCACCGTGCGCACAAGGGGAGTCGGTGTCGTCAAAGTGATTAAACCTTTAGTAATGTAAGAGGCTGTACGCACATCTTTAACTGCCTAGAAAACGTGAGGTCGGGCGTTGGGCACTACTTTTGTGCTTTTTTGTGCCAGCTTTCAAGAGCACAGCGGTTGTATATATTATTTTAGGACCATATCGCCCAACCCTAATAAATATATACGCAGCAGATGTTTTTACTCAGCACACTTTGCAGTTTGTGCTAAACATCTGAGACATTAATGTGATAATAAAACTTTCCAACAACATCCACCCAGGCATTTTTCTGATCACACCGGTACATCTGTTTCCACCAGAAATCATACTACAAGCATTCTTTTTTAACTCGGTTTGTGTGTTGTAAGTACATGGCAGCCTTTCAAAGGATAAGGATTTGCCAGTATACATATACAGCACATATACTATACCGTACAACAGCAAAGCTAATGAACACCTTAATAAGAGTGAAGCATTGCGAGCTAATTTTACCTCAAAAATGCCTCTTATGAGTAGGGATGGCAAGAAAAACACTCACAATGAGTCACTGTGAATTTCCATCATTGGGATAATTGTGAATGTTGTGTCCAACAGCAGTCACAGAGACTGCTGGGCAACCATAACAAAAGAGACACTGCAAAAACAGGCAGAGGCACCAACCTAAAAAAAGACCCATAATATCCTAAAGACATACTGTGCAGGATGTTTTGTTTAACTTTATAGATTCACACAAAAGTAACCCTTCTCAATCATCATGTATGACCCACTAGCAGTGTGAGAGCCTGCACTCGGCCTGTATTTCCTTATAATCTTCTTATTTTTGTTTGTTCGGGGTGTCTCTGGGTGTCAGCCTTCAGGTAGTGCTGTGTAGCCACCAGCCAGTAGCAGCACGAGGTCGGGACTCTATAAAAATGTAGCGACCAGGTTAAACCGCTGTCTCCGTCTCCCTCCTCTGCACTGTGGATGCGAGCTGCAGGTCTGTGTGTCTGTTTGTTTGAGGGCGAGGTCGAGCCACACACACACGGACACACTCACACAGAGCGGGAAAAGTGGACAGGATGGGTTCAGCTGTATTCACACAATGTCCGGCAATGCAGTGTCATCCTGTACGGTTCTGCGGAGGTGTGGGTGTGTTAATTTGGACTTCAGAACATAAACGCTATGAAATAATCTAATAATAATAAAAAAAAATCAAATTTAATCTGATATTTATTCATCTAAATAGCATTGTTAAATCTGCTCTAAGGTAACAGAAGTGACACAACAAGACTTGACTGGTTTTTGCTATCAACAAATCCTCCAACTATTTAAACCCAAGAGTATTTAAGCTTCTTCTAGATGAGTTCTTGCAGTGCCTTTAATCAGGCATTGGCATATTTTAAATCAAAATATATAATACCATGTCAAATGATTGAAAGGTCTGGCTTTTTTAGGATTGTTTGATTGTTTGTTATTCACCATAAAGTGATGTGTTCACTGCATCTGTGATGCAATCAAATATTTGCTTCTTAACAAGATGTAAGTTAAAGTGATTCCATTATGGTTTAAGAGTTTTAAGCATATTTAGATGATTATAAAGATATTACTGTGAATCACAGTTATTGTGGCTGCAATAATCGTGACATTAAATATTTATAATGTCCCCTGCCTTCTTATTAGTTTGACTATATGGGTCCTCTACCAGAGGCCTGGGAGTCTGAGCGTTCTGCGCAGTATCTTAGCTGTTCCTAGGAGTGCACTCTTCTGGACAGAGACCTCAGATGTTGTACCTGCAATCTGCTGGATCCACTCTCCTAATTTGGGGGTCACAGCCCAGAGTGCTCCGATTACCACTGGCACCACTGTTACCTTCACTCCCCACATCTTTTCTAGCTCCTCTTTCAGCCCTTGGTATTTTTCAAGTGTCTCATGTTCCTTCTTCCTGATGTTGCTGTCGCTCAGGATTGCTGCTTCTATCACCACTGCCTTCTTATGTTGTTTGTCGATCAATGTGGTGTACGGTTGGTTAGCCATCACCAGTATGTTGGTCTGGATCTGGAAGTCCCACGGAATGCAGTGGTTAGGGTTACTTACTTTGGCGCATGGAGGGGCAGGGTTCGAATCCCGGTCAGGGCAGGTAACATATATCCAGTCTGGACCCTTAGGCAAGGTCTGTAATGCTGCTAGCCTTCCTCAGGATGAATGAAACCGCAAAAACAACACACTGGACATCAGCACAAAGTCTGCGTGAGATGTTGGGGAATCAGGGCAACCTGATGAGAAATGGGCTACTGGAACAAGACGCTACTATACAAGTAACCCCAGCAAGAGGGGCTACATGCAAATGATGCAGCCTTACCTTTTGGATGTTTGTCTTTTCGGAAATAATTGTTAACCGATTAACTCAAATTTTAAACCTCCAAACACCAGACCAAGTGAGACTGCAGTGAAATATAAAATGAAAAGAGGCATTGAATGATGGAGGTCAGGGCTTAGGATGTGTTAAATTAATCCATTCGGAGCAGAAGTCTGCATACAGACACAAGGACAGATTATTCTGACAGGAAATTAGTGAAGCATTGATGCAAAAGCCCATGAAACGCCTTGTAAATTAGGAGTCTGACTTTATATTCAACCCGTGCATTTACAGGAAGCCTGTGAGGATGGACCAACACCATACTAATATGCCTGTATCACAGACAAACAAATGGGTGGCCAGAAAATCAGGGAGACAGAGGGAGAGTGTAGGCACTCTGACAGACAAAACTGGACAGCGAGACTTTCTGTTTGCCTTTCAGACTCCATCTTTGATGTTTGGAGGGAAAGAGGTTTCAGAGGATTTTACACTGCTTGCTAATGGCTGAGCTCTGCTGCTCTCAGTTGGCCCCACGCCACAGGGTAAAAACACGATGGAGCATAAACACAGTCTGCACACACACGCACACACACACTCCAAATCTCATTTCGCATCGCCTCAGCTTCTATTGCAGCTCACTGGTTGCTGGACACCCGCGGAGGCTGAAACTGTAAGAATGTGAAGACGCAGAGAGACACACCTGTGTGTTTATGTGCATGTGAGTGGAAGAGAGAAAGAGTGTGTGAGAAAAATATAAAGTGAGTGTGAGGAAGGTGAATAAGATCGAGTGTGTGTGATGGTTTGAGGGAAGGTTGTTATTGCCGTGAGCTGAGGTGATTTTCCTCTTGTGGAATCAGCTGGAGAGCCAAGAAAACACACAAGCGCACACACTTCAGTCGCCACTCTGGGTAGTGAGGTGTTACTTTGGTCTATTGTGACTGTGTTAGTTTAGACAGTTTTGAAGCTTGCTGAAATGTGTGTGTGTGTGTGTGTGTGTAGGATGGCATTATATTCACAGGCTTTGTGCCTTTACTTGTGTAGGACTGGGAAGATGTACGTGTATGTATCCGTGTGTGTGTGTGGGGGACTTAAACTGGTGCAAGAGTTTGGTGTTTGATGTGTGGTGCACTGGTGCAATGATTTGAGTGTGTGTATTGATCGTGCTAAAGCAGACAGTACTGTATATATAGACACATTTGATTGCGTATGTGCTGACCAAATATGAGCACAGCACACTTCTGTTTAGAAGACTTTGGTAATAAAACAGCATGCCGCCGCACTGTGGTGATGACAAGATGAGCCTCATTTCACCTTCATCAAATAGTGTTTTGCTTGTGCTCAGTGCGGTGTATCTGAAGTCTCGATGTGTGTGTGTGTGTGTGTGTGTGTGTGTGTGTAGGGGGGCAATAAGTGGTTGTTTCACCATCTCTATGCAGATCAATAGTTCTGTTCACCGCACAGTAGCTGTAAGAGGCCTTCAGTGTGACACACACACTCACACACACACAGTGATGCTCTCCCACGCTTGCCTGCAGCAGAGCACCTGGAGCACCTCTCTATATTGCACCCCACACACTTCTTCTCCCTCTCCCTATTGTTCTTGCTCTGCAGAGTGCACACTCACACTCTATACATACCATGCAACATAGATGAGCCCTGATCCTTCTCTCTCATTGTTTTCAAACTCTTAAGGAGGACCAATCATGCTCACTTTTAGATTCATACATGTATTTTGGTCTTCTACTAGAACATGTTTGCATGCGTTAATGTTCGAAAAACACTTTATTTTCCTCATACTGTCTGTGCTGGAGCAGCTGTATTCACCTTCTGTCTGAGATGCTCCATTTTAGTGTCTGTCTCTTTAAGGCTTCCTCCAAAGCTCTGATTGGTCAGTGCTTCTGGTAGGGTGGGCAATACCACAAAATTTTGAGCAGACACCAAGTAATACAGGACCAGAATCACCAGAATTCAAACCGATACTGATACTTTATTATTATCAAAAGCAGCTTATGTACCTTCTTATAGCGGAGAGCAGTGTGTCATGATTTATAATGTGAATAATCAGTCTGCCAAAGCAATAGCTAATAGTGAGCAGATACCTCTAGATACCTAGACATGTCTATCCCGAGCCTCTCCACCACGGTGCACTCAGTCACAGTTAGTTGTTAAAGTGCACACAGTAATGGAGAAGCAACGAGTGCAGCCACTAGATGCTTTCAGGACAACAGAATGTTGTTTGTACAGACAGTTCTTCTCATGAAATACAAATGCGTACAATGTGAAAGAGAGAGACTGATCTCTTCTTTGGTATTGATCCTGTTGACGCTAGAATCGATCTTCAAAACAAAAATGCAGCATCTGTAGCATAGATATTTTGGTATCGATCTGCCCATCCCTCGGTTCTGGGTTTTTTGTATCTCAGCGTCTCTGCATCATCACTGCAGCCAGGGGAACGGCTGTAACAAAGTAGCTGCACTTTCTACCTGAAAAAATCCCCAATAAAAGCTTCTAAAAGGAAACCTTCACAACCAGACATGTCCCAGCAGGAATGTGATCCAAAATTGGGGATACATTAACAACATCAGCAGCCAAGAACGTGTTTCTCTGACATTAGCATGTAGCTACATGTAGCGGTGTATGTAATGTAAACAATTGCATTAGCGTGGAGCACATGACCATATAAAGAAATCTGTCACAAGCTGACGTCAGCTTGTCAAGAAAGTGGAAAGAACAGTTGGGAGCCGAGTATTCAGAACAGTCTGAAGCCTCAGGAAACATTGGTCACATTTGATATAAACATCAGATGAAACAGCAGAAAAATGAGGAAAAACATAATTGGTCCCCTTTAATCTCATCTCATTCCCATTTGTCAAATCTTTTAATATCTGAGAGACTTGAGGTTTGATCTGAGGTTTATTAGATTTCATGACCATCCTCTTACACAGCAAAGTTAAGTTAATTGCCAATCTGTCTTTGTTGTTTGTTTATTCCCCACTTTGCTCCCTCACTCAGTCTTTGTAATATTCAGATATCTGCAGATATAGTATATGTATATATCTGTATCAGGTGTTGAATCTGCCCTGCAGGCTTATATCACTGTTTTCTACCTGTTTATATATTAATTATTTTCCTCTCAGTTTAAACAGAAGCTCTGCTCTCCTTCGCTGTATACTGGCTTGCTGTAGAGAGATACTGCAGCACCTGCTTCTTTACTCCTGTCAAGACTGATAACAGATCGGATGTGTGTCTCAATACAGTCCCACTCACCTTTGATGGATTCATTATAGATTTTTAACACAAATTTCCATACTACTGTACTCTGGTACATGTATTCAACCATTTGCATGCTGGATATGATGGTAAATAACTGAATACATTTACTCAGGTACAGTTTTGAGGTATCTGTACTTTACTTGCGTAATTCCTTTTATGCTGCTTCTTACCTCTATAGGGCTGTGCCCAGCTAAGAATTTTCCTAGTCGACCAATATTCGTTATTTAGGGCCATTAGTCGACTAGTCGCCTGAATGTTTATGATATTAATTTAATTATTAAATGATATATTTTGGTGGTTTGAGTTGAAGGTGTGAGAAAGAATAGTATCAGTAACATTGTTAACACTGTGCTACATTACAGAGAAATACAAACCGTACTAATGAACCTTCATTAATATAGGCCTATATTTTATCTACAAGTGCACGTCACACACTGAGCGAGCCGCCTGTTAATGACGCTGTGGGCTAATGGGCATGTAGCTACTTCCATGTTTCACATGATACGTCATGTTTGTAGTGGACCAATGAAGATGAGTTTACATATCACCTTGGGTTGGTCCTTCACCTTCTCAAAATGATCCCACACTTTGGATTTCCTGCCCCACATGTTATTAACTAGCCTGTGGAATAACCGCAGGGTACCAGCCCTGGAAATTAGAGGCCGTAGACATGCTGCGTCTTAAACCTCCTGGAAAACGCGAGGTCGATTGCTTGGCGCTACTATGGTGCCTTTTTTGTGCCTGCTCTCAAGAGTGCAGTGGCAGGTTGAGTCTGAGGTTGCTAAGCAACCTTAATAAGCATTGCATAGCCTATTTACCTGCAGTCCTGAGTGCAGAGCTGATCTTCTTCCAGGAGCTGTTCATAAGTGTGTAGGCCTATCGTCCATCGGCTGCGATTGGTTTGTAACGTGACTCCTGTCTGACTGCTGAGCGTGGCCTCTTCCTGTGTCTGTCCTTTCAAATTAAAGTCCCTCATGGTCCAGTCATATAGGTTTTGATTTAATTTGACAAGGCACAGCTCCCAATAGAGTTTCACATTTGTTTTATTTATTTATTTATTGAAATTTATTTATATGAAATCTTGCCGACTAACGTATGGTCCACTATATGGCAGCCCCGTTGATGATGTACTTTTGACTGCACTACATTTATTTGACAGATTCACTTACTATTACTTTGCAATGCCAGATCATTAATGCAAAATATAATCAATAAATACATAATGAAGAAAATTATTATCAATTAAACTACTCGGCGTTATATCAAGTAGTTAAAAGTAGCCTCACCTCTACCAGCTGCAGCTTTAAAGGGATGCTTATACATTAATGCATCAATTATATAATATTTATCACTCTGAAATGGGCCGTTCTGCGTAATGAGTACTCTTCCTTTTTTAAGAACATTTAGATGCTAATATTTCTGCACTTTTTGCATTTTCAATGCAGGACATAAATAGCAGAGTATCTCTACCACGTCATGTTGCTACTTTTACCACTACTGACAGATACCTGCATATATATATAAGTAGGTAATGGCACGTCCAGTTCTGTCTCGGCAGCGTCAGCAGCCCTCACACCGTCTCAGTTTTTATTTTTTTTACCCTATTAAAGAATCTACGTGTTAACTCGTTCCTCTTCAGCTGCTCACTTCATCAGCATCTCCCCCCCCTCCACTGCGGCATATCTTACAGGTGAGACCTATAAGAGGTCATAGCTTGCCTCTCACCTGGTCAATCTTTTAAATGGAGAGAAAAGACTGTAATTCTGTGCGCAGACTGCAGACGGTTTGTTGCATCGGGTCGTAGGTAAGTGGCGAAGATTGCCTCTCATCAATGCTTTTTTTCCACAGATCAAGATGAGAACACGTCGGGTCACTTATACTCCATTATACCTCAAATAGCGCAATCTCCTGCATTCAGTGAAACCTGACCTGTCAACAGTTACCCATTCCAGAAACACAGAGAAATATAGAAAGCAGAATTTCATCTACTTATTCTAAGTGCCATGTGCAGACTGGTTTTAAGGTACAGTGTCTCCTCAGAAGTTTTTACGCAATGTCTCTTGTGGCATGCAGAAAATTTAACGTAATAAATACATATAAAAGAGCAATAATCTCTCCCTCTAAAATTATTACCGTTGTGTTGCGGTCTGTTGAACATTGTGTTTTATTTTCCTCCTCTGTTGCACTTTTTCTGCACTGCCTATTCCAGACTCCTAGTTATAATTGCAAAGTGCACACATTGTATATCAGGGCATTTTTAAGCTGTATTTTCAAAGTGGAAAGGCTGGGTAATTACTGGCAGTACACGGCATTTCAGAGAGGAAATGTGCTGGCATGTGTATATGAGTTGTTTAGACGCAGAGCGTTGACTGATGCGTGGCTCTGGGCGCCGTCCTTTTTTTTCTCCCCCGTCCAAACATCGTTACAATTGCATGCACTTCTCCATATTTCCCAGCTCCTTCTTCTCTGTTTCTCTTTTCCTTCTTTTAAATTAGCAACGTCCTTCCATTCTCATGCACCCTCTCCTCCTTGTTTCTCCCTCTTTGTCTTATTTCCTTCTTCGTTTTCCCGTCCTGAAGAGCTCGCTGCCAGTAACTCTCCTTCTCTTCACATTATCTCACCCTCTTCTCTCCTTCTCCTCTGATTGGCTCCTGTGGTGTTCACGCAGAGTGACCGGCCTCTGTGGCCCATGATCCTATCTGGCCCTGACAGCTTGTTATCTCCATGGTGACGGATGGCTGAGGCGTTGCCGTGCCTTGCTCTTAACTACTGCTGAGGATAGAAAGCACACCTGGGACACATCACCTACTCTCTCTCATCTTCTCGCTCTTTCTTTCTGCGGTTTTCTTCTTCTTTCTCTTAACTTTCCGGCCTGTTTCCTGTGGCTCTAGTTGGGAAAAGTTGCTGTGGGGCTACACTGCAGATTTATGTCTTTTCTTTTGCGATGACACTTGCTGTGAGGTGTGCCACTTGATGGATGCGTGTGTATGTAGACGCTGAATAGTTATTCCACTTGTTTTGACAGATGTTTTATTAAAGAACATCAAAAGTCTTTCTTTAATTCTGAGCGACACTCTGTGTTTTTCTTTTATCTCCTGCTTGTTCTCCTGTCTGATTTCTGTCATTTCTTTCTTTCTTGCTTTCTATTTTGTTCTCACTCACAAACGCAATCACTCCCTTCTACTTATGCATCACCCCCCCCTTTCCTTGAGATGTTGTCTCTTCCCAAACTTCCATTTATGCTTTCATCTTGTGCAGTAATTTGAGCGTTCCAGTTATTTTAATGAGCCTCTGCTTCAAGTCTGAACTGTTGTCCTTTTACCCCGGGGAAAGTCTCCTTCATAAAAGAGGTGTAAACATTAATGAGACAAACCTCTGTTTAGGATAAATAAAACTTATTAGAATACTAATGCTTATGCTTCAAAAATGAATCCCATAGCTAAAGTGAACACCAATACTGATTATAATGAACTCTGGTCTCTCATCACTCTTTCGCACTTCTTCTTCCCTCCCTGCTTCTTCTCCTCCCCTCCTCCCTCGCTCGTCTCCCTCAGGTCTAGTCCAAACTCCATTAGTGCCTGTACTGTCTGAGAGAGGAAGAGGAGATGACTGGGAAACAGTGGAGAAGAGATGAAGGGCTTAAAGTGACTCTAATGACTACTGTAGTACCAAGCCTCAGTGCATACACACTCTGTGTGACCTCTTTCACATGCATTACTCTTCCATTGTAGTTAGGTTGTACTGAACATGTGCTTTTTATACTACGGCAGCTTTAAGTTCACAGTGATTGTGAAAAGGTAAAGAGGACTACTAAAACAGGATGAGTAATGCTACATTATCTTTATTCCATTTCCTGGTTCTCTAAAGGAAACCAGAGTGTGTGCAATCACTGTCCGAGAATATCTGAATGAAATTCATGTGCTGTGAAAATCTTTTGAGGGTAGATTGGACAACTAGAGGGAAATCTGCCTAACCAGCTTTCCTTAGAGGAATCTTTGCATAACTGATATGATGTCACGTGGATTTACCACAAACCACTCCGCAGTGGCTTCTTCACTGACTGCAGTGTGTTTGTGAACAGTCTCAGAACCATCTGCAGCTCTGCACACAGCCCATCATGGAAGTAGTAAATTGGAAACCACTCTTCGGGGGGCTTAGACACGCTTTTTGTCCATTTATTTATGGTTATTTATCGTCTTTCTTACATTACACCTTCCTCTCAGTGTTGTTGTTGTAATGTTTTTGAAGTAGTTTTAGTGAGGTTGAACCCATGACTGTTTTTAAACACTCTCTTTTAAATGTACAATAATACTGATGACATGTTTTTATATATATATGTTACTCGAGGTGGTGACATGGTGGTTCAGTGGTTAGCACTGTCGCCTTACAGCAAGAGGGTTTCTGGAACCCAGGGTGAGGGAGCTCTTCTGTGTGGACTTTGCATGTTCTCCCGTGTCAGCGTGGGTTTTCTCTGGGTGCTCCAGCTTCCTCCCACAGTCCAAAGACATGCAGGTTAATTGGTGACTCTAAATTGTCCGTAGGTGTGAATGTGAGTGTGAATGGTTGTCTGTCTCTATCTGTCAGCCCTGTGATAGTCTGGTGACCTGTCCAGGGTGAACCCTGCCTCTCGTCCAATGCCCCCCGCAACCCCAACAGGATAAGCGGTTACAGAAAATGACTGAATGAATCATTACTGGGGTTGATCCTTTGTAAGCCCTGTGCAGTTTTTTCCTGCCTTTGCATATTTACGTTTAACTTTATCCCCTCTGTCAAACTCTTTTGTTAGTTATGATGACTTATACACTTCATAAATATTTCAGTTTTATACAGGTTATGAGTTTCCGTTCACATATTGTTTTGTGTCCTTGTTGTGCATATCTTGGGTTTGTCACAATATGTAATAATTCTTATTTTGTTTCACTGTTATTTCCTCTTTATTTATTTGGCATAGTACCTTTTAATTAATTATTTAAAGTGTACATTAATGTCATATTAATTTCTGTCAATGTGTTTTTTTGTCTAGTAGGGCTACACAAATATATCATGTGACCTGTGTCACATGACCCTCACATGAGCTCTTAAATTGCACACCTGTTTCTAATTAATTTTACACCCTGATGAAGACTCTCTAGTGAAAATGCATTAGTTATCCATGTGTTAATAATGGATTTTTAAGCACAGTCAGAGTGCCTGTACTGTGGACTTTTAAACTGAGTGAGCTGGCCAGTTATTTTTTTATTCCTACGTGACTAGACTTTTTTTTACAACTAACTACACAGAGTCTTGCCCCAGTTCAGCACTCCCAACTTTTTCTTCACACTTTTTGTCCATGTAGATTAGCAAGGTATGACATGTCAGAAATGTGTTGGTGTGCATGTTTCAATTTTGGTTTTAACGGTAAGCTTAAGCTCATTTGTAGAAGTCTTATTTCTCTTTTGTCATTTTTATGCTGCGAATGTTGCAGGAACAGAGTGTAAGATTATTTCTATACATGTACTGTACGTCCACATCCTGTGTGCATGGATCAACCCATGTGTACAAATGTACTCAGTGTGTGTGTGTGTTATCGCGATCCACCGGATTATGGATTATATAGAAGCTGTTCTTGAATTGCAGCCATAATTAGGTTATGTGTTAGTTCAATGTCACATTCCTAGAAGAGAATTGCATTCAATGGCAGGCTGACATTATCCACCTTTTGCTTTGGCACCGCGTTAGCTATATACGCTGTACTGTATATTGCTGCAGTACTTTAGACAGCAGCTCCTATTTGTCTGAACTCAGTAACAGCGGGGCAGATTGCTTTTGGATGTACCGCGTAGATAAATGTCAGAGGTGCACAAACAGAAAAGCAAATGCACATACTCGAAAATATAAGCTTGCACTCTCACACAGGCGAGTTATGTTTTTTTTTTTCTCCTCTCTTTTGTTTTCCGCCTGTCATCATCACATTCTTGCCGCCTTATTTTTTAACTCATAAAAGAATCATGTCTTCCTTTTTATGTCAGCTCAACTCAGAAGTATTGCTTTACACAAACTGGGACTCTTGAGAGAATTTAATAAGTCATTTAATGGCTCCATCACCACTAACTGCAGGGTACATTTTATCCAAGTGAGTGCTTTGTAGTTTGCTATTTCTCATCTATTATCCACAAAGTGCTATATAAATTGTATGAGTCATTCTGCACTGCAGTGAGTCTGTTCTTTGCTTCCGACCTCCCAAAAACTCTCCTGAACAGATTTGAAATTTGCAAATACAGTTTTCTTCAAAAAATATGGATAAATGGTTGAAGAAAGTTACAGCGAGCACAAAAAGTGACCCTGAAGTGAAGTAATAATGACTGACTGGCTGCCTGGTCATGTTAGGAACAGACTAGGTAGTGACTTAGGAGAGGTCTGTGTGTGTGTGTGTGTGTGTGTGTGTGTGTATATGTATGTGGATGTGGATTATGCTTGCGTGTGTGCTTACAGGTGTGTACAGTGATGAACATGGAGAAAAAAACTGCTCTGAATGTTGACTTTAACACTGAATATAATACTCTTAACAAAGTAAACATTCTGGGAAGTGAATCAAAAGTTTTTTTTTTCATCGTCCCTTGCAACATCTTCCTAATTGCAATATGAAATAAATTGGTGACAGGCCACTGCTAAGTCTTGGGTAAAAGATAGTTCACGACTGGCAATAAAATATGCAATAGGCACTCTGACTTGTATTTTGCTGTTGTTGCTCCTTCAGAACAGAGGGCCCACTCTCCGTGGCACCGTCCTTGAAATAGGAGGATTAGAACAAAGCAACAAAAGCTTACATTTTATTAGTTTGAATATGAATTCTATGGTTATTACCAGAGGCTGCTGTAAAGACAGCTAGAGATAAGCAAAGCAATAATTATTCTACTCCAAATATTCTTGTCTTGTTACACTAGGAAGCTAAACTGCCAGCAGACAGAATTACTAATAAATCAAATGTGACAGCTCACAGTCTGTCCTTACTTTTTAGAATAAATTTTGTCTTTACAGAATACATTCTGCCATGTTTTGCCCGTGGCTAATGCTATAAAAACAACAAATAGCAAACCCTAGTTGCATGCATTACCATGTTGGACCTCAGTAAGTATATATACATATATTTTTATTTACAAACGGGGGGAGATTGACTCTAAAATGAGATATTCAAAACAAAGCCTGCAACTCATGAATGATAACATTTGACATAGTTATGGTTCTTTCCAAAGTGCATTGTTAGCTTTGGCAGATTGTGCTATAAGTGAGAGAATGATGAACTTCAGGAACTCTGCCACTGACTGTAGAGCACTGGCTCTCAAACTTTGATCCAATGACTGTATTCAGAGATGGACAATGCATCTCCACGTCCTTCCACTGTACAAAAATGAAGCCATCTTGCGCTGGTGACATCATTTGGTGCACAGTAGTGATTGCAGTATCAAGTTCCTGCCGTCTGACCAATCATGAGCACACCGATTGACACACACAGCTGTCAATCATGATGTCATGTCCACTTTTATAGAATCAAACAACTAATTAAAAACCAATCTTTGTTTTTTAGTTTCGCCCATGTCCCATCTGCCAACATGGATGGGGCAGGGTTTCATCATCTGTACTGCAGCCAGCCACTAGGGGGCAATCGAGATGTTTTGGCTTCACTTTTGAGGAGCTGTTGTGTCGTCCATCTTAATTACAAAGTCAGTTTGTAGTACCTGTACCACCGGTGGTATGGAAGCTCCCTCTAGTGGTATGCGGAGAAATGTCGGAAATGTACTGTGATGTTTTGGCGGCTGAATTGTGGAGTTTCCCAGCATGCTGTGAAAGAATGTTTTTTTAATTTTTTTTTTAAAGATTATGTTTTTGGCCTTTTAGCCTTTATTAGATTGAACAGAATGAAATGGGAGACAGAGAGAGAGCAGGGTATGACATGCAGCAAAGGGCCACAGGCTGGACTCGAACCCATGGCTGCTGTGGTGGTCCCGACGCCCCGGGACAATGTTTTTAAAGGCCGAAGTAAACTGTGTTTAAATGTGTTTTAAGTCACTCACATGTTACCTGTTACACAGTGATTGATGTTCACTGCATTTCACAATTTTTGTAATGGGTTACAGTTAATGTTGTGATTTATTGCACCATGAGTTAACTTGTGCATGCGGCTAGTGACATCCTGCCTGTGTATACATTAGAAAATTCTGAAATTAAATGAAAATAGTTAACCTGTGAGATTACTTGACTGTAGTTTAAAAATGAGTTGTGTCTGTCCTATAAAATTTATGTTTTTGTACACTATCAGTATACTACATTGTCATGTTCATGCCAGTAGCACACATACGTCCCTTATGCCTAGGCCACACTGCCTGTGTGAGCAGTGCGTATGCCTTGCAGAACCTCTTGCTTTTATTTTTTGTCCCTACATCTATGTAAACTGGTTAGAGCAGCCACACTGCCCATGTAAGCAGCACTGCTCAGCACTGCTCAGCACTGCTTGGCTACTGCTCAGCTGTTGAACATCTAGAGAATAGGTGACTTCCCTAATTTTTTCCGCTTGAAGAATGCAAGTTCAAATCATGTTTTCATAATCACATTTCACCACAGTTTCAATATCTTTAACTGTCACAGATGTAAAAAAAAAAAGTGAAGATACTTATTTTGAACTCAACAATTTTTGTTTCTGATTCAAAATAAAAGCTTCTGACAACATTTCTGTGGACAAAATGCATTTATTTGTTAACAAAGGGCTCTTTATTGTGAAATCTTTGCAGGACCATGTTGTTGACAAAGGAGTGGCTTGTACAGCTCCATAAATAAGTGGAGTGCTGACTTTTAATTGTGTAAATACAGTACTCATAGCAGCAGGCAGCTCTGCAGTAGCACTGCAGTAGCAACGCTGTCTGTGTAAACACGGCATGTGTGAGAGCTGCAGCAGGTCAATGAGGTTGCCGTCACAGGTGGCAACCTTGTGTGGTCCGGGGCTTTAGGTAGCTCAACTTCAATGGCAAGATAGTAAGCGCAGGTAAACTGAATGGTTTAAAAACACTGCAATCATGGCTCCAAATGTGAACTATTAGGAAGAGAAGCACGTATTGGAAGGAGAATATATTGAGCAGCACTGTTGACACTGAAGTGGACAACAATTACATGATACATGATAGTGTCTGCTTAAGTAGCATCAGTGAAGTCTCCACAGCACCTGATGAGGGGCTGGCCCTTGTGGTGTGTGAGAGTTGTGTGGAAGAGTTTAATTGCCAGTTAGTGCTACCTCTTTGTACAGTGTGGCCGAGGCTGACAGGGTCAACAATAGATAATCCTCTGATTAGGAATAAACCTGCCTCTTTCGTGAAATGTCTGTTGCTGATTATCGTCATCCTACACTGCTGTATTTTAACATTGGTCATAGTAGTGGTACTTTCAGAGCCTCATATTTTCTGAGGTGGTACGTGGTGTAAAAAGTTTGAGAACCACTGCTGTAGAGGAAAGAGAGGCAAGGTTGTGTCAGAGAATATCATATTTTGTAATGAAGTACAAACATCTATCATGAACCCTGGCAATGCTTCCAGTCCCATTTCCTAGGTTTGTAAGAAATGTGAGGAAAATGTGAGTCACTAAGGGATGTTTATGAATATTCTGCTTTTTGATTGATCGTCAGTATGTTTCAGCATGAACCATTTTACCCACTGGCTGTGCGCGCTTTGAGGTCTACCCTTTGGTAATGATTACTTATGAGCACATTAGCAGACCAAGAAGACTCATTAGAATATCAAGGAGACCTGTAGATCACATGCCCTTTTGGTGCCTTTGAGAAGACTCTTTGTCTTTGTGTATTGGCTATTTGAGGAACGAGCGTCACCAATTCATGGCTCACAATTACGCCAAGCTCAGATGAGTCCCCCACACACACACACATGTATTATTTCATGGAAACCTCGCAGCACCTTTCAAATGGTCAGGACTGTGAAGAGAGTTTCCCTCACTGGAGCCTCAGTGGGTGATGGACATTCACTGCATCAGTGCGCTCAAAACTCCAGCATGCGGTTTGCATAAAGTAGCGCGTGATTCACCTTCCCCCGGCTGTCATGTGTGATGGTGCCCTCACCACACTTCACAGAAAATGAATGACATGCAACTGCCCACGAGACCACAATGGTTATGATATGAGATTGCCATTCAAGGTCTCTCATTTTCTCTGATGAAGAGAGAGTAGGAGACTTACGGCCGAGCCGGTGTTCACCTGGGAGAGATCAAAGCGAGTTTCACAGGGCTGACAGATGGAGGAATTTCATTTCTTCAAGGCGCTCTGATATTAGAATGTGGCATCATTTCAAGACTGCCTAATAGTTACAGAAAAGTCTAAGATGTGTATGCAAGTCAGGGAGGTTTTCTTTTTTTTCGGGAAGCCCCATTGTGTCGATCTAATATGACATGATAAAGAAGCTTATTGTGAATTTATCTCCGTATTCTTCCTTTCGAGGTGATGTTCCTCGCAGTTCATTAGATTCAAGAAAAGCGGCACCAAGAAATACACACATTGGAGACGTTAAATGAAGTTTTCAGGAGATTTGTGGATGCACCTCACATGTACTCTGTATCATAAGATATCAGAGTCGGCCAAATGAGCAGGGCAGATGCGTACACATTTACTGTGAACATATGTGACACACTGAAAACGAAGGAAATGAGTATGAGATGAGCACGGAAAGATAAAAGAAAGAGGAATAAATGGAGGAGT
Source organism: Cephalopholis sonnerati (assembly GCA_019142605.1). NCBI lineage: Eukaryota > Metazoa > Chordata > Actinopteri > Perciformes > Serranidae > Cephalopholis > Cephalopholis sonnerati. The sequence goes on from JAGQAX010000016.1 coordinate 34,021,726, forward strand.
GAGAAAGATGGAGCTGGTGGATGAGAAGGGGTAATTATTGTGCAGATAGGGAAGGATGGAGAGTTGGTGAGAGCCACAAAAGCAAAACACTGAGTGAAGGACAAGCTTGTAAGTTCTCTGTGAAAGACAGATAAAAGAGAAAGAGAAAAGATGGAGACGAAAGAGACGGATGATAGCCCTTGGAGAGGCGGGCGGAGGGAGAAGGGGAAGAAGTGAGAGATTGCTAGTTAGCACTTTCCTTGAAAAGGCAGAGCGTGAGAAGGAGACAGAGTGAAGGAGGGAGAGAGGGAGAGAGAGGAGGAGAAAGGGAGATAGTTAGCACAGTGGCAGAGTGAACTTTTGCCCAGTGCCTGTCAGCACAGAGGACGGCAGAGGACGGGTGGTGTGTGTGCGTGTGTGTGCGTGTGTGTCATGTGTGTATGTGTGTATCCTTGCCTCTTCTTGACAGTGAGGAGGAACATGAAGTCTCTAATTGCTCTGGTGACTGCAACTTCAGACCTCTTCCACAGTGAAAGGGAGAGAGACAGAGAGTGGGAGGGAGGGCAGAGTAACACTGGGATCAGGACGAAAAAAGACAAAAGGTCTTAGTAACAGGGAGAGGGACAGTTATAAATGAATCGCACACACAAGTCTTTAAACAGACAAAATAGCAGAGACCGCACGCCAAACAAAATGCATGTGATGCAGATAGAACATGCCTCGACTGACAGTTTATAACTGTGTTAGTGTAGCATAAACACTGTAAGGACTGTGGAACAGAGACTTAAATAAAAAGATGGAAGAGGGATCCCTCCTTCAGTCGCTCTTCCTGAGGTTCCTACCGTTTTTTTCTCCCCGTTAAAGGGGTTTTTTGGGGAGTTTTTCCTTAGCCGCTGTGAGGGTCCTAAGGACAGAGGGATGTTGTATGCTGTAAAGCCCTCTGAGGCAAATTGTGATTTGTGATATTGGGCTTTATAAATAAAATTGACTGATTGATTGATTGATTGATCTCATTAATTTTGTTAACCCCCTGCCTAAACTGTCTAAACTGTAATTTATGCCATAATATGAGACACCAGCCCACAGAATATAACAAATATTAGAATGAAAAGTGAAAAGTGTAGGATTAGCTAGCTAGCTACTGAAGATATAGCCTACTGAATGTATACACATGCTGCTTTTGCTTTGTAATGATTATAACAGTGAAACAAAGGCCGACCCTGCTGTACAGGAACCAGTGAAGGGAATCAGGGAAACTTTGCTGATATTCAACCAGCTGTGTGTCGTCACATGGTGTTCAGATGAGCATTGTTTGACTTTACCCTGGAGATCCCTGCCCATCTGGGGAAAGATCAGTTATCTCTGAGTCAAATCCAGACTGCCCCAGCCCATAATATGAGTCCTGCGACCCCTCCTGTGATTAAACACATGGTTCTATCCTCATGCTGTGTTGTGTAATGTACTGTAACATTCAGATGTGCAGAGCACTCGCTCAGTCAGCTCCCACTGACTCTTGTTGATGCAATGCAAAGTGACACAAAGATAACCAGTTTTGCGTTACGCTAATCATCTGTGCGCATATGCAAAATAACTGCCCTGTTGCGATCAGTCAGCTGCATCCTCAGCTCTGAATGATGTTTTATTGAACATCCTCTTTACATTTTGTCAGTGTGCTGTGTGAGCTCAGGCAGAAACACAGGCACCGAAGATTATTTTTGTTCTCCTTGCCTTCATTTATTTCATTTTCTTGCCTGTGCCATTGGCTTAATATGAATATGTGTTTTATCTGACCCGCGGATGGAGATTTTACAGAGCTCTATAGTGAGTTTCACCTCACTCATTGGCTGTCCAACCCGAAACGTCAATGTTTGGTTCACTCTCACGGCTCTCATGGAGTTGCTTTCAGCTACAGCAGGGGGCTGTTTTAAATGAAAAGCTCTACAAACATATATCCTACTACCTGCTTAACTCCAAGCAGCAGACAGACACAGTTAGCAACTAGCTGGTGAACATAGTGGAGCATTTAGCAGCTAAGGGGCAACATGTTTCCCTCAGGAGTTGATGGAGGCCAAAAAACAGAGCTAAAAGAGTGAATGCTAGATTTAAACTCACCATGTGGACACAAACACAACTCCAACTGAAGAATAATGTTAGCCTGCTGGATGTGTACACTAGCAACAATTTGCTAACAGTATCAACTTAAAAGGTGATGATATGTCAGTGTTGTGTTCAGAGTTTTTCTCTGCTGCCCCCAAGTGGCCAAACAAATCGGTTATTAAATAAGATTACAACAGCTATTTTGAATTTTTTTGGAAGTGCAAGGTTTCATTTACCTTGCACCGCAACAGGATTCTCACAATATCATGAGGTCACATTGAAATCCATCTTGTCAGGCTTCAAGTAATGCATCTGTGTTGGATCCACCAGTGGTGCAGACTAGTCAGTGTCCTGTGAGGAGCTACTGGCACCTATAGCCATGGTTAAGGTGTGTGTGATGACACAGGGAGGCAACTGTTTTATCCAAAACAACAATGGCGGATCCTAAAGAAGTTAGTGTAGATGCTACAATAGCAACCCAGTCTCACTCTGAATTCATTGAAGTCCGGCGCTTGGGTGGGACACTGATGAAAGAAGCTGTTCCTTAATGTTGGGATGATACATGGCTTGTTGCTGTTATAGTTTAAGGACGCTCAGCGGTGACGGGAAACACGGCGGAACAAGAACAAAAGTTAGGGCGGTGAAATCCAAGTAGGGCGGGCGGCAGGGGTGATGGATGGGACCAACAAACATCGACTTTTGCCAAGGAGAGTGGTGTTGGCGTCCCGTAAGATTATAAAGCCAAACCCTGTTCTTTTTTCCTCGACCCAACCACGTGCGTTAGTTGTTGGAGGAAAAAAAAGTCATTTTGCATTGTTGTACTGATGTAAAGTGTTTATGGAAATAGTAAATTTCGGTGAAAACTGAAGTGTATTTTGAAAGACAATGCATGTAACAGACATAACTTGACATGGCGTCCCAGAACGTCAACAACCAGCGCACCCAGGGTACCTCTCACGTCATATCTGGATGTGGAAGGTCTATGACCATACGTCGATATGTGAATGTGTTGGCAATAGCATCAGTTATTTTAATTTATATACTTTATTTCATACAATTCATATACATATACACACAGGCCTGAAATACCCACACATGCACAAACAGGTATATGCATGCATTAAATGAAGAGATGTCAGGGGTTTGGTGCCTTGCTCAAGGGCACCTTGGCAGTGCCCAGGAGGTGAACTGGCACCACTCCAGCTACCAGTTCACGCTCCATATTTTGGTCCGGTCTGGGACTTGAACCGGCGACCAAATCAAGTCCCTATGGACTGAGCTACTACCACCCATAGCAGAGCTGGAGTGTATTGCAGCAAAAGAGAGCAGAGAACAGCACTAAAGGCTTTTCTCCATAGAAAAGATGTTTTCACTCGTCCCCTGACTGACCCCTTATAGACGGTGATGGACAGATGTTTCATCCAATCATCTGCCATATACTTTAAAGTGCCCGCCCATTTCCATACAGCTTCCAATAAAGGCTTCACAGATTGTTTTTAACAAACCATCTGGTTCTTCAGGTTAAAGTTTTACATGATAAATATGTAAATACCTGTTTTCTTATTGCCTACTGTCTACACAAAATAACTCATATTACAATGATCGCAGAATTTTGGAATGTTAAAAATCTTTCCTTTACTTGTTCTCACCATCTTCATCTACATCCTTTTTATTGCAATAAAGTGAAAAGAGGTGTGTGTTTCAAGGAAAGGACAGGTGGATGTAAGGCTCACTTCATGCCTCTCTGATTTAGTGATTTTATCTGCGCACCTTGACCTGGTGCTAAGACGATATATCCATAAGGCACACTTTCAACATTGACCCATGCCTTTCTGCTGGCTTCTGTCCACTGACCCTTACTCTCTCCTGGGCGTGTTACCTTATCGGTCTATCAACTCAGGAGAGGAAGAAAAAAAAGAAGGGAGGATGGTAAGAAAAGGGCAGGTGGAGGGAACAAACAAACAAAGAGAGCGAAGCTTTAGATAGAGGAAGTATCCAAGAGAGAAAAAAAGACATGAGGAAGAGAGAGGAAAGGGTTAGTGACCGCTAGGGACCTGCTGAAATGGCCCTGCTTTGTCACTGTCTTACACACTCACACGTACACACACAAACACACACACAAACACATACAACTCTTCTCACTCTCATATATACACATAATCCTAGCTGTCAGATATATGTTACACACGTATGGATCACACTCAGCCTAAATCCTTCTCCAGTGTTTTTCCACTGGCTTTGGTGTGTGTGTGTGTGTTGATGTGTGGGCGGCATCTGTCAGGGCGGATGCTAAAACCCTTCCTCTGGCCAATGATAAAAGCTCAATGCTTGTGCGTGTATGTGTGTGTATGACTGTGTGTGTGTGTGTGTGTGTGAAAACACCCAGATGTTTGGACATTAGTTGACTGCTGGTATCTGCAGCTCAAATGAGCCTTGGAGCTTAGGTCATTAAAGAGCAGCTTTAAACTTACTAATACACACACACACACACACACACACACACACACACACACACACACACACACACACACACACACTCCCAGAGTAGCTGAGTTGGTAGGTTTCTTCTAAAACTCTGTAGACTGTCATGTAACTGAATCAGCGCCTGACTCACTGACATAACTGCAACAAGCTCAAGTGATATCAGCTCAGAGAGGGACACACTGTTCAAAGGGAGAGGAGGGGGGTGGACATAAGAACAGAGTGAGACAAAGAAAGAATGAAAGGAGGTATGGAGGAGTAATAAATGAGGAGATGTGGTAACGTACAAGGAAGGAAAGAGAAAGGAGAAAAGACGCCTCACACCAAACAGCTTTCAAGTACTAATCTCACTGTCACAGACAAATTTCCAATGTTGGAATAAAATCACGAGAGTTTTCCTTCAACGTGTGCACGCTCCTGTGATCTCTATTGTTAGGTGTAAGCAGTCCTACTTATGTCTTTTTCTCATCTTGATGTCTTGACGACAAATCTAACAATTAATAATATTGTACGTTTTTAGTTTTGGCTCACACTAATGCTGAAGCTGAATGACATAAACACTGTCAACAACCAGTTGACCTTTCGCTAAGTCCCGCCCCTTTGTGATGGTCCAACAAGCTGTCGGAGTAAGCATGGAGCCCACACTGTAACTAATATTATCATAATTTTGGAAAAATGAAACAGTGATTCCAGAGAGAAGCAGACAGAGGGGTCTACAGTCTGTGTTTGAAGGATATATCCAGGATGTCAAACTGACTCAGCAGCAACAACAGGTTAAAAAGACAAAGATAGTTAGAAGCTAAAGCCCAACTATAGGCTACAGATCACAGTGTAAAAGTGAACCACCACATCACTGCTGATCGCCACAGAACACAATGAATATAAAGGGAAACTTTGCTGATATTGAACCAGCTGTGTGGCATCGCAGTGTGTGCAGATGAACTGTGTTGAACAATGAACAATTCTTAGCATTTTGTATTTCTTAAAGAGAGTTTGGCATAATATTTTCCAGGACCAGGATTGGAAATAATCTCAATAGGTTTCTAGTTGCAATCTTGCAAACAGTGACCCTACAGAATCCCCAGTATTTGCAAAATCTTAAAACAGTGTCAGACTCTAGTCTTTAAGTCTTCTAGTGTATGGTAGGCAAAGGATGGATGGTGGGAAGTCAAAAAAGTAAAACAAAGCAGAGACTCCTTTGCCAGGGCATCTCTTTACGGAAACTGCTGGAGATGGCGTGAATCAGCCGCGTGTTAACACTCTCTCGGTGAAAATCCTCCTTGTCTGAGTGACTCCATGTGTGTGAGAGCAGGCACATGGCATTTTACACCCTCCCCATGCCAGCAGAGGAGTTGGCAGCAACAGGCACCATGACACAAATGAGGAGCTGAGAATTGCTGAAGTTTGGGAGAAGAAGAGAAAAATAAATGGAGGAATAAATAAGGTCATATCGACTTACAGAAGTGGTTGATGCATGCAGCTACAACAGCTTTTATTTATTTTACTATATAAGACTTGGCCTTTGAGTTGACCTTATATTATGTAAAAACTAAAGGGGCATTCGTAAAGTGCAGAGCTTCACCAAACCAACGTTAACTTAAGTGGAAAATAATTTGTGTATCTGCCCTGTTGATTTGTACCAGCTCCAAAATTTAATGGGCTCTTCCTTGGCCCATGCTAAACCCTTCCACCAAATTTCATAAAAATTGGGCCAGCAGTTTTCCGTAATCCTGCTGATAAACAAACAAACCAAGCCAAAACCAAAAACCTCCATAGTTGAGGTAAAAAAGCAAAAATGCATTTTCTCACCCACAGTTTGGTTCAGTGGGCCGACCCCTGCCCTGACTTTTCCTCAGGGCAAAAAATGGCTGACTTGTCACCTCCTGCTAATCTACCTTACTGCAACATACTGTGCTAAAGACCTCTGATAACCTCAATTAGGGTTCCTGTTAGGGTCAGTGTGTGTGTGGCTAAGTGTGTGCACGCCGGTTTACACAACCCACCTTCTCTCCCTCCATAAATACTGTTTAGGCAATCACATACACACATTTTCTTTGTCCTTCAACTGAAACTACTACATTATGATCTAAACACATCGAAATAAGATGATTCATCAGAACTCAACCAAACAACCTGCTGTCTTCAAGTAATAACCAGTGTGCTATTTCTCTCACAGATGAGACTTGACAGCACAATTCTGTACAATTTAGTCTCCTGGCAGGGGAGAGAGGGAGAGAAAGGGGGAGAGAGCGTGAAAGAGAGAGAGTGCGTGTCCTTTTGGCCCATCCTTTTGGCCATTTTCCCAGTCAAACGAGTGTGAGAGGAGTGCAAAGGCAGCCAGGGCCCTCAGAGAGCCAGGCGCTGTTTAAATGATGTTATCACAATACATTTGTTTCCACTCCATCTGTTTCACTTACGCATCCTCTAACGCCGGCCCCTCATCCCTCACGCTCTTTTATTATTTTTCTTTCTCTACATATGTCACAATTAACATTGACTGTTTAATGTAGTGCAAATACGTGACCACGTGTGTGTGCTCACTTTGTGTGTCCGTGTGTGGTAGTGCAGTTGTGGCAGGAACGTGGGGGATACTGTGACCCTTCATCTTATTACCAACACCCACTACACAGACGCATGAACACACATACACACCTTAGTCCTACCCAACACCCTTCCGGTCGTGTCCCTGCGTCATTAAGCGCTTCAGTAAGTTATTGATCAGAACATGCCTACAGTAGAACAGGACCTTGTATATGCTCCCAAGGCCAGTATAAGTGTGTGAGTGCCTGTTATATAACACCTAATTCACACATTCTGGTGGTCTTTGTGAATCCGTGCACACTGTATTTTGGTCTCCTGTTCAATACCTGTAACACGGTAAAGGTTGCACACCATTCACAGTTGAACCAATGCTGGTACTGGTACCTGGAATTCGCTTATGGTCTCTGTCTCTGTACTCTGTGCCAGTCAACAAGCAATTCCGCTCCTCCACAATTTTCTAATCACACGTAGACACACGTAATCTGTCTCTGTCTGTAATTTAAATCACGCAATCACAAACAGCACTGCTACTTGGCTATTTCTAAAATCAAACAGGAAAGAAAATAAACCAGAAGCCAAAATGCCGAAAACCTCATTGCGAGCAGCTGCAGAGAGGAGAGAGAGTTCCCCCATGTAACAGAGCACAAAAGAGCTTCAGAGAGCAGAGAGGAACAGACGTTCTCACCCAGGTGTGCTCTCAGGTACTGGCATTTGACACTGATTTGGCACATATTGATGCATGATGAACGTGAATCTGAACTCTGTAATACAGATGATAGTTTGGTCAGTACCCTTAGAAGCACTGAGTTCAGTAACCCAACTCCAGTCAGGATGTTGGGTACTTTTATTCTTTCTTACCTTGGTGTATGCCTGTGTTTTTGTGTTGGTGCACACAAGGGCATCATATCCGCTTTTGCATTCATCTACTAAAAGACTAATAAATAATCATAATAATATTATAATTCTTTCTTTGGTGCTTTTCAAAACCAGAGTTACAAAGTGCTTCACAAATGAAAAAATAATCCCATACAGTAAAAGAAAATGAAAAAATAAAAAACCTAATCTTAAGAAAATGCCATAAAAACAGGGATTTCAAGAAGTGTTTCAAGAGATAAAACAAAGTGTATAAAATGACATTAAAAATGTTGAAAAATAACAAATAAATGTACAATATTACACAGATGTTGGTCTGCACAGGTTGTTTTTTGAAAGGCTTTTTAAAGTGAGGAACTGACTCAGCTGATTTGATTTCGAGGGGGAGTATGTTGCACAGTGCTGAGGCTTAAATAGTAAAATACCGATTCCCCTGGACTGTCAAACTTTAACCGGCATTTGATTCTTGTCTCAGAGCAGAGTAAGGGATAAGAATTCAGAAATGTTAACTGGAGCCAGACCATGTGGGAGTTGATTTACACTTCCCTCTGTGCTGTGATACGGTTGGCGGGTTTAGTTTGGTAGAAAGAAAATAGTTCCTACATAGAACTGCTCACAACAGGTCTGTGGATTATTTTAGCAGCTGGTTCAATATTTCTGGAGAGAGACATTGCTGTTGAGTTTTTCAGATGTTTTTTTTGCCAGATGGTACCCAGTTTGTGACGCTCAAAGCACCAAAAAAAGGTATCTAAAAAACTAACATAGGAACTATTTTCTTTCTACCAAACTACACCCGCCAACTGTATTCATGGGTGCTTGTGACAGTGCGACATGTAACATTGATGGCGTTCTCCTCAGCTGAGCTAGCTCAGTTGTTCAAGTGGTGGTAAATGCACTCTTCCTTCTGTGTGATGATACGGTTGGCGGGTGTAGTTGGGTTAGAAAGAAAATAGCTCCCACATGAAACTGCTCACAACAAGGTCTGTAGATTATCTTGAGAAATCACGTCATGATTTCTGAAAAGAGACATTGCTGTTGAGTTTTTTAAATGTATTTTTTGCCACTTTGAGCACCACAAGACAAGTGACATCTAGTTCCATTATATTACAGAGATGGCAGACCTCTCTACAACTGACATTTCGATGGATAAATAACTCTTCAGGTAAAGGGAAAGTATGGATTTTCAGTTTTGGGGTGAACCGTCCCTTTAACCTTTGCAAGCAGTAGCCAGACTTTTTTGGCCCTCAAAGTGGCAACAAACAAGCTGCACTACCTTGGTGGTGGTTGTTTGGCTGTGTGCATTTGACACTACAAAGAACTGAAATAATAGAGATTTATACTACTTGTGAAACCATACCACCACCCTTGTGTGTGCAGGACTTGCAGTTATCCTTTGACAATTCTACTAGTCTTCTCTTGTCCAGTTGATCCTCCAATCACATCACAGAAACCTCATCTAAGGTTGTATCTGGATACCTTATCTGATTCGTGACATCTGATCACAAGTCTTTGCATTTCCACATAGAATTAATTAGCGTTCACATTATCTGCATTCTGCCTGCAATACGATCTCAGTGTACGATAGGCTGAGCAGCTGAGCGGCTGAGCGGCTGAGCTTTGCAACCTACATGGTTCATCCAGGTCAGGCGAAGCGATGCTACTGCTTCTTATGCATTGATTGCATTTCTGTCTGGCTTGGATCCAATCACAATGTGAGCCAGATGACCACCAGATGTAGCCTGGCTGATCGCATAGCATTCTGATTGATTGCATTGCATTTTGTGTGCATTTACACCTCATTAACCTCGTGTTAATAGTGTCAGTGGGGTCAGAGAATCAATAGCATTGGTCTAATTCTTTAAACCCCGGCAATATCTCTCCGAGTCAAACACAGTGGAATATGAGCTGTATTCAAAACAACACAGAGGATACAGTAGATGGAGATATTTCTTTAGTATGACATTAATTAGAGGACAGAGATGCTGCTGATGTGTGAGTAACTCCTGGAAATGTGCTGAATTTGCTTCCTTGCCACATGTGATTAATAGGGACCCCATCTCCCTCTCTTCCTCTCTCTCTTTATCGCTTGCCTACCCTTCTTCTCTTTCATCCTCACTTCCTCTGTTTCTTTGAGTTACAGCTACTTCAGCCATCTGTACGGCAAAGTCGGGCAGATGGTGTAACAGACAAAGGGACAAAGTTAGAGCGTCAGCGTGACAGACATCACTCACCGAATTACTGGCAAGTCAGTGAGTAGCTGCGATGGTAAATTGGAACATCAGTGGTACTGAATGGGTGTAATGTTTCAATCCATTGCAAGACGGAAGTTCATAATTCTGAGTTGGAATTCCCATCTTCCGATCTAAATGCGTCCCAGTGCATTTGCTCAGGAAGACACGGACGCCTGCAGCAAACTGATGTTTCTTAGTCTGGATATTCAGCAGCTTCTACAGAGGGCCTGTCTTGCTTGTCTTTGCTCATTAAAATGCAGCTAAAAGTTAAAGTACAGCAGCTCTAAGTTGTGTAAACAGCACAGCCAATAGCATGAATTTGTTGTGTGCACTCATTTTGTGTAGACAGAGATGGAGATATGCATGACTGCAAGAATTCTAGCATTTGATCATTTTTAAGCACAATGAACTGAAGGAAATGGAAGCGGCAGCTACAATGTTGTTATAACACCAACACTACATAGAATAATAACTGATGGAAAGGTTAGGGATGCATGATATGGATATGGATTTGTTCAACCAATACAGATAACCTATAACCAATAGTCTGGCTTTATTTTATCATCACTTTTTATCGCCTATTATTTTAGTTATCAGAATAATGCATAATTATAAAAATGTCATATTATCAGCAGATAATTTATTGGCTTGATATATGTTGTGCATCCCTAGAAAAAGTCATTCTGCGTACAGTTCCCTGTGTGCGCTGCCATGTTGCTGTGACGTCAGGTTTGTTGATCGTGCCTGAGTTTGCTTGAAATTCGACTTGAATGATCATTTTATTGCACTTTGCCAAGCAGAAGGTCTTTTTTTCCAAGTTCTGAGTACAATGGATTGCAGGGTAATTTCCTACGTTTACGCTGGCACCAATCATGTAAGGACAGGCAGTTTGGGTTCGAAAGGCTCTAAATGTGAAGTTTTATTAATATTAGGAATTGGGGGTAGAGGTGGCGCTCAGTACAAGCAATCAACATACACACTCCCAAGCTTCCATTGATTGTAACTGTGTCAGTGGTGAACAGCTACAATGATCTGCATTTGATTTTTGGTTGTTAGATGATGTAAACAATGTTTGCCTTTAAAATAGCTTTTTACTCGTCATTTTTGTCAACACACCTGAGTTTTCTGTGATTTTAGTCAGCTAGAATAACCATTCCATTAGACTAACTAAACAGTGTAAAGTATGTGTTACACTGAACTGGTGCATTGAATTGAAAGCCAGTTTCAAAAGCTGATTTTTTTAATAGCATAAAAATATTTTGTTACACACAGTAAACATCATATGATCAAATATGCCTTAGATACTACCACTACTGCTACTACAGAAACATTTACAAAGAGTAGTGAACTGTCCAGTTGCCATAAGAACATTTCTGCAAACTATGGATACGTTATATTTGTACATTTCTAAATTAATGTAGTATGAGTTGTCATTGGTACGTGAAGGGGATGATGAATGGCGTGGCGCGTATGCAAAATGCCCTCTAAGCTGCAGATAGTTGTTCAAGACCAACAAACAACAAATCTGTTTTTTTTGTTTTATTTTTTTGGCGAGTTATTGTTACATTTCCTGCCAAGACAGTGCCACGAAAATTAGTTGTATTTTACAAACACATCATTACATGCATTTTTTTCCAGCTGGGATACTGCTACGAAAAGCAGTTGATTTTTACTGAGACATTGCAGCGTATGATTCCAGCTCTAAGGGCCCCTGAAGTTCCCTCTTGGGGTACAGGGTACTTCAGCCCTACACGCCCTCCTCTATCTCCCGACAATGAGAAGAGGACTACCAGCTTCTCTGTGCAGCCTCAGTCTGCTGCTGGCACCAGTAGAAACTGGTACTTTACACCAAAAGATGATCTTTTCAAAGCCATAACCAAGTGGTTTTTGTGGCTAACCCTCACCACATGTTAACCATGGCCTTTTTGAAACAAAGTTTTTAACATATCTGCGACATCATAATGTACAAATGTAACATATCTGGTTTGGAGAAACTTACACTGCCAGCACTGATTCTGGCAACTGTGTTGTAGTGAGATGTAGAGAGATTTAGACAACAAATTTAAAGCTATATTACACGTATGTCTGAACCAAATAAGGGAAGATTGAAAGTGATTTCTTTTATTGTTGTTGTTGTTTTTTCCAAAATAGCGCTTTTATTAAAGCTACTGATACATCTTTTCACTCCTGTTTGCCTGTAACAAGTATGAACAGCTGGGCTTTTATGCCTTAAAGTCTGTGCATGTCTCCTCTGTTGTCCTCGAGTCTGAGTGTTTTTGAGAGCGCTTCTGCATATTGTGCTTGCCCATACCTAAGCCTGCCAACCTGCAGAGATGCGCTCCCACAGGGTGCAGTCACTGCCACTGCCTGTTAATATCAATGGCACCAGTTGCGCTGCAATGACTGACCTTGGTTATGCTTAAGCTAACCAGTGAGCTAATGTAGCCTGCATTACAGTGCTGTTTCTGCACATCTAGTCACTGCTTGCTGTTTTTTACTTTATTCATGACTGATTTGTCTTGTTAATCAAATGACAACCACCTGAAATTTTATCCTCTACATATGTTGACTTTAGATGTGCATGTATGTGCGATTTTAATTGACTTCTTAGTCAGTTAATCTGAGTCAGGACTGTGTTTCTATCCTTGCCCTGGAACCAGATCGTTTACCTAATGAGACCTGAAGAATGATGGTCGCAAATGACTGCTTTCCAAAATTTTGCATTGTGTTTGAGACATTATTAGACATACACACACACACACACACACAGACACACACAGCTTGTCTCTACTGTCCTCTCACGAACTCTGACATCGCCTCGAGGGAGGATTTAGCCCCAGCACAGCCAGAGCGGGATGAAACTGCCTGAGAGAGGAAGAGACAAAAAGATATATAAAGCAATACCATGACTGAAATTGCTCCTATTTAAACAAATGGAGAAGGAAAGAAAGTTCTTTTGTTCCTTCATGTTCAATGTCGTGTCACAGTGTTGTGAGTTTCAATGGGCTTTTCGCGACTGCTGCCATTTTTGAAGTCTGATGATGAGATTAAAGAGGAACCCTGTTATTTCCATTGAAATGGTTAGCAGAGGGTGCGCACACTTTTGCGCATGTTTGTCACATCAGTCGTCCTCAAATCAGACAGGTCAATAATGACATCAGTGGAATAATTATTACTGAAGTATTATCTTGTCATTCTTTTATTGGGCACCATAGCTGTTAAACATGCATCTCTATTTAATGTCTAATAATCATGTAGGCCTATTTCTTATTGTACAGCTTTAATATACACAGAGAGCAGATTTCGGAGCCATTTTTCAATATTGCTGTGCTTTATTATTTGACAGCTGCACACTGACACTCGGGGGCAGCTCGGCACAGGCACACTCTTGTACAGATAACTACTGAACAGCACCACTGGAGCCGTTGAGGTTTAGATGCAAGGTGCCCTTGTGCAGGGCAAACAGGAGAGCATCTTGCATCAGCCTTCCCTGTTTAACGTTCCCTACCTGTTCCAAGGACTCACTCACAAACTGCTGAAAATGTCTGCACTGTTATTGTACCGTTGCATAATGTTTAGTCTTAATGTTTGGTAGGTGAACCCATTGGCAAGTGCCCTGTCCTTTTTTTGTTTTATCATTTTGTTTTAGTTAGCATTCTGGCGGGGAGACTTGGCAGCTGTGCTCATATTGTGCCCTTCACAAGTAGGCTGATTATCAGGCACATTAAAATGAGGGAATGGCCGTTTGACTCTTATAATGATGGTAATGAAAATGAGAATAAGGGTCGGTGCTGTTGAGAGGCTTGGAAGCATCACAAATGATAGCTGTGAGAATTGGGAGCGACATACAGTAGCCAATGACATTGCTACAGTGAACCAGGGAGATGAATAATGCATCAGCAAACATCAGTTTGACATGTTTTTTGGCTCTTCAGGAAATGTTATGTTGCCCCAAAGAAAAAGAGGAGGAACAGATGCGAACTACATATAAATAAAATATAGCTATATTACATCATGTATTCATTTATTTAATGTTTATTTGTATAGGGACAGGTATGTAGCATAAAATTGTTACAATAATATGCAATGCCTGTCCTTACAGGGGCCTCTAAAATACATAAAACTCAATCACAAATACACAAGAGACAGTACAAAACACAAACTCAGCAATGAATGCGCACAGTAAGAACACAAAACTCAGACCTCAACAGGAAAGTCCAGATAAAGAAATACAAGATGCCAGCCGTAACACAATAAAGCACCAATCCAGTCCACTCTAGCTTTATTTATATAGCATATTTCAGACATAGAATGCTATACAGAAGCATAAACATATAAAACAAAATAGAAAACTGTAGATAAAATGGATCTGTAGATTCAGGAGGTGTAGAAATACAGCAATGCAACATCTTTAAAGGAACAGTGAACTAGACTGAACAGTGGGCATTGCAGATTGCAACCAGCTGAAACTTCTCCCACGCGAGACATTAACTCCTGGTTAGAATTCAATCAGTGTTGATTGTTGGAGGTTTTTAGCGTGAGCCAAATTATAGGCAGAGGTCTCTTCCAAAACAAACTAACAGTAAAAACACAGAATAAAGCAGTTTCGCGTTACAAATCAGAGTTTCTCTGATGCTATTTGGCTCGGCTTGTCACAGACGGGCCACTAGCCCAACACCTGCTTATGTGTGCTCATATTTTTTCTCTGATAACATAAGGTCCAGATGTTTGGGATGTTTTCACTGAATTATCCGCAGAGGTCTTTTCCTCTCCAAAACAAAGAAACTGGTAATTTGGTTTGTCCATTTTGGGCTACTATAGAAACATGGTAGACTCCATGCTTGAGGACGCTCTCCCTACATAGATATACAGTATATGTGGCATTCTAAGGAAATGAATACTTGACAATTCCTATTTTCAGTTGATTATACACTAAAGAAAACACATTATGTTCAATTTATGCTAATATATCCCTCTAAATCCAACACACTGGACCTTTAAGTGACCTCGGGGAAAAAGCAGTGGCAAACAAAAGTTTTCTGCCTTGACTCACAGGAACAAAGGGTTGGGGCAGACTTCAGGTGTTCAGGAAGTATGAGCATAAAACAAGAGGCATCAGATCATTCATTCATGACTACATGGCTGATCCATCTTCAAAAAGAAACTGTCTCAATATGAGTTTAAAATGATCCAATCAGGATCCAGTTTCACTTCTGCAGATAAGGAATTCCACATGGTGATCCCATGTTACAAAAAGGCACCTTAAAGTTCCCGTTGGATGCTCCACATATTTTCATGCTGTCCATCCAGTGCATTATGGATTTTACCAAGTCATGCTAGCAGCTAGCCTCTGGTTGAGGCTAGCAGCCTGGCTTGTCATTCTGCTTCATCTGCCTCTTCAATGCCCTTTCTGGCCTAACCAAGCATGAAAAAGTAGAAGTGCAGAGGGGATATGGGGACAAATTACTAGCTTCCTGTTGCTGTGTGTGTGTGTGTGTGTGTGTGTGTGTGTGTGTGTGTGTGTGTGTGTGTGTGTGTGTGTGTGTGTGTGTGTGTGTGTGTGTGAGTGTGTGCATGCGGTGAAATGTGAGTTACTGCAAAGATAAAGA
This sequence comes from Cephalopholis sonnerati, assembly GCA_019142605.1. NCBI lineage: Eukaryota > Metazoa > Chordata > Actinopteri > Perciformes > Serranidae > Cephalopholis > Cephalopholis sonnerati. The sequence continues at coordinate 34,037,537 of JAGQAX010000016.1, forward strand.
TGTTGTTGTAAGACAGGTGTAATTGCGTGCATTTTGTGGAGCAGCTTAATGGAGGTCTGGCTATGTATGTGCGGGCAAGTGTGCGTATGTGTGAGCATGTGTGTGCGTGTGTCAGGTGGTAATTAATAAAGACAGGAACATTGGCTCTCCTGCTGCGCTGACATGCCTACAGGGGACTTGCCACCAGTCCAAACACTCACACACACACACACACACACACACACACACACACACACACACACACACACTGGAGATAAAGACAAACTTATTCCAACCAACTGCACGGGGGCGAAAACTTTTTAGCCAGTTAAAAAGTAAACTTAGACTTCATTAAGCCAGCCAAGCCTGCTTTTAATTTCAATGTCCTAATTTTGTACAAGCTTCACCTGAAGGTAGCGACACAGAGGAGGGTGCTATGCATTATTGAGTCCCTTCTTCTACTTCATTTCAGTCTTGCAGCACATGTGGATTAATATTGTAGTAGTCTGATAAGGACAAAAAAAATGAAGGACTGGAGTGGAGAGGGTGAGAGAATAGAGTGCGTGGTCTCAGAGCCTCGGTTAAGTACTTTATTCACCCTCTGAGCCTTTCACTAAAAAAAAAAACTAAGTGGGAAATAAAGTTAAGTTGCAAACAAATGACAAAGGCAAGTCGGGGCAAAACCACTAAGTGGGACGTGAACTCGCAGCGTACAGCACGCCCTGCAAACTAACCACTGGACCTGCTGTGTTTGTTCCACGCTCGCTGCGACAGAAGCAATCAGAATTTTCTGAAGTGAACCAACTGAGAAAAATAATTACGGTTTATGGTGGTGCAAGTCATGAGGAATCGTGCATGTGTGTTTGTGTGTGAGCACCTGCACTTTAATGCTTTCAACAGATTGAATGTCCCTGTAGTGGATTTAAAGAAAAGGGAAAATCCTCAGAAGGAGCTTTATTAAACTAGCACTATTAGTATTTCTTGTGTATGCCTTTAATAACAAAGATTAGTGGTTGTTTTTAATTAATTTTAGGTATTAAACTGTTTTAAGTTTGTGTGTTTCACACAGGCAAACTTGAATGTGTGCATATGATTTCACTTTTAGAGACATATCTCGCTGTCTTAGATTGAGTAAATGATAAAAGCAGAAAAAGGTTTTATGATTTTCTTCCTTGAAAGACTCAGTATAAAAGGCAGGGTCACACTCAAGTCATAACTTCCATAACTTAAGAGGAAATGGAAGGAGGGATGGTGAGCAAAAAAGCAAGGTCAAAGGAAACAAGAACAGGGAAAATGGAAATGATTTACTGCGTGTGCATGTTTTTTTTTTCTCCGTCTGCTAGTCGCATTTTAATGTTTAATGTTCAATTTGAATTTAGCAAGAACATTTTACAGTGGAGGCTGTCACTTTTGATAAGAGTAATGATAAAGCGCAGTAGTTTTCAAACTGAAATAAATGGTGTACGCTGCAGAACTCCAGTACTAGAAAGTGGAAGTTAACTTTGTTACACTGGATTTAGGAGTTTCAGTCCACACACATCCGGAAGGAGTTGAGTCTGTCAGTCATGCTGCTGTCAGTCACTCTGTATCCCTGAGCCAGCGTGCCTTGTGGCTTATACTTGGGGAGGTGGAAGTGAATACTTTGGTGTTCTGGGGGCTGGTAGAGAGAGAGAGACTGTTGTGAGAGCAGGAGCTGAGTGGGAGCTGTCACAGCAGCTCTACTGAGCCTGGGGTAAAATTTAGGCCACAATAGCAATTCTTTCCTTTGGCATCAGCTCGAGATCACAGTAGCCTCTGTTGGTTTACAATAAAGCATCTGTGGGATACACTAAATGCCACATAGCATTCCTGTGCGAGACTTATAGTCAATAACAATAACAATAGAGTGCAGTATTTACAAGTGTTCTGGTGGCTTTGTCGATGAAACATCAGTAAGATTCTGGGGAAAAACAATTAAGATAGCTGGAGATGTATGCAGGTTTCACCCTCTTGAGCTCAACAACACCAGCCATCTTCCTTTCATTACGGGATCTTGCGTTATCTTACGTAAATGTTTTTAGCCATAAGGAAACCAAATCATTGTTAAAACCAGGCCAGAGGCATGGCTCTAGGGATGGCAATGTCAGTCTGTCAGTTTGTCCACCACTTCAGTCCAGACTGAAATATGTCAACTATTAGATAACAGTGTTTTCCCAACAAATTTACAGGCCTGGTGGGCCACTACTAGTCCAACTGGAACCCCCACCAGGCCATAAAATTTTAGCATAGCGTTAGTTCAGGCAGGACATGGTGTCAAGCTGATCTCAAACAGCCCAATCAACTGATGGATCAGCTGATTGATAGAAGGGAGTCAGCTAATAGATCACATGATTCCTTTCTATGCAACCAATTGGCAAATCTCATTCAGGGCGCCCTATTTAAACTGCTCTGGCCTGCCTACTGTTGCTGCTTCCTCTGCAAGCCACTTTGCAACCTGCCTCCACCCCAGCTCCTCCTTTTCATGCTGTGTCTGACTTATCAATGTCATTTCTGTTTGTCATTGATGCTGCTCTGTTCTGTTCCCAGAGGGTCTTTGCTGCTGCTCTCCCTGCCTTAGGCTTTCCATGTGGGCACATGGAAGGGCAGGGAGGTTTGCTCTCTGCTTCAGGCTTTACTTGCTTGCACATGGAAGGGCAGAGAGGTGTGCTCTCCCTGGTTTAGGCTTTCCATGTAGGTGCATGGAAGGGCAGGGAGGTTTGCTCTCTACTTCAGGCTTTCCTTGTTTGCACATGGAAGGGCAGAGAGGTGTGCTCTCTGCCTTAAGGCTTTCCACGAAGGCGTCTGGAAGAGGCTTTCTGTGTAGTCCTGAGGAAAGGCAGAGAGGCCCCAGGACAGATCCCTATCACCAAATATAACACTGAAAATGGAAATAAGCTTTTTTTTTCTAAAGTGGTCCTGACTGAAATCATTTTTTATGCCAGATATAACGGTAAATATCAATTTCAGTGTTTTACCATATTCATGCAGTGGCACTCCTCAAACTGCAACAACACACAGCTTTAAGTTCATGAACAAGCCAAGTGTCTGCGGTTGGTTCATTTGTCTGTAATAACAACAGGACAGTTGAGTGTCTGTTATCTGAACTGCTGAGGTCAGTTGAAGAATAATTGTAGATAATGATGTAGGTAGACTACTGGTTACAACCAGGCTTGGTAGTGAATGACACTAACATGCAGTTGGATTTAGTGTTTTTGTGGTTTTAGCCTAACTAGACCAGAGAATATTCTCTTAGAACAGATCTTTTAGGCCTTTTCCTCTTTAACTTTTGGCCACGTTTAGTCAAACCATGCCATGCCAATTTTCATTTCCATTGTCAGTTTAGATGCACCGTGCCACGCTAAGCTGCACCAGTGACATCTCGCTGACTGCAGCCAACCCCAGATGATCCCACTTCTTCCCCTAAAACAAGCTGTGTGTGTTGCGAGACTCTATTCGCCTCTGTCTGCATGAGACCAGACAGAATGGTGTTTTTTTAATTGTGTAGAAGACAGAATCAGAGGTAGACTGAGGTCCTGTCTGTTGGTGGAAGCACCAGGCGCCTGTTAAACTCAGCGTATTCAAACACATTTTTTAACCGTATCTTTTAGAAATTACATTTTTGCTTCGTGTTGGGTAAAAAGGTAATGAAATTTTGTCATGTCCCATTCCACTATCATTAAGAGAGGCATTCAGGTCTGCTTTAACACTATCAGCATACAATACAGAATGAAAGAGAGAAAGAAGAGAAACCATCACCTTTCTGCTGGAAAATTAGCACCACAAATGGCTGGATCACAACCTATTAATAATTATTTTTGTTCTTCATATCTCTCTCCCTCTGTCTCGCTCACTCACTCTCACACTCACTCCCACTCCGTGTCGCCTCATTCATCTGCCGCGCTCCTCTCGGCTTGTTTGTTCTCCTTTCATGAAACACCTGTGAAGCTCAGGGATCCACTCGCCATGCCTGCAATTAGAGACGTATACTCAGGGAGCCTAACCAATCACGAGGAAAATCGATTGCCAGAAAGAAAAGACATACAGAAAGGGAAGAGGGAGTCTAAAAGTTCAGACCGTATCCATGTGGTTTGAAGAGCAGGTAATCAAGCTTGTGTACGGATGAGGGAGATCTTTCATACTGTATGCAGTGTAGACAGACTGGTGTATGTACACTACGTTATTACAGTCACTTAGGCTACACTTATACTGCCTGGTGAAGGGGAGCTAAAGTAAAACATTCTTTGCTCAGAATGAAAAAAAAAACTGTACTGTTTGAATTTTAAGATATCATCCCTAGCGTCCTGCGACCCTGCATTCTCATATAAGGACGTTACATTTTGGGTTTGCTGCACCTTACACTCCATTTTGTAATTGTTTTTAATGAGAATGAAGCATTTTGCTCGCGGTTTTTGTGTTGTGATGCGCCTCATGTTTCTGCACTTTAAGTGCCTGGCATTTTTGCCGGAGCGCTCTAAACGCCTCAAGTTGACAAAACTTTTGACTCAAAGCGAAAAAATGCCCAACATCGTTTTTCTTTCCGTTATCTTTTTCCCCCATTGGTCAATCGGATCATTTGAGAGGCGGGTCTTCTGTGGTTTCCAGTTGGAAAACAGTGGAGGAGAAACTGGTGGTAGCGGTTGCTGGATACGATGATAGGAAGACAGCAGGTTGTCAAATGGCCCCTGGGTCATCCTAAAATATGCCTGGAAATGGCCATCACTGAGGGGAAGCTCCTGGACCAACTGGTGGTGCTCCCCATGATCCACCCTCTTCATTAGGGTCATTAAATAAATAAACGGTAGATTAATTACATGGAAAGGTTAAAATAACGAGGTTAGTCCGTGGTTGCCTGGCAACAATAAAACGGCACAGCAAGCTTTTTTTTTTTTCACTAGTGGCATGCAATTTTTAAAAAAAGGCCGTGTGGTGCGCCTTGCGTTTTTCAACCTGCAACCTAATCAGGGTCGCTGTCAAGTCCCAGTACTGACCAAGTATGGAGCGTGGACTCATAGCTGGAGAGGTGCAAGGTCTCCTCCTGGACACTGTCGGGGTGCCCCTGAGCAAGGCACTGAACCTTCAGCTGCTCAGGGCACCTGTCCGGGGCAGCCCCCTCGCTCTGACATCTCTCCATTGGTGGAAAAAATGGAATGTCTCCACGAGTATTAATCAAGTATACCTTCTTCTTCTATTGCTGCAGCATTTCACACAGGCTAAGTCATTGTGTTTGTCGTTTGGACAAAAAGGAAATTACTTGATTGGAGAATTAAGTAAAGAAAACTCATTTAGGGTTACAAAACAGACCAATCACAGGGCCTCTAGAAGTTTTGTTTTTGCACAACAATGATTAAGCATTGTAACAAACAGATTCATAATTTAACACACACTTGTGACTATTAAAGATAAACCCATTGTCCCCATATGAGGACATATTTTTTCAAAAACTACTTACAGTTCTTAGTGTTTGTAACGTATCAGGTCCTACTCATCCCAAATAGGCAAGAGAAATTAAAAATGCATGCTAAATAAGCAAAGTTTTAGCAGTCTAGAGATATGGCAGGTCTGCTTTTAGATGATCTTCAACTGTCTACGATTCATCACACTTAATGTTTAACGGATGAAAACTGTAAAGAAAAGAGTAACACCATGGATCAGAGTGGAATTCTGCTTTAATCGCTGCCACCGCCAAGTGCCTCTCCCTTATTTCCTTCTCTTAGTGAGCCCTCAGCCGCTTCTCTCCCTCTGTTTGTAACAAGGGATCATGTCAGCCCATTAGACCCCTGTTGAAATATGGATGAAGAGATGAGAGAGATGAGAGCTTACAGTTCCCTTCTCAACCAGATCCTCTTCATCCTCATCTCCTCCTTCTGATCTCTGTTATCCTTACTCCCTTCTGTCAGTTCAGAGAGAGTGATGGGGGTGTTGTTTGTGTACCACTCAGAGGAAAACCTGAAATTAAATATAGCTCGCGTGTCACACACATTCTCCCAAGGAATTATCTAATTAATTTGACAATGAGCTGAGTCTGTATATGCATGCCTCCGTTTTTTTAATTGTCTCCCATCAAGATCTCAACAGTACAATATCATCTCTTCTTTTATCAGATGTTATAAGTGAAACAAAATAGCCCAAAATGCAGAATTAATCCACTTAGCTTTATTAAATTACAGGATTCTGGTTCTGGATCGCCCGGTCCACCGAGCAGTTGCTGCAGGCATTCACTGAAAGAATACAGAGTAGTAAATTAATCACAGTTTTCAAAACTGAGTGCACAGATTATGAGACCATATGGATAGATTTCCACACTGACTTGTGTCGCATTATGTGGCCCCTGAGGAGCTCTGGAAGCTACACACTTCCCAGAGATACTTTGTACAAGTCAGATTCACCCAGTGTTACTGCCAGGATTGTGCTGCTCTTTTTCTCCTTTGGTCTCTGTTGTTCAGAATCAGAATTGGACTCAATGGCAAAGTATGTGTGCAAGGACAAGCAATTTGAATCTGTTTTTTTTTTATATCTTTCAATCTTCATATGCGGCATAGACATACAGCTAAAAGCAAGGACAACAAAGCTGAGCACGGTGTTGCTTTTGTGAAATGACCAGTAAGTTATAAATATCCTGAAGTGCACACTGAAATAGAGATTTTGAGGAATGATGCCTGTTAAATAGATGGCAGATGTGTTTGTCATATTAAACAGGGCAGGTTTTTAATTTTTTCAAAAGGTGCGATTAATGTTTGATTTTCATTTAAATGAATGTCTGTTAAGTCACCATCTATCGCAAAATCAGGTAACACAAAGGTTACTAAGCCTATGGCCACTGATGAAAACTGATCAAAGCCCTTGCATTTGCAGTATCACGCACTGGGTGTCAAGCTGACATTCCCAGGAAAAATCACAAGTAGCGCAGTCATTAATAATCCGCTCTCACAAACGCTGAAACATACATGCATGCAAACACACTAACCATCTATGCTGTGGTAACCCTTTCATCTGACCAGCTATGGAGCCCATAAATGCCAGAAAGCTGATGTAAATGTTATGGAGGCAAATCTGCACTGTGCAACTCGCAAAAATATGCGTACATTAACCACCAAATCTGACCCACAAACTGTCAACTTAATGTGTTATAATAGCACAATTTTCAGGTCTGATGATTGTTCACTGTGGCATATATGTATGTTTGCACACAATGTCTATCCAAAGTATTAACTTACCTGGAATGCTGCTTTGTCACTTTTTTTTCCCCACTCAGCCTGGCTTCTAGTCAAAATACAGATCTTCGAGATTTAAAGTAGACTTAAAGAACTTTACAGTAAGCACCTGCAGCTCACAGATCTACTGGTCAATAACTATGGACTGTCTCTTTCTATCAGTCTGTTTTGTGTCTTTTATGGGATACAGGAAACATGGACCATGAAGGTGGGTCCTTCGTAGAACCTGAAGGCCAGACAGAACTTGCACTTCCCTTTCCTCGTATGAGATAGTCCAACCTCAAAAACATCAAAAGTTTTGTGCTTTTTGGCATTTGTCGTCAACAACAAATGTATAATCTCCAATATCTGGCAATGCTTACTTGAGTAGCTTTAGATCTAAAGCAAGTCCAAGTCTGGTTGCCCTTGATTTAGCCTTTGTGCATATAACATAAGCTGGATAAATGAGAATCTTCAAAGTGTCAAAATGGCTTGAAAAACAGACATCAATGCTAAATCCAGAAGGCCTTATAGGAGGCCTTGAAAGGCTTCATGAGAGAAAAAGCCCTGACAGTAGCCCTGTTGAATCACAAACACAAAACAAGCAAACACAGAAGCAGCAGAGGAACCTCATAAAAAAGAAGAACCCCCAAAAGCCCATTCTTTCACTGAAGTTCCAGAAGAAGAAGAAGAGGAAGAAGAACCAGAGCTCATTATCGACTACCTGACCTGCATGTCACCACTAAGTGACCTGTCACCATCACAGGCAGAGTTTCGGTCCAGTGGAGAAGAGAAGAGGTTCACAGGAGAACAGCAGATAAGAAGTCACTATAGAACAGTCAGAAAACCCACATAAAATACAAAACTGTGGGATGCACTAAGGCATCCTTTAGTGACAGTATGAGACACACTGATTGGCAGTATTTGCAGACGCTCCCACAAACTGCCATAGGAAAGAGAGAGAAAATCTGCAGCGGACAGGTGGCAGTGAAGAAAGGACCCCTGGACTTTCACCTTGGAGACCACTGTTTGTGTCCCGCTAAAAACACTTAAAGTCTGAGTTATTTTGATAACAGCGTAGTGTGCTAGTATGTGTAGCATACACAAGTGACATATGTCACATGACGTGAAACATGCTCATTTATTCTAGGCCAAATCATTGTATTTTTAACAAGTGAAAACAGAACATTTCCTTTGAAAACGGAAATGTATTTAGAGAAGCGACATTGCATGTAACAAGTGTAAATTGATACCTGGTCCCTGAGCGTCCAAAACTGACCCTGGAGGGGCACCTAGAGTGTCATAGTTTGACATGTAGAGCCACTGACCAGGCCTTAGTATTTGATGAGTGAGTAATTTTTGGAATGAGGGTGAAGGGTAGCAATAAATACTCATTCTAGGTCCTAACAGGATCGTCAGTGCATTTTATAGCAACAATTTGTGATGCTAATTCACCCTTTGGAGAGGCTCTTCCTGTTTGTCCTTTCTCTGAGTGCTCATAGTGCCAAAGCAAACAAGTGCTTCTCATCTCTAGATCCCAGGGAGGAGCAAACAATGTCCAGCGCTGCAAACTGACATTCACTTGCTGCGTTAGCGGCTGTAAGGAGGTGAGAAGTTGGTGGTGAGATTGCAGAGCAGATGGCGGCACCACATGTGACCAGTCAAGTTGCCATTAAAGACTAAAGGGGTTCAAATGGCTCTCGTATTTGGAGGCTCGCGTGATTGTCAATAGTGTTTCTTGGTGAGCGCTCACTTCGCAGTGGCTGACAAATTGACTTTTTATTTTTTTGCAAATGCAAGGTTTCTGCTCGTGACAAGAGATAGAATACATTACAGACAGAGAGAAAGACAGATGGCAGGAGGGAGGTGGAGGGCTGGTGAGGATGGTCGCTTGTCACATCAGAGTCTGACTAGTCTCTGCGGATGTCAGCAGCATAGTCCTGTCATCACATCTCTTTTTCCTCCTCTCCCTCTCTCCTTCCTCCTGTTTCCAATCCTCTGACCCTGTGTCGAATTCAAACTAATGGCTTGTGAGTACACTGCATGCGCCGCTATCCACCGACCCACCAAACTCTCTAGTCTTTATCCATTTCCCCTTCTCTTCCTACCTTCTCTATTTTCCCTATGCGTGCCTTTTTCAAATTCCTTTGCTCGCTTCTCTTACCATCATCCCTTTTCACCCCTGACTCGCCTCTATACGCTCAGTTTATATTGGTCTCCCTCAGTCCGTCTTTCAGTTTCCTCCTCTCCATCTCACTGAGTCATGTCGTTCTTTCTCCATCTCTCCCCCTCTCTCTCCCTCACACACACACACACAAGCACAAAAAAGTATTGGCTTATATTTCCCATGGTGTCTGCAATACATTCAGCTTCACTAGCGGCAGCAATGTACTGGAGCAAGGCACCTGCTGTGCTGAGCTGATATGAGGAGAAAGACAGATACACAGTCGCACACATGCAGACGCTCACACACCGTGAGCTTTCACATGCTCAAATACGGATGGAAAATGTAATCATCCTCTGTCTGTAAATGCGCATAACTGGAAACTTGTACACAATTACAGTGTGTTTAACATCAGCCGCGGGGGAATTCGCACATAGAAAACAGCACACAAAGAACACACGCAGACACACACGTGAATATTGACACGCAGTTTGTGTTGTGTCGGTGGCTGAAGGCAAACCCGTCTGCTCCCGTTGCCTTGGTTACAGGCCATAGGCTTGTCTTGAGAGGTGCTCTAGGTCTGCACTCTCCATGTCAGGCTGTGCGGTTGGCACTGTGTGTCCGTCCGTCTCTGTCTCTCGCTGTCTTCGCCATATGTGTGTCTGCATGTGCATCAGAGGGACCGTGCATGTGTGAGTGCATCGTGCAGCCGTCACGGCGAACACATTATGTGGCAATTTCACAACCCATAAATGGATCATGAGAGCAATTATCAAATTAGGTTGCAGTTTCTTGGATTATGTAATGAGTCCACTCCCTTATGTTATGTTTCATAATTGCTTAGTTTCCTGTCCAAACACATTGTGGAGGATGCTGAAATTGTCTCACAGGCAAAAATATTTTGAGACTAGTAGAAGGGGAGCACCACGACTGCATACACACATTTGAATTTAGGCCTAAATGTTTGCTAATTTTAATGTGCCACAGCTGGTGCCATTTAATATACATAATATTTGCTTCCTCTCCAACAGTCCAGTCCTCAGTGAGACAGTCCTGTGCTTATCAGTGGCGCATGCATTCACTGATTTCACAGAAACAGATAAGGAACCTCTTCACTCATTTCTGCTGACTGCTAAACTAGAATGCCAGATTAAACCTGGCTGTGTACTCAACTTGTTTATTTAAATTGACCAGAAAAACAGCCTCCATGTTGCTGCTGACACGGCATTGTGTGGACATATAGCCACAACTGCATGCTTATAGAAAGATTAAAGAGCAGTCGGTGATGCTTACATTTATCTTTCAGGAACATATACTAAATGCAAATCTTCCATCTCCTCGTGTGTGAAACTCACATAAATTAAATTACAGAAACAAATTGATGAAAGTAAATTGAATTGATTCGCTTCACTTTTATCTTGTTTTGGAAGCGAGGCTGATTTAATAAAAAGGAAACTTCACTTGATAAAAGCAAACTTGAATAAAACAGGCTTGATTTGATTAAACACTTTGCTTTTCATCACTACCCTGCTGCTTATCATTCATTCATTTAATATCAGTCATTTATATTTGCACTTGCCAAAACAGGCGATGTGTAATTACAATCCAACCTCATCGCTGTTTTTTATCCTCAGGAACAGGAACGCTCCTGTTATAAACTGGCTGATGGAGGATGGCATCGCCGCTGACTGGCAAGCGCTTCACTCAGCTTTAATTGCAACATGGCAGAAACAAGTAATTGGAGGAAAGTAACAAATTTGATCCTACAAAAAACACTTTGGCCAAAATATGTGTGCTAGTGCAAACAATAAATATTTACGCCATGGCTGAAAGTGCAGAACTGTGATAAACAATACCGTGAAATCAAGGTAGTTTTAGAAAGCCACGCATTTTTTAAAATCTATTTTGTCCTTTTTAAACCTAAAGAAAGAAACAAAGTTGTTATTTTAGATTAGACATTTTTTTAGCCACTGAACTTTTTAGCTGAAGCAGTAATTATTTTGTATGTTATTGTTCACTGGTGCACGTGTTGCAGCATTATCAAGACTTAAAATAAGAGAGGCTCAGACATGGAGTTGCACATTTGAGGGTTTACTCGCAAGAAATCCAAATAGTTAGTACATCATGACAATTCATAGTGTCTGACAAACAAGCAGTATCAATTGACACACCTACAGCTTTCCAATACGCATTAAAAGGTGTTTCCTGTCACTTAAGCGACTGCTATCCTGTTATTCTGACTGGTAGCTCCAAGCACAACTGCTTCTCCTCACATAACCAAATTTGGCCAGAATCATTTAGCTGCAGTCACGTCAGGATAATAAGTCTATGTCAGGTCACATACAGTATATTTTCACACAATAAGAGTTTATGCCAGGTCATCTTTGACATCAAGATGTGTTGTCAATGTGCTAAATGGCTAACAGGCCTGGGCATTATCATCGTATTACGGTATGCCAGACTATTACGAAATTCCGACAGTATGATTTTAACGCTGCACACTCATAGCACCATAGATGGAAAAAACTAGATACCACCCAAGCCCACTGGCTGTATAGCATCTTGGATCAGTCCTGTCAGTCTTCTGGTTTTCCTTTTCTGAACGATGAATACAGACTACTGCCGCCTGCTGGCATAAAAAGTTATTTTCCGTCATGCAGGTGCAGAACATACGTGCTAGTTTTCAGTTGGCTGTATTCTTTGCGGTGTGTTCAGGTGCAATTTTTTAGCTGAGAAGTGAGACGACACAACAGTCAGCATTCGTTGCCACTAGTTCTTTGATGTTGGTTTGGTGTTTTGGTGTGTCTCTGCCTTCACACCTTTATGTGCTGCATCTTTTGTCATGTACCCATCTACACCTTCTCTTCATCCTTTTTTAGAAACACTACTGAGGAAATAACAGTGTTAAAATATGCATATACTGTTCAAACACACACCGAACATATCAAGTCATTCAATCGTCCCCTTGACTTCTCATTGTGCACCTCATACTGTAGCAGTGTAAAGTGTGTGTTTACCTTAAATAAGAACACTTAGATGATGTTTACTTGATGTTATGCACTCAGCACTAAGCCCTTTTGAAATGCACAACAAGATACTCAAGTCATAAAGCAAGCTTCTTTATAGCCTGCAAATTTTTCATGGTGCTGGAAGGCAAATCTGTGGTTCTTGGACGTTTGAGACCCAATTCTATTCATTGCATGACACACACTTTTCAAAAAGCTGTTTTATTTTTGAGGAGGGTCTTATCTTAAAGACAGCCAACATTGTTGTTGAGCAAAGACGGATTTTTTAGTGCGGGGGAAAATATGCAAAAATATAATTCCTCAAATGGTGTTTTGAATGGGAGGGGCAGAAAGTGTGTATAGAAGTGTGAAGTTTTTTTCTGGGGCTGGCAAAGTGAAAGTTACATTTGCTGAGACAAGCATAGCATCACTTACAGAATATACACTGCAGTTTGCTTGAGGCTTTTAAGATGGTGGTTTAGTTGTTATTCTAGGTGCTTCACTGTGCGTTTGCTCCTTTGGCTGGAGAGCTTTTGGCCGACTGCTATGCAGAGGGAAGAGCTTTGTTGAGAACATTGTGAACTCTGCGGTTAAGCCTTCTGTCACTGTTAAAGGTTAAACAGGGGCAGTCGCACAGCTGTTTTCATAGATAGTACAGGGTATGCAAATCTTTGCCGGACCACAAGTTTTTCAGGTGTATGTTAGCAAGTGGCTACACATACTTGATAAAAAAGGTGAAATCCTGTGTAAACAAGATGAGTCAGGCACAGTGAAGCTTTATCCGAGTCCTGCACAGGTCCATTTTTGAAAACCAGCACCTGCCCATACCCATAAAGCTCAGTACCTGAACCGAACTGTTACCTGTCATTGTGTCTACGTCAAAGCTGCACCTGCCCGCACCCGTTACTAAAAGTCCCCCCACCCTGATCCAACCTGCACCCGTGATTTAACACACAGAGGCTACAGTTTCTCACATAAGCTGGATTCTCCGTTCTTGAATTACAAATCCAGTTAAGGAAAGGTCTCTTTCACTGGCTGCGCTTGATGCTGTGATGGCGAAAACATTCTGTGCAGTTACTAATAGGGTTTCCATCCACCTATTCTTATTCGAATTTTCAAAAATAGCGAAAATAAACATTAATGGAAACGCTAGAAATTCGCAAAAAAGTTTTTACGCTTGGAGGAAAAAGGAATGGCTGCTTGATAATAGTGATTTAGACGTCACAATATTACACGTTCTGCACATCTTTTTCATTGGTTTTATTCTGAAAAATAAGAAATATATTTTTGTTTACACCTCTGCATGCCCACGTGTTAAACAGCTTTTTGCGGGTACCTGACCCCGTGCAGGACTCCTCTCTGCATGACGTGAGCCTGTTTCTGACCCGATGTCTGAGCCACATGACTCATTTTAGTGTTGTGCCATGCACTGTTAGCCATGGAGTGTAGGTGAGCTTGGACCTATCATGGCCTAATGGACTGCTCCCGACAAGCCGTATGACATTTGTGTCATATAGTGCAGACAGAAGTGGAACCAAAGCGTGACTCAGACAGCTGTTCAGTTTAAAGTGGATTTATTTTCAATAAAGCAAGAAGGGATGTCTTGGGTTGATCCAGGGCACTTGGGAGAAACAGGTTGGCAGGCTGGGGTGGCAGGCAAATGAGTGACTGGTGAGGGTGGATCTGAGGCACAGAGAAACAAAGTTTAAGCAAATAAAACCAAGAGGAAAAAAGAAAAAGCAACTAATGGGCTGTAGTTGGTGCCACAAGGTAGACTGAACGATCTGATGGAGACTGGACTGCAGAGCTGAGGTATTTGTACTATGACAGTTCAGGTGAATGACTGACATGTTAGAAATTTCGGTCAGCCGTCATCGGGCTCTTTCACAGTTGAAACACAGCTACAAGTGGATTCCTCGAGGTCAGGGCCTCTTTTGAGCTCTTTTTGGAATGTCTGTCTCTACATTGTTGTGAACTGTACCTCCACTAGCATACAAACTGGTACCTGTCTGCAGCCTTCAAACTAATCTTTATAGACAACTTTCAATAGCCAGAATGTTGCGCAGCGACCAGCAGGCTGTTTTATTGTCTATTTTGCATGTAGGTTGTGTCTTGATAATCAGACCATAAAGTGTGAGCATATCAGTTGCTTTGGTTTTATGTCGCAGACAATTTACTTGCACAGTGGGAGCTGGAATTAAATACCATTTTTAAAACGGCCCAGCTTAAAGAATCAGCAGGAAATCTTAATGTACAAAGATGAGAGACATCAGAGAAGGATGGACAAAGAAGCCTGTGGACCAATAGGCAAGTGGAAATGAGGCCAAGCAGCCAGAGGGTGAGACAGAGAAAAGCAGCCTGTGATAGACTCATTGATCAATTTTCCCACAAGGTGCTGGGAAATTAAGTGGGATAAAAAGAGGAATGAGAGCGGAGTGAGGAAGGCGTGGAGATCCCTGGCAGTCTGCCTCACCACTTCATCATAGAGATGGACCCAGAGAGAAGAATCAAGGGCACAATACCGCAGCTACAGAGTCAAAACAAAAGTGCGACTGTCTGATGCCAAGGACAACAGGCAGACACACTGTGTGTCAGCGTGTACTTTGGTTGACATCACTCAGCTGTACTGACGGATTCTTCCTCCAGCAGCTGGGACCCTCCTCGCTGTGTCACACACAGCGGCTGACTTTGTGACAAACGCCAAAACTATGGATTGTTATAAGACGGTGGATTTGAAAACACACCAGACTAGATGGGACAGTGGTTGTCACAAAAATGGTGGTGGAGGAGGATGTGTGTGTGCGACTGTCTGTGTTTTGTGTATGTTTCGCTAAGGGCAGGAATTTTGCAAGTACTGGTTTACTGGGACCACACATAAGAGTGTGTGTGTGTGTGTGTGTGTGTGTCTGTGTGTGTGTGTGTGTGACCTATCATGCTACGTGCTCACTGGGGAAAGAGACAGGCACAGGCTTTAGTGCCTCAGTGAGAAGCAGAATGTCATTTTGATTCACTCTGAATGAGACTGATCCTGAGGGTTTTCACAGGAACACACACACACACACACACACACATGCACATGTGCACACATTCACGCACATGTAAGAACCAAGGAGGGGAGCTCTGTTGAAAAGCCTCATTGTAAATTACAGAGATCTCATTCCGTCATGAGTCATCCTGTTCTTAACAAGCACACACACACACACACACACACACACACACACACACACGCACAAACACACACACACGCACAGCTGTTGATTTGGTGCAGCCATTTAATAGAGACATTCCTGCATTTTCCATGGATTATATAAATGCCCACCCTGAAACACACACACACACACACACACAAACACACTCTACTTTTACTATTTTGCAGCAGTGAAAAGAATCATACAGAAATAGAATTTGGTTCTTAAATTATTTACAAAATGGGACGCCAAACTATTATCATGCAGCCAACTTGTGAAGGTCTTTTTCTTCCTGCTCAGTCTGAGGGGAGACGTCTTTATAACACCTGACAGAAGAAAGGAATGTAACAAATAGACACAGAGAGTCCATACCTGACAAGTGACAGCATTAAGTGACAGATATTACACGTAGAAATAGTGAGAATTAGTCCAGCTCCCCCTTTCCAGTTGATTTCTTTTATGTCTCTTGAAATGCGACTGACGATGACTATATGCTCGATGCTGTGCTGATTTATACGTTTTGTTATTGTCTGATTTTTACATTGTGCTACTGTTATCATTCTATTGTTAACATTCTCTGAGTTATTAAGACGTGAGTCATTCATTCAGGTATACAGAAATGTCACATTCACTTTATGTATTAGTAAGAGCTCTTCTTGACAGCTATCAAAGAACATAACACAGGACATGTACAAACAGCACAAGTGTGTGTAGGCCATAGAAATATAATGAATAGAAAAAGACACTGAACTGGTTGCTGTGCTCTTTGACTAGTACAAAAGAAAATGGCGGTTGTTGTTAGTTGGTAAGGTGACAACACATGTCAGTGGGGCTATAAAGTGTGAACACTCACTAGTTTGAGAGCTTATTGAACAGAGAAATACAACCCTACACCAATCAAAGTGTTTGTCATTGAATCAAGACTAACGTTAGCTGAATTGTCTTGTTAAGTCATTGTAAAACACACCTTGACAAAAACAACATAAGAGCCTTTTATTATTATAATTCATGCTCAATGTTAGATACGGAGATGGAGATGGGTGGAGCCTCTTGTCCATATTCTGCGTTCATTTCATCCGGATTTGTGCATGTTTTCTGAGAGTTTGGGGATACTGAAGAAACAGAGCAGTACCACCGGAGATCATGGAAGCAGTGTAGCATAGTTCAAGTGTGATAGAAGAAGACTTTTAAATAATGGCGGAACAAAACGAATCGCTAATTTATAGTAATACATAATAATATATAGTAAAATTAATGAGAAGAATTCCCTGTTCACATGTCAGGATGTATATAATGGATGCACAGACCACCACCATCTACAACACCGCCTCAGTTTAAAGGTGCAATATTACAGCGTGGGTTTTCTCCGGGTGCTCCAGCTTCCTCCCACAGTCCAAAGACATGCAGGTTAATTGTTGACTCTTAATTGTCCGTAGGTGTGAATGTGAGTGTAAATGGTTGTCTGTCTCAGCCCTGAGACAGTCTGGCGACCTGTCCAGGGTGTCTCGCCCAGTGTCAGCTGGGATAGGCTCCAGCCCCCTGCGACCCCTAACAGGATAAGCGGTCACAGAAAGTGAATGAATGAATGAATGTTCATTAACAACCTGTAAATGTAGACATTCCCTGTGTCCATTACTGTGATGACATCACTAGGTGTTTAAAAAAACCTGTATGCAAATAGGCACAGAGGTTTAAAATTATGAATGGGATTACAGAATTAGTTACGTAACATCAAAATATAGCTGATCCTAGAAAGAAATATTTGGCATGCCTGCCTGACACATGTGCCCGGATGCAAAAAGGGAGATAAACAGGTAAAAATGGAGAGCAAAAGGTTAAATATTCAGCACATTATGGTTAATCTAAGCTTTAAGGCTGCTGCTGTAAAATGTTTAGATGGCTGCAGCCAGCAGGGATCCAGAGTTTTCACAGGGACAAAATAAATAAGGAATGCACTCAGGTAATAAATTGGTTTTACACATGCACCGGAGCCTTCCATTTTTACATTTTGATGATCGGAATAATTAGTTTCTTTTTCTAAAGACGTTTTGCTACCAAAGGTGTGGAAAATAAGGTCACACCGGGGCTCCTTAGCGCTGCCTTTTTGTTACCTGAACGCATCACAGAGGTAGACAGAGACAAAAAGAGAATCAGCGACACAAAGTGAGGATCCTGAAATGTTTGGTTAGGAAGAGAGACAGAGAGCTTGATAAAGTTGGAAAGCCCCAAATAGAAAAAAAAGGATGAAAGAGGAGGGCAAGCATCTGACGAAATCTGTATTGACGCAGAGGGACAGGCATAAAAATAGGTAGAGACGTAGAGAAGAAGAAGAAGAAGGAAAAGATGTGATGAGAGGAGAGTAAAGACAGGGAGGAGGCCCTGTCCGCATCCTAAGAAGATTAGACACACAGGAGTGAGGAGAAAGGGAGCGAAGGCGTGATGCTGAAGAGGGAGGAAGACAGAGACATAAAAATGCGAGCTGAACCTCCTCAGTCACACGCTGCTGGTCTCTGGGTGGATCCTTGAACATTTTAAGGGTAAATATCTCACAAGTAACAGCCTTAAAAGAACAATCAAATTAAATGCTGAAGCTCAATAACAGCATGCCTGCCTTCCTTTCTCCTCAAAGCATCCTTGGTGTCAGACTCAGTTAGCGCCCTCCCAACATGATTAGGGAGTGACATGACCAGCCATCAGCTAACGCTCTGGAATCAGCTGGGTGTGAGTCAGCCGCCTGCTGCTTCATTTCCCTGGGGAGGGAAAAGGGTCTGCGGTCGGTATGACAGAGAAACTGAACTCGAACCAGCGCTGAGTCACTTCACATGTCAGTGCAGATGCTGCTGATACTGTTAGCTTTGATGGGTTGAAGGTGAGTAGTCCACAGGGGGTGCGAGGGGAGGTGTTCTGCATGTAATGAAGGAGTGTGGAGCGAGCGCTTTCACCCGAGCTGCTCTGCAAATGTTTGTATTCTAAACTCCAAGCTATGAAGAGATTGGTGAGAAAGTTCAAAACAGGCACCGGCATAGCTTCCGTCCT
This sequence comes from Cephalopholis sonnerati, assembly GCA_019142605.1. NCBI lineage: Eukaryota > Metazoa > Chordata > Actinopteri > Perciformes > Serranidae > Cephalopholis > Cephalopholis sonnerati. The sequence continues at coordinate 34,056,117 of JAGQAX010000016.1, forward strand.
TTGTCTCCCGTCTTGTGTTTGCATATAACTAAGTCCCAAACAAGTCTTCTCCCATGCTTTTTGCATATCAGTGTTTATTTTATGTTTTCTCTCACACTGTCTGTCTCCCTCCTTCTTTCTCTGTGAGTTCATACCATGCCTTTGTTCTTGGCTCCTGCTTTGCTAGCACAGGACCTCAGGGCAGGTTCTTTAGTTGTGCTATGGGAGTGCTACACACACACATACGCACACATTTACACACACGCAGGCCTGATTGATTTTTCATTGCCAGTCGAGGTATAATGTGTCCCAAAGTGTTTGCGTTTGTTTTTTCTCTAAGGGCAAAATTGTCCATCGTTTGCTCTGTCACACCTGGGAATGAATGAGAAGCTGAGAAAACGGAGAGGTAGAAGGAAAAACGGGGGAGGCGACAGCTGGGGAAATTGAAAAGATATTGAGGAAGAGGAGTTAGAGGAAGGAAAGAAAGAAGACTGTAACCTAAAGGGGGTTAGACCCTTATTAAGGGGTTGGTGGTTAGATAAGGAGACTGGGAAGAGACGGGAAAGAGACTTCATAAAAACATTTCTCTCCACACATCGTTCTGATATTATTATTTCTCCCCGTTTCACTGTGTTACCCCAGAGAGCATCGCTAAAGAGATACCACAGACAGCAGAGAGGATGGAGAGACATACAGATTAATGGAAAGGAATGGAAATAAGATGTTTGCAACCACATAATCCCTAGATAAAAGGAAATAGTGTGTATATATATGTGTGTGTGTTGCATGAAGCATCTACTGTTAAAATTTTCTTTTTTAAAAGTAGACTTAAGATTTCTTCAGCAAATCCATGAGCCTCAAATCACTTCTTTTTTTGGTGTTAAAGTTTTATCTTTTTTCCTTAGAAACTCGGTTGAATGAGAAATGAAGTGTGTCCCCATGCAAGGCAGGTTCAATGAGAGGTTACCCGCTGAAATAAGATGTAGCACAACTGATAGCTAGCTCTCTCCTCAGTGTTATTATTTTAGTGGACACTGTGGGCACATCCTTAGAAATTGCACATTTTCATGAGATTTGGTTTTAAAGAGAAAACAGGAGAAGTATTCAGCAAACTTTCTTGTGCACTTAATCATCAGTTACTACATTTACAGGCAGACAAATGTTCCACTAGTGTGTTGAGTGTGTGTGCTGTCAGACCTAGAGTTGTCTTGCTTTGGTCTGAATCAGGGACTAATTTTGTGACAAAGTTGTATAATTGCCTAGAGTTGGTTCGTGTTCTCACGGCAGCATTTACAAGCGGACCAGATCAAATGCCTTGTGTGAGAAAGCTGCTCTTAATTGGTCAGATTTCCATGCGGGAAAAATCCAGGAAGTTAAATCCAGAAGATAAATGTGACACTTTCTAATGTCACAATGGAGGGACAACTACGCAGGTTGATTTTAGCGCTGCTCATCGTGGACTATATTGCTGTCATTGTTCATTTGAGTCAAAGCATACAGTTTGAAAACGAGGCGCGGCTCCAACTAGAAAACAATGTTTTGATGCATTGGATGTGCTGAATGTGCATATTAAGGCAGTACAGGAGGAGGCGCACATTAATAATCCTCCAGGACTGTAACATGCTCATGTTTAACCCAAACAATGTGTCATGTGACTGCAGTTGGTTCAGATCCAGGTCGGAACACGTTCTCACCACAAACCAACCGCACCAGTTTGTAACCGGACTGAGACCACCTCTGCTGTGTTCACACCTGCCCAAACGAACCGCACTTAGGTGGCAAACGAACTTGAGTTTGACTGAACCGAACCAAACAGGGTAGGTTTGAAAGCACCCTTAATCCCGGGCGAATCTCCTATGCTTAACCCTAACCCTATGTCTGCATAGGTGATTATGAGTGAAAGACAGCATTTAAGGTGCGGGAGGCTCATCTCGCCACACAGCACGAGAACTCCTCTGCAGAAAAGGCGAGCTCAAATCCATTGAAGGAGCAAAATCTTGAAAGATGATTAGATGAATAATGTGACACTGTGTGACAGGATCAGTTCGGTTGTTGTTTAACCCACATTTAAAAGACAAAAGGAGGTTAACACTGTACATCAGTGCCTGTGGTGCTGTGTAGTGTTTCTGTGTAGTGTAGGGGTGGCGTCACAAAGGACTTTGAGCAACATATCCAGGGGAAAATGTCAGTAAATCTGAGTATTACACAGACTTTGCTTATCCTGTGCGAATGTGCCACATGAAACACAGAGGTGGGGTCTAACTGCTAAATCATGAGGTCCCCAGGTAACTAGTCCCATGCAAGTAGATCTTATGACTAAATTTGATGCAGGTCATGTAAACAGCATAATGCTTTAGGATTTTCCAAATTAGGCCTTTTTCCAAATGTAGCACTTTTCAATTAACACATGCTGGATGCTGTTATTATTGTAGTTTTAGGAGCATTCTTTGGACATGTGTACAGCGCATTTAGAGTATCGTCTCAGTTGGGCTTTTTTAATGCAATGTGTGACACTTTTTACCATCAGCTCTGTGCATTGTCATGGATGCATTGTACACAAACTGACAGTCTGCAAGGCTGTGGAGTAGAGGTGCATTACCATAGAAAAGCCCACATTTTTGGTCAGACAAAGAAACACGACAACTTTTAAACACAATGAATGACTTGGATAGTGACAGGATTTTTGGATATGCACAAATAACACAACACCGACCTTTTCAAAAAGGTGGTTGAAGGATAAAAAAAAGGAGGCTGTGTTCACACAGGGGCGGCATGGTGGTACAGTGGTTAGCACTGTTACCTCCCAGCAAGAGGGTTCCTGGTTCAATCCCAGGGGGGAGCCCTTCTTTGCGGAGTTTGCATGTTCTCCCTGTGTCAGCATGGCCTTTCTCCGGGTACTCCGGCTTCCTCCCACAATCCAAAGACATGCAGGTTAATTGGTGACTCTAAATTGGCTGGAAAAATGGATGGATGAGTTTGCACAGTTGAACAAGTCCATTACTGGTGAAACACTGGAAAAAAATCCTGTTTACATGCAAAGAAGCAAATGATGTAAGCTGCTCCAGTTGTTCAAATTTTCCATATGACGGAATATTATTGAGTATTCATTTTCATTAGCCATGTAAAAAGCCTAGTAACAATGTCGTCTTTTGCAAAATAAAGGCAAAAAATTGAATGTAAATGTATTCAGTAACACAATGCGTTGTTTCAAGTCAAGAGATATGAGCGCTGACTTGTTTCAACAAGAGATGCAAACAGTTTCTTAAGTTTTTGTGAGCGTTATGTAGTTTTTGCAGATCTGTTTATGCAGATCAGGGACGCACGGAGCAATTTTGCTACTAGTTCTAGCATAATTTTTTTTCACCTGCTCATCTGCAAGGAGAAATATTTTGACACCAATTTTCGTGCCAGATGTTTTCAAACAGATGTCTCCAACATTACATCTAACCCTTGCTCAGTATGTTGGGTTTTTCCTCTCTTACTCAGATACAAATCTTTAACGGATGCAACTTTTGGTTCATTTAAGGTAAAATCAAATTAATGGATAGTTGATAACAGTTGCTTGTTTCCTCTCTGTTAATCAAACGTGTGCCCACGTCCATGTAAAAGTGAGTTGCTCACATTAACGCATGTTTGCGGGCCACACACAGACACATTTCCCACATCACTCCAACAGAGAGCATAAGCTCTATAAGTGCAAAGTTCATAAGAACAAGAGACTTAAAGCTTATTGTGTGAATACAAAAAGAAAGACAAAAACTAAGAGTTAAGAGGATAGAGTATAGAACTATGAGAACATAAGCTGACAGCTTAAGATATGAAAGACTGGAAAAGCTGTAAAAGACTTTTAAACTGGATGACGGTGATTATAACACATACACACACACATACCCCCGCTATGGTATGCATAATACTGTTAAATTCAGTATGTGAGGTCACCTTTTTAGTTGTATTCATCTTTGCGTTTCATTAAAATGGCACAAAATTACATTGTATTAATGCTTATAGAAGGCCTGTAGATTCGGTGCAGGTGTGGGAGCTTGGTAAGATGAGAAGAGACGAAGCAAGTTGCCAGGTTATAAGTCAAACATATTGGCAAGCAACCGCTCAAGCAAACTATTTAATTTTATTTACATTGGCACTGTTTGGAAATTGTTAATTGCTTTAAAAATCTGAGCCCATACTGTATCTTTCATCATTTTCAAGTAAATATCACCAAAGGTGTGTTGTTCCTTGGCAGGCAGTACTATTTACTCTGTCATGTTTGATTCTGTGACTCATCCAGTCATGTAGCAAAAATAGGTTGGCTGGAAAAATACTTCTCATCTTCATTTTCATTGATGAAGTACTCACTGGCAGCGTGGCGGCAATGTGACCTCTTAGCTGGTATGTTGCATGGTGTGCTGCGTACATGCTGTGGATGAGTCAGTTATGCATGTGATGATGTGAATCTGTCTGTTTCTATATTTGTTTATACTTTGGTACAACACAACAGTGTATTTTCAAGACTTCTTCTTCTTTTTTTTCTTATTTGTGGAGCAGTATTTCTCCAAAAATATTATTTAGAGTTATTGTAACAAAATTTTTGAGAAAAAAAAGATCCTGTAGATGAAAATGTCCATCTGTTATGTTGTGATAAAATAATTGATAGCACAAATTAAAACTTACATTTTAATGAACGTAATATGATTATATGAGTTTATGTACACTCACTGGCCACTTAATTAGGTACACCTTGCTAGTGCCGGGTTAGACCTGGTCTGGCACCAACAACCATGGCACGTTCAGTCACTTAAATCACCTTTCCTCCCTATTCTGATGCTCGGTTTGAACTACAGCAGGTGTCTTGACCATGTCTACATGTCTACATGCATTGAGTTGCTGCCACATGATTGGCTGATTAGCTTTTTGTGCTAAAGAGCAGTTGAACAGGTGTACCTAATAAAGTGGCCAGTGAGTGTATACAAGAACAATGATAATAAAAAAAATGCATTATTTTCTGGATCATTTCATTAGTTTTTAAACTATTGATTAATGAACATAGGATATAAATTCATTACATGGTTCAGAGTGGAGCCATTGTTCTGAAAATTAACACTTTATCAGCACCTTTATTTGAAATAATGGCTGTATTGGAGCCGTTTAGCCACCTTTCAGGTTTCTTTGTTCTCTGCTGGGACATTATTCTCATGTCAGGACCGCTGCATCCTGTTAACACAGAGACAACCCACCCCCCACCTGGCCTACGTGGGAGTTAAAACAATGGAACCCCACACGCTGACGCTAGCAGGCATGAAGCTGCTTTCATGGGACAGAGAAGAATAACAGAGTTTAGAGGAGAAGTTAAAGATGCTCTGCAACACGCTGCATTCAGTTGTAATCTGTCAAATAAAAGATCACAAATTAAATAGCCAGTCATAAGTTAGCAAGGTTAAAAGCATTTTAAGTTTAGTTTGTGTCAGATATTTAAAACATGCCTTTCGTATTTCCAGAGAGTGATTACAGGGATGAGGAGAGAGATGTAAGGAAGAAATACAGCATGTCATTTCAGGGTGAAACATGAGGAAAAGAAGTGAAGGATGCATGATCCTAAGACTAATGTAAGGGAGGAAAAGAGACAGAAACCAATTCAGAGCTAACACAGGAGTGAGATGCTGGAGACACATATTCAGACCAAAGGTATTTAATAAATTGGAATTTACTGGTCCATCTACGTCCCAGCCCTCACCTATGGTCATGAGCTCTGGGTAGTGACCGAGAGAATGAGGTCACAGATACAAGCGGCCTAAATGAGTTTCCTCAGAAGGGTGGCTGGGCTCAGCCTTGGAGTAAGGAGCTCAGACATCCGGAGGGAGCTCGGAGTAGAGCCGCTGCTCCTTCTCGTCTAAAGGGGTCAGTTGAGGTGATTCAACAATCTGATTGGGATGCCCCCGGGCGCCTCCCGCTGGAGGTGTTCCGGATACGTCCAATTGGTAGGAGGCCCAGAGGCAGACCCAGAACACGCTGGAGGGGTTACATATCTCATCTGGCCTGGGAACTCCTCTGGGTCCCCCAGGAGGAGCTAGAGAGATGGTCATCTGGTATTCTTTGCTCAGCCTGCTGCCCCGGCGACCTGGCTTCAGATAAGTGGTTGAAAATGGATAGATGGATGGGCAACATTGACTTCTGATTTTACACAGGACACAAACACTGGTCTCCAGGGTGAAAGTCCTGTGTTTGTTTGACCCATCCACCTCTCTTCCCTCCTACCCTGCGCAGACTTATTTGCTCTTTTTACTATGTAACCTGACTTCCTCCTTTACTCCTGTCATGATTACCATAGCCATGGGAGTTTTCTGCCTGACAACAAACATAGATATGGCTCCTAATAAGCTCATTGTACAAACTACTTAAGGTGTCGTATTTTGGAGGAAGAGTCTCCTAAATCTAAAGAAATACAAAAGAATGATTGACAAATATTTTTAAGGGACTCACTCTAGATAAGTAAATATAATGTACTATACATAACATTGTTGTTGTTTTAGAGCAGTCAAACTGACACTGCCCCACCGACCGACCGACCGACTGACCCATCCACCCATCCGTCCACCCATCCTGCCCATTTTGAAGTATATAGAGTGTGTATGACTGTGCATTTCTCCTCAGCTGCTATGCTCCTTAACTCCAGTCTGTTAATACGTGGTTCGAGAGGATTAGCATCATGGTGATCCTGCTCAACTGTGTGACACTGGGCATGTACCAGCCCTGTGAGAACATCGACTGCACCTCGGACCGCTGCCAGATACTGCAGGTAAGATAGACCTCTGTGTGTGTTTGAGCCCTGTGTGTGTAAGAACAACATGTCAGCCCGCTGATGAAGAGATAGAACAAAACAATCAATTATTTGACATAAACTCAGAGCAGCTCACAGCTCCTCTTGTCACTTTTCCTCAAGCTGCGATGCAGACAAACACTGCAGCTGCAATATTTCCCACCTGGAAGCTTTATATTTTCTCCCGCTCTCTGTACAGGGAATTGGGACTTAGTTTGTTTTAATATAGTCCTGTGGAGTCGCGTGTGATTTTGTCACTTCGTGATGAGAATACACTTGTGGAGACGAGTACCAGTAGCTGAAATTGTGGCTGTGGACTGACACAAATGCCACAAGGGCTTTAATGCATCTTCTGCTGCGAGTTACTGTTTAAATAACAGTCTGTTTTAATCTGGCTTTTGACCTGCATGAAAGATTGTCCCCAGACCTTCACCACTGTACTGTGTACAGCTGAGTTTTTACATGGTTATTCTCTAAATTATGGAGGTTTTCACATGATAGGAAACAGAGCACCTCCTTCTCAAGATGGTTGTAATGAAGCAAAATCTTTGCAGATCTACGTTGTGATTATGCCTGTCAGAATTTGTCTTGTCTTTGCTTATGGACTTGATTGATCCTGTGACAGGTCATCATTGACAAAAGGAGTTAGTAACAGGTTTAGTTACTCTTATGTAAGAGCACAGATTATTTGGATTTTTTGTTTTTTGTTGTTTTTTTGGCCATATTTCAAATAGTGTCCTTTGTGTTTGTGTTTGTAAGCCATGTAGGGCTTATATGGGTTTTGTGTCACTACTGTAATTTGCCAACTGGCTGAGGACTCAGTGTTCCTCTGGGGTCGTAATTGCTTTTCATTGAAGTAAATTTGGCAGGCTCAGTTTCAGGTGTGACAAAGACGACCTTATTCTGCCTCAAACGCTTTTTGTTGGTGGTTTCTAATGTCCACTGACATTGAAAATCTGTCTACAGTAACCTACATGTGAGGTGTCTGCTGTTGCTATGTTGACTGATTGTGTACCTCTGTATCTCAGTTGCCTACAGCACATTAGAGTGGATTATAATATCAAATAAAGCCCCCCAGACCAAACTGTAATAGGTTTATTTATCTCATCGGATTTTCTCCTCATTGTGCAGAGATTTTCAAATAAGCATTCGCTGCTGTTTTAAAACTGTGCGACACGTCTTGCTGCTACACTATCTCTCTTCCTCCTCCTACCTCTCCTTCTAATGCCATCTTTACTCCTCCCTATGTTCCCATTACCCCATCCTACACATACTCCCTCTCCCTTCCTCCATCCTGCGTCTCTCTAACAAGCATATTGTCTCCCCAGGTAGTGTGAGGGGGTCCTGTTCTGTTGGTTGCTAATGGTAACAGGAGGGATTTTGCTGACGGAGCTCAGATTGTTAGTGTGGCCCTCACGTGCATCTCTGGCCCTCTGTGAAATACAGTATCCCCACTGCACTTCCTCTCTTATGTCTGTTTGGTAAATATGAAGAGTCTCCACTGGTTTCCTGGCAACTGCAGTGACAACAACACTTCAGGAAGTCACTGAGCCAGCCAAAGAAGTAGTTCAGCACATAACACCATCAAACCACAACGTCTTTTTTTTACATTTTGGTTTTTGTACTGATTAAACAAACAAGATGGAATGTGCTAATTAGTGAGCTCTAGAGATGCTGGAAGGAGGATTTTGTTTCCTCCAGACAGAGCCAAGCTCGCTGTTTCTCTTTGTTTCCAGTCTTTGTGCTAAGCTAAGCTAACTGGCTGCTGACAGAAGCTTCATATTTACCATTCAGACATGAGAGTGGTATAAATGTTCTCAAGAAGAAAGCAAATAACTGTATTTCCCGTATTAAGCCAGACTATTTGACGCTGAACTGTGATTAATAAGTAAGTTTTAAATTATAATAATTACTGCACTGAAAAGTATGTAGAATATTAAAGGGATAGATTTGCAATTTAGCTTCAAATGTATTTCTTTTTCACTGCTTTGGGCTGCACAGAGAGTTTTGAAAGGAAGATAGCTCAACACCTCAGCACATAGAACAGAAACTATCTGCATGGAAGTTAAAGAGGATCTATCACGCTCATTTTCAGGTTCATATTTGTTCTAGTAGAACCCAAAATACATGCTAACATGCTTTAAAGGGACAGAAAACACTTTATTTTCCTCACTGTTTGTGATGGAACAGCTGTATTCAAGCTCTGGCCATAAAAGCTCAGTTTTAGTGCCTCCTGAAAACGCCTGGTCTGATCTGATTGGTCAGCGTTTTTGGGTCTCCCTCATCTGGTTGCTCTACACGGAAATAGCAGCTGGAGATTGACTATAACTGAGAATAGTGGCACCAAAGCTTCCAACAAAAGCGGTCATGTTCCAGCAGGAATTGAATCCAAAATCCCCCAAAAATTAAGAACATCAGCAACCAAGATTACATGATCTCAGATGTTAGCATGTAGCTACATGTAGCAGTGTTCTGGCAGCACTACCTCCCGTTAAAAATCATAAATAAAATCTACAATACACAACTGGACATTATCCAGCAAGAGTATGATCCAAAATCGAAGACAAACCAAGATTACATGTTTCCCTGACATAAGCATGTAGCTACAGTGAAGCTAGCAGTGAAGGTAATGTAAACACTTGCAGTATCTGCTCCAGCACAAGACCATATAAAAAAAAAAATCTGTCAGTCTGATGTCATCTTGTAGCTAAAGTAAAAAAGACAGTTGGTGTTTCTCAAAGTCAGGGATCCTACAGAGGCAAGGCAAGAGTCCTTCCTACTATTCAGTGAACACACATTGGAACAGGCTAACGAGTGGCCCCAGATTTGCCGGACTGACGGGGTTTCAGGGTACTGTGATAATTTTGGCATTCTCTAATGTTGTTGTACAACTTGAAGCAGTGTTAAGCAGTAAGCAGTATTTTCGGAGTCATATGACTTTTAGGGAGAATGTATTTCTGGATTATACTTGGAAAAAAAAAACAGGTAGGCTTAATGAAACTTTAAAGGATTAATTAAAAACCTTTTATGTGTTTTCTTAATCACTGTTTTTTTAAAAAGCTCATTATTTGGCAGTGGACATATTGGAAAGCGCAAATAATGAGGTTTCTGTCAATATTCTTTGTGCTTGTATGATAAAAACTCCTGGAGACATTAATCCAAATAAATGACATATTTATCTAAATCCTGGCGAGCTCTGCTGGCGCGGGTTTCATTAAAGAGGCCCCGCCTTCACTTCCAGCAAATCATGTGCCAAGAATTGTGGGTACTTTATACTGTACCTGCTGAGGATACACACATGCATCTTGAAAGTTCTCTGAAGGAAGGACTCTGTCCTCAGTAGAATTTGAAGGATCCTTGACGTCAGAACAGTCCTTAGACATGATTCGATGATGTGTAGCATCCTTGAAATTCAGCCATCCAAGGATCCTTCCTTGACTTTGAGAAACACCCAGAGTTTTCAGAATGGTCTGAAGGGTCTATTTTTGCTGACAGGGATTATTTCTACATATATTTACCTCATTATTTGAAACTTTGGCCACATTTGATATGAACATCCGACATTGTAACATTCGCTATATGACAGAAAGTAAGGAAAAACATAATAGGTCCCCTTTAACAAGTTCACAGCCAAACTGGTACCTACTGTAAGGAGGTGTAGGTCCTCTGGAGTCCATCTCTGACCTAATGTAAATCATGTCTATATTTGCATAGTCATCTCACGCAAATCAAAAGTTGTCTTTCTACCTTAAATGGATTCAGATGGGACAGGACTCATTATACCTTCACATCAGCACCTGTTCAACCTTTTTAATAAAGCTTCAAATGTTGAGAAAACACACAGACAGGTATTACTTTCCCCGTCCTCTTTGTCACTGAGTGTGAAATGAACATTCGTCCGTGTGTTGCCTTTGGATTGATACGCTGATTACTGTTGTCATTCATTCATGCCACAAGTAGAATAAGACACATACATTTTTTTCATTTCAAATGGTCCACCGTCACAATCTTGATGACCTACTTACTGCGTCCTTTCCTCCTGCCAAATAAGCAGCACAATGACAGCATATGAAGTAGCTTCCACACCGGCTCCTATTTCAAATCATGAAAGAAGCCCGTTACAAGACAGCCTTAACCTCTTTACAAATCATGTTGACGATAAAACCTGATAGGCTGACTGAAGAGGAAGCTGGCGGTAGTGACAAATAACTATGATGAATTCATTCCTCTTTCAGTCAGAGCAGAGCGCGACAGGGATCCGACTGGTGCAGCCAACGTCGGATTACATGTGAAGCGTGCAGGCTGCATTATTTATCAAAACATCATTTAAACAGCATGTAGACGGATCTTCTCGTCTTTCCCATTGCATGCTGCCAGCTCTGTGTGTGTGTGTGTGTGTGAGAGAGACACACATGTTGGCTTCAAATGCATTACAAGGCATGCCTCTATATATACACACAGAGCCATGTTTGCCAAAATGCAAAGAAGCACAGATTTATACATTGACGGTCATGTGTACACACATGCTCATGTTCAATTTGTGCTAACTCATTTCAGTGTGGACCTTTAGATATCTTGATCCCTTTAAGTAACAAACACCACTGACGAAGCCCACACTGGTATAAAAGGGGGAACAGATAGCTGTTTCTGTGTCTTGCTATTTCTGACTTGGACAAAACAACATCCTCCTCTGCTACTGCCAGCGCTGCTACATGAATAAATCCTCAAGATTTCACACACCATTTATCTCATTCAATATGGTCTATAGCTACAAACATCATCTTGCAATTTTTCATCAATGCTGGGTTAAAAAAAAATTCTCTCCTCTTCAATTGAAGCCTATTACTCCTGCTTGTCCAAATGTACCACATATCGGTGTTCTCTATTCTGCTGTGGGTTATTGTTGAGTCTCTAGTTTGTCATTTAACTTCTGCCTGAAACCCGGAAAAAGTAATAACCTTAAAGTACTTGTAGAAAATTGTTTTTCCAATGCAGCATGTGTATTGGTTTGTGCCATCTGATTTGTCGAGTGCACACTCTTTTCCCAGGGCATATGCACTGACTGTATTTTAGCAGCCTAAAGCAACACTGAGTTGGAAAGTTTTGTGTATCTTTTCACCATTTCAGGCTTTCTTTGTATCTATATATGGATTGGTGTCAAACTAAGTTAAAGGGACAGTTCACACCAAAATCAAAAAATACATATTTTATCTCTTACCTGTAGTTCTACTTATTATTTCAGATTGTTTTGGTGTGAGTTTCAGAGTGTTGGAGATATCGGCCTCAGAGATGTCGGCCTTCTCTTAAATATAATGGAACTAGATGGCACTCAGCCTGTGGTGCTCAAAGCATCAAGAAATACTCATCAGAAATGTCTCTTTCCAGAAATTATGACCCGTTTACTGAAGATAGTCCTCAGACCTTGTTGTCAGCAGTTTCATCTAGGAACTATTTTCTTTCTCCAGGACTACACCTGCTGACTGTATCACCACACAGAAGGAAGAGTGCATCTACTGCCGGTTCACAAAGCACAACTTAAGCCCAGATCAGACCAAGGATTCATGACAAGTTGAAACAGGCAGCTATTTGCAATGTGCCGCTATGCAATGTTTTATAATCCTACCGAATCACACCAATGCAACTAAATGAGACGGTGTATCATCTCTATGCAACAACTCACTGTACTTCTGTTATGATTCCCAGCTTTTAAGGCTTGTTTTGTGGCTGAATATAATTTGTAGCTTCTTAGAATATGAATGAGGATAGTGATAGTGAGATACTGGCCACAGTGATGAAATGGCGAAAAATATAAAGAAAACAAGCATCAGATGGACTGCATTGATAATCAGTACACTGGCACATCATGAGGACCGAAACAGAGGGCTCAGGTGGGGACGGAGCACCTGCCACAGCAAGTAAACAAACCCTCTGAGGTCACTTTGACTTTACCACCAGTACGACAAGTAGATTGGCTGTAGAAACAGGTGACATGCTTTGCGTTCTAAAACCAGCCGCTGGGGATTCGAGTTGAAGGTGACACCATCAGCCGGCGTAAGTTGAGCTCAGACTAGCCAGTTCACATTGCTGGAAATTTTCTCTGCAATGTTCTACAACAGTTTTGTCTCATCAGAAATCTTTGGTCTAAACTGGGCTTATGCTAGCTAACATTACAGCATTACCAGGACGCCATTAATGTTTAAATCCCACGCTGTCACAATACTGAGCCTCTTGTTCATGAGTAGATGCATGCCTCCTTCTGCACTGTGATACAGTCGACAGGTGTAGTTTGGTAGAAAGAAAATAGTTCCTACATGAAACTGCTCACTGAAAGTTCTGTAGATGATCTTGAATAACTGTGTCATGGTTTCTGGAAGACACATTTCTGTTGAGTTTTTCAAATGTTCTAGCTCCATTATATTGGAGAGAAGGCAGACATCTTTATGGCCGATATCTCCAACACTCAGCAACTCACACCAAAACAATGTGGATTACTAATGGCACTTTCCTTTGTAATTTTGGGTTCTAACCTTTTAGCTAAAACTTATATGTTTTTCTTATAATTTGCACTTGACCTGAGACTGTAACCAGCTTAAGGTGCATTCCCATCTGTAGATGTTTGAAGAGCAATTTCAATAGGTAAACATTCTGGCATTTTGGGTCAAACTCTTTATTTCATATTTACTCAGTAAAGCAAGTATTTAAAGTATATATAACTTTGAGGTTAAGCAGCACTACTAAATGTATTATCTCATTGTGTGGTTTTGTGCACAGTTTGGGGAGGCACGACATGTTTGGAATAAACAAAAAGGCTTGTCATCATCTAAAATTCAAATTATGACCAATGACTTATGAACAAGCAGCCGTGCAGCTTCATTGCTTTTTTGAATTTCCGGGCCTCGGAAATCTCTGTGTCAAGAGGTAGCAGCTTGAGTTATATGTAGTAGGAATATGTAACAAGGCAGCAAACACAGTCACACAGCCTAGGGCAAAGCACTGGGAAAGAGTTCCGAAAATACAATAGGGAGGTTTAGCTAGTGATCTGAACATAATAATGCAAGCAGGACACAGCAGAGATATGAGCTCATCTGTCTTTCTCTCCATTTATCTCTCACTGTCTCTTCTCCCTTCATCTTTGTTTTCTCTGAGGTTTGACCTGGATCTCCCTCATTTTCTTTTTTCCTCTTCACTTCTTTCTTCCCCTGTGATTCAAGTATGGCAGCGTGGGTTGGTTCGCATTGGGCACCATATGTTATGCGGGGTATTACATTAGAACAGACACATGTTCTCAGTGCACCCATAAGCCTTTTTACGCCATTCAGATCACAACATTAACAGTAAACTAGGCTCGAGTGATAGCCACCTAGCGTTTTCACACTCACACAAACACATTAAGAGCACGTCAGTCTCGAGTATCACGGATTTTGTTGGTGTGTTAGATCATGATTTGTGGTGTTTTAAAGGGCAGGTTGATGGAAAATAAGTAACTTGACAGCTCCTGTGAGCTTTGGGTGAGTCTGCAGTGGAGTGGGAACACTTAATAAGGTGTCAAAATTGCCTCTGAAACATTGAAAATGGAAGGTCGAGGATTGTTTTGAGGTATTTGAATTAGACAGGGATCAGACCAAAACATCACTCGAGGCTTGCGATATGTGCACGTATGCTTTAGGGCACTGTGTCCAAAAAAAAAAAAAAGCAGATTTAGTGTAAATGGCTATTTGTTCTCACTACAAATAAGTGCTCCTCATTCATTAACAAACTGAGTTGGATGAAAAAAAGTGAAGAGGGAGCTTTGACAACAGCTTGAGCCAACTAATGTGTTCCAAGCAAAATGTATCAACTGCATCTTTTTCCTACTTTCCTCCATCTTTATCCCCCTTTGTCTTCTCACAGGCCTTCGATGCATTCATCTACATCTTCTTTGCATTGGAGATGGTGGTAAAGATGGTGGCTCTTGGGATCTTTGGCCGTCGCTGTTACCTGGGAGACACCTGGAACAGGCTGGACTTCTTCATCGTCATGGCTGGGTAAGCAAGTATATTGTAACGATAGCACTAATTCTGCTTCTGGTAAAGGTTGTGTGTCATGTTGTTCAGGGAAATAGAGTGTGAAGGAACTCTACAGTTTAATAATGTGGTGTCCATTATGACTGCGGCTGCCCTAACACCTTTTCAGGGCTGTAGATGAAATATGGGGAGCTTCTTATTTTGTGTGGATGTTTGACTGGGAAGAAAGTTGTTATATAAAGATTTGTTCCACCACAGTCTGTTCTCCAATTATAAAAAACAAGAGAACAAGTATGACTTGTTTCAGCAATTGACAAAAACAGCATATGTTTTCATTCAACTGACAAATTGCTCTTGCAGCCAGAAGTAGTGTGACATTGTTGTAGGGCCACAAAATCCAAAAGTCAGGGAAAACCAAGCCGTAACTATAGACCCTTTTAAGGCCAACATGATGACCGCATCTTATGAGCATGTCTCCCCACCACAGGACTGTAGGCTACATAGGAGTCTTAAAATGTCGCCTTTTTGTGTTATTGGGAGCCAGAATAGAAGGAGTCATGGCTGAAAACTTTAATTTTATCGCATTCCAGCTGCCACAGCCCATCAACAAAAACAAAGACAAGTATGGTTAAAAGACAAAAGGACTGGACAGAGGCGATCATTAAAAAGTGCTCCCATGTGCAGCGCACATTTGATATTAGGTTAAGAAAAAAGTATTTCCTGTTGTAGGGATGAGTAACGTTATGTGTATTAAGGGTTATCATGTCCACCTAGTCAGAAACTGGGGAGGTATTAAGAGGAATATTGGATTTCTCCATATCGCTAACTTTTTAGCGCAGTAGCTAACATTAGCTTAGATAGCAAAACAAAACAGAGAAAACCGTTCAAGTGTTGTCCATTGTAAGATCGGCACAGTAATCAACCACAAAGCCGACGATCCCACGCATTCATAAATTCAGTCTGATGCTCTACACTAAAATGAGAGCCCCGTTGGTCAAAGAAACAAAGCGTTATGTTTCTATCCAAATTAACGAACGGTTAAGTTAATCACACATTCACTCTGCTCGGTACTCTGCTGCTCTGTCTCCCCAGAGTGCCCTCTTCCACTCCGAGAGTGTGGTGCTCTGAATAACAGCGGTACATTCAGACAGTGCTCTGAATTTATGAGCGGTCCAGTTTGTGCCAGAATGCACACAGGTACTTGAAAGGAGTATTTCTGAATGCACCACTCGCATCATCTTCCTCCATTGCCAACAGAACCTGCTAGCTAGCGCAAGCTAATGTCTGTGGAGAATTGTTGTGCCTCCAGCTAAGCCCCGCCCACCAAAAAACATCATACTGTTGACTAACAGTGAAAGGGTCTATAGCAGTGTCGTCCTGTCGATTGTGGGGTCATATCAGTAAATACCTTGATGTGTCGTTCAGAAGAAGAATAACAAACAACGTATTCGTAGTTTAATGTGGAGGACCTGTTGGCTCCAGGACTTGTTTCCCTGCTCTGACTGTACCAGACTGTCACTATGACTTCACTCCAGTCTTGTCTACTGCTTCAAACTCTTTGTTCATGGGTTGTGTAAGCTCTTTATTAAAATCAGAGAGAAAATTAATAAAGCCGTCAAGTGCTGTTAGGTGCTGCGTGATTTTCTGTCACTCCAGACATTTTCACATTTTCTTCTCGGGAGTCTGTGTAGCGCTGATGATGCAAGATGACAGGTCACCAAAACTGTCTAATGAATGAGTAACCTGTCAGTCCGTGTGACTTCATGTTTACAACTTCTGTTTTCTGTGTAATTTGTCAGTGTGAACACTAAACAGACCAGAAGGCAAAAGCAGAGGGAAACAAACTACAGGTGTCAGCAAAACAGTGTCATCAGCATCCATTTATTCCTCCGCTAATTTGCTTGTCAGTGAAGTTCATAAAGTCCAGGATTAACCAAATAATAATCATACATGGAACCATGTTAAAATAATTCTGAATTTTACCAAATTATACTTTAGGACAATAAATTATCTACTGAAATGCTACTTGGTATTTTAGATTAAAACATTTTAAATGAAGTTTACCTGCATGGTCTTTATGCCAGGGTACAGTCAACACTGTAAAGGGGCATTTCACCCCAAAATTAAAACTACATATTTTTCCTCTTACCTGTGGTGCTAATTATCAGTCTAGATTGTTTTGGTGTGAGCTGCAGAGAGTTGGAGATATCAGCCGTAGAGATGTCTGCCTTCTCCTGAATATAATGGAACTAGATGGCACTCAGCTTGTGCTCAAAGCACCAAAAAAATTAATTTAAAAACCCAACAGCAAAGTCTCTTTCCAGGAATTGTGACCCGACTACTCAAGATAATCCACAGTCCTTGTTGTAAGCAGGTTCATGTAGGAACTACTTTCTTTCTACCAAAGTCAATCAATCAGTCAATCAATTTTTATTTATAAAGCCCAATATCACAAATCACAATTTGCCTCAAAGGGCTTTACAGCATACAACATCCCTCTGTCCTTAGGACCTTCACAGCGGATAAGGAAAAACCCCCAAAAAAAACCCTTTAACAAGGGAAAAAATGGTAGAAACCTCAGGAAGAGCAACTGAGGAGGGATCCCTCTTCCAGGAAGGACAAAAGTACAGTAAGGAAGTGCATCTACTCATCTCTACAGCCGATATCTCCAACACTCGTCAACCCACACCAAAACAATCTAGACTGATGAACAGCACTACAAGTAGGAGAAAAAATATGTGCTTTTAATTGGGAGTGAACTGTCCCTTTAACAGTATCGACGCAATCCCGGAATCATGTCAAATAAAGCCTCAGAGACATTTCACCGGAAGCCTATTGTACATGCGGCATTGTGGAGTGTCCTTTGAGAATGAAACCATAAGGCAACTATTTCTGGTACCCTGCCACAGACACGTAGGCATAACAGAAGACTGGGCCTGCTGCAGCATGCTACAGTATGGGGTATTCACCAGGGTAAAGATGAAAACACGCTTGAATCCTTCCGCATCAATTAACACCGGAGTATTGCCCAATACTTGAATCTGTGGAGTGGGTGGCACAAATGTTGTTTTGGACTTCCACATATGTTTACGTTGGAAGTAAAAATTGTTTATTAGTCATACAGGAAGACGAAAAGAAAGGCAAGAATGAAAGATGGAAACTAAGAATTCAAAGTTTTCGAGAGACGCCCACCGCTGAGATAACACCTGTCCACTAGAACACATGAAACCATGGTCATTTATTGTGTAAATTATTGCATAATTTTGGCACACTCTTACAAAGTGTCTTTCACACAGGCTGCTACCATGGGACACACTTACACACACGCTGGATAAATGCACGTGCACAAAACAAAAGCAAACACACCTGCTCAAACACCTGCTCTGAACGAAGGAAAATGGGAGGCTCAGACATGGACGATAAAGCAAGTGTGTGTGACCGTGTGTGTGCGTGTGTGTGAGAGAGAGAGATGGATAGGGAGAGCGGCTGGTATAATAGCACGCAAAGAAAGGCAGAGCAACAGACTTAGCAGGGTAGGTGGAGGGACATTCATCTTCATTTGAGCTGAATCACTTTATCCCCAGTGGATGCTCATAGTTTGTGTGTGTGAGTGTGTGTGTGCATGTGTGTGTTAGAGGCACAGAATTACCCACACAGATTACAGTCTGTCATTTTATGCCTTTTGAGTTTGTTTAATCTGTGTATGTGCTCGCCTGTGTTTGTATATGCATTTGTGCGAACGCCTCCGTCTTCGTTTTCCTCTTGGCAGCAGCCATTAGATTAGCGTCTAGGCTAATTGCGGAGGGCATTGCCAAACTTGCCAGGCCAAATCACAGCCGACAGTCTGCTATGAGCTCTGTGTCTGTTACCCACGGGCACCACCTCGCTCTCTCACCCTCCTCCTTCACCCTCCCTCTTCTTCTTTCTTTTTCGCATGCTTGGATGAACATCTTCCCTTGTCATCTCCCCTTCAGACCCCATGCAGACCAGGCTCTCGTCCAGACAGGCTCTAAAGAAGGTTTCGTGCTTTTGCTCCTGCCACACTCAGTCTGTTTTATTTTCTATACTGTATATTTTATCTTAGTCTAATCCACTGCGCTGAGACTTATTTTTGCGAGCCTGTCTGGTATCTGCAAGAACAGATATACTGCAGCATGTCTCCTTGCGTGTGTCTGCTGTGATACTTGATCCAAGGATGAGGCATGACCCTTTTTTACAGAAACTCAGCCTTCCATTTCATATTTATTCTAATGTATGCTTCAGATAGGTTGAAAAATGTGACCAGGTCAAAGAAATGATAAAAGACTTTCTCACAGTGAGCGGAACCGACTGATGTTTTTATTTTTCGAGCATATTAAGGAGCTGTGCCATGACTCAACCTGATGGACACACACCTGGTGCATCTTTTCAGATATATTATGCAAGGACACCTGATTACATTTGGTAGACTTGCCCTTCTAGTCTTCAGTAGATTGACTGTGATTCGTGATTAAACAAGGCCAAACAATACAGCACTGCCGCTGTAGTTTGTGATGTTCAGCCCTTTCCCTTGGACATCTTCACAGTTGAGAATATTTCTTTTTCCTGTCAAAAGCAAGAATGATGTTTTATATGTAAATGATGCAGAGAAACTACTTACTTCAACTACGTTGGTTACTTTGATGAAGGGATGTTGTTAATTTGACAGTTATGTAGCTACATATTTTACACGTCAAGAATTAAGACTCTTTTTTTCCTTGTCTCATGTTAAATGAGCCTCTGAACTCTTCTCATAAGGTCTACCCTAGGTTTCCCTGAAGCTCCACATTTCATATCGATATAAACATGCACACACACACACACACACACACACACACTCGTCACATAAAAGCATGAATGAGATGAAGGCGTCACAAGCAAAAAAGGAATGTGAAAAATAGAGAACAATCATAAAAAGGACGCTTCCGGCAGTCCACTAATTACCCTCCCAAACACAGCGGCCTGATTGATGTGTACAGGAAGAGACGCTTCTATAGAGCGCACACACACACACGCATACACACAGTGCGCATGCACACACAAAGACACACGTGTCTGAAGACCCACACACATGCA
This sequence comes from Cephalopholis sonnerati, assembly GCA_019142605.1. Lineage (NCBI taxonomy): Eukaryota > Metazoa > Chordata > Actinopteri > Perciformes > Serranidae > Cephalopholis > Cephalopholis sonnerati. Next base: position 34,076,004 of record JAGQAX010000016.1, read on the forward strand.
GGCACATCTGATCATCTTCCATTTTCTCTTTCACTTTTTACAGTCTTTCTGATGCAATTGGACCACAAACAAAACAATACATGTGCTCATCTGTGCAACTGTCAATGCTTTTTTTGGTGCTATCTCTTTACTAGTTCAGTTCTCACTCTGTAGTAGGCATGGGACGATATGAACATTTCACGTCACAATCGGGATATATCCGATAACCATCAAAATATGCTCTTAAAATGGCACTAAAACATACAGGAATCACTTAACCGAATGTGTTTTTACCCGCAAAATGGCCATTTGTATGTCAGTAACTCACCGCATGTTACCTTTAATCCAGAAGAAAAATCTCACATGCCTCCAGTAAATGGAGAATCCAAAAAAGGCGAACGTTGTTCATCAATTGCAGTAAACCAGGAACGACAGCAGAACTATACCAAAACATCCGTTTACAAACACTCAAACAACTTGTGCAGTGTAATCTAAGTCTCTTTTATCCTGTTGTATTCACTGTTCTTTCCAAAGACATCCATTGCCATGTTTGCTATTATTAAACACAGTCCCCGTTTACTTCAGTTCATAAACAGTGTTCACCTTTTTGTGGATTCTCCATTCACTATGGAGGCATTCCAGAACAACAGATTTTTCTTCTTCAGTGTTTTGTTTACTTCCTGGTTGTTCCCACATGGAAATGCTGACCAATCAAGAGCAGCTTTCTCACACAAGGCATTTTATCTGGGCACTTGTAAATGCTGCCGTGAGAACACAAACCAACTCTAGGCAATTATACAACTTTGCAACAAAATGAGTCCCTGATTCAGACCAAAGCAAGAGAACTTAGGTACAAGATAAACAAGGACATAGGACACCTGCCCAGTAAAAATCAAACTAACAATCTTAAGAGCCAGGCATTTCATCCATTTGAAACAGCATCATACCTTTCAAATGAAATATGCCAATGCTTTAGATCATTTGCATTTTTTGAGGTTGGCATGTATGCAGCCTGTTATTGCAGAGTCTGTTTTATTGTTGGTTACCCAGCTGTCTGTTTGGTTGCTGCTGGACACAATATTCATCACCCTATTGTCACTGTTTTTTACTGCAATCTGTGATAAAATCATGTATCGTCCCATCCTTATTCTCTAACCTAATCAAGAAACATAAAAAAAACCACATTATGTGCCCCTGAGCTCACTAAAGGGATTACATGTATGTTTTAATTGTTTCAGAACTCCCTTTTGACATTTTAGCCGCCTGTTCAGTCTCTCAGCAGCTCACACAAAATCATTAGAGCTACCACAGATACTTTAATGTTTGAGGCAGGTTGTAATAACACCACTGCGCCCAGCCGGAAAAGCCCAGCCCCAAAACAACTGTTATGCTCTTCTCTACACTGTGACATTTTCATCAAGCTGCTGTGTGGCATTTCTGTACTTTCCTCTACAGCGGGTAAATAAAATTGATCTGAGTCGTGCCTCTACATTCTTGTAAAGATGCAGTCTTTCACTTGTGGGGCCTGTAAGTTTTACAATAAGAACAAAAAGATTAGACTGTTGCCACAAGTCCAAAAAGAATGAGCATTACACCCAGTTTTAGATTTATTTTAGATATATATTACGTATATATGAATAAATTGTTCATTGTTAGAACAACTGCCTTCCAACCCTTGTTACACCAAGTAATCCTGCTCAAGTGGGAGCTGGAGAGAAACACTGTGCTGTGGTGAAGGGCAAATAGAAAGAACTTGCCTGTGGGATGAATAACGTATCACATTATTGTAAATGGAATGGTTCGTAAGTCTATCTGTGAGAGAAACAGTGAGCTTGGCTTGTTTTGTCAAAGCCAGCGGATGTGCTCTGGGTGTTATTAGCTTGGTGGTGCTGCTGCTGTTGGTATCATGCTGTCCCAACACTGCTGTAGCCCTGGGCACATCAATTCTGCACAGAGACACACTTAAAAACTATTACAAACTATACACCATTTGCACTACAACACACACGGTGTCATTTTCGCTCTCATTTTAAACACATTCTGTAAAACTCACTTGCACTGTCTCTGTTTTGATGATAACAGTCATGTAATGTAAGTGTGCTACAGTCAAACATACACACACACACTGCTTTCTCGCACACATACACACATGGCAAACCGTGGCCATTCTCCTGTGAAAGTGGTTTGGGTTTGGGGGCACAAACAGCTTAGCCATGCTGTGGAAATGACTTGCTAACAGATGCCAGGCTCTGACTGAGCCACAACATCCTGCAGGCAACACTTAGAATAGAATGAATCCCTCTTTTTCCCGCTCCCTCTCTTTCTCTCCCTCACCTCCCTTTCATGTTATTCTCCCCTTTTGATGCTTTGTCACTTTATCCCCCTCACCACTTTCTCTTGAGTGTTGCAACGCTCTTTGCAGTGCATTTCCCATACTGTTGAGGCTCACACAGCTCTGGGAGTGGGAGGGGGGGGGGGGGGCAGGTGAGACTGGATCAAAGAATGACCATTGATGTTGAGTAGAGGTCTCTGGTCCAGCTGGCCACTGTGGTAATCCTTTTTTGTCATATTGCGAAGCAGCAGCTCACCCAAGCAACTACAGAAAGGTTAAATGATGTTCTCTTTCTCTCTGTTTTCTTTGCCTTTTCTTCTCCCCCTGTCTGTTTATCCAGGATGGTAGAGTACTCGCTGGACCTGCAGAACATCAACCTGTCGGCCATTCGGACAGTGAGGGTCCTTCGGCCCCTTAAAGCGATCAACAGAGTGCCAAGTGAGAACATTTTAAGCTTTTATGTGTGTGTATTTGTTTGTGTAAAAGTGTAGGCGAAGTGTGCTTTCATGCGAGTATTTTCTAGAGACTGTCCTTCCCAAAAACATTACACAATAACACTTTATTATAAGGTACACATCTTCGTCTCCTTTTGCATATACACTCACCAGCCACTTTATGAGGTGCACTTGTTCAACTGCTTGTTAACGCAAATAGCTGATCAGCCAATCAGGTGGCAGCAACTTAATGCATTTAGGCAGGTAGACATAGTCAAGAGGACGTGCTGAAGTTCAAACTGAGCATCAGAATGGGGAAGAAAGGTGACTTAAGTGACTGTGAATGCGGCATGGTTGTTGGTGCCAGAGTATTACAGAAACTGCTGATCTACTGGGATTTTCACACATAACCTTTCCATGGTCTACAGAGGATGGTCAGATAAAGGGAAAATATCCGATGAGTGCTCGGGGTGAAAATGCTGTGTTGATGTCAGAGGTCAGAGGAGAATGGCCAGACTGGTTCAAGATGACAGAAAGACAACAGTAACTCAAATACTCGTAAAACCTTAAAGCAGATGGGCTACAGCAGCAGAAGACCACATGAGTTGTCACTCCTGTCAGCTAACAACAGGAAACTGAGGCTACAATTCACACAGGCTCACCAAAACTGGACAATAGATCAGAAAACGTTACCTGGGCTAATGAGCCTCGATTTCTGCAGCGACATTCAAATCGTAGGGTCAGAATTTGGCGTAAACAGCATTAAAGCATCCTACCTTGTCTGCTTTGTCAATCTCCCGTTCCACCACATCCCAAAGGTGCTCTATTGGACTGAGATCTGGTGACTGTGGAGGCCATTGGAGTACAGTGACCTCATTGTCATGTTCAAGAAACCAGTTTGAGATGATTTGAGCTTTGTGACATGGTGCGTTATCCTGCTGGAAGTAGCCATCAGAAGATGGGTACACTGTGGTCATAAAGGGATGGACACGGTCAGCAACAATACTCAGGTAGGCTGTGGTGTTTAAACCATGCTCAGTTGGTACTAAGAAAATCTCCCCCACACCATTACACCACCAGCAGCAGCCTGAACCGTTGATACAAGGCAGGATGGATCCATGCTTTCATGTTGGTTACGCCAAATTCTGAATCAGACCTGGCAATGTTTTTCTAATCTTCTATTGTCCAGTTTTGGTGAGCCTGTGTGAATTGTAGCCTCAGTTTCCTGTTGTTAGCTGACAGGAGTGGCACCTGGTGTGGTCTTCTGCTGCTGTAGCCCATCTGCTTCAAGGTTGGACGTGTTGTTGCTTCAGAGATGGTCTTCTGCACACCTTGGTTGTAACCAGTGGTTATTTGACTTACTGTTGCCCTTCTATCATCTTGAACCAGTCTGGTCATTCTCCTCTGACCTCTGACCTCTGGCATCAACATGGCATTTTGGCTCACTGGATATCTTCTCTTTTTCGGACCATCCTCTGTAAACCCTAGAGAGGGTTGCATGTGAAAATCCCAGTAGATCAGCAGTTTCTGAAATACTCCACCAACAACCAAGCCACGTTCAAAGTCACTTAAATCACCTTTCTTCCCATTCTGATGCTCAGTTTGAACTTCAGCAGGTTGTCTTGACCATGTCTACATGCCTTAATGCATTGAGGCTGATCAGCTATTTGCATTAACGAGCAGTTGAACAGGTGTACCTAATAAAGTGGTCAGTGAGTGCTTGTAACATGATGACAACCATGATTCTTTTCTTAAAACTAACCTAACTTGTACAGGCGCTAATTTAGGAAACACTCATGTGGGTTGTATTAAAGGGTTGGAACAAATGAAGTATGTGGTCATACGGGTTGGCAGACTTTTTCTCTGTGCTCTTGTGTGTCTGTCAGTCCACATAAAGCCCAAACGCATCTGCATGAAAATTCATGTATATGTATTACAACTCAGGCTTTTCTTTTTTTGTGCACCCGCGTGCCACCTGTTCCCCACGGGGATCATTAAACATTCATCTTATGCTTAATCACACAGCCCCGCTCAGGCCCTGAGTCACAGCTTTATCAGATTTACAAACCATCCATTAATGCTGCTCCACTGATCAGTCCGTGACCATAACCCTGTTCCTCTCATCTGAAACTCAGTTCTTGGCCAAACTTTTTAACTCCTATTGATTTCTTTGTCCTGCTGCCCTAACAGGCAGCTCTTAATCATTGTGAGCACCAATTAGCCGGCCCAAGCTAGGTCCAGACTGGTCTCATCGCTTAGTTCCAGCACTTTAGCAGTGAGCCAAGCATTAGCAGCTAATGCTAATTGTGGGTAATGAAGTTTGAGATAAGTCAGAAATTCTCTTTTTAACCAGTTTTTCTGTTGATATAAAACCTGCATGCTCAATGTGATTTTTTTGCTCTTTCTTTGATGTAAATGACAAATGTTTCAACACACACACTTTGTCTTTTTGAATGAACAGAACATTTCGGTTTAAGCCAGTTCAGATAAGGACCACTTGGCTAACCAAAGCACATAAACTTAAAACTTTTCCTCAATATCTTAAAGTCACTGAGAGAGATGGGCTCTTCCAAATAATCATGAAATGAGTCCGCAGCAGATGGAGCTGATTGCATGAAAGCCCTGTTGCCTAATTCAGTTTGGGCCTCGGGGACAGACACTGCAGCAAAAAGAAACCTTTCTAGTGATCAGAAAGTTTTACATGTGAGGGAAAGAGATAGTGCAGATAGTGTTTGAGTCTGCTTGTGAGATGCTCTCTGGCCACACAGTAGAAAACTGCAGGTGTGGACTGCTTCAGCACATTTGTCCGCAACCTTTTCTTCCTTTATATTATTTCTACAAGCCAACATCCAAAGCTTTTCTATCTGTTTTTTCCCCAAGCCAATTATTTTACCTTTCCTGCTTCTATATCTTGTTGTTTTGCTTCTCTGCTGCTTTCAACACCTCCCTCTGAAAATCTTTAAATTTCTCTTTAAACGCACCTTTGAGACTAACACATACACACAAATCCAAAAGTATAGCTTTTCCTTTACCTAGAGCCAGTTCCTGCTGATTTTTGCACACCATGTAACGGCCCAATCACAGGAGATTCTTCATATTTAGTGTAATTACCTGAAAAAGCAGCCTGTCTTCAACGCCGGAATTGATTTAGATTTTCCACACATTCCGAAGGGCAAGTTATCTTTCAGGTTGCCATCCCACTCAGCCCAATATTTTAGACACCAGCAGCACTCAGAGAATATGGAAGTTAACTGCATTATGTGTCAAGTTCCTGATTAGGAGATATTGTGTGCAGTGGAGTGGGCTCAGTGTTTCAGGGACAAGTTGTAAACAAATCTGCTATTCTAGAGATGATTATGCGTCATGGCGTGAATCTCCAGATACATGGGTTTGTTAGCATATGCACAGTGGCTGCTGCATATGCATATATGTATGTGTGTATCATAGACGTGTGTGCGTGAGCCAACTCATTTTTTCTGTAGTTCATATTTGTTTGTGTGTCATCTGCGTACGTGTGATGTATGCATACCGTTGCTTGTTTACCTCGTGATCAGTAAGCTGCATGAGTGTGTGGGATTTTGTCCCCTATCAGTGACCCCATTAGGGGTTAGGAAGCATGGGGATAAAGCTATTTGTTCCCTGTTTTGTTGGATCGTTACTTTACCCACAGATACACGGGGAGCATGAGCGCATCCTGACCCCTCACACACCTCAATTTGTAACCCTCCAACGAAATGACAGATAATAGTCGCGTGCTGTGTGTGTGTCTCCGCTTGTGAGTGCTGTTGTGTTTGACTTCTTTTTTTGTGAAATTGGTGTGAGGTAGAGGGAGTGCTAGACAGAACAGGAGTGGGGGAGATGACAAACACTATAGAAGCTAGTGTTAGGAGGAAGAGAAGAGAGGAGAACTCTCCCGGTTTAGTACAGTAAATCGCGCAGGCACATAGCTGTAAATGTGTTTCCATTGTGGCGCAAAGGGAGGCATCCATCTTTATCTGGGAACAGCAGGGGCTGGCAAACTGGTACAGTCACCAGGAGAGAGAGGGATGGAGGCAGGTAGTGAAGGAAAGAGAGAATAAGACACACGGAGGCAAAGCATAAAGAGCTGAGAAAAAGAGTTTTGCGGCACCATACTGTTTCTTATCTCTCTGAATTCCTTTGCATTCCTTTCCTTTCCTTTAATGTTTACATTTTGTTTGCATGTACCCTTTACTCTTTCTTTTTCTTCTCCCCTTCTTTCTTTCTTATTTTGGCACTCTCTATTTTTCGGCACACCCTCGGGCTGTGTCTCATTCTTGCACTCCCCCCACCCACCCCCTACTCTATCTGTCTCTCCCTCTCTTCACCCAATTAGGCCTAATGGAACAGTGGCCTAATGACAAGGACCCTGGGGAACAAACACATTTAGACTCGCCTCCAGCCGCCACCAGAGACACATACACACCGGCGACGCCGCTGCTCTCCATTTAATACCAGTTGACGAGACAGATTAACCACAGGAGGGAGACAAATTAGCCAGAGGAGGACGGGTGCATACTCACCTCCAGATAAAAAAAAAAAGTCTTTCTTCTGCGTTGCTGAGATAAAATGTTCCCAAATTTCTGTTTCACTGCTTTATTACTTTCAAATCCAAAACTGACACATTGATGTCTCCTCAGTGTGTCTTCCACAACTTGTTTCTCTACAGAGAGCTCGGCCAAAGTCTGGGTTGAACTTAAATCTTAGAGAAATACATTATTTGGTAAATGGTGCGTATTACAATTTGATCACTGTTAGACCCGGGCCACACTGCCTTACCTGTGCTGACAGCTCCCTTGCTGAACTGCTGTGGCCCACACACGTGCAGTGTTCACACAGACAGCGTTGCCACTGTGGTGTTGATGCCTGCCAGCCCTAACTTTCTACACTGAGTTTGCCTTTGATAATTGCCATCAATATTTTACAGTAAAAGCCTTATGTCAATAAATGAAGTTTTCCCTTCACAGAAACACAAGATATGCTACGTAAGTTACTGTTTGTGAACACGTTCGCCAGCAAAAGTAAAAGTGATAGGCAACCCCTGTTTTAGTTTTGTTTGGCGTTTTGCCTCACTATATTTGCGTTTTTTGGAGCTGCATCTTTTGGATGCCTGCCAGGGTGTGTACAGGTCCTTAAACAGTCTTAAAAGTCTTAAATTAAGTTTTCTTAATATAAGGTCTTAAAAGTCAGATTCAGTGGGTCTTAAATGCTTTCAGCCACATTACCACTAAAACTTCTCCAGCCTGATAGACCCAATGATTGTCATTGGACAGGCCAAAGAATTGCAGTAATAAATAGCATTTTCGACAGCGATGAGACTCTTTTTACATCAAATACATTAAACTTCAACTTACCCAATTTTTGTCATTTTTCCTTACTGTTCATTTTCAACTGACATCAGTGTGTTCACTTGGAAATGCATGTGTGACACACACAGACATGAGGTTGCAGGTTTGGTCTTAAATTTCATATAAAGTGGTATTAAAAAGATCTTAAAACGTCTTCATTTAAGAGTCAAGTCAAACCTGGTTTTATCTGTAAACACCCTGACCTGCTGCTTACGGTCACGCACCTGGTCGCTACCTATTTATAAAGCCCCCTCTGTGGGGGTACACAGCCATAAATGTCCTAGACACAGAAAAATTGGAAGAAACTAAGAAAATACAGGCAGACAGCAGAGTCTCTGCAGAAAAATACACCAGCACACACTTCTAATGGGTCATAAGTGAGGATTGAGAGAAAAATCCGACATAGTTTATCTTTAAAAATAAATATTCTGTTCATGTCTGTGACGTATTCCACAATTACAGACACAGCAATTAGGGTAAAAGGTGTTATGTTGCTGGTGTCATGTCATTGTCACTATCAACAGGTCATTTTCATGTCTATTTTTGCTGCAAGCTTCACACCTCATGCGAAAAAAATAGGTGACACTGAGTCTTCAGATGAGCTGCAGCTGAATCACCCTGTTCACGCAGGCAGCGTAGCTGCTGTAACCTGCTTACATAGGGCACAGAAATAAAAAGGAAGAGCTTCTGCGACGCATATGCACTGCTCACGCAGCAGTTTGGCCTCGGGTGTTACACTTAAACTATTGAAAATCAATTAATTCTACACATGCAGATGCACACACGCACACACACACACACACACACACACACACACACACACACTGTATACTGACTTGATGAACAAGCCTCTAAACATAAGCATGCACGTTAATGGGAACATAATCACTAATCTAGATGTAGCAAAAATCAAATGGGAGGGATGGCATTGATTAGCAATTAGAGAATGGGGGGCGGTGTTTTTGTTTACATGATTTTGTGCATAGTGCATTAACGTAAGGTGTTTGCATTCTCGTAAGTACTGTCAACATGTGCGTACAGTACATCATTATTGTTGCTCGCTCTCTGTCTCAGCTTCTCTCCTGTCATTCAGTCTGTTGTTAGTTCAGATGCACTGTTGTGTTTATGACACATTAACCTACTGTTGAGTTGTTATTCACGAATCCCAGTATGGCACTCAAACACACACACATACACACAATAGATGAGTAGAGATATACACACATAGTCACACTCATAGTGACACCAAAACACACACCTCTCACAGGTGTCAGATCGGGGTTGCTGTGATCTCATCAGCGGGTTTCACCTCTCTGTCTCTCTCTCTTTTAGTCCAATCATCCGTCATTATGTTCCACTATTCACATCTCAATATGTCATCACCGCAGGGCGGGCACTTCCGCAGTGGATGAGGTCATCATTGTTCGACAGGGGACGCGCTTGTGTTTCTGCAATTAGGGTTCATCCAATCATGAATGAGACCTCATGTAGCCTGATTGCACTTGTTTGTTCGTGGGGTGGACTGTAGTTAGTAGTTGTCGTGGGTTTCTCACACAAATGCCCAAAAATGCAGGGAATGCCTTTACACTAATCTGTCCTCGAGATATTATGTTCAGTACAATGTAATTCCAACAGAAAATGTGCTTTAAAGGAAACATAATACCACCAGAATTACACTTGTTGGCAACATACTGAGGAAACAACTTTAATTAATGTATCTGGGAAGGTGCAGTGTATTCACTGACAGACGTATTTCACTTTTTCTCTTTATGATATCCTCTACTAAAGCATGATTGATGCCTTCTGTATAAGCAAATCAGAGAACTTACTATGCTGGTCTTGGTAAAATGGAAACAGTCAAAGTGTTTTCACTGCCTAAACCTTACCACATGGTTCAAATAGTATCCAAACTCTCGTTATCAAAGTCCTGCTTTATGTGTGCCCAATATCCACCCTGATGACCTTCCCATGCAGTGGTATGAAGGAATGTACTCCTTCATATTAAAGCTGTATATTTGTCTTTTAAAGGAAAAGGACACCCAGCCTATTTGAAGAGCAATCGTTTGTAGATAGGGCAATCATGACATTGTTCTATTCTGCTTTTATTGAGTCAGTTCTTTCTTTTAACATTGTCTGTTAGTTTGGTAATCTGAGCCTTAAAAACAAGAACAAGTTGTGCTGTATGATCACTACTTTTATTAACCTCCAACATCTGTATGAAGAGAGGGTCAGCTATAAAGCTTGGTTGATTGTCTCAGACTCTCAATATCCCCTCCATGTTGAGTTTCAGATGCTTCCATCATGGCGGAGGTTTTGCTTCCCTAAATGCAGCACTAAGCGTTAAAGATCGTCCTTTGTTCTGTCTGCTATCGCTTATCTTAACCACCAGTGACCACTAATTGTCCGTGATTTATCCCTGACAGTGTGTGAGTCTAGATTCTGTGTGTTATGTATTGTATTGTCTGTTTTGTTGTATTAATGCCTACTGTCTGTTTCTCAAATTGCCCCATCTGGAAATTAAAGTTTTACCTTACCTTACCTTATTCGCCTAATACAGATTAAAACTGTACACACATTAAAACTCTAACTGTACTGGTGTTAGTCTCTGCACATTCTCTGCAAAATTAGAACCAACTCAGAATTCCCTGTAATTGAGTTATGGCTTTTGGTTTCGATGTGTCAACCCCAGATTTTCAACGGCGCCATCTGGCCACCCTTATGAAAACGTAGTAGTAGTAACAGTAATAAGCATTTACAACATTCCATTTAGAGACAGCATTACAGGTAATTTTACTGTAACTAGTTTTAGTGTGAGTAGACCTCAGTTAGATCCACTCACCCGAGAGAAAGTGTGCAACAAGCAATCTATATGCAAATACTGTATTTCCTCATTGATGGTGTAAGCCTTTGATGATCTGTCACTGATTGATGAAACTGTTAACACACAGGTATGCGTATCCTGGTGAACCTGCTGCTAGACACTCTGCCCATGCTCGGCAACGTGCTGCTGCTCTGCTTCTTCGTCTTCTTTATTTTCGGCATCATCGGCGTGCAGCTGTGGGCGGGGCTACTGAGGAACCGCTGCTACCTGGAGGAGAACTTCACCCTGTGAGTTAAACACTGTAGATCAGTGTGTGTGTGTGTTGTGCCTCTGTGTTTGTGTCTTAAGATGAAGTTGATAAACCACATAATGATGGTTATAGTGTTGTAGAGAGAATGTGGCCCTCCCCTCAAATGTGAGCTGTATACTTCTCATTCTTCTCCCTTTCATTGTGTCATACTTGCAACATTACTTTCACATGCATTTTGTACGAGATTACACATACGAGGGTGACTGAAAAGTTTTGAGCTTCAAGGAAACAAAACAAGATACAGATATTTTAGTGCTTTTATTTTTCAACATAATCCCCCTCAAGGGCAACACACTTGCTCCAGCAGTGCTGAAGCGCCTTTATACCAGTGGAAAAGAGCTCTTCAAGTTGGGACCCTAAGAACTCCTTCCTCCTCCATGAGGCTTCCATGATGTCACTGTCGTTGGCAAAACATTTGCCAGTTAAAGCTTATTTCAAGTTGGGGAACAGGTGGAAGTCAGAGGGGGGCCAGGTCTGGTGAATAGGTTGGGTGAGGAAGAGGTTGGAACCCTGCCGTCATGGATTGTTGCCATGGCAACTGCTGAGGTGTGGGCTTAGGTGTGGGCTTCTCCACCATTGTCATGGTGAAAGCAGACTCCTCGGGTCAGCATTGCTTGCCTCTTCTCGCAGATTTTCTCTCTGAGAAAAGTTTCAGTAGGTCTGAGTCATAGTCTCCGGTGATGGTATGACCCCTTTTTAAGGAAATCAATCAGCACCAAACCTCGGGAATCCCAAAAAACTGATGCCATCACCCTCCCGGCTAAAGGCATGACCTTGGCCGCCTTCTTCTTGGCGTGGGAGATGATGCATGCTTCCATTGCTTTGACTGTTCTTTTGTTTAAGGCTGATAGTGGTGGACCCAGGACTCATCCACAGTAATGAATCAAGCAAGCAAATTGTCCACGTCAGCTTCAAAGAGTTCCAAATTGTTCATGACATGGTGCGCCAAATGTCCTTCGGAAACTTTTGAGAAGCCAAGCTCATCTTTCTTCTCGTTCCTGTGAGATGCCCAACCTGTCTGATGCTGGACGTGTTGACAATCAGCGATCTTGCACAAACATGTCCAGGGCAAGGTCAAGGTTTTCTTTGGTGGTGGCAGCTGATGTACTCCCTGACCTCGGCACATCTTCAACACTCTCCCTGCCACACTTGAATTCTTGTACCCAGTCTTTGACTGCAGCATATGAAGGGGCATTGTCATGTAAAGCATTGAGCATGCCTTGGTGGATTTCAGATGATAACACTTCTTTGAGATGAAGATATTTGATCACAGCATGATACTCCAATTTCTCCATTTTCCACAAATCACTGATCACTATTCACTTCAAGAACATGCAAAAATAAAAGAGTTCAAAACATGAACATGGTTAATGATAATATGGAAAGGTGGTAGATTATGAAAGACATAATTTGTCCTGCCTCGCTTCCCATTTCCTGGGTTAGGCTCAAAGCTTTTCAGTCACCCATCGTATGCTCTGTGTGAGCATATTTTGTTATATCCGATAGCTTCCCCTTTAATATGCATTTTGTACAAGACTATACATGTTCTGTATGTTTTTCATAACTCTGTCAGCACCTATTCCTCCTTCCATCTCTCCCTCTCATGCTTCAAAGTAACAGTTCAGTTTTACACAGTTTGCAACTAAGAACGTGATTAGATTCCAGCTGCATGCCTCCATATTCATGACCCTGCATGACAGCATCACCTACTGCGTCTGTGTGTGAGTGACATTCACCAGTATTCAGGAGTGTTTGGTTTCATGGCATTCTCTCCGTTTCCTTTTTTTATGCTAGCATCAGCTTGCTAGAAAGACACACACCTCTGATGTGCGTGTTCTAGTATGTATATAAGCCATGTATACTACTCTGCGCCTCCGTGCGCTGTCTCTGATTATGCTGACCCGGCGTTTACTAATGGCAGATCTTATAGTCAGATGAAAGAGGACACGTGTCCGCCAGCTGGCACAGTCCTGCCTGCCTGCTCTGTCCTCACCTTAAACTTGAAAGGCAACATTAACCGTAACAACCTCTACAGTAATCGCTTTATGATGTTACTTCAACCAATGTTTTCGACATTTATCTTCACTGGGCTAAAGGGGGGAAGTCATGATTAGCAGAACTTAGGACTCCACATGAACTTCGGTAAAGCAGAACTTTTAATCAGGAGGATCAGTAGACAACTGCAATGTTTTAGTCCAGCTTTAAACTCCATTTTCTTTCCAGTAGACCGCTCTGCAGATTGTTGCTTATTATTTAATCAGAGTATTATTTTTGCACATTATTTTAAAGCATTGTGCTAACATATTATGCAGGTTTGTGATGGTGCTTGAGTGCTTAATTAGAAAGGTCGTGGTGAGTTAGCACTTGAGGGCTATTATGCTAAATAAAGGGCTAACGTTAGCGCTCTGAGGGGTTATAATAGAAAGGGCTAAGTGTCGCGGTCAAGTGCAGCATTCACTTTGCCATTTTACAACCTGCCTCTTTTGATCTCTATCATTCTTTTGTTAAAGCTTATTCTGCCTTATTTGTGCCTTTGTGGTGTATTCTTTTATTTTTTTTACCAAGTCTCCTATCAGACGACCTGTTTCCCTTCTCAGTATCTTATCTATATGTGGTCCCTTTCCATTACCTCCAATCCTTATTTATTCCTGCAATAAATACAGAGCTTGGAAAATTTATTGTGAAGATGCACTCACACGTTTAAGCTGCCACATTTCAAAGCACATCTTCCACTAGTGGCCCTTCAAAAGCCATATTTATTGTAAAGGGGAGTTTGTTCCATGCACTCCCAAAGCAAGATCAAACATGTGGTCTCTGTTCCTCCGTTTCAGTCTCCGTGGCTATATATTTTTTATATGGTGCGTCTTCCTTTCTGCCGTGCAATCTTCCCTTCACAACTGTCCCTGAGTCTCAATTCATACGATTGCTGGAAACTGTCTCTTTTCTGTGCTACTATGTCGCCTTGATCCTTCCCTCTGTCTCGCTCTCTCATTGGCAGGTGTGTTCTCAGTGTGATGCCAGGTTGCGCTGTGCCATGCTGTGCAATGCCAAGTCACAGGCAGGGAGGCAACAGCCTTCATTCATGCTCCACTACTCTGACAGGGTCCCTCTTTCTCTCTTTTTCCTTCTTTCTTTCTCTCTTTCTGTCTCCAAGTCTTCATCTGCTCCTTCACTCTAGCACCATTAGTAAATCACCAATTTAAATGCCACTGACAACCTTTCTCAACATTTTTACCTGCGCCAAGGAGGTTATGTTTTTGGTTCGGTTTGTTTGTAAGCAGGATTACGGAAAAACTACTGGTCCGATTTTAATGAAATTTAGCCGAAGGGTGAAGCACAGGCCAAGGAAGAACCTGTTAAATGCTGGAGGGAATTGGAATCACAGGGCAGATACACAAATTATTTTTCACTTTCGTTAACATTTTGAGGTAGGGCATTTGGCCTTGGAGGTAGTCTGAGCTCTCCAAGTGCCCTTCTAGTTTCTTTTATGGTGATTTCTGATCTCAGTCTCATGTGTCCTTCATAAACTCTGCCGTCCTGTAAGTCAGTGTAAGCTCAGTGTGCCTCAGTGCATACCTGCACACTATAATCAATCAGTGCATGGTTTCTAAGCCACTCTCAATGGGAGGAAGTACAGCCTCTGTGGCCACTGTTCAAATCGATCCAGGAATTCATGTGCATGCTTTGGGGTCGTAGGTGCATGTGCGTGGTTTGCGGTCAAGGTAAAAGGAGAAAATCTCCCACGATGTATGTAGGCAGTATCTATGTGGCTATTGACAAGGGAGACAGGAGGAATCAAGGAAATTGGAGAGACGGAGAATGGAGGAGATGAGTGGAAAAGAGTGGGAAGTAGGAATAATCTGAAAGAGAGAAGAGGAAATAGAGGTGTAGCCAAGGGGAGAGAGACTAAGAGGAAAGAAAAGGAGAGAGGAGAAGAGAAAAGAGAAACAAAGAGGATGTACATCATGCATTTTTTATGTACTAGTGCAGTGCCCGTAGGAAGTATGTTTTTCTATAGAAAAGTTGAAGCTTCAGTAGATTTTTCATGTATGGCGAAATGAGGCTGTGTTCGATGGTTGGATGTACAAAGAGGTGTACATACTCTTACATAGTGTTAATAGAGAAACTGCACATTGGGTAAGACATGAACGTACATTGAGATATGGAGAGACACGCAACATCATTAGGTTTCCTAGCTTTCTGTAGGCGATCTTGAAATGATAGCTAGCAAGCACGTAACCCTGCACGCCTGAAAGGAAAAACAAACGTTTCCGACCTAGCCATATTTTGGTATTGGAAGTTTAGGCAATGTTTTAGTCAATCTAACCATGTTGTAGCCATGTCAGCAAACACCATGAGCAGATGAGAACAGCGTGGTGAAACTTAAGAAATGCTACTTACCATGAGATTACTGAAACATGTCATGTTAATGCCAATTGCACCACTTCATCTATTCCTATATGGGGGAGGGACGAAAGGGAATGCCAGAACCCCGGGTGTACACTGGATCCGTCACGTGCGTGGTCCGGCCGTGGCACGGACTCCTCCGTCCTGTGCCGGGCGTCAATGTCCACTGGAAGCATATCTATAGCGGCGCTCACGCGAGCGGCTGGAATTGACAGATCGCGAGATCATGATGTCACGCGATAATTTGCGGAAACACTGGAGGTATAAAGACATCAACAAAGAAAGAAAAGATTTCTCTACCTGCCGGGGGCCACAAACTTTGATGTCAGGTTGTTGTAGCGATGTGAAATACGCTCCGGAGTTTTCATGGGTGTTTTTATTTGAAAATTGACCAGATACTCTCGTCTTTTCTGCACCTGACTTCCTGTTTGACTCATTTGGTCTGTGGAAATTGACGCTTCGTCGCGCGGCGTCCGTCAAAAAATAGACCCGGCGCGTATTTTTAGCGGAGCGGAGCGCCGAGCCGCCTCTGGTGGAGCAGTTTACATTGACTTGAATGGCCGCGATTAGCTCCAGCTCCCGCGCCGTGGCTGAATCGCCCACGTGATGGATCCAGTGGACATCCGGGGTAAGCCTGTGCAAAGTTTTGGGTGACGCAGAGTGGTATAGCAGTAGGATACTTTGATCTTTTAGGCCTTGAGGCGTGGCTACAGCTGCGAGCGAGAGCGGGATAGGCTGACTGGTTACACGGAGGTCTATGGGATTTTAACTTTTAATGATAATGTTGTGAATATGAATCCAAAAAACTTCAAAATGAAGGATGCACACCATCGTGCCATGCGCAAGCCATATCCGGAAGCTCAGGTTGATCTGACAAACAGTCAGAGAGATATGCGAGCCACAGACACACAGACACACACAGATTTCTTGCTTTATAGATAGATGCATGAGCTTGAGGTGTATGTGAGTATATCAGGGTAAGCTGCAAGGTGGAAGAAACTGCTTGTGCAGGTGTGTGCATCACATATGACTTGCCTTCAGCCAACCTCTTCCTGATAAGTCTCATGCGAAAAAATAAATAAAATGAGAAGGGATGTGGAAAATGGTGTAGAAAGAGTAACAGGGACGATGAGTGAGGAAAAGACCAATAGAGAGACAGCAAAAGGAGGGCTGAAGTGACAGACAGTGCGATGAGTAAATACTTTAGGTCGTGTGACCCTGAACGTGTGCGATCAGTAATGGGCCTGCTGATGGAGAGGGTCTATTTTTGTCCTCCCCAGGCCCAGACCTTGGTATGAGCGTCCACACCTTGCCCTCATTTACTCCACAGTCATGTCACATCACACAGACACCTAATAGGCCTCGCTGACTCGCTCAGCAGTGTTTGTTTTCCATTTTCCAAGACCTCTCTTATTGCTTTCCCTAACTTTTGCTTTGGTTTAATGTCAGTTGTATTCTCTGATTATTATTTCTCTTTAATTCATTCCAGCAGCTGTTTTCACTTGCTTTGCATTTACATTCCTTTGCACTTAACAATCTATTGCTTTGAATTAACTTGTCCTTATTGTTTTCGCGGAGGCAAGAGGGCCCTTAATGCTTTCCTTTTTCATTCTTCTGTTTATTAGTTTTTGAAATGTAACTTGTATAGCCCTGTTAGCTCATAACTGTTGCAATGGCAGCCAACATGCCCTTTAAATAAATCCACAGAGGGAGATAAACCAAGCTCCCAGGTGGACATGAAAGACAGACTCTTTGACATGCTTCCATTAACACCAGAGCGTTATGGGAGACATCTCAGGAAGTGATAAGGTGCTTCAGATGGTGGCAATCAGTTAGATTCAGAATTTAGTGATGTGTGTCATTAACTTTGGGAGGAATCAGCCACTCACCGCTCACTCACTTGCTCACTCACGACGCGCACTTACAGGGAGTGAATGAGTTAATTGACTGTGTATGTGTATTTGTGTATTTGTGTGTGTGTGTGTGTGTGTGTGTGTGTGTAATAGGTGTCAGCGCATGAGAGTGATGTGCTTTTCTGCTGATTTCACGCAAGGGCAGACACAGGCAGGATCTAGCATCGAGTTTCCACATGACTTAGTTTACATGATTAAACAATCTGTTGTCTGGTGCTGAACATACTTATTTTCGATGATGTGCTTGTCAGTTGGTTAGTTAGCTTAGTAAATGCCATTTTCATTTTGACTGCAGATTATGCAGCTGCCTCTGTGTCAGGACATCGCACAAAGATCCAGTTAAGAGAGAATGGCCTGATTTCTCTCAGATTAAAAGCATCACAGAGTCTGCAGGTCCTTACAAAGTCTTAAAATGTCTTAAATTAAATTTTTTAAAAGTCATTACATAGTCTTAAATTTGAATTTGTGTGATATTAAGTGCAGTTCAGACAAATGATTCGCGACGAGACAAAACTGTTTTAGAATGTTGTTAGGTGTCACCTACAACTCAGCTGGTCAAATTGCTGCCAGCTGGTTTAACAACAAAAAGCACGTCACCTGTCTCAACAGCCAATCGGCTTGTAGTGAAGCCCCCTGGTCAAGTCAAAATGACTGCAGACAGCATGTTCGTTTGCTGCAGCAGGTGCTCTGTCCTCGCCAAACCCCCTGTTTCTGTCCTCACAGTGTGCCGGTGTCAGATGTTTCGTTTCTGCTTTTCACCGTTTCATCACTCCTACAAATGCAACCATAGCCAGTTTCTCACTATCACTATGCCCATTCATATTTAAAGAAGCTACAAATTATATTCAGTGAAAAAATAAACCCGAAAATGTGGAAATTAGAATGGAGCTACAGAAAGTTGTTGCATAGAGATGATACACCATCTCATCTGGTTGCATTGGTGTGAACCAGCAGGTTTTTAGAATGTTGCAGAACGGCACATTGCAAGTAGTTGCCTGTTTCAACTCGTCTTGTCATGAATCTTTGGTCTGAACTGCGCTTTAATTGCCACAAACATTGTATCTACTTTTATTAATCCATCTATTACTTTCTTTTTGTCAAAATGAGTCGAGCTTTTTTTTTGTGAAAGTCCACATTTCTAATGTTAGTGTAAAATCTTTAAATGCTATATGCTCCTTACCTTTAGACTCACCTGCAAAGCCTGAATATGAAGATGATTTGTCCACAAATCAGTCTTAAATTTGGTTAAAAATGATCACAAACAGGTCTTTAAAAGCATTCAATTCAAGTATAAGAACAAGGATGGGATTACAAATCATATTATTTCCAGGGGAAGATGTGTGGACATGTCCTTTTCAGTGCTCCCCCTCCAGTGACCTCATGGTACTCATTAAAATCCTACACTTGAAAGTGATGTATGATAATCTCCACCTATCACAGTCCCAGTAAAATGAGGTCCAAGTGTTCAGCAGGATAATCAGCGCTGAGCTGTCCCTGGCAGAACCCACTTGTTATTTCTGCTTTGTCAAGATCAGATGAAGGCTCAAACCCAATACACCCCTTGCCCCCATAACTTAGCCTATACCACTCCATTTTGCACGTTCCCAATCCTCGGAAGGGTGATTCTTGCTGGGATAAAGGGGGTAGGGTGAAGTGTTAGGACTACCACACTGAGGTTGTCAGACGCATACTTCAGGCCAATTTCTATGAGAAACTGTCGACAAGATGGCTGTACGAGCAACAAAAGAAACCCACAAATGTGTTCTGACAACTGCATAAGGATGCCTAATGCCCATGCAAGAAATATCACCATGACAGAAACATGCGGTGCATCTGTTCACATAAATGCCAGCATCAACGACTGCCAATGATGTTTAAGTTCTGTGAAGGGTTGTCCCATTTCATAGCAGAAAATTCCAACCACTACTTGTTGTATCTCTGTTCCAAGGAGCAAGGTGGCATTTTAAAAGGAGGGGTAGGGGTGAAAATAAGAAATGGGATTGGGCCCAAATATTCACTTGCAATGGAAGTCTTTTTTTTTTTCATATATTTTGCATTGTTGGTGCAGCGTTCAACATCCTTTTGTGAAGCACTTGTAGTATTTGCTGGAATTTGCTGCAAAAGAAAGCAGTTGTTTCTGTCTTGTTTGAGTAATCCTGAGAGAACATTGAAGGCAAAGGTTTAGATGTATGTTAAATGGTGCAAAATAAACCTCATGATGCATTGATGGCTGCTTGGAATGCTGTCACCGGGGCTCCTTTGGGTCTTCGCAGTGGATGTATTGATTTCAAGCCTTCCAACCAGGAGAAAACCAAACAAAAAAATACAAGGAAGTAAAAAACACAGTTGCTGATGTAGGATTCAGTGACCCTCCTGAGATAGCAAAACCAACTGCAAAGAAGCAATACAGAATTGATTCAAACTCTGTGGTTCTCTGACTAACAAAGTTTAATAGAGTAGTTTACAAACTGAGAACAATGTCTGCAGCGAAGTTTTCAGTGGTCTATTTAGAGAGGCATTTTGACACCTACCTTTCCTCTTCAATCTGATAAAGAGTGAATTATATGTAATTGAAGGTGACGTCTTAGGTGTTGCTTGATTTTATCCTCAAGCCCTTCATGTTGTCATGGCCCGACCAGCACATGACCCCACCCCCTGTTTACCACACCTGTCAGCATGCCTTTGGTTTGCTGCACTGGCTTTAGGCGTTGTTCTCTAGTTCACTGCTCGGTCAGGTTCTTCTCTCAGAAACACATACTGCATATATCTTTTACAACTCCATACTGATTCATTTATTACTCTAGTAAGGTCAGCAGCCTCTGGACCTCCTTCTTTCTACTGTGTCTGTGTGTGTGTGTAGACTGGATTGGAGGATCATTTGCATCTCCTTATTCAGCCTTCAATGATGCATCTCTCCCGCAGGCTTGGTTGCGCACTTCCCATTCTCACCTCTTGCTCCCTCCTGACTCGTTCTTTCGTTGAAATCCTCATGAAGCTCCCTAATGAAGTAGTAAAACAGGATATACATCTACTATGTACTGTATCATACATGCAGATTCTATTCCATATCCAATTAACTTCTCACCTTGTTCTAACCCCAGCTCTGCAGGTATGACCCTGCCGGCTCCATACTACCAGCCGGAGGAGGATGACGAACGCCCCTTCATCTGCTCCCTGGCATCTGATAATGGCATCATGTCATGTACCGACGTCCCTGCGAGGCGCGAAGGAGGACGCACGTGCTGCCTGGACAGGGAGGATGCGCTCCACAGACAGGCTCTGGGCTTGAGTCCCGAGCCGCTGGCCAACAGTAGTGCCGGTGAAGCAATGGGTCTGTGCATCAACTGGAACCAATATTACACTCGATGCCACACAGGAAGTAGTAACCCTCACAAAGGTGCCATCAACTTCGACAACATCGTCTATGCCTGGATTGTTATTTTTCAGGTATGTTCCATACAAGTTTGAAGACTGGTGAGGTTTGGCTGTAGTTTACCGATCTTTTACTGTGATAAATCTGAATAAATGTCATTTTTTAGATGCATTTTGAAGTTATTATTTAAAGATTGTTGATTGTTTAAAAGGCTGATACTGTTTTAATTAAATAATTGTTTTGAACACAAGATGTTTTCTTCGACTGATTCAACTGTTCAAATCCAATCATTCTTCTCAATAAAATTAAGTGGATTTGATTCACTTAAGCACCAATTCAATATTTTTTACTCTATGATTTGATTATGTTCATTAGCAACATCCGCTGGATTTAAACATGTGATATGAACAAGTAAAGTTTGCAGTGTCATTCTGCTGGACAAGTCCAATCATGAAATTTGTTAAAGGAACGCTTCAGTCACAAAATGATCATTTGCATCGATTATTCACATGGAACCCATGGAGAAAACTTTGCTTTTCTTGCACACCTCCACAGTGAATGAAGAATCCAAAAACTGAGAAAATTCTTGATGAACTGACCCTTCACTAAGTCCCACCCCCAGAAACAGACTGGCCAATCATAACGTAGCATCAGGTCGGCTCAGACCAGGGTCCGACAACAACACAGCTGTGCTCCATTGACTCTAATGCAGTCGTTTCAGATTTCCTTCATTTTCAGGCTGGTTTTGTGGATTTGGAGCTAAATGTTGTGCCTGGGACACGTCGTGTATTAATGATACTCGTTACCTGGAGAGGTTGGAAAAAGATATACGTTTCTTCCCCGTTCCAAAACCAAAATCAAACCCTGAAAAGTGTAGGGTTAGCTAGCTAGCTACTGAAGATATAGCCTACTGAATGTATACACATGCTGCTTTTGCTTTGTAATGATTATAACAGTGAAACAAAGACCGACCCCCGCATTGTGCGCAAATCAGCGTTGTTTGACGTCTCCCGGAGATCCCTGCCCATCCGGCGGTGGAGGTCTGGGTGCTGGCAGCACAGGGGCAAAGCCATCTGCACGCACTGTGATGCCACACAGCTGGTTCAATATCAGCAAAGTTTCCCTTTATATTCATTGTCTTCTGTGTGGATCAGCAGTGATGTGGTGGTTCACTTTTGCACTGTGATCTGTAGCCTATAGTTGGGCTTTAGCTTCTAACTATCTTAGTCTTTTTAACCTTTTGTTGCTGCTGAGTCAGTTTGACATCCTGGATATATCCTTCAAACACAGACTGTAGACCCCTCTGTCTGCTTCTGGAATCACTGTTTCATTTTTCCAAAAAAATATGATCATATGTCTTCAGGGAGTGCAGTTAGTTTCAGTGTGGGCTCCATGCTTACTCTGACAGCTTGTCGGACCATCACAAAGGGGCGGGGCTTAGAGAAAGGTCAACTGATGTAAAAATATTCATTTGTGAGTAAAATATTCCTTTAATGATGTTAACTTGTCGATGTTTACTTCTTAACGCTCATTAGAATTTCTCTCCCAGGTGATCACTCTGGAGGGCTGGGTGGAGATTATGTATTATGTAATGGATGCCCACTCCTTCTACAACTTCATCTACTTCATCTTACTCATCATTGTAAGTAAAACTCATTACTACACTTATTAGTTTTTTAAAATTATTTATTAGTACTCCCTATCAGCTGACATATCTTGTGCACGGTGTGTTCTGATGATTAAAAAAATGATAAATAAATAATCATGTGTAACAGCGGTTAGACAGTCTGGAGATAAAAATCTCTAATAACATTTTCAATATATGTGGAGTCCTGCCATCAATAAATTGAATGAAGATATCTCCTGAGTAGCGGAAAGAAGTGTTAATAGACTTGTGAAAATCAATAGTAGCATAAAAGACTGTCTACAGTCAGTGTCCACGGAGGGAGGTGGATGTTATGTAAATTTATCTTTGGTGATGAGTAGGGAAAAAAAGGAGAGAAGAGGCGGAAGGACAGTTGAAGGAGACGAGAAAATGTATGTCCAAAAGAGAAAAGTACTGTATGCAGACTGTTATGCAAGAGCTCCATCCGCTCTTTGCTTGCAGTGCCAGATGGTGGCACAATGAAGAATGTTAAATTCTGCATTTACATGCTATTGGCTGTGTGCAAAACGGCATTCAGTCAGTCTGTGCAGCAGCAGCAGAGGTACAATAAAAGTCCCAGAGGTTTCCCACCAGCAGGTGAGCACAATAAGAAATAGACATACAGCATTTTGTAAAGCTGGAAAATGAGATCAAGAAAATACCAGAGGAAAGGAGGTGAGAGAGGAGAGCTGCGAAATCATGTTGAAGAAAGACAAGTGAGAGTAAATGAATGAATGGAGGGTGAGTCAACACACCAATCAGTGGCTGTACAAATCTGCTCCACACTGTAATGGAAAGTAACCACACTTAAACAGAGAGCAAGACCTGCTCTACAAAGCAGTCTTTTTTCCACCTGTTTCTTCCTCACAACATTGGCCTTATTAGGCTGAGGGGATTATTGGCATCGTGACTACAGCTGTAAATCTCTGGCAGATCTGACCTGAGGTTGTCATTGCCAGTGTAAACACCTTTTGGCACCCAAAGATAGTTGACATGGTGTCACGGTGTAATCACTTTTGCCTGGTGTATGCTGCTACGTTGATCACAATCTCATGGCCTTTGGATTGTATTGCCCCATACAACTGTCATCGTAACGTCCAGCACGGCACCAAAACAACCGGACCAAGACCTTCTTGAAGAGGTGGTCTCGATCCAGATACAAATGAACTCTGGTGCAGGTCATTTGTGGTGAGAACATGCCCTGACCTCTATCCAAACCAACTGTAGTCACATTACGCAAAATTTGGATTCGGACCAAAGCAAGACAACTCTAAGTCTGAAAGCACCCCGAAACTGAGAACTGACCAAACAAGTTCAGTATACAGAGCTCAATTGCTTGCACAACAGCTAACAGACAGGCTCACACTCTGCTCCCTTTGTGGTCCGTGATTGATTGACACAAATGTGGCGCCCCTTTGGAGCCTCCTTGCAAGGCTTCACTCTGTTTGGCAACTTGTAGTCAAAGGTCCTAAGGGATGCCTTGGAAGTGCTGCTGACAACTATAAGAAGTTTTTGGTCAGGCACTTCCATGAGCCCCAAAGGTGTTTTTCAAGCACAGTGAGGGTCACCTTGACTCCCTTTCATTTTGTAGTTATTCTGTCTCTGCGTGTGTGTGTGTTGTGTCGTTATGAAGTTGCAGTACTCTGTGCTTTAAGCTTGTTAGTTGATCCCATAAGTGTGTGTTTCCACATACAAAACTCAGTTTGACCTCTACAGTGTCAAACACAGTCTCATCTCTATTTGCTTGATACTTGATATACTGTCAAGTGCACAACCTAATTGTCTTTATTGGCGTCACATTGAGAAGCATGAGTAAATAGATTAAAGTGATTTAGAGCTTAGTGCTACCAAAAGGGCAATTCTAAGGAAGTTGTTGGGTGTGTGTGTTTGTGTGTGGATTATACTGGAATTTCTAACGTTGATACAATACCTTGAATATCAATATTAGATACAGTTTTTCTCCTTCATTGCCTCCAAATATAACAAAGCTATAACCATAGACTGTACGTCACCCATTAGTTTGTGGACTGCTGTTTTGAAGCCTCAAGTCTTACATTTCGACCGTCTCATCATCTTGGTTTTTTTGAAGCCAGAATTGACCATATTTGGACAAGAGGCTGGGGCTCTGGAGAAACGACAGGGTGCATCTGACTGAAAAGCCGAGGACACTCAGCAGACAGCCTGTCACTTAAAGCGCCCCTGCTCTTAAAAATGTTAAGCCTTAATCAAATACAAGTGCATGAGTTATATAAATGCAACTTAATGTGACTGCAGTTGGTTCTGATCAAGGTCAGAACAAGTTCTCATCACAGACGAACCGCACCAAAGTTCGGTTGTTGTTCGGTTGTTTTGGTGCGCACCTGAGTGCAATTGCTGTGTTTAGACCTGCCCAAACGAACTGCACTTAGGGGGGCGAACAAACTCGAGTGTGATTGAATCGAACCAAACAGGGCAGGTGTGAAAGCACCATCAGAGACATGGTTGGGTACCAAACTCAGTGCTTTTGAGGGTACTGACCAAATTGCATTGGTACTACAGAGTACTGATTCACCTTCAATACATCTGTGCCAAGTATTAGTACCTGAGAACACATCTGGCTGAGAACGCCGGGTTTAGACAAGAGGCCAACGTGCTGCAAATTACCCCAAAGGCTGGAAGCCAGCCACAGGGCTCAAAAGCCAGCAATGGAGCTCAGCTCAGTAGAGCTGCTGGGTTCAGACCGGAGGCAGAAGTGCCCCAAAGCCAGGGAGCTGGATATGAAGACCCACAGTCACTCTGTCGGCTGCCCAGCAAGCCAAAACTATCACTGCAGCGCTATTCTGCCATGATAGATACAACGTCTGGTCTATTTTCCTTTTAATATTATCTTAGTAATAACCTAATGTCACTGACAAATGAGCAGACACACACAAGTAGACAAACAGACAGAGACAGAAGGTTAGCTCTATGTGTATTTAAAGAAGAGCAGAGGAGCAGAGTTATGTTTAAGTCTTCTATGTCACCCTTTCCACTTGTTCAAAATATTCAGTTTTGTTACGACGGAGAAGGAAGTACCGAAAAAGGTACTGTGGGATAATGATTCTGAATTCCAGCTACTGCAACCAGTACTGGTATGTGTTCAAATGTCAATGGTACCCGGCCCTATTCAAGATAGAATATGTATAAATATAAATATATGTGACAGCTGCTGTATGGAAGCACATAGACCGATGCAATCAGTTGTAGAGTAAGCCTGCCATCTTAATTTGTGTTAGTGAGTGTGTGATCACACATGCTTTTGTCTATGTGAGTGTGTGCGAGTGTGTGTGTGTGTGTGTGTGTGGATGCATGCATAATGCAGTGATCATCTGAATGCGTGATATTGGGCTGCCCTCCCTGATTATGCGCAAAGCTGTCTACTGATCAGAATCACAGAATAGACACACACACACAGATGCAAGCCTGGAGGGAAATCAAAGCCCCACACACCTGCAGACCTGCTTTGACCCACAGGACACAGATGGGCATCTCTCCTCCCTCTCTACCTTCCCCGCTATATTTCCCCTCTCTTTCTCTCTCCGTGAATATCTCCGGAGTTTCTTCTTTTTCATTCCTCCCTGCTTCTCCAGTCTCTCCTTCACCTTGCCCTGCATCTTTGATCACTGGTGGATGAAAGTCTATAGGTGGAGGGTTATTAAGTTTGGATCTGTGCATGTTTTATTGAGTGTTCCTGCTCCAAGTGTTTTGGCCTTGTTGGTGTATACGGCTGTCTGTGTGTGTTCTCGGTATGTGTCAGTCTGAGAGCTTTGTCCGAGGAGGAACAGCGAAGCATGTTCAGATTTGTAATGAACAAAACCGCGACTCTGCTACAAGCTGCCCCATCCATCCAGCGGTCGAGTTTTTGAGTTGTTCAGCATTAGCCAATATTGATCTAATCATTGTTCCGTAACCAGCTCAGAGTAGCCCGATAAAAGCCATTTCAGCAATCCTGTAGTGAGTCCCATTACTGCCACTAAAAGGGTCAGCCAACACGTACCACGCACAATGCACCCCATCTCCTCTCTGCAACTACCCCTCAACCTTCACCTCGACTCATGATGAGAAAATGACAGCTCCTTTGTGAAAAAGTGTACAAATATAGTGATGCACTGCTGGATAAAGAAATGTTCGTGAGGAGCATTGTGGAGCAGAAAAGTAAAGAAGGATATTGAGTGTGAGCAGGGGCGGGAGGGAAAGTTAAGTCAAATCAGAGAATGAAAGAAAAAGAAAGATAACCAGACACTGAACTGTGCTTTGGGCGTGTGTTGGCTCTGTCTGTCTGCTCCAATCAGCCTCGGTTTGGTGGGAAGCCAGCCGTCAGAGACCTTTAGCATGTGTGCTAACATTTCTACAGGGGGATTGGCACACATTATTAGAATTAGCAATCGTGTGAGCTTGCTGTAAACCAAGTCTGTGTTTACCATTGGAAAATCACCATTCTTTACATATTTCATGTGTCTTAAATGAGCAACATCTGCTTTAGCCATAGGCTGATTATTCAGATAAGACATTACATTGGCTCTTATTGTGTTAGTTAGGCCTCTAGGTTAAGTGTGTAAAATCTGGTTTTCTTTACCCACTTTCTTTTCTGCAGAACACTTCAGTCTTGGAGCTAGATAGTAGCTCTTGTTCCCTGCAGTCATTTCCTATTGTTTGCACTCTTTATCTCACTTCATGTACTGTATACCTTAAAAACACATTGCGTGGGATATAGGGGGATATGTTGGCAGAAATGGAATATAATACAATGAGTGTGTGGTCTTTAGTGTATAATTACCTGAAAAGAAGAAATGTTTTGTTTTCGTTCCCTTAGAATGAGCCGATTATGTCCACAGAGGGAGCAGGTCCTCATCCATGTAGTGCGCCATGTTGTGCCGCCATGTTTCTACAGTAGCTTAAAATGGACCAACCAAACACTGGCATTAGAAAGGACCATTCACATTTTCGCATTAGCCACTGTAGCTAGCAGCATGTCAGTAATGAGCCAAATAGTGTTAGAAAAATACAGATTTTTGACATAAAACTGCCTTGTTCAATGTTTTTTACCAGTTTTAATCACTGGGTTTGTTTGTTTTAGAGAGGAAGAGACCTCTGCAGATAATTCAACTTCCAGTTAAAACCTCCTGAACGTCTGGGTCTTAAGTTATCAGCGAAAAAAGGCTAGCGAACATTAGCTGATGCTAGACTAGTGCCCCATCTCTGACAAGCCAAACAGCATCGAAGAAACACTGCTATATTCTTTATTTTTACCAGTTTCAATTATTTGTTCTGGAGAGGAAGAATCCTCTGCGGGTAATTCAGCTCCTGGTATAAACCTCCTGATCAATGACCATCAAAGGAACTCCAGCTGGAAAAGTATTAGCTGCTTGCAATCTGCAGTCCTCACTGCTAGGGGCCACTTAATCCCTCTAAATCTGACACACTGGACCTTTAACTCACCCAACAAGTTCCACCACTATACATAGTCTAACTGTCTGTTCCTTGTTCCACATCCATCCAGATCGGTTCATTCTTCATGATCAACCTGTGCCTGGTGGTTATCGCCACCCAGTTCTCGGAGACCAAACAGCGGGAACACCAGCTGATGCAGGAGCAAAGGGCGCAGTGCCTGTCCTCGTCCACCCTGGCCAGCATGGCCGAGCCCGGAGATTGCTACGAGGAGATCTTCCAGCTGGTCTGCCACGTCCTCCGCAAGGCTAAGAGGAGATCGGCAGCTCTCTACTACACGCTGAGGGGCAAGCCCCCGCCACCTGGTGGAGGCAGGGGTAACAGGCGCGGCGGAGGGAACGTGAATGGAGAGCGGCACCATTCGAGGCACCCAAAAAGTAAGTAGGAGGGTCACAGCAAATGACGTGAAAATGTAACATTTGACATTTTATTTGTAGCCAGCGTGTGTATTTCTGTGACATTTATGCCCAGTTCAGACTAAAGACTGGCAAGAAGACGAAACCGTTTCGAACATAGCAGGGAAACTTTTTGAACTTCTTTGTTCACCTCAAGCTGGCTGATAGTCTCTGCCGCAACTCAGCTTGTCAAGTCACCAGAGTCTGATTTTAGAAGGTAGGGTACATCACCTGTTTCAAGTGCCAATCAGCTTGTGGCAAAGTCAAGTGGTCAAGTTGCTAAAAAGCTGTCAAGCAGACTGCGTGTTCGCTTGCTGCGGCATTCTCTGATAACAGCTCTTTGTTCATGCCGAACCCAAGTCTGTCTCATTTACATCCACTAACGTTACTTGTACACACCAGAAAAGACGAAGTGAGAAAGAGAGTACAGAGAGTCACTGCTATTGAGACGATACTTGTCTCGTCTTGTTGCATTGGTGTTAACTGGCAGGTTTTCAAAATGTTGCAGACAGGTGCAAGTAGTTGCAAGTTGCAACTCGTCTCACTGTGAATCTATTTACTTTAAAAAACATGGTGATGACCCGCCTAAATCATGTAATGTAGGATTAAATATGCAACACAATGCTGGATGGTAAAGGTCTGGCCACTCACTGTTTGACTACAAATGTGGCTGCATTTTAATGGATGTGACTAAAGTGATGTTCTGTTTACTTTTGGCAAAGTCAGGCTTATACTGTTCTGTTCAAAATACATTCTTGAAACTTTTGCAACAAAGGCACACACTCACATCCTGCATATTTTGCATTGCAAAACAACATCTGAAATGAAAACACATCCACAGTCTCATATTCTTTCTGTTCTCGTCTCCTTAGTATCCCACTGCCCGCACCAGAGCAAGCAAGACCACGGCTCTCAGCCCCTAGCCAACTCCATAAGTCTGACTGTCCCTCAGAGTCCTGAGGACTGCCCTATATGTTCACTGGCACTGAAGGAGGGGGCAAGGGCCGTGGGAGACTCCAACGCCAACGGGGAGGAAGATGAAGAAGATGCGGTAAAAGAGACGGGCAAGGAGGAGAACCATTTAGAGGAGAGGGGAGATGGAGAGAGGCAGAGGAAGAGGACATGCTTTGGACATTGTAAAGACATGTGGAATGATATGAGGCGGAAACTTTGGGGCATTGTGGAGAGCAAGTACTTCAGCAGGGGCATTATGATCGCTATTCTCATCAACACCATCAGCATGGGCATCGAGCATCATAACCAGGTAAGATGATGCAATGAATGCTGTCAGACATTGTTCATGCAGTGATGATATGACATTATAAACAAGCAAAATGAAGACAGGTCTTTATTTTGAAACAGAGGTGGGAACAATTTGTTGTTTTTCAAGTCACAAGTAAGTCTCAAGTCTTTGCACTCAAGTCCCAGATCAAGACCTGCAAGTCCCAAGTGAAGACGAACAAATCCCAAGTTAAGTCCCAAGTCCCAAACTTTAATTTTTGAGTCCTAAACAAGTCATTTTGCGCTGTAATGCTGTTGAAGTTGGAAGTTGTGCTGTCTTTCTAATTTTCAACCTGCACTATTTTTGCATATTGAAATTTGCTTTTCATTGACCAACGTGTAGTTTTTGTACACAGAGACACTTGTCTTTGGTAGAATTTTTTTCCAACTGGCGCTCTGTAACGTAACATTAGCTCTTCATGGTTCACTCCTGCAACTTGATTGGATGCTGTCTGATTGGTTTCAAAGTTCTTGGGAATTAAGGGTGCTTTCAGACCTAGAGTTGTCTTGCTTTGGTCTGAATCAGGGACTAATCTTGTTCCAAAGTTGTATAATTGCCTAGAGTTGGTTCGTGTTCTCACGGCAGCATTTACAAGCGGACCAGATCAAATGCCTTGTGCAAGAAAGCTGCTCTTGATTGGTCAGAATTTCCATGTGGGAAAAATCCAGGAAGTAAAGCAAACGTTGAAGAAGAGTACACTTGCAAGATAAATGTGACACTTTCTAATGTCACAATGGAGGGACAATTTCTAGACATGTAATTTTTGATTTTAGCGCTGCTCATCGTGGACTATATTGCTGTCATTGTTCATTTGAGTCAAAGCATACAGTTTGAAAACGAGGCGCGGCTCCAACTAGAAAACAATGTTTTGATGCATTGGATGTGCTGAATGTGCATATTAAGGCAGTACAGGAGGAGGCGCACATTAATAATCCTCCAGGACTGTAACATGCTCATGTTTGACTCAAACAATCGGTATTGCGATGGCAATTGGTTTGGATTATGGTTGGAAGATGTTCTCACCACAAATGAGCGTTACCAGAGTTTGTTTGTAACCAGACCGAGACCACCTCTTCAAGAAGGTCTCAGTCTGGTTGGTTGGGTGTGCACCTGAGTGCGATTGCTGTGTTCACACCTGCCCAAACGAACTGAACTTAGGGGGCAGAAGAACTTGAGTTTGATTTAACCGAACCAAATAGGGTGTTGACTTATTGGGAATGAATAGCGTTAATATTAGTTGATTCAGAAAATGACTTAATTTCTGGCACACTTTTTAAATACCTTTCTTTTTAATCTTTGGACTTGGGGAAAGGTATCAAGTATTTTCAAGTCAAAAGCCTAAATTCAAAGTCCTACTTGTTTATGTCGAGTCTAAAGTCATCAAATTCGGCTGACTCGATTCTTAGTCATGTGACTCAAGTCCACACTTCTAGAAACTCCTATCAGGCCTGTTTTCAAATACCTGTAACTTCCCAACAAAGACAGTAAATGTTTTGAATATTAGTAAAGACAACAGTCCTTGCCATCTCTGTAGAAATATGCATTCCCTTTAATCCTCCAGGCTGACATACTATGGTGTCAATAGAGTGCGTCAGTGTAATCATTTCCCGCTCCCCTCTCACTCCCACAAATCACCGCAGCCTCAGCAGATAAACCACTATCACTGCTGATGAAGCATCGCTGCTAGAAATATCATAATAGCAGATGACATTCAGAAGGATGAGCGTGGGAGTGGAGCATCACTGCCATGCAGTTTCCCTGACAGAGGTGTAAACATTTAGCCTAGCGGTAGACAAAACCGAGTTGGCTTTTAACATTGGCCAGGCTCCTCGGAGACAGGCAGGGCAGGTGTCTGAGAGCCAGAGTGGGAGAAAGCCTGCCAAGACTGCACATGCACGCATGCATACAGACACATATAAGCGCACACATATAGTACACATCCATTTGTGTCCAGTGTGTGTATGCACATTAGCAAATAACTTTTTTTATATTTATGTGCATGCACAAACAGAAACATACACAAGCTGTTACATAAAAAAGCTTTCTCCTTCATTTCCCTCTCTCAACTGATGCCATTCTGCTTCCTCCCTAGCTAATTTTACTTCCTCTTCTCTCCCCTTATTTCCTCCATAAATCCCTCTGTGCATCTTTTCCTTTGCACGTTCCTT
The DNA here is from genome assembly GCA_019142605.1 of Cephalopholis sonnerati. NCBI lineage: Eukaryota > Metazoa > Chordata > Actinopteri > Perciformes > Serranidae > Cephalopholis > Cephalopholis sonnerati. The sequence continues at coordinate 34,107,895 of JAGQAX010000016.1, forward strand.
CCCCCACTCGCTCCTTTGTTCCTCGCTGTCTCCTTTCCTTCCGTCCTTCCCGTCTTACCCCAAGCGTCTCATCTACTGTCTGACTCTCTTTTACCTCCCTCAGTTTCATCCTCCGTCTCCCCACTTCTCCCTTTCCCTCTCTCTCTCATCCGCCCACTCACTCTTTGACAGCGTACAGAGTAGTTGCTTTCTCTCATCTCTGAAGACTCTAAAAATAAACGAGGGTTGGGTGATGGAGGGGGGGAAGAAGAGGAGGAAAGGAGTGAGATGGGAAGAGCGAGGCAGACGCCGGTTACACAGCAGTTTTCAGCTCAATTCCCTGTGTGATTCCGCGTGTGAGCGGGCGCGTTTTCAAAGTAGGCATGTATGCAGAAACACGCGTGCACATTTGCATGCGCACACTCACAGACGCTTTGTCTGTCTGTCTGTCTGTCTGTCTCTTGAGTCTTTCTCCCTCCACAATTTCCACAGGCCGGCACAGAAGCAGTGATACAAGTGTGTGTTTCTGTGCTCTGCAGTCGAAAGTCTTTCCTCTTGTAATTTTGTTCTAAAACAGGAACTCTGAAGCCGATGCGCTTCTCCCTGAAAAACAACTAACCACAGGGCTGCTGTACTCACACCGCATCTGTTGAGGGGAAATGTTCATGTCAAGTGTCTGGTTTCAAATAAAAAATGCATGTTGTTCTGTTTAGGTATGGTGTTGCAATTTAGGATATTTTTTCACTGTCACTTCATCAGATGATAATGAAGTGGAAAAAACAAAGTTTTTGCTCAAACGTATTATTATGAGTTAAATGGTGATAGAATAATGACACCATCGCTGTTCAGATTGATTCCTTATGAGCCTTGCTTTCACTCTACAGCTCTGTCTGCCACTGGGTACGATCTCCAAGGGAAATGAAGGCTTGATTTATGGTGCAAGACAACAGCATAACAAAATTACAATGTCAATGACAGTTATGTCTTTGCACCGAGTATTGCTTATATACACAAAGAGTTTGCCTCCCATCTTCTTGCCACCCAGCATCAGAAGTCCTGTGTGCACAGCGCAGTGAGCGGCTTCTAGTTTCATAGCAGCATCAGGAATGTTGTGGTTCAGCCATTTCTTGGTCAGAAGAGGGATGCAGCCGTTCTTTGTGCCTTGCTGTGATCTTATCCCCCTGCTGCGTTAACACGACGGGTGACAAAGCAACAGGCTACAAGTCATTTTCAATGGAAGCAGGAGACATGAAACTACAAACAGAAGCCCAATACTTGTCACCGCTGATGGGCATGTTGCGCTACAAATCAAAGTTGAGCTGGCTTCAACTTTTTTCAGCATTCCAGTGACTTGTGAAGCATCAACTAATCATAGTTTTTGTCTCTATCTGTGGCGACAGTGTCATTTAACTTAGTTACCTGATGCTATGATAGATTTCTGTGCACAGCAGTGCACATAGAGATGCAATGAGTTTGCAAAATGTGATGTTAAAATGGGGCTCAGACATTGATCAAAAGCATAGATACTTTTTTGACTAGATGCAAACTTTTGATGACATAGTTGAGGTGCTTTGTGGCAAGCAGCAGACACACACAAGCCCATAATGGCGTAAATACATTGATAAGCATTTGAGCAACACTTCTAATGCGACTCAATAAAATGCAATAAATTAGTTGGTCACACTGTGGCATTGTTATTCATGTGATGCGTAAACACAGCATCACGCAGTATTATCCATCTTGTTTGTAGGGTTTAGCCTTTAGCTTAGCTTGTAGCCCTGCTTGCTTTCCCCTCTGCCGCTGGCGTCATCGTCCTTGGAGAGTTGCCCAAACCTAAATTTCTCTTCACCTTAAGTCAGTGCATCTTCTAGAAGCAAAATATAAATAAAATTGCACCAAATGTAAGTTAAATCAACAACACATTGCTTTCACTTTTGTCTTGTACATTCCTGCTAATTAAAAAACCTTTGCATCAAAATAAGACTTAAAATAAGGTTTGTCTTCAGCTGAGTTCAGTGCAACTCATATGGCTACGTATCAACTACTGTTTTATTTTGACGGTGACACGCTGTGGCATGTCTGAGTTGAGGCTTCACAAGTACAGGGATTCAGTGAGGTGATGTTAGTGTTGTTATTCTTCTTGTGCTTTGTGCATTCATGGTACTGCAGATTGTGATGTTATTTCAGGTGGTTTAACAAGTTAGTTGTGTTGTTTTTTTGGCACAGGCACAAGTCTAGTGAGCTCTTTGCATATGATTTGTTCTCTCCCAACTCGGAAATGCTTCTAAATAACAGATGAACAGATGATTTTTGTGTTAAAAGAGAGGCAGTAAAGGTTAAGGTAAGGGTAATGGGAAGGGTTGCATCTTGGTACTTATAAAGTGGAACATGTCTTCATGTATTATGAATTATAAAGTGGATTAATGCTATATTTGGTCTCATATTTATTCACTACATTGTAGCATTGTAACAGGGTTCCAATAGCTGTTGCGTTGGTGGGTTTGTGTTGTACTCGTGGGTGCAATTTGTAGAGGCGTGTTATGTACACTACAAACAAAATGTGTCTGCGTCTATACATGTCTCAAAATGGAGGCTGCTGGTAGTCCAGGGAGCACTTGATTTGATATGCATTTGAGTTTTCTATGAGCAGAGTAAACTGCCAATCATGTTGATTTAATTGAGGGAATTCAGAATCAAGATCCTGATTAAAATTCAATTAATTGAGCAGCCTTATGCTAAATATGCCTCAACTTTACAGTCCAAATCAAGCAATAGTGAGAGCTGCACAAACAGTAATAAAGAGGAGCAGCTGCGTCCATGGGTGCTGCCATATTGTCTTTGCCAACCATAATACCACATGGAAATGCTGGAGGGGAGAAGTTGAAAAGTTGTCTATTTCCATTTTAAAGACGAGCTGCCCATTTGCATTCATGTGCATTTCGTGTCTGGACATCTCTGTGCGGACAAAAAACGGCACATCGGAATTCAGGCTCGGAAGTTGTAGCTCATTCATTCATATTCAAGCAACATTCACGTGCTGACTGAGGGCACATTTCAAGAGAGAAAGAGGGAGAGAGATTTGTATGGGAGGGTAGAAACTGAAATATTATTCAGGAGAAGGAAAATTAGGGAGCAGGTAGAAATTAACATGGGAGAACTCGGGTACAAGGACATGAGGAGAGACACGGTGAGGGGATAGAAGGTAAAGAAAAGCAGAAAGGCAGGGAGAAAGCAAGGAGAGGATGGAATGATGGTACTTTGTCCGAGTTAAACTGAGGTGTCAAGGGCCGTGATGGTTCTGTCAATAGCAATAAATCTCATATCCTGTGTTTGCACTTAGGACTCGTGAGTGGGCTCTGGACACAGGTCAAGGTTAGAGCTAACTGCTCAGGGATACAACTCTATTTATCCCTGCATTCCTTTCTGCTACACCTCATCCAGTTTAGTTTCAAATTTGTATTTTTTAGAGGTGATGTCATCGTCTGAAGCACTCTATAGTCCACAGATTGGTCCAGCTTAAATGAGTCTCAGTAGATGTTTCTAGACTAAAACCTTGCAGTCAAAAGTGAGCTCATGAGATTTCGGCTGGTTTTGTGGGCTTATTTAACTTCCTTCCTTCCTTCCCTTTTATCGTTCTTGCTCTTTCTCACCTAATTGAGTATTTTCCACTCCTCTATTCCATCATGACATCATCATACTCCCAAACAATCCCTCTGCTCACTCCTCATTTTCCCTTCTCCTCCAGTCGGGTTCTTCCTCCACCGTGCTCCCTCCCCTGATCGACAGGAGGATATTGATCGGGAAGAGATGGGTCTGCCTGATAATGAGACTCAGAAAGAGAAAGAGAAAAGAGATGGAGAACTAGGGGGATGGAGATAGATAGGGAGAAAAAGCGGATTAGAGGAAGGGGGGAGGGCTGTTTTTCTCTGACATGGTTTGCTAACTTTGGCAGGGCTAGCTGGCTATTTCTCCACTGGCTTTGAAACTGAAATTCACAGGGGGTATCAGAGAAAGCATCTGATCCATATCGCGCACAACGCACATGCACTCACACACATACAAATGGAAATAAACCCGGGATTGACTGGAGAGTGTGTGTGTTTGTTTCTTGTGCATGCAGTTTGACACTAGACACTCTCCAATCCCCATTCTCACTCTCCTGTTTTTTGTTCCTGATGTGATGTTCCCTGAGTTTTCTTTACAGTTTTGCATGAACAGCTGTGCTGAAAAAAAAGAAAACACAATTTGTTTCCTTGTTTTTCGGTGTCTTTCCCTCCTCTCTCTCTGTTGCCTATCTAAGATAAGGTGTATGTGTTAATTTTATTTGCCAGGTAGGAGAGAATTCTCCTTTCAAGTGACTGACAGTTTGAGTGACAGCCTTTCAACACAGGCGGAGAAATGCGATGCACACACAATTGTTCTCGCAGTGGCTCCAGCATCTTTTGTTGCGGCAGCTGTGATTGCAAAGCAGTGGTTTAATATCAACTGTGTTTTTATCTCGTCGTCTGTACCTGCCTCTCTGAGGATATCGCTGTTTTTCACTTGGGATACTTGCAGCTCAACCCCTCTTTTCTTTTTCCTACCACTCTTTGCACCACTCTGTGAGTACACTGACTTCCACGTCTTACTTGTCATTTTGTTTTTCTGTCTCTGTGACCCCCTCCCCTCCCCAACCTTCCCCCACCCAGCCCGACGAGCTGACCAATGTCCTGGAGATCTGCAACATCGTCTTCACCAGCATGTTCACCCTGGAGATGATCCTAAAGCTGACTGCTTTTGGCTTCTTTGAGTACCTGAGGAACCCCTACAACATCTTCGATGGCATCATTGTCATCATCAGGTCTGCAAACTACAAAATGATTATAAGATTTTTCAGTTAGGTTGTCACTGGCAGCTGAGGGTGCCACTATTTAAAGGGGAACACCACCTAAATTAAAAATTCCAGTATCTTATTTCCATGGCCTAGGAAAGTTCAGTCAGTATTTGTGAATATGAGCTACTCTCTCAAAGCCAGAAAAGTCAGAGAAGTCTCAAACTTGTGATGTCATCAGGTATATAGTCTGGAGCTGCTCCAAAAATATTGAATGGGAATCTGATTTTTTGGACCCACAGAATGTTGCACATGAGCTGTTCCAATTGATCAAATTTGGAAAAAACAAAGGCCATCTTAACTTCCGAAAACAGTAGGATGTAAAGGGGAGAAATAAAGGATTTTTTTTTTAAACTCACTGAGAAACAGCAGCAAATGTGGATCAAAAAACTCCGTCCTCTGTCTGGAGAAGCGGAGTTTACTGATGTTAATGTAAAAGCGTTGTGACATCCTGGATATATCCTTCAAACACAGACTGTAGACCCCTCTGTCTGCTTCTCTCTGGAATCACTGTTTCATTTTCCCAAAAATGTGATAATATTTCTTCAGGGAGTGCAGTTAGTTACAGTGTGAGTTTCATGCTCACTTTGACAGCTTGTCAGACCATCACAAAGGGGTGGGGCTTATTAAAAGGTCAATTTTCTGATGAAACCTGTTGCCTCTGGTTCATCCAACCCCTTTATGTAGCTACGTTCCATTCAAAGTCAACACAAATCTAAGTTTTAGCAGTCTAGTTTTGGATTTGGGAGAGAGTTGTTCATAACTAATAATTTTTCGGACTGCTTTAGACCATAGGAATAACGTATGAATTTTAAAAATGGGCGTAGTTCCTCTTTAATAAATGAGACATAATTTTATAAACTCTGTCCCGAAACCAGTCTCAAATCACTCCACTGGAAACTAATGAGAGCTTTTGTCCAAACATGTAATGACTGTAAATCTAATTGAGTTTCAAGATATACTTTCATGTCAAGAAAAAAGACAAACATACTGTTCCAATCAGAATTTCCATCTGTTTCGGTGTATTCCCCATGGAGCTTTGTGTTCAACTACACCACTTCTTTTATGTGACAAATGTTTAATATAGGAACTGTCTAGCAGTGTGGGATAAAATTAGTAAATGCAACCGTAGAGATTTCTATATCTAAAAAATGTGCAGTATTATATTTTTATCTAGTATTATCTTCTGTTATCTGGTGGTCTTTTTCATTGCTATTGATATTCTTTACTAGTTTCCTTTAATTTCTCCACACCCTCTAACTTAATCTCTATCTCTCTCTCTGGTAAATAACACATCCTCCTAACGCACCCCAGTGTGTGTGAGATCATCGGCCAGGCAGACGGCGGCCTGTCAGTGCTCAGGACGTTCAGGCTGCTGAGGGTCATTAAGCTGGTGAGGTTCATGCCTGCGCTGAGGCGACAGCTGGTGGTGCTGATGAAGACTATGGATAACGTGGCCACTTTCTGTATGCTGCTTATGCTCTTCATCTTCATCTTCAGGTAACAGAGGGGCACAGGGGCATGTATTTATTTGGACTGGGGCTCGGTGGAAAGAAATCAGCACGACGCAGCGAGGGCAGGAGGGTGTAAACACGTCTCTGTGCAGTACTGTGCCTGATAGTTTAACAGCCGAAGACAACTTGTTCTGTTGCCTCTCTAAACCTTTGAATAGACAAAAAAAGCAGTGATGTAATATCAGCATATTAAAACAAAATATAATAATTGAGCATTGTGCAGGCAGTCATAGCCAAAGGCCTGAACACAGTTTGTGCAAAATAACAGGATTTACCTCCAATTATTGGAGTCCCACCCCATTTTTGCTCGAACTGTATCTCAGCTCTGTGAAGGCTTTTCTCTTTGACCTGCCTCTTTCTCAAGGATTACTTCTGCTGTGAAAGTACCTTAACTTGTTTGTCTGTCTGTCAGCAGTATAGCTGACTACATCAAACTTTTAGATTTACACTAAATTAGACAGATAGGCCTCAGGCCAAAGAACAATGATATCAGGATACTGTATCTATTTAATTGACAGAGACTGAGCTAGAATTCTAATGGTGTATTATTAAATTGGTTTGACATAAAACGACATGAATACCTTCAGCTTTGCCTGTAAAAATTGTTAGTAGTTCACGTTAGCAATGCTTAATTCATTCAGAGCACTAATATAACAGCAAACCACTAGTGTCTAAGATATAGTAAAGTAATGGCGTCCTGAACAAAGAATGAAGTCACACTTCTCTCTATGTGTGGTAATCTTAGCTTCTCTGTTTATTGTTGTGGTAGACAGTGCAACAGTGCATGTATGTTAGTGCATGTGAGTCCCCGTGAGTGTAGCTGGTTAATGGTTGCCATGTGCACTGCAATCTTCAGCCCTGTTTCCACCGAACACTTTCAGTATGGTACCTTTGGAACCAAAAGTAATCCCTCAGACATGGTACCTAGACCCTAGCGTTTCCACTGCAAATAGAACTCTTTCATGTTGGCGGGGTTGTTGCCACTCACTGCTCCGTCAGCACTGTATTTCCTCCTTTATCGTCCACAGAACAGACATTCTGAGAACAAAATGAAATAGATTGCAGTGAGAGTCTCTCTTGATGCAGTATTTCAAAATTGCAGGTTTATGCATTTAGTCCTTCTGAGGCAAGTTCAGGGGCTTAGTGTTGCCGTAGCCCACAGGAACGAGGATACGCAATGCTTTTTTTTTTGTCTCTAAATGAGTTTTGGATATAATCTGATCGGAAATTAAAAGATATTTTTAAACGCTTGAAGATCCACTCATTACTAAAAGTGTGTCATCCAATAGAGACAATAAAAACTTGAGTAATGATCAAAGTTGTTGTATTGAAATTTAAGATGCGTTGATGGATTCACATCATCAACTCATGCATTGAGTTACAAGTTACCGTTCCACCTTAAAAGTCACCGGCAGTCGACCAATGAATTTATTTTTTTCTCAGACTACAGCTGTTGCAAGAGGCAGCAAAACATCTTTTTATTTTGCAGTTACAGTTTACTAATGTATGTAAAACTCTCCACAGTATGAACAGTTTACTCAGCCCTGAGCAGAGTGACCGTCCTCTACCGACCAATCAACAGACTGCAGTGTTCACAGCTCCACCTTTTAGTACCAGATCTGTGTGTTAGGTACCCCAACAGAGGGGGGGCCAAAAATGGGGACGGTATGGAACAGTTCTATTGGTACCATCCACAACTTTTCACAGTGGAAAGAGAAAAAAAAAGCATACCGAACTGAATTGAATCGTACCATACTGCTCAGTGGAAACGGGGCTATACAGTACTTGCCGCAAACATTGGGGCAGCAGCATGGGAGAATAACCCCCCCACAACCCTCCCCCATGTTAACATACTTAGCTCTGTCAGCACTGATTCCACTGGTAGTACTGTTAATTGAGTTAGCACCATTAGCTGCTAGCTTCTGGCTCAACCACCTCCATGTTAAGGACCATGTGTAGGCTATCCTGCCTACATGTGGTCTGAATGTTGTGTACAGCTCTTTCAAATGTAGCAATTCAAGATGCTATACAGCCATTACATTGTACCTAAATGAACAGTGATGCAGATGCTAAAAACTGCAATTTACAAAAACATAATCATTCATCCTCATCTCTCCTCTTGTTAACCACCCCCAGCACACACACACGAAACACACACAAACACACACACACTCGACTCTGATTTCTCTCCAATTCCACCTCCGTGGGCGATAACCGAAAATGAAGATGGTTTTAACAGAATTATTGTTATTTGAATAATTTATCATAATTGTTGTAAGTGCAATCGTTTTTACATGATAGATATGAGTTCCTCTGCAGCGTAATATTATTACTCCAGTCCTGCTTGTATCTTTATGAGTGCAAAATGTGTTTTTGACTTCATACGTGTGTGTGTATGTGCACCTGCAACCAGCTTCATCACCCCTGCAGCACAGCAGTCAAGCATAAGGGTGCCAAGACAGATGGTATCAGAGCTTTTAGCCAGCTAATGCTAGCCTGAGCAAGTGGTATTTGGTCTGTACATCAAGCCAGTGTAGCTTTGAGTGAATAGTTAATGTAAAGTACCACTCAGCTAAAACTTAAACTTTTAAAAACCTCTCCATAAATTGCCCTAAAAAAGCAGTGATGAGAATGTGAACAACGCTGTCTGGGTTTCTTAGTCTTATGACGACAGCAAACAGATGGGCACAGGTAGATGAGAAGAGCTGTGGAGAGGGAGATGGGAGAGTCAAAGCCAGAAGAGTAGAGCTTGTTTATGTACAGAATGTGTGGTTATGTACAATATGTATCATCATTTGAATGTATGTGTGTGTATGAAAATACACAATTTTTTTTCTTATTAGTGCTATTTTGATATAGATATAAATGCATTTTAGCCTTATTCTGTGACAGCATGTGCCGCCGAATTACTGGAGAAACACCCTCTTGTGTTGCAGTATCCTGGGGATGCATATCTTTGGCTGTAAGTTCAGTCTGAAGACTGAGGCAGGAGACACAGTGCCCGACAGGAAGAACTTTGATTCCCTGCTCTGGGCCATCGTTACTGTCTTCCAGGTACAATTAGTTTAAACACACACAAACACACACACACACATATCCGCACACTTTCAAAACTGTGGTTTCACAAAGGATAAAAACTTTAAAGTAACTGTTTTTTCTTCTGTATAGACATTTGTGTGTACGTACTATATATGTGTATATGTTCTGTAGATTCTGACTCAGGAGGACTGGAACATGGTGCTGTACAATGGGATGGCATCCACCACACCCTGTGCTGCTCTCTACTTCGTAGCTCTTATGACCTTCGGAAACTATGTGCTCTTTAATTTACTAGTTGCCATCCTGGTTGAGGGTTTCCAGGCTGAGGTGAGATATCTTGGTTTCCGGCATTGCACAGTATGCCCTTTGCAAAAGAACTAAGCCAACTGTGATATGAGACAAGTAGCCAATAATGTCCCTTCATTCAACTGTTGTAGGTTGAAACATGAATATTATTGCACAAACACGTATCTTGCTCCTTAAAGTATAACTTATATGCACACTCAACGGCTGCTTTATTAGGTACTATGCTAGTACCAGGTTGGACCCCTTTTGCCTTCAGAACCGCCTTAATTCTTGGTGTCATAGATTCAACAAGGTGCTGGAAACATCCCTCAGATATTTTGGTCCATATTGACATAATAGCATCACACTTGTCAGCTGCACATCCATGATGCGAATCTCCAGTTCCACCACATCCCAAAGGTGCTCTATTGGACTGAGATCTGGTGACTGTGGAGGCCATCGGAGTACAGTGAACTCACTGTCATGTTCAAGAAACCAGTTTGAGATGATTTGAGCTTTGTGACATGGTGCGTTATCCTGCTGGAAGTAGCCATCAGAAGATGGGTACACTGTGGTCATAAAGGGATGAGCACGGTCAGCAACAATAATCAGGTAGGCTGTGGTGTTTCAACCATGCTCAGTTGGTACTAAGGGGCCCAAAGTGTGCCGAGAAAATCTCCCCCACACCATTACACCAGCAGCACCTGGTGTGGTCTTCTGCTGCTGTAGCCCATCTGCTTCAAAGTTCGACGTGTTGTTGCTTCAGAGATGGTCTTCTGCAGACCTTGGTTGTTATGAGTGGGTAATCGAGTTACTGTTGCCTTTCTATCTTCAGACAATCCTCTGTAAATCTTAGGGATGGTTGTGTGTGAAAATTCCAGTAGATCAGCAGTTTCTGAAGTACTCAGACCAGCCCGTCTGGCACCAACAACCATGCCACGTTCAAAGTCCCTTAAATCACCTTTCCTAACCCATTCTGATGCTCGCTTTGAACTTCAGCAGCTCGTCTTGACCATGTCTACATGCCTAAATGCATCGGGTTGCTGCCATGTGATTGGCTGATTGGCTGATTAGCTATTTGCGTTACCAGTTTAACAGATGTACCTAATAAAGTGGCCGGTGAGTGTATAAGGATTTGTTCAACAACAGCAATAAATGAGAAATCATGTGGGTCTAATATTGAACCCCAGTGCTTTGTGTGCACTGACCTGTTTCAGGGTTACAGCTGAACTTCAGACATTTCTGTTTTAGAGTTAGATTTGACAAGTGAAAGTAAACCAGCCAGGCTGGAGAGAAAATTGCCCCTCAGATGGTTTGCTAATAAAGAAAATCAGCTTGTGATTGATCATTATTTCTACACTTTTTCCCACTCTCTGCTTCTTAATCTCCCTCATCTTCTTTTGTCTCCTCCTCCTTGCTGGGCCCCCTCCCTCTACTTGTCTCCCTGTGTCTCTCTTTTTCTCTCACTCATTCATTTTCCCTCACTGTCCCCCATGCAGGGTGATGCAAACCGCTCTTACTCCGACGATGACAGGTCTTCCTGTAATTTTGAGGAGAATGACAAGCAGAAAGACTCTCTGCATCTCTCAGGTATTAAATGGCTCTAGGAGCTTCACAGCATTTATTGTTTCATAATGATTGATTTTCCTCTCACCTATGAAATCATGATCGATCGCATTAATTTACAATCTTCCCTTCTCAAACAAAAATGCCAACTTTATACTAATCATGCTGCTGTAAAATTGTGTTATCAGCAATCACTTCAGGGGTAACTTAAGTATTTTTTAGCCTGGACCCTATTTTCCCATATTTTTATGTCAAGGTGACTAAAATGGGAACAACAGTTTTTGAATTGGTTCAGTATTGAGTGAGTGTGCTGCAGCCGGCAGCGGCGAAACAGGCTGCAATGTAACCACTCTGGGCATTAAGTAAGATCGTTTTTATTTAACCAGAAGTTAGTTGAGCTGTGGGCAGAAGGACAGAGCTTTCACTGTGTGGGCATGAATATGTCCATTTTCATCCGCTTATCTGGGGCGGGGTCGCGGGGGCAGCAGGCCAAGCAAAGCACCCCAGACATCCCTCTCCCCTGCAACGCTTTCCAGCTCCTCCTGGAGGACCCCAAGGTGTTCCCAGGCTAGACAAGATATATAATCCCTCCAGGGTGTTCTGGGTCTGCCCCGGGGTCTTCGACCAATGGGATGTGCCAAGAACACCTCTAACAGGAGGTGCCCAGGAGGCATCCTGATCAGATGCCCGAACCACCTCAACTGACCCCTTTCGACATGAAGGAGCAGCGGCTCTACTCCGAGCTCTCTCCAGATGTCCGAGATCCTTACCCTATCTCTAAGGCTGAGCCCAGCCACCCCACGGAGGAAACTCATTTCGGCCACTTGTTTCCACAGTCTCATTCTTTCATTCACTACCCAGAGCTCCTGACCATAGGTGAGGGTTGGGACGTAGATGGACCAATAAATCAAAACCTTTGAGTTCCGGCTCAGCTCTCACTTCACCACGATGGTCCGGCACAGCGCCCGCATCACTGCAGAAGCCAGCACCAAACCGCCGATCCATCTCATGCTCCATTTTACCCTCACTCATGAACAAGACCCATGAATATATGTGTCATCATATTTTAAAAACAAAACGTATCTTCTTAATATCAAGAAAAATACAAATATTAAATAAAAAGTCAAGTCCTTTCAAGTTGTCTGTCTCAAATCAAAGTCATGCACACCAAGTCAAAGTCAAGTTGAGTCTGAGTCAAGCAAGTCTCAAGTCTTCAAATTTGCATCCCAAATAGGACTCGAGTCAAGTCATGTGTCTTGAGTCCCCCACTTCTGTGAAGTCGTCATTACCAAACCCACCAGACACTATTTAAATGAACTAATTTTATCATGGTAAAACACATTTCATACCAAAACCATCTTGGTTCATGATTCCACTGTTCCAACAATCACTAACTCTGGTTCGGTTGAACTAACCCCTTAATTCACCCGACAGGGTAAAATTGTTGTTTCCAGTGCTGATGTACTACCATACATGTGCTCTAAGGTCATAGTGTAACAAATTCTGCTGCCATTTGGCACTCCAGAAAGCTATCAACCGTTTTGATGTGCCTTGGGAAATAAAAACGTTGCCTGCCATCCGATTTCCACAACAAACCTCCCTGACCGTCTTTTTCCTGTCTGAAATGCGAGCTGCACAAACGTAAATAATGCATGCCTCATGCCACGTCTCCATCCACTCCTCTCCCCTCTTCCCCCTGTAGGCATAACAAAAGTGAACTCGCTGAGAATTACGCAGTATAGAGTAGCATTTAGCGGCACATTAGGGAGGCCTCTGATGATGTCTGATCGCACTTCTTCTGAGCCAAAATGCACCTTTTAAATGTCAGCTTACCTGGAAAAGAAATACAGTTGGAATGTTAATAGTACCCGGAGACCTATTCCACCAAAAGATATGTTTGGGAATGGACTAACCGCTGACAAGATATCCCTCTCTTTCACCATTATAAGCTCCTCTCAGGCTCCTCTAATGTGATTTAGTGTAAATTAAACCTTCCTCTCGCTCTCTTAGCTGCCCATAACATCGTGTTCGGACATTTATGTTGTAAAGTGATAGAGGGTGCCAAGTTCTGATTGCATGGCAGAAACAGAGAAGAAGTAACAGAGAAGAAGTAACAGACAGAAGGAAGGGCTTGCTTAATGATGTCTTTCTGTACCTCCTCCATTCATCACCACTTGGTCCTTTCCTTCATTCTCATTCGTTTCCTACAGACCCAAAGATCTGCACTCTAACTCCTAATGGGCACCTGGATCTGTCCCCGCTGCCCCATGGTCTGTTTCCAGGAGAGAGGCTGACCTTTGCTCTCGGCTCCAGGAAGAACAGTGTTATTTCTCTTGGTAGGGCCAACTTGGAGCAGAAGGCTATGGTAAGTAGAAAGGAATGAAAATAATACATGGTTACTGGGAAACTGACCCAGGAAATTTTCAGACCGATTTGTTATTAAGCCATACACAGGACCAAAGCGGCGTACCAAATATCGCCAGGTGTCGCACTTGACTCAGCTGCTCCAGTGGAACATAATGACATCATGTCCCAACAGCCAACAAGTATCTATCATGTTGCATCATGTAACATCAGAGCCTCCTGTTCACACTGAATGCATCAACAAACTATGTAAAACAGCTGTGCGCTTGAAATCAAACTGGAGATGTAACTACTTAACAGACATGTGAGTTCCTTGTCCATTGCAGGGCTTTCAAAGTGAGCAACTGGAATCAAAAGAATCAGGGGGTGCAACTTAAGTTCAACTGAAAACTGCGTTGCACAAACGTCGCTTTGGGTTATTTAGGACACCACTTTCATTGGCTTCAAATCCAACATGTTGCCACTCTGGTGCCGTTTTAGTTTTCTTGAGAAACGAAGTCGGTCATGTCTCCTCTTGTGAACCCAAAAAATGCTTGAGCTTTGTAGTAAACAAGGAAAGTCCAAAGTCCAGTCCAAGGGCCAATCCTGACCCATCAAATAAATCAAAATATACAAATCAGGCATTAAAATAGAAGGGTTTCCTATAAAAATATGTTTTAAGCAATGATTTAAAAACAGGTAGTGTGCTAGCCAGCCTAATCTCCTCAGGCAGAGAATTCCAGAGCCTCGAGGCCTTGATGGCAAAGGCCCCGTCACCTTTAGCTACCAACCGCAATTTAGGGACGACAAGTTAGGGTAGGTTTAAGGATCTCAGGTCAGGACTTGAAGCATAGACCAAACCATGCTGAACCATGTTGAATCTTAAAATAAATTCTGAAGTTAACTAGCAACCAGTAAAAGGAGGCAAGAACTGGGGTGATATGTAATCTACGATTTATCCTGGTTAAAATACAAGCTGCAGCGCTCTGCACTAGTTGAAGCCGAGCTACTGAAGATTTACTGAGGCATGTAAACAGTGCGTTACAGGAGTCAAAGCGTGAGAATACAAAAGCATGAGTCAGCTTTTCAAGGTCAAGAAAAGACATAGCTGGTTAAAAGTTTTTTCCTTGCTAGGCAGCAGACATGGCCACAGCAAAGAAGCGCAAAGTCGACAGCGAGGGTCGCTGCTTTCAGGAGAGGTGGAAAGATTGATGCATTTACACTGAAAGAAGTTTGTCTCATTTGTATCGGATTTTTTTAATTTTATTTCAATAAGCCATATGAAGCGTGAAGCAGCTGGCCCCCAGGTATTTCCAGATTGTCTAATGTGGCCTCCCCATCCAAAAAAGTTTTGACACCCCTGTAGTCGACAAGTACAACAGAAATTATATCTTCTTCATGTTGCCAGTGTTCGGCTCGGCAATAAATTGCACACGGCCTGTCAGACACTGGTGGCTGTTATTCTGTTCCTAAACAAATATAATCTAATGTTAATCACGTCGTCATATGGCTTATTACTAATGCAGTACACGTTGGATTTGGAGGCTGCTGCTTTAGACTTCTTTTTAATTTGCCAGAACGTGTTATAATGACAAAATCAAACCAGCCTGACCTCATACACAGGACTGGACCGGCAAAACCAGAAACCGACAGAGCTCCTCTGTCATTATGTTTTGATTTGAATGAAACAGTGTGAAATTATAGGTAATGTCTTTGACTAGGACGATCATTTGCTGCAGCAGTATTACTTTTTTTAACCCTGCCGCCTTGTTTAAATTAGGGACGGCTCTCACAGAGGTATTTCCAAGTGTCATGTAATGAGAGGCATATGATTACATCACTATATTCTTCTTTATTCCATCATTATGAGATGTGTGTGGTCATTGGTTGGGTTTTGTTTATTTTTGTTGGTAATCCAGCCTGTAAGAGCAGATCCAGACAGGCTGTGTGGCTCAGGATTAAAGAACATGGAGGAATCCTCTCTGTCTCTGTCTCAGTATCCAGGTCGAGGTTACCACAACTGGGGCCGCCCACTGACTACCCAGCCTCAGGCTTTGTGGGCCCGTCGTTCCAGCTGGAACAGCCTGGGAGGATGCCGTCCCTGCTCCTCCTCCTCTCCCTCCACTAGCCCAGCCTTCACCCCTACCTCTGCACGGCCCTTTTACGGCTACGGCTTGGGGGGTCTCGGCGGAGTGGTTGGCGGAAGCCTTCGTATCCGTGGTCCCCGCGCCTCCTCGTCCCCACACCGCCACCTTCAACATATCCACCCAGATGAGGAGGAGTCTCTCCTCTCTCCCCCCGCTGTTGCTCCACACTCTCTTCACCTCCCCCATCCCTGTGCTCCCGGGTCAATTTGCACCCAGGAGGGACCGCAGAGCTCTATCATTAGAGCTGCCCCACATGCTGCAGGTCCCAGGACCAACGCACCCTCCACCGCCGCCTCACCACCTGCCGCCCCCCGTGAAGCTCCATGCTCACAACAGGAAGAAGAGCTTCTCTGGGGGGACGGTAATCACTGGAGGTGGTGGCGGTGGGCTGGACAGTCTGGGTGGCTTAGGAGTGGTACACCAAGACTGTAATGGGAAGACTCCTCTGTCTCAGCTTCTCCAGCCGCCTTCTAGACACCACACTGAGCCGGCTGGAGAGGCGAACCCCCAGAGCCAGCTGATGGCCGACGTCTTCCCGCAGGTTAACACACGCAGCAAGGACCGGGAGGACCTGGACGATGATGTTGAATATGTAAGTTATCGTTAAGTCTGTGTAGGAGGGAGGGCATTAAAGGTCCAGTGTGTAGGATTGAGGGGGAGGGGTTTGAGCAGAGATTGAATATTATTTGTTTTCTTCAGCAACATACTTTGGGTTTTTACTTGTTTTAATTACCTGCTCCATTTGTTTTGGAGAGGAGGAAGCTTTCAATGATAATTCGTCTCCTGGTAAAAACCTCTTGAACTATAAACACTGAAGGAATTCTAACCGGGAGTTCACACTTGGCATACAAGAGAAGTTTCAGCTGGTTGCTATCTGCTAGATGCCACTAAATCCTGCACACCGCTACACCCTCACACATTAATAGCACTAAGAAAAGCCTGGTAAGTAAGTGAAGGTAGCTCATACTATCATTTCCTGTGTTTCCACAGATGCAATTAAGCATCCCTAAGATGATATGTAACAGCATCTAAAAGGAACAAAGAAGCACAATCTCGGCCTGTGATTCTCAATAACTGAACTATTAGCTGTTGTGTTAAAGTACAAGATTTTACACATTCAATAATCTGCTGCTCTCTTGTGTAGGATTCTCAAGTACTTTGTATAAAGCCTGCACTCCCTATCACCTGGGCCTCGTGGGAGACCCATTGTTTTCATTGTAAACAAGTCTGTGTATGAGAGAAACAAGGTTAATTAGAAAGGACTATTTAGACAGCGGGGGAGAGAGCTATACAGATGGTAATGTTGGAAGATGCTCCGAGCTGTTGCTATAGAAGTGTTTCACTTTCGTTAATAATTCAAATAGGCAGTCTAAACAGGCGGTTTCAGCTTTGCAGTTGTGTGTGTCTGCCTGATTATATCGTGCACGGTGTACAGGCTTTGCTTGGGTGCGTGCGTGCTACGATGTGTGTCGATGTGTGTGTTGCAGAGCTTGTGCTTCCGCATCCAGAAGATGTTAGAGGCGTACAGACCAGGACTGGTGTGAGAGCAGAGAGGACTGGTCTGTCTTCCTCTTCTCCCCACAGAACAGGTGAGTCACCGTCAGTCCTCGCTCTGCTTTTTCCTTTTTCCCTTTTAATCAAATCTGCATCTGTGATCATCTGCAGCAAAAGTGTGATGACTCAAAATGTGGGCAAAGTCTTTCATAGGAACATTATCGGCTGGCCACAGGACGCGTCTCATCAAAACAATATCAAAGATGGGTGGGCAGGTTCCGTTCCTCCGCCTCATCAATAGGAAGGACAGGTTGCCAAGTTTCCACAGAGAAGGACTACATTAGAGTATCGATCGCCACCTTGCAAATAACAAAAGGGATATTTTCTCCCCTCTCCCCTCCTGTTAGAGAGCAAGGAACAGGCCTCAGGGGGTAACTTTAATACCATAGGCAATTCATTAAATTCTGCATTAACTTGTGGCGATATTGTGTTACAATGTGCACTTTCAATAGACACTGTTGAGTTTTAATAAAAGGCATTTAAATGTCCCCATGCTTGTTCCAAAACACAGCCCCTCTCCTTTCTTTTCATGCGTTCCAATAAACACTGCAGCAAAGATATTTAATTGCTTTTTGGCAGTACACGGTGTCACATGCGAAGGTTTGAAATGCATATTCAGTATTTATACGTCCCATCTCTCTCCGTCTCTCTCTGTGTCTGTGGCTGTGTCTCTCTTATCTTTCTATTCTGCTCTCCCAGCAGAACACTGTACTCAGGAGTCTGCTGCTTCTGAGAGTGTTGTTAATGTAATTTGTTTGGAATTAGGAGCGATGTAAACAGCGGCTGAATGAGGCTATTTACTCACCAAGATGTAAGGGAGCTCCCATGCAACTGTCAGGAGACTTGGCTCGCGTTCTGATTGGATGGAGGAGGTTTATAAATTACGTTTGGGCAGAGTGTGGCCTAACCTCCGTCTATTGTTCCCTCATTTTCTCAGGCTCTTTTTAGTATTAATAGCAACTGCAATGCCTTTTAAACTTATCTGTTTTCTTTCTACCCTTTATTCATTCCTCCTCTCCTCACCTCTTTTTTCTTCTCTTTCCTTGTCTCCTCTTCCCTTCTCTCCTCCTCCCTCCACACATCTCCTCTCTTCCTCTTCTCTCCTCTCCTCATCTTGTTTCCTTGTCTCTCTCCTCTCCTCTTCTCTTTCCTTGTCTCTTCCCTCCTCCCTTCTTTTCTGTTCCCTGGTGTCCTTTTTGCTTTTTTTTTCTCTTCTCCTCTCTCCCGTCGTCTCCTCTTACCCTCTCCTCTTCTCATTTACTTTTCCCTTCTCTCCTATTCCCTACCTGCGTCTCCACTCCTATCCCCCTCTCTCCTCTCATTATCTTGTTTCCTTGTTTCCTCCCCTCTCATCTTCTCTTTCCTCCTTTCCTCTTTTCCTCTTCCCTCCTTCCTTCTTTTCTGTTCCCTGGTGTCCTTTCTGCTTCTTTTTTCTTCTCCTCTCTCCCCTCGTCTCCTCTTCTCATTTCCTTTTCCCTTCTCTCCTATTCCCTCCCTACATCTCCTCTCCTTCTCTCCTCTCCTCTGCTCTTTTCCTCACTCCTGTTCCCTCCCCTTGTCTGGTCTCTTCTCCTATCCTCACCGCGTTTCCTTGTCTCCTCTTTTCTTCTCTTTCCTTGTCTCCTCTTTCCCTGTCCCCTCCTCCCTTTTTTCTATTTCCTGGTGTCCTCCTCTATCTTCTCTCACTTCCGCTACCCTCGTTTCGTGTTCTCCTCTACTCTTCTCCCTTCTTTTCTTCTCTCCTGTTCCCTCCTCTCGTCTCCTCACCTCCTCTTATCTCTCTATTCTTTCCTCTTTTCTTCTCTTCTTTCCTCTTCTCCTCTTTTCACATCCTCTCCTCCTCTCTTCCCTCATCTCCTCTTCTCCTCCCCTGTCCTTTTCTCTTCTCTCCTCTTCCCTTCTCCTCTCAACTTTCCCCATCTCCTCTCTCTTCCTACTCTCCTTACCTCTCCTCTTGTCTCATTTTCTCCTCTCTTCTTTTCTTCTGTCCTCTTCTGTTCCCTTGTCATCTCCCCTATTTTCTTTTCTCCTCTCCTCTTGTCTTATTTTCTCCTCTCTTACTCCATCTGCTCTCCTCCTCTCCTCTTCTTTCACCTCCTCTCCTCTCCTCTCCTGCTGCTCCAGGTTCAGACAGATATGCCAGTCCATCATAGCCCATAAGCTGTTCGACTATGTGGTTTTGGCCTTCATCTTCTCCAACTGCATCACAGTAGCTCTGGAGAGGCCAAAGATCCTCCAGGGCAGCTTGGTAAATCCATCTGAAATGTGTGTCACTCTGTGCATGTGCGCCTAGAAGCTCCTGTCTGCAGCCTTTCTGTGGCAGCTTCTGGTATTCTCTGAGGATGAATTCAGTTTTATTATCTAAAAGGTGCAGTAAGTAAGATTTTACTGCCCTTAATCGGCCCGTCTCTCCTCTCTGACTGTCGACCCCTCTCTCCCTCCTCCTGTTCGTCTGTCCAGGAACGAGTCTTTCTCACCATCTCCAACTACATCTTTACTGCCATCTTTGTGGGCGAGATGACACTCAAGGTAACCTTTTACAACCTGTCTCTCTATTACTACCAATGAGTCCTGAGTGTGGTGTGTGTGCAGGCAATACACAGAGGCATCTTTTTTGTCTATCTCCTCCGGTGTCTCCCTGCTCGTCTCCCTCTCACTGAAATGACTTCGCTTCAGTGCTCCCAAAGCCCGGCCCCTTCCTACCCCTCATTCTTGGCAATTCCCATGTTCCTTTGGAGAACAGAGCAATTAAGCAATGTCATTAATTCTTCTCTTATGGCTGTGGCCCTTCTCCAGTACTCCCCCACACTCTCTCCTTCCTCCCTGTCCCCTCCGATGTTGACTGTTTCTTTTTTAAGTTAATGTTTCCACTTCCTTCAGGTCCCTCTGTTCTCATCGCTCTGTTTTTTCCGACTCCTGATCTTTCCCCGTCCTCCCTCCCCTTTTGCCACCGTCTCTGTATTCTCTGCAAAAGACTTTGGCACAAGTGGGCCATCAATTATGCACTCCCACAATCAATTATTAACCAATCACAGCCCGTCAAGAAGCCACAGGCTTGTCAGCCCCCTGGCCGAGCCGTACATGCCTCCCCTCTGTGTCTCTGTCTGTCTGAGCCTCGCGTATCTCCATAATGTGTGTTGGTGTGTGATTGTTTGTGTAGCATTAATCTCTCCGTAGGACTCCACCGCTGAGTTTAGTGCTGTGTACAAGATGCAGCCGCATAAAAAGCACAGCAGGGTTGAGGAATTGGTCAGCATGTTGCAGAACTTTTTAGAGTGTTATTTTATGAGGCAGCTTCTGACACAGTGTAGCACTTTGCAAACAAGTACC
The DNA here is from genome assembly GCA_019142605.1 of Cephalopholis sonnerati. NCBI lineage: Eukaryota > Metazoa > Chordata > Actinopteri > Perciformes > Serranidae > Cephalopholis > Cephalopholis sonnerati. Next base: position 34,128,522 of record JAGQAX010000016.1, read on the forward strand.
TCTAATGATTGCAGCTGTATGACTAAGCAGTGCTGTTTCCTGCAATATCTCTCAACATTAAGTATTAGATTAAATGTAAATATATAATCAGAATAATCAGACTTGTGAACTCGATACATACTTGTAAGTTTAGCACATTGACTTTACTTTTTGGCATTCACACCTAAGATGTTTGCCCGACACTGATCCCTCACCCATCTTGATTTGTTTGCACGCTAACCCCCACCGTCCCTCTGAAGCTTTACCAGACACTTTGCAAATGTCACTTGCAGATTTTTGATGCTCCCACTGCTGCTTAGCAAAACACCAAATCCAGCCGTTTGCATATGTATTACAGCGCCTGTACAACGACGTCCAGCCTTCACTCTTAAAGTCGCAGAGGATAAAGTACCATTATATGTCAAATGCTTTCACAATAAACTTTTTACAAGCAAACTGAAAGGCATTTAGGACATAAACAATATATCACTTTACTGTCTGATATTACAGTAAACACACTGCCAGCTGTGCGCTCTTTACAGTGATGCATGGTGTGTTAGTGTGTCACTTAGTTTGTGCCTATGTCCTAATTTAACATAGGTACCATTTACTGTGTGTGTTCTGCTTATTTCTTTCAATTTTCTGCTGATGTGTGTGTGTGTGCATGTGCACATATTGTATATGTGTGTCCAGCCTGATGCTCTTTTGGCAGGTGTGTGCATTTGTCTGTGTGTGTGTGTGTGTGTGTGACTTTGTCTTATTTTGAGGACACATCTCAGACTAAAGACCAGTTAACTGGGGACAAAAGCAGTGTCCCTTATTGGGAAAAAAGCTCATTTTTGGGTTACTGGTCAAAGTTAGGGTGGTTCTTGGTGGCTCTGGAGGTAAAGTGGGTCGCCCACTCATGGCAAGATAGGTGACAGCTCCTCCAGTCTGCATGCTGAAGTATACTTGGGCAAAATACTGAACCCCAAATTGCACCCAATGGCTTTGCCATCGGTGTGTGAGTGCATATTGTTCAGTCGCAGGTGACACCAATGTGTGAATGTGTGTGTGAATGGATGAATGTGACTTGAGGTAAGAAGACTAGAAAGGCGCTATACAAATGCAGGCTATATAATTCCACCAAAAGTGACCTAACTAAACGTGTGTTTGTTTCAAGGACACATTTCAGACTGAAGACCTGTTAACTGGAGATGAGTCATCCAACTTGGGACAAAAGTAGTGTCCCTTATTAGAAAGAAGCTCATTTTTGGGTCAGTGCCCAAAGTAAGGGTGAGGCAAGTAGTGGATAATGGGTGGCTCAGGAGGTAGAGTGGGTCGTCCACTCATCACAAGATGGCGGTTCGATCCTCAGCTCCTCCAGTCTGCATGCTGAAGTATACTTGGGCAAAATACTGAACCCCAAATTGCACCCAATGTCTTTGCCATCAGTGTATGAGTGCATATAAATGTTAAGAAGCAGGCGGCACCTTTTATGGTAGCCTCGGCCACCAGTGTGTGGATGTGTGTGTGACTGAGTTAATGTGACTTGTAGCGTTAAAGCACTTTGAGTGGACGGAAGAGTAGAAAGGCGCTATGCAAATGCAGGCTATATAATTTCCCCATATTTGACCTAAGTAAACGTGTGTGTGTGTGTGTGGGTATGACCTAATTTCAGGGAAACATTTCAGACTAATGACCGGTTAACTTGGGACAGCTTGTCCAACTTGGGACAAAAGTAGTGTCCCTTAATAGGAAAAGCTCATTTTTGGGTTACTGGCAGAAGTTAGGGTGAGGCAAGTCGTGGATAACGGGTGGCTCAGGAGGTAGAGTGGGTCGTCCACTCATCACAAGATGGCGGTTCGATCCTCGGCTCCTCCGGTCTGCATGCTGAAGTGTACTTGGGCAAAATACTGAACCCCAAATTGCACCCAATGACTTTGACATTAGTGTGTGAGTGCATATTAATGTTTAAGCTGAGTAGTAGGTAGTCCTGGCCACCAGTGTGTGGATGTGTGTGTGAATGGATGAATGTGACTTGTAGTGTTAAAGTGTTTTGAGTGGTTAGAAGACTTGAAAGACGCTATACAACTGCAGGCTATATAATTTCCCCATAAGTGACCTAAGTAAACGTGTGTGTGTGTGTGTGTGTGTTTGAGCTCGAGTGTGTAGAAGATCTTGTTAGTGTCAACAGCCTGTTTTCCTACAGCTGCTGACAACTTTAATGTCTGTATCACATCCCTCATCCTCTTGCTCTTTTAGTTTCCTCTTGTTTTTGTTGTTGTGCTACACGTTTGTACTTTTCCACATCTGACAGTTTATTTTACAGAACTGCTCCAGAGACAGACAGGCCGTGTTCTAGTACTCCGCTTCACCTAATTTTCTCTCTTCAGGTGGTTTCCATGGGCCTGTATGTGGGGGAGCAGGCTTATCTGCGGAGCAGCTGGAACATTCTGGACGGCTTCCTAGTTTTTGTGTCTTTGATTGACATTGTCGTGTCGATGGCGGGTGGGGCCAAGATCCTGGGTGTGCTCAGAGTGCTCAGGCTTCTCAGAACATTGCGTCCCCTCAGGTATGGACAAAGTGATAATTAGTGAGCAATTTTCTGCTGATGATCATGTTACGTACATCAGCTCTGCACCTTGTCTGTACACTTTTATCTTCACAAGTTCAGAATGTTCTTAAACAACTGAAGAGCAACGCTCAGATAAAAAATCCATTTGCAGAGTTGTTTAACAATCACGACAGCAGACAGAAAATGTAATCACAATTAATCAATTAAGTCCTCTTCAGTGAGTCTGTTTTTTCCCCATGAATGGTGCAATCTTTGAGGTAATCAGTGCAATTTTAAGGATGTTCAAATGAAATAGAATAACACACACTGTACTTGTTTTTCGTCTTATCCTCTCCCTCTCCCCTCCTCAGAGTGATTAGCAGAGCTCCAGGTCTGAAGCTGGTGGTGGAGACCCTCATCACCTCCCTCAAGCCCATTGGCAACATTGTCCTCATCTGCTGTGCATTCTTCATCATCTTTGGCATTCTCGGGGTACAGGTAGGAAAACAGGAGCATCTGTGTTACGATACACACATTGTAACCATGTCCATTTGTGTGTCCGTCCCTTTACTATGATTGTAAAATATATCATTCTCGCCCACCCTTTCCTTCTTGATATCTTTGAAGCACACATGCATATCTGTCTAAAATAAGTCTCATTGTCTTCCTACTTCTTTCATGGCTGCACAACGTTTTCAGCTGGTGGGATCTTTGACCAGCTCATTATTTCACTAAAGAGCACCCTTTCATCTCATCAGAGGAGCCTACAAAGGCTTATTTCTCTCTTTTTATATAAGTAGTCAGACAGCATCGAAAGCTTGGTCTCATTGTTCTTCTGCTGACAGCTGTTTAAAGGCAAGTTCTTCTACTGCTTTGGCCCCGACGTCAAAAACATCACCAACAAGTCCGACTGCCTGCAAGCCAACTACAAGTGGGTCCATCATAAGTACAACTTTGACAACCTAGGGCAGGTCAGTATCACTGGTGTTATCGGCATGTCTGGTTGTTATGGAAATGTATAACATGAGTTTTTTTTTTTTTTCTTTTTATGTTCCCTAAAATAGTGGTTCCCTACTGGCTCCAGATTTCTCCCTAGTTATTAGTTTAAGGTCCACACAGTTTAATATATTCAGCATCATACATGTTGCTGAGCTAATCTGCTGCTTTTGTTTAGTAGCTGTCCGGATGTTAACTGGACCGTGGACATTTCTTCCACTACCTATCAAAAACCCCATCATAGCAGATGTTATTGTATATTTCACAACCATTAAAACTGTGTAAGCCACTGCCTGTTAGCCTACAAGCTAACAAACAAGGAAATAAAAGATGCTCACCAGACTTACAATTCTGATACCTCTGCTAGCTGTCAATTTTGGTGCACAACGGACATCTCATCTCAGTCTGGGTGTGACTGAGGGTGCTTTCACACCTGCCCTGTTTGGTGCGGTTCAGTCGAACTCAAGTTGATTTGCCCCCTAAGTGTGGTTCGTCTGGGCAGGTGTGAACACAGCCATTGTGCTCGAGTGCATACCAAAATAACCGGACCGAGACGTTCTTGAAGAGGTGGTCTCGGTCAGGTTACAAATGAACTCTGGTGCGGTTGGTTTGTGGTGAGAACGTGTTCTGACCTGGATCTGAACCAACTGCAGTCACATGACACATTGTTTGGGTTAAACATGAGCATGTCACAGTCCTGGAGGATTATTAATGTGCGCCTCCTCCTGTACTGCCTTAATATGCACATTCAGCACATCCAATGCATCAAAACATTGTTTTCTAGTTGGAGCCGCGCCTCGTTTTCAAACTGTATGCTTTGACTCAAATGAACAATGACAGCAATATAGTCCACGATGAGCAGCGCTAAAATCAACCTGCGTAGTTGTCCCTCCATTGTGACATTAGAAAGTGTCACATTTATCTTGCAAGTGTACTCTTCTTCAACGTTTGCTTTACTTCCTGGATTTTTCCCACATGGAAATTCTGACCAATCAAGAGCAGCTTTCTCACACAAGGCATTTGATCTGGTCCGCTTGTAAATGCTGCCGTGAGAACACGACCTAACTCTAGGCAATTATACAACTTTGGAGCAAAACTAGTCCCTGATTCAGACCAAAGGAGACAACGACTAGGTCTGAAAGCACCCTGAGGTTCAAACATGTAAGGCTGAATCTCTCCAATGTTTCCTCTAACGCTAACGTTAGCTATCTTGATAAGCTTGGAAGGAGCTTGAAAGTGGAAATTATGTTGATAATAATCATAGCAAAGTATTTTTACATTCTTCAAAATGTCTCTGGACGGGGACTTTATTGTATGTTTGTCCATGAAATAAAGATAACAGTTTTTCCTCTTTGTTCTCTGCCTGCTGTCGTCCAGGCTCTGATGTCCCTGTTTGTCCTCGCCTCTAAAGACGGCTGGGTCAACATCATGTATCACGGCCTGGATGCTGTGGCCGTGGACCAACAGGTACCCGCATATAAGCTGCACAGCAACAAGTTTTATTAGAAAAAGCGTTCAGCACAGTCTTCACTATCCAAAATGTAATCTGTCTAAATCTTTTTCTCCCTCCCTCTCATCTCTGTTTTGTTTCTTAACTCCTCCTCACATCATTTCATATCGAATGTCATCGTGACCAATCCAACCCCAGCCGGTGACCAACAACAACCCATGGATGCTGCTGTATTTTATCTCCTTCCTCCTTATCGTTAGCTTCTTCGTCCTCAACATGTTTGTCGGCGTGGTGGTGGAGAACTTCCACAAGTGCCGCCAGCACCAAGAGGTGGAGGAGGCCAAGAGGCGGGAGGAGAAGCGTCAGCGGCGCATGGAAAAGAAGAGGAGAAGTAAGAGAGAAGAGTGTCTGGAGAGGGATAGCAAAGTGGGCATGGAAGGAGTATGGAGCAGAAAAAACAGAGGCACATGAGCAGTTGGAGGAGGAGACAGAAATAGAAAGGAGGGGTACAGTAAGACAGAGGAGGCAGAAATAGATTCATACAGTAACAGTGGGTACAATCAGATGGAAAATGATTACAAACACTTACATCCAGATATAATGATACAAATAACACAGTGCCTGAAACCAAGAGCTTGAATCGCTCACTCTACTGCTGTTATTGCTATGACACATCATAAGAATCACTTTCTATTAGCGTGCAGAGCTGTGATAACACTGATGAAAATTTGTGCTGTAGATAGAAAGAGAGATGGAAATAGAGACAGACAGATAATAATAAACACACAAACAGCAAGTGTCATAATTGCTAATGTGCTCTGCAATTTGAGAGTTGTGTTGATAGTGATTCCAGCTTGATCAAAGCTTTTTTAAATTTTGTACTTCCAAGCGTTCAGTGTGGGCAGGGCTTCACTGGAAACATAATCTGCTACACAGCAGATGATCTGTTGTACATTTTAAGTAGGAACAGGAGCAGTTTGTCACTGCATATGGTGAGGGGTATTTTATATCACGGCAGATAAACTACTTTTTATTAAGTGAGAAATATCCCTTCATCTACAGTGGCCGATAGGGGCAAGTGTGCTACAGTGGCTCAAAAAATTTCCATTTGGAGAAACGTGCTGCAACTTCAGAAACAATGCCAATTAAAAGACACTTAGAAATGCAAATGTAACAAAAGAAATGTTCTGTACATTAAAGAAAGAAAGTGCTGCAGAAAGCCAAATATATTGACAGAAAACACGCTGCAAGTACAGAAATGATGCAAAGTCAAAAACATACAAACCAAGAAAACAAGTGTAATTTATCAGCAAAAACAGATTAGCTTTGTTTGTATTTATTCCCCGAAATCATTTCTTTTTTTGGGTGCACTCAAGGGAAGTGAATTTATTTATTCTGAGAATGACTGTTACCTGTTTCTGCAAATACACTCTTTCTTTGCATCCGAAAATGTCAATGTAGTCCCCAGGCCTGTAGGAGGCGCACTAAGTGGAACAGCCTGATTTTCAAAACAACAGAACCAGACGAGAGAGTGTCTGTGCATTCCAATACCCATACGACCAGCAAAAAAAGATCTAGTTTGTCCTAATACATAGTATGCCAAAAACACCAGGATGTTCTGCTGCGTCACATTTTGCAGTTTAAAGTCAGCATGCTTTTCTGGCTATTCTGACCCACAGTCCTCTGCATGGCGGCAGATACATCCCATCGACTGAGCCGCAGGCAAATGACAGCTTGTTGACAGCTCTCAGAAGCTGCAATGACTGATGACAGCACATTCAAGTGACTGATGACCAGACGAATAGTAATAACAGCAAAATTAACTGTTTCAATGAACAAAACAATCATAACGATAACCAACAAAGTAACAACAGCAGAGCTCTCAGGGGTTGATCTCTGTCTCTGGTGTGCTCGGCAAATGGTGTTTGTTTCATCTCCAAGGTAACGGATACGCGAGCAGAAGGGTCAAAGTCCAGAGAGCAAGGTTATGACAAAGTAGTATGTTGTGATTGTGTGCATACTGCATGCCTGTACTTAGCACAAGTAGAAAAAAATCAATGTGATTAAGAAGTCAGCATGTGTTGGTTTTGAAGCAGGAATAAAAGTGGAGTAAAGAGACGCTAATAAACATATGTATTCTTCTTTATATATGGCCTCAGTTTTCACAACATTATAAAATGGCAACAGATGTTCACAGCTAGCCATGTTTGAAAACCAGCTGTGCATTCAAATACCCATACTACCATACTATATAGTGTGCAAGGAAAAGGTTTAGTGTGTCCCAATACATAGTGCATCAAATGCCACAAATAGCAGGATGTTCTACTACATCTGGTCTGATTTTGCAGTATGCAAGCCAGCATGCTTTTCTGGCGATTCTGACCCACAATCCTCTGCGCAGCCGACGATACGTCACATCAACTGAGACAGCTTGACAGCTCACTGACAGCTGATTGACAGCTGTTAGAAGTTGCAGTAATAGATGACAGTGCATCCAGGTGACTGATGACCAGTTGATTAATAATGAAAGGAATATTAATTGTTTAACTGAATAAAATAATCAGAAATATCAACAACAAAAAGGGCGTAAGTATTAAAGACTGATGACAGAGAAATGTATAGCCTATGTAATTTTACTACTGTGAATATAACATATTTGAATCTACGATGTATGCATGTGTAAAACATGTATACGATGTCTTAACATTGCAAAATAATAACTTTAAAGCTGTCTGGGTTGATTTCTGTCTCTGGTGAGCTTGGTGAACGGCATTTTGTTTTATCTCCGTGGTAACAGATATATGAGTACGAGGGTCAAAGTTCAAGGCTTGAGTTATGACAAAGTAGTATGTCCTGATTGTGTGCACACTGCATGCAACAGTACATACTTTTTAAGGGCAGGTGCAATACCTACCAAAAGTAAAAAGAAAACGTATGCTATTTGGAACACACCCCAACACTCTCTAGTCTTGTGTCTGTCTCTCTGTTGGGTCAAGATCAAGCTGTTCCACCTAGAGCTCCCCCTAAAGGTCTGGAGAACTTGCGTTGTGTTGACTAGATATACAGTTATTTTCTTTCATATTTGTTTTCAGGAGTGTGTTTTTGACATTCTATTATCTATGTATTTGTTGTGTGTTTACTGTTAATGTATTTGTTTTGGCCTTCTGCAGGATGTTTTCTCCTTAAAAGCACATTTACATTGTTGTATATGTTTTCGGATTGGCTTCATTTCTGAAGCTGCAGATTCTGGGCGGCACAGGGGTGCAGTGGTTAGCACTGTCGCCTCACAGCAAGAGGGTTTCTCGTTCAAACCCCGGGATGGCCCCTCTATGTGGAGTTTACATGCTCTTCTCGTGTCAGAGTGAGTTTTCTCTGGGTACTCCAGCTTCCTCCCACAGTCCGAAGACATGCAGGTTAACTGGTGACTCTAAATTGTCCGTAAGTGTAAATGGAGCGTGAATAGTTGTCTGTCTCTATGTGTCAGCCCTGTGATAGTCTGATGACCTGTCCAGGGTGTACCCCGCCTCCTGCCCAATGTCAGCTGGATAGGCTCCAGCCCCCCTGGGACCCCTAGCAGGATAAGCGGTTACGGGCACAAATGAAAGATTCCATTGCTCCAATATTTTGGGCCGTGTTTGCCCTCGTTAGCTATCGTACATTAAGATAACAAACTTAATATGTTTCAAAGCTTCACTCATATATTTCTCTGCCAACAGAAGCCCAGAAGCTGCCCTACTTTGCCAGCTATGGCAACGTCCGCCTGATGATCCACACACTATGCACAAACCACTACCTGGACCTCATCATCACCTTCATCATCTGCATCAACGTCATCACTATGTCCTTAGAGCACTACAATCAACCTCATGTAAGCAAAGATGCAAAGATGTGTATGTGGTGGCTGTAAAACAAATTAGTGTGTCTTGTTCAGGGGGTGAACAGGTCCAGTTGTGTATTTGCGTGTGTGTGTGTGTGTGTGTGTGTGTGTGTGTGTGTGTGTGTGTGTGTGTGTGTGTGTGTGTGTGTGTGAGTGAGGTGATAAATGGGGAGAGCACCTTGCATACTTGCATCTGTGTAAGTAATTAGAGATTTGTGCAACTTAGCTGTGACTCCCCCTAAATCGCCTGTTCCACAAAATGTGGACAAAAAAAGATAAACTCCTACAAGCTCCATCTCAGTGGGAAGAAGTTATGCTGGGTTTTTATGTGGAGTATTAATGTCTGTCAAATCTTTGTGGCTGTTTTCCTGCACCCGACTACAGCTCTTACGTAAAGCCTTCCCTCTCCCCAAACAGCAGCATCTTAAAAAGACAGTGATACCACTGACTGGTCAGCCACCATGAAACTGTATCCAGGCTGTGTAGCGTGTGTTGTGAGTCACTTGCAGTTCATACAAAGGAGCTGTGATTGCACTGCTGATTTGATGCGGGCTGTTGTCAGAGCGGTGTTAGCTGCTCAGTACATGTACTATCTGTCCATTCATGTGTGATGAATGGAGGTTCAGGAGCCTGATAGCGTTTTTTGTGAGGTAGAGAAAAGTGATTATCCTTGAGATAAGATGCCCGTTTGACCTTTTAAAATGGAGCAAGCTTTTTCAAACTGACCGAGCATCGGATAAATATCACAGGTCTTGGCTGTATTTGTCAGCTGTTTGTCTTGACATTTGGCAGCCTCCCACTTGTTAGAAGCTACAGCTCTATTTATGAAAGAAGAAAGCAGCCCAGCTAAATAAACTCCAGTCGCTGCAGTAACAGGACACCGGACTGGATGTTTAAGACAATTAAAACATTAAATATTTGAATACTGTGCAAATACATTTTAGCTTCAAAAATATATTTCTTCGGGGAGGTAGTGTGTGAGTGTTTGTGCTGCTATGAATGGAAGATGCCCTGTTATTGCCTCTGGCATGCTTGATTTTACTCTACAAACAACGGGAACAATTCCAGTTCTACATTCCCCCTGCCGCTGATACTCCACCTTACCCCACTGCACACACACACACACACACACACACACATGCCCGTTTTTTACTCTCTCTTTCCAGTCTCTGGATCTCGCCCTGAAGTACTGCAACTATTTCTTCACCTCCATGTTTGTGCTGGAATCAGTACTCAAACTCATCGCCTTCGGCTTTCGCCGCTTCTTCAAAGACAGGTACAGTCTTTGTGTGTTTATACCTTGTGTTTTGGCAGCGTGATTGCGTATGAGAGTCTTTCCTTCTGTCTGCATGTAAATGTATCTACGTGCTTATTCCTAGCACTGTGTATACATGTATTAGTATAATACAAGACAGCTTGGTGTCATTGTAAAACTCATTCCATTCAATGTGGGTTAGACTGTGCTGTACCTAAATTATGATTTTCAACCAGCTTTTTTTGTTTAATTTGGCTGCAAAATGAGCTTTATATTTCAAAACAGTTAGAGGTTCAATGGACCCTGTCAAAGCAGTGCACAGTATGGCGCAACTGTCATTGCTAGTTTCACACACAGTTGTCATTTTCATTGCCAGCACCCACAGTCTGTGAGTAGCAAATGTAGTTGTGCCCATCTGTGCATCCATAGGTGTGTAGGTCGTAAAATGAGGTGTGGTCAGACGCATTGTTGGCCCATTGTTATTTTGAGGCAGCAGAAAGTGATTGCACCACTGACTAACATAAACCAGAGGCCTCTACTACGAAGCAGAATTTGGAGTTAGCAAGGTAACTTAAGGGTTAACTCTGGGTTTTCAGTAATACGAAGCTGGTTCTCTTTTTACTGGGATAAAACACTGTGGCAAGTTACGCTGAACTTCAGAGTGTCACATCACAGCCTGTCAACACCCCGACCTCTGACCAATCAGATCGCTGAAAAAAAAAGTATCCTGACATGGACGAAAGTCTGAAAACAGGACCCTATATCAGTACTTTGTTATAGGTCAGTAGAATAATTTCATTGTTCCAGGGATCTTTTTCCACTGGTTTTAAAACAGAGCCTCTAACAAACAGAGAGATCATTTACACACTAAACACATGATTTTAGAAGTATTTGAAAGTTTGTTTTAGTCCTCAGTGACAGTGTTGATATTTTACACTCTGATTCCATCACTGCAGCTCAAAATAACATGAGACACCTGTGTGATGAAATAATCCACACACTTTTAATTGGCTCCTGTTATAATAAATGCAACATTCCGGTCAGATGGACGTCATCAGTCATTAACTACTTTTCCACCTGTTACCTTGGAAGCAGAAACAGTCTGGCATCACTTTAAAGTGTTTTATGTGACATATTCCGAGTAGTTTCATCATCATACAAGAAAACAGCAAAAAATACTCTACACCCTGGATCTTCAACAGGGGGTCTGTGACCCCTAGGGGGTCCTCAAAGTCACTGCAGGGGGGCCACCAAATGACCTCTAAATAATTAAATGAATGAATTAAAGTTTTAGTAAGTAAAATGCGCCTGAAAATCCACATTAACGTAAATCTAATATTATTAGCAAAGATAAATCAGCCTATTCAGAGAACCTACTTAGTTAATAGTACACAACATTAATGATAGGTTGACTGTTACCCATGAATCCTTGTGCAATCATATGAGCTAGTTAACTCTACATCACTGTGCGGCACCTGTTTTTCTCTTTTTTTGGCATATTAGCAAATTAGCTATATCACTATGTCGAGGTTACAGACATTCTTGTGAGCCTCAGTGGATTGTTTTATAACTTTCTACTAGCCTCTGACACACCGTCCACCTTGGAAACCACCGTTGAAAGTGCAGAGGGGAGGCTAACGCACCTAGCCGTGCTACAACTGCTGCTGACTTAGCAGCTACAGGCAAACACGGGAAGACCCGAAATCCCGAAATGTCCCAAGTGCAACTCAGTTTTATACAGTATAATAGTAGAGGGTCCCTGCTCTGTCTCTCTGTGAGTTAAGGCGTCCTTAGCCTGAAAAACGTTGACGACCTCTGCTCATATAGCTCAGTGATACCTGCGTGTAATTAAGTCTCAGGCCGATGGTGAATTTTTGGATAGTATTTTAGTTTTTACATTTTGCGTGATAAGATTACAGAATATCGTTTGCATCCCATGCCACTGACATTTTACTGTTTCACAGTCCCAGACACTTTCAGTACTGTGTCACTGCTCAATTAACACTCCCTCCTCCTTCACATAAACGCGCTCATGGCTGGAAAGGAAAACCCAGAGTTGACTGAACTGGTTGATAACCAGCTTTGTAGTACCGGTCATCCAGACAGATAATGTGAGGGTTAGTGAGGCCAAATAATGAAACGACATCCTGGGTAATCTGAACTGGTGTTGTAGTTCAGGCCTTATGTTTAAAGACAACAGCAGAGTATTTTCCTCCTACTTAAAGGATGCATCATTCAGATAGTAAGACACACCTCCATAGAGGGGTTCACACCGCACCCACACTCTGCTTGTTACACACAGGGAGGCGTGGATGGGTTCTGGGTGGGTGAAATAATACATCATTAATGAGGAAAATAATTACATTCTCTAAAATGTGAACACAGCAGATAGCAGAGCTGCAGAGCTGCTGTCCGACTCCTCATTAAGAGAGACGCTGTGTGCATTTACACACGAGGAGCAGCGTAACTTCGTTGATTAATTCAGAAGCTAAACATTTAATTCTGTTTCCTCTGTCAAGTTTATAACTGCAGTTTCTAGTTGTGTTGCTTAAATGTCCAACAGTATTTGCTGCAGTGACGTTACTGTTCTTACTGCGTTACCCTCGGCAGAAAAAAACACTTGCTTCTCCAGTTTGCCAAATCCGCCATGCAGATAGCAGCGCAGCAGGTGCAGGCACACCTGGCTGGTAAAGGGGAATGGGGGATGACACTCTAATCGGTTAGATTCACGTTACGCCCAAAACACACCAATGATTAATCAAGGGATTAAATTTGCCTCTTGTGCCTTGTTTTGTGCCCAGATTATGCACCATTTAAATAGCACTTGCATCATGCACATCAGACCACTGGTTCCCAACTGGTGGGTTGCAGGTCCATTCTGAATGGACCACAAGTGACTCGTGAACATGTCAAGTTTCTAAAAAAACGTAATTTATTTTGAAGTATTTGAAGCAAACTAGCTCGACAATGTGGCCAAATGCAAGTATGATGCTGAACATATTAAACTGTGTAGACCTTGAACTAATGACTGAGGAGAAATCTGGACCCTGTGGCTGGACCAGTTGGGAACCACTGCTTTAGATGATGCACTATAGATCATTTCAATAAGGGCCCAGTGTCACCAAAAGTGACAGTGTCTCCCTACAGTATGATTTTGTCTATTCAGCTCAGTCACTCATCAAATATTTGAAGTAAAAATGAGACATTAAAGCCACCATCAGGACTCTAGGCACATGCCTAATCTCCTGAATTAACATATAATATAAATAGTGCTACAATAAACAGTTATTTAGTTCAAAGTGTGACGGCAGTACAAATCCTACAAAGCCTTTTGCTTTGATCATTATAAATGGAATAGAGAATAACGGCTTTGACGATGTAGAGGATTATGAAATATGTTGAAACATGTGAGCTGGCTCTGAGACGTTCTGTTATTAAGTTGGCTGAACCATGACAGCTATCACACATCATCAGTTCTGTCAGAGACAACCTACTAAAATGTCCTGATTGCAACAGTAAGGAGCAAGAATTTATGTTTTTAAAATAGTATTCATGTTTCCATGGTCACCATCAAACCACTCTTTCATTCCCGAATCTCATAGAGTTTCATTTGCAGTTATTAAAGCTTTGAAAATGGATGTGACAATGCTTTTTATATGGCTGCCCCCGACTAAGGATAATTCTAGTCGACTAATAGTCATCATTTAGGGCCATTAGTCGACTAGTCACCCACATGTTTATGATATTAATTTGATTATTAAATGATATATTTTGGTGGTTTGAGTTGAAGGTGTGAGAAAGAATAGTCTCAGTAACATTGTTAACACTGTGCTACATTACAGAGAAATACAAACCGTACTAATGAACCTTCATTAATATAGGCCTATATTTTATCTACAAGTGCACGTCACACACTGAGCGAGCCGCCTGTTAATGACGCTGTGGGCTAATGGGCATGTAGCTACTTCCATGTTTCACATGATACGTCATGTTTGTAGTGGACCAATGAAGATGAGTTTACATATCACCTTGGGTTGGTCCTTCACCTTCTCAAAATGATCCCACACTTTGGATTTCCTGCCCGACATGTTATTAACTAGCCTGTGGAATAACCGCAGGTACCAGCGCTGGAAATTAGGGGCCATACACATGCTGCATCTTTAATCGCCTAACATAGATTTCTAACATGAAACTGCTTTATTCAGTGTCTTTAATGGTTGTAATCACCAGATCCTTTTATTCTAGAGAGGAAGAGACCTCTGCCGATAATTCACCTCCTGGTAAAACTTCCTGAACGCCTAAATCTTAAGTTACAAAAGAAAAAACTGAGCACACATTTGCACATGCTGGGCAAGAAGCCAAACAACATCAGAGAAACACTGTTTTGTTACATGAAACTGCTTTAGGGGCCGTGCACATGCAGCGTCTTTAACCGCCGGTCAGGAGCTGCGCACTGCTCTTGTGCCTTTTTTCTGCCAGCTTTCAAGAGCGTGGTGGCAGGTTGAGTCTGAGGTTGCTTAGCAACCTTAACAAGCATCATATAGCCTGTATACCTGAAATCCTGTCTTCTTCCAGGAGCTGCTTATAAGTGTGTAGGCCTATCGTCCGTGGGACAGATGTAAAGCTCTGGGTAGCCCTGCACTAAATTGATCATCTTTTTCATATCACAGACTGAATATTTACAGAAGAGGGAAAGATATCTGTCGGCTGTGATTGGTTTGTAACGTGACTCTTGTCTGACTGCTGAGCGTGGCCACTTCCTGTGTCTGTCCTTTCAAGTTAAATCCCTACATGGTCCAGTCATATAGGTTTTGATTTATTTTGACAAGGCGCAGCTCCTAATAGAGTTTTACTCAGCAATTAATGAAATCTTGCCGACTACCTGTCTCGTCGACTAACGTTTAGCCGACTATCAGGGGGCAGCCCTAGCTTTTTCACTGTAATAATCCATTGGGTGAACCTACAGCATCGTTTTCTTAACAAACCAAATTATCTGTCAGCTCTCTGCATGTGATACTACTGCGCCTTTCATTTCTCCAACGTACTGTACTCACCTCTGTTTGACCTCCATGGGAAACACACCTCAGCACCAGTCGGTTCACTCCCACATTCATTCACTCAGAGCTCAGACAAATTGATTTGTCACTCACCCAAATGTGCACGGCGATGACACTGATGTCTTATTCTTTTCAGGGATATGTGGCGACTAATTAAAGTCAGAGGCAGATTCGGGGAGCTTATATTACACTGATGGTGGTTTAATGTCGTTGACCTATTTTAGTTTGTGACGAGGAAGGGGAGAGAGAGAGAAAGGTGCCAGAGGGAGGGAGGAAGAGAGATGGGGAAGAGACAGATAATATAAAGGAGGGGAAGCTGGACTGATCAAAGACAAAAAATGGAGGACAAATGAGTGATGAAATGAGAAAAGAGATGGGCGGATATAGAAAGAATTTATCACACGGTTATCAGCTGGCACTTTGTCTCTTTTTATGTAGTGTCAGCAACAGCCGTGAGCAGTCATTGTGCATAGTGTGATTTATAGGCTGGGGTGACTCTCGGGCCAGCTTTAGAACTGGGTCAATGGAGTAGACGGCAACACACAAACACACTGCCGCATGTGCCGCCAACAGAACTGCAGGTTTGTGTACTATAAATGTGCATGTGTAGTTAAAGTGTGCGTGTAACAGGCCGAAAAGTTCTGAGGCTGACAGTGAAGAAGATATGAGACAGATTTTGTTCAGCCTTTTGAAGAGTAACAGGTGCATTATTACCAGGTGCGCTCCATCGCCTCGATGACTTTGATAAAGTGATTAAGGAACGTTATTTGTGAATATAATCAAAGGCAGCTGCCGTCCTCAGTGTTAAAGGGCAGTATGGCTGCAACCGTAGAGGATGATGCACCTTCTTTTGCCGCTGTGAAAAGGTGGGTAAAACTGTGGAAAAAAAAGAAGTAGATCTACAGTCAGCCAAGCTCTGACAACACAGAGACATGATCATGTGCATGGTGAATGAGTCATGGGCGGCGGCTGATACACTGTTGTCACTGGCATTTTAAATAAGAGAGTTTGGCAAGCATTCTGACAAATGAATTGGCAGTGCCAAGTGTTTTAGCACTCTGTCTGCCTCGCCTCACCACCTTGATGATTTCACAAAAGATGTGTATTGACTGTCTTCCAAAAAGTCGCACGATAAATGAGGACTACAACAGAACGTCCTGATGCAAATACATGAGGCGACAAAGGACAAACACCTGGGGAAGCTCGCAAAAGTGCTGTATTTACATCAGGTCACCTGCTCTTAAAGGGACGGTTCACCCCCAAATCAAAAATTCATATTTTTTATCTTACATGTAGTGCTGTTTATCAAGCTAGATTGTTTTGGTGTGAGTTACTGAGCGTTGGAAATATCAGCTGTACAGATGTCTGCCTTCTCTTGAATATAATGGAACTAGATGGCACTCAGCTTGTGGTGCTCAAAGCACCAAAAAATACATTTTAAAAACTCAACAGCAATGTCTCTGTCCAGAAATCATGATCCATATACTCAAGATAATCCACAGACCTTGTTGTGAGCAGTTTCATGTAGGAACCGTTTTCTTTCTACCATATTAAAGTCCTTGGCCGAAGGCCCAGCCACCAGACGCTCGCTGGTCTGGCTCCAGGGGGGGCCACGGTGTCCCCTTACAGGCGATGTGCTCGAAGTCCAAATTGTTGGTTTAAAAATAATAATGATTGAATTTTTTTTTTTTTTTTTAATTGTCCGTTCCATCAAAGTCTACTTAAATTGGAGGCCCTACCCAGGGGCTATTAGCCTTGGACAACACAGTGTTCAGGTTCACAGAGACACGCAAACCCCTAAGGTGGCAATTCCTGGAAGTATAGTGCAGAAGGAAGAGTGCATCTACTCATTGATGAGAGGCTCATGCTTGTGACAGTGTTAGATGTAAACACTATGGGGTCCTCGTTGGTTGAGCTGTAGCATTAGCTAGCTCAGTGGTGCTAGCTGAGCTAGCAGTAGATGCTCGCTTCCTTCTGCACAGTGACACGGTTGGCAGGTGTAGTTCAATAGACATGAAACAACAAACTCTGTGGATTATCTCAAGTGATCAGGTCAGGATTTCTGGATGTAGTACTTTTTTTTTAATGTATTTTTTGGCGCTTTGAGCACCACAAGCTGAGTGACATCTAGTTCCATTATATTTGAGAGAAGGCAGACATCTCTACGGCTGATATCTCCAACACTCAGTCACTCACACAAAAACAATGTAGATTGATTTGTAGGACTACAGGTAAGAGAAAAATATGTATTTTTGATTCAGGGGTGAACGGTCACTTTAATTGATGTGTTGCAGTGGCTGTGTGGCTTCAAACTGTTTGATTCCCGACCATATTCATCTGACTTGGCATCATCTGTTTCCCGTCTGTCCCTAAGCCTTAACAAGAAATTGTCTGACAAGCATTTTGCTGCAAATGTTGGATTTATTTTGGGACCGAGGCACTGTGGCATCGCTGGTAGAAATGAAGACTGAAGTGTTGAAAGACAACTCATGATTAACTCCTTACGTTGTACTGTCACATCTTTTCAGACAGTCTAGAGTGTACAACAGAGTGTGTGTCATCAGCTGTATTTTACAGTATATTTGCTTTGTCTGTGTGTGTAGTGCAATGCCATTGTGCGCCTCCCTCTATCACATTAGTGTGTGTATGTGTGTGTGTGCCAGGTGGAACCAGTTGGACCTCGCCATTGTGCTCCTGTCAGTGATGGGCATCACCCTGGAGGAGATTGAGATTAGCGCTGCCCTGCCCATCAACCCCACTATCATCAGGATCATGAGAGTACTGAGGATAGCACGAGGTACTACACATGTGTGAAATACACACACACACGTCTTATCCCAGCCGCACTTCCTGTAAATCCTTTCAATAAAACAGAACATTGATTTGGTCTTGCTGCTGATGTGTTAAATATAACCGTTAAAACTGTAAAGGTTTACAGGTCAGTTAGCTGTAGCATCGCAGCTAATGTCTAAAGGGCTGTTTTTGTGTGTTCAACCGTGTGTGTGTGTGTGTGTGTGTGTGTGTGTGTGTGTTACATGGGGTGTAAATTAAGAACTGACCTTTCCACAGTTAGATGTTTCCCATTTAGCCTGTAATTGAACCTGAGGGATTTCCTCCTAAATGCCCACACTTAAAGTCTCTCTGTCTCCCTCTCTAACACACACACAGTGCTGAAGCTGCTGAAGATGGCGACAGGAATGAGAGCCCTGTTGGATACGGTGGTCCAAGCCCTGCCTCAGGTAGAGTACACACACACACACACACACACACACACACACACACAGACATACGCGCGCGCTCTAAGACACTGCCTCTCCGTCAAAGAGAGAGATTTGGCCAGTCTCTCAGTCAATAGCCAGAGTAGCACGAACCCCCTCCTTCTCTTTCTCTGTTGGCCTGTAGGCAACTCTAATAGATGACTCATTCATGCCACAGACTGGTAGACTGACACACACACACACACACACACACATATGCATGCGCGCGCTTTGTCTTATTTTCACTCTCAGCACCATGGAGAGTACCCAGACTCCCACTGCGACCACAGTGTGCTAGAAACAGTGGGGGCTTCTTAAACCAGTCTGTAGTTCATTTGGTGGTGAGATGTCCACAGAGTCAGGCAGTTTCTAGGCCGTCCCAGTGTCAAAATCAGTCCAGTGCACTGAAAGTTCAACTCTCAAAAAAAATTCCCAGAATGCATCTTTATCTTTTCTATATTCCTCCTGACTTGAAGAAGTGTGTGTTTCCTTTGTAGCATCATCTTAAGAGTTAGAAATAAAACAAGAAACAACAGAAGAAATGTAAAGTTTTGTAATGTACGTATGATATTTTACGTGGTTTCCATGTGCGTCTTACGTCTCAGAATGTCTTTATCAGTGTCCCAATGTTTATTTATCAACAATAATTCCTGTTTAATTTAATTAATCCTTTGATAAATGTTTGCCTGAAGCGCTTTCTACTATACACTGATGTTTTTCTTGGAGCATCAGTTTGTAATTTGATATTCTCATTACTGACCTTGTAAAAACTTAAAGGTCCAGTTTGTAGAATAAAAACAAGATGGCAGCCATCTCTGCCAAGTCAGTCTGCAGCCAATATTACACAAAAGTTGACAAGGTCCAGAAACTGATCTCATGTCATGGTTGGTTATCTACATAGGGAGCAGGTTCTCATCCACGTAGTCCGCCATGTTTTTACAGTAGCCCAGAGCGGACAAACCAAACACTGGCTCTAGATAGGGCCATTTGCATATTCTTATCGGCACAGTGGTTAGCAGCCCCTCTGTGACGAGCATAAACACAGATTTTATTTATTTTTTTAAACTGCTGTATGCAGTGTTTTTACCGGTTTAAATCAATGAGTCTGTTTGTTTTGGAGAGGAGGAGGCCTCTGTGGATAATTTGGCTCTTGATAAAAATCTCCTGAACAATGAACACTGCCGGAATCCTAACCAGGAGTTCATGTGAGAACCTTCAGCTTGTTGTCTGCAGTCGTAAATGCTAGACACCTCTAAATCCTACACACTGTTCCTTTAAAGCAAGAGAGGAGCAAGATTTTTGGAGTTATGTTTTTTTCCTTTTTGCCAAGAGTTAGTTGAGAAGATTGATACCATACTCTTGTCTGTACAGAGCCAGGAGCCGGTTAGCTTAGCTTAGCATCAAGACTGGAAACAGGGGGAAACAACCAGCCTGGTTCTGACTAAAGGCCACAGAATTTGACCTTATACTTCATTCTGCTGAACTTAGACCTCTTGTCCTTGTCATTTTTTTGTCCCATCTAGTGGTAGTAAGAACAGAATCAATAATCCATGTGCAAGCAAGATGGCAGCCATCTCTGCCAAGTCAGTCTGCAGCTGATCTCAAGACAAAAGTGGACAAGGTCCAAAACCTGATCAGATTTAATGGTTGAAACTTGTTTATTCATGATTAATGAAGTTTGATATGGCGAAAAATTTGACCAATTTTAGCACCAGCTAACAAGCTAAGACACTGTTATTTAGAAAATACTCATTTGAAGACATTAGGAATTTATCATCAGCTTGTCAGCAATTGTCTCGGTTGAAGACACTGGGACTTTGTTATTGTTGACAATGTTAGTTTTTTATACTTATCAAGTCCTACTAATCCCAGATAGCTAGGAGAAATAAAAAATGCATACCAAACAAAAGTTCGTGTCTCAGGACGATAAATGTTGTCACTTGCATGTTAAACTATTCCTTAATAAAAACAGCTGTCTAGACAGGTTGAGGACAGAGACTGGTGTACATCCTCATGTATGGACACGCAGACACATAGTCACACACATGCACACAAGGTGACCCACTGACCATTAAAAGTAAGATGAAATAAACAGAGGCAAACAGGTGGTGTGGGGAAGGGAGGGCAGGCGGAGGTGAGGGAGAACAGATTCCTTGTCTTTCTTTTCTATTGATCCCCGTCTCATTAACACTGAGCCCTTTGCTCCGTCCCAAGGGCACCAGGGGAGGTAATTAAAACTCAGGCTAATTAAACATTTCCAGGAGGTCCCTCTCTGCGTGTATGGGTGTGTGTGCATATTTAGGTGCTGAGAGGGTGAGAGTGAAAGCGTTACACCTGGCGAGAGATTAACCTGAGGTGATATTACACTATATATCACAGTGAAAATGAAATGGCAAGCTGCCAATGTTTCTTCATTTCTTTGCATAGGATATTGAAGACAGTATTGACATTTCAACAAAGGCTTCAGGATTCAGCCGAACAAAGTAACAGGCAAATACACTGCTACAGGAATAAGAAGGCGAGGAATATGAATAATGCCACGGTGGCACACGGGAACAGAAGTCTGCTAGAATAATAATTCATGAGATTACACATGATGTGAATGCTTCACAAGTTCCGCAAGCAGTTTATGTATTTAATGGGCCGTGACAGGACATGGAGATGTAATGAGCGATCCATACACTTACACTAAATGGGTGAGTAAGTTTAATAGCTCACTGACATGTTAAGAGAAATGCATTTTCATGGCTTGTCTTTGCAAAGACGCAGCAAGACAAAGTCATTTTACCCACACGCGTCCTCCATTATCCTCTCCTCCCAACTGATACGAAATGGCTGCGACACGCCATTCACTAACGCTAATAGCCTATATCATGTTGGTGCTAAAGTCGAGCCAGTTGCTTCATCTCTGCTCTGGGAACGGATGAGAAACCTCAGGAATAGCCTCAGGCAGATGCGGACGCCACATGAAATGCCATTGTTGCTGGGGAGGACATCACAGCTGTCCCCTGTGACAACCATTTGTATTTAGCTTTAAAAAAATTGCAGATAATGTTTCTCTCTGTCTTTTTCTCATATTAAATCTGTGCAAAAGTATCTCAAACTAACAGCAAAGCTCATGCTTATTTTTATCCAGTATAGGATAAGTCATTATTATATACATCTGCTTTAAATCCCTCCCAGTAAAACATCTCAACAGTGCATTCTTCTTTATCCCACATAGACTGGAGCCATTATGAGGCACAGATTGTTAAGTACACCAGGCAGGATAGCACTAACTTTGAGACGTACTTAAGGCAAACCCCAGACCAGTCACATTTAGAATTATTACAGCACTCCAACTGAAAGGTTGTGTGGCAATTACCTCCATTACTTTCAGTCCAAAGGGACTCATCTGACTGTGCTGCGTGTAATGGGGCCCATTTGTCTACATCAAAAGTAAACTTTAATATTTTTGGATTGTAGATGCTGCTAAACATTTCTATTGTGCTGTATGCATGCTAATATTTTTTTTCTTTTTTCACCACTTTCTGCAGCTCTCTCATTAAGTATAGCACCGGCCAGGTGAATTGTATCTGGGATGTTTATGTTAAAGGAACAGTGTGTAGTATGTAGGGGATTTAGCGGTGAGGACTGCAGATTTAAACCAGTTGAAGCTTGTTCTGGTTAGGGTTCCTTCAGTGTTCATTGTTCTGGAGATTTTTATCAGGAGCGGAATTATCCACAGAGGTCTCTTCCTCTCCAGAACAAACAGACCAGGTGATTAAAACACAGCAAAAACACAGAAAAAGCAGTTTCGCATTACAAATCAGTGTTTATCCAACGCTGCTGAGCTCACCACAGACGGGCTGCTAGCTTAGCACCTGCTATTGTGTGCTCACCTTTATGGTTTGTAGCAGGGGCCGAATTGTCCGCCAAGGTCTCTTCCTCTCCAAAACAAATTGACTCAGTGATTTAAACTAGGAAAAACACCAAATGAAGACGTTTTACCTTACAAAATCTGTGACTATAGTGCTCAACGTGAACACATGAATGGCCTAGCGGCTAGCGGACTTTTCTTGTACTCATATGAAGCCAGGGACAACAACAACATTTACAAAGGTAACATTACAAAATTCAGCTCCATTACAACTCACAAGGTTCACTGACAAAAAAAATGTTTTATACTAAACACGTTTTCCAAACAAATACAACATGCTAACATTATTAGCACAAGCTTATGACATTTTACATTGTATAAATTAGCCTAGCGGCAATTTCCTCTGCTCACATGAAGCTAGGATAAATCAGACAAAACACAAAACTTAAAATGCTATTCTGTGGAGGCTTTATTGTCTTCACAATTTATTGTTTCTTTCAGTGTAGGCTCTACATTGACGTAGAACCTATGCGGTAGGTACGGCGTATAAAGTATAAATCCCGCATTTCTTGTTTAGTAGGCCTACTCTTACCCGTGAGATGTACATTATCTGTACCGGATGCTTGTTTAATCCAAGTATTCTTTTCAATTCTAGTTTTTCAGTTGCTGCTTGTTGCAGATGGGCTTTCAAATACAGTGGCCGATGCAAAATGTCCATATGTAGATATAAATGGCTCATTTTATGGAAACACAACACAATGATTCCTATTTTCAGGTGATAATACTCTAAAGAAAACATATCAAATTTAATTTATGCCAAAATATCCCCTAAATCAGGGGTAGACAACCTGCAGCTCTGTAGCCCCTCTCCAATGGCTCCCTGTGGCTCTGACTAAAAATTAAGCTACATGAAAATGAACAACAGTTATTTTTGAACATTTTAATTTGTATTTATCAGTGTCGACAGCCTAAAGTGGGTCTTATATTATCCAATTGTAAAAAAGTGCAACCAAAAATTGGCTCTTCTGGTAGTAAAGGTTGCTGACTCCTACACTGAATCCTACACACTTGACCTTTAAAGCCTTTGGCAGCATTAAAATGTAAATAATAGAAAACAGAATTTTGAAGGAGAGAAGACACATAAACAAAGATATTTAAACCTTGAGAAAAGAGGTGGTTATAATAAATGCAAATTGTATCTTTTGAGAGATGCTTTGCAATCTCATCGTAAATATATTGAACGTAACCTAAATTCAATCACAGTCATTTGACTTCCCCTCCAAACCAGGCATTATTATCAATCATCATTATTATGGCCATGATTTTTCCCTCTAATTCATGGCCACCCATAACGGGGGATGGGAAAAGCTTTCTGAGGCCGAGCTGTTAAGGGGGGGACCATGGAGGCATGCAATAACACCTTCATCCTAAATACAAGCAATGATCACCACATTTTATTTTGAAGCAAACTGTTCACTGTTACTTTTAAACATAAAATAAACATTTATTGTTGCTTTCGTAAAATGTAGCCTGTCTCATAATGAAAACTGCTTCTCCTGAAAATGGATTTTTCATTAAATGAGTACAGTAGATTTTGGAAGGGCCCATTAACTGGACCTTTTCAGTGGCCCAGGCATTTCTGTAAACGGGTCTGCTACAACGAGACATCATTATAGCACTGTCTGCCTCCATCTGAGCCAAAAAACATCCACCCAAAGTATCTAAATGTAATTTGTTTTAATAAACTTTACTTGCATTGCAGCTTATATGTGATCTCTTTAGAAGAAGCTTTGTCATTGTCATAATGTTGCTGCAATTATTCCTGGACCAAACGGCAGATTTAAGGCATCTTTCCCCTGAAAACAGGTGGAGTGATCTAAACCTCTCCCTGGAACACATGGAGCATAATTATAGTAACTATTTGTCAGTGCATTTGCTCATTCCCGGTGGAGCCGTGTTGTTAGCAGAGTGCTAAAGACAGTGAATAGGAGACTGGGTTTTGTATCCCTGTAATGGGATTAGATTTTGCCCTGAGTGTTTACCGTGCAACATCATCATCACCATTAAGTTGCAGTAACAGAAGGCTGTTTTGGGATGGAACCGAGCCAAGGCCCAAGCTCGAAAATCACATCAGCGTCTGGGGGGTTCAGTTGCATCAGAGGAAGTTGTGCAATGGTTTGCAAAACTATGCAGACTATGTGAGCAGCGTGCTAAAAACAAGTTGGGGTCCTATGTGATGTTTTGAATCCAAACCCTTTACACCTTTTATTTGATTTCCTGCTAATGTGTTCAGTAGCAGTGTTTCAAAAGCCAGTTTTCAACCAGTGTCCTGGTGTTGATTGTTCATTTATTTCTTGTTATATGCCAAATACATGTCAAAAATCAGTATCAGAGCAAGGTAAGGGGAACTTTAATGTCCCCGAGGGGCAATTTGAGATACAGACAGTAGTCATGAGTGCAACAAGATAGGGACAAAGGACAATATGTAACACTTAGGCAAAATCTCCGCCCCAATGGAAGCATCTGAAACTTAACATGGAGGGGATGTAGAGAGTCTGACACAATAGCCTGAGCTTCAGAGGTGACCCTCTCTTCATTCAGATGTATGCAGAGTATTTTTTACAACAAAGCAACTGTCTTTTTTTTCTTCGTGTAAAATGGTTTAAAATGTTTGATGACTCACCCTGCACTCACTACAAAAGTTCATCCAATTAAATGAGACTTTGGGAGACTCACTAGCCGCACCGTTAAAAGTAAAAACTGAATTTCACCACTTGTGTGTTGCAGTAGCTAACACAGCAACATGGAGAGATATGAAGAGCTGTGTGTTTGAATATCAATGGGCAAAACCTTTTTAATTTCCAAAACAATATTGCAATTCATCTTGTCTCCGTCTTCCTCATGATCTGACAACAGGGCTGCGTTCAGCCCAGACAAAACATAGCAAAATGTTCGTATAAATGGAACAGTGGGGCATTGAAACTCTGTTTTGTGCAAGTAAGTAAGTAAAATTTATTTATAGCACGCTTTTCGTAGACATAGGTCACAAAGTGCTTCACAAGGGCAATATACAACAAGGAAGCAATCATAAAGACAAAGTGACTACGTGAGCCACATAATGAAAAGTGCCCAAATAGCAAAACTATCTGCACACGCACAACAAAAAGAATTCACTCTACACAACAATACACAAAATTAAAAAGAAAAACTGCAGCCCTGGTGCCGCAAGTTACCCAAACACCTGTCGAAACAGATGTGTCTTTAGCTGGCTTATAAACTAAAACCACAGAGCCAGCAGATCATAAGGGAGCAGGCAGAGCAATCTAAAATTTTGGCACTAGGGCCACGAAAGCACGATCACCAAGCGCGCAAGTGCACTGCCCTTTTAAATGGTGAGGTTTTTCCCAAGTCACTACCAACTGGGTAACACCTCTGACAAACCCATGAAACAAGTGAAAACATACGTCAGCCTCCATTAGACACCATTTGCACTTCTGTTTTCAGTTTGAATGTTCCCATGTGAGGAAAAAGGGCAGAGCCAACTGTCCTCTTTAGCTCTGTGTCGTGCCAAAGTCTAAGCCTGCCCACTTTTTAGCGATCCAATCAAACATGACAGATTTGATTTAAACCCTGCTTGTAACTTTACACTGCTCATACATTCAGTTTCACTGCTAAATATTTCACAGCACAGAAGCTAAAGACGCTCTAACTTCCATTTCACTGAGACTTTAACAAAGTTCACTTGAGTAGTAATTTAAAATGTGGTTAAATTACAGCAAGCACGTCTCTAGCTGATTCATCACAGGGCCCATTAACACTGACTTTTTGATGTTTTTGTTGAACATAAATCCAGCCATTATGCTGTTAAGGTAGCACTTTGTTGTTCATGATGTTAGAATGCTGTCAAGTGGTTTATAACGTGTGCATGGTAAGATGTTCTCCTGTCTGTGTGTATGTGTATGTTGCAGGTGGGTAACCTGGGCCTGCTCTTTATGCTGCTGTTTTTCATCTACGCCGCCTTAGGAGTAGAGCTATTTGGAGAACTTGGTGAGTGCTCATGACATCTAGTCGCAATGTTTTTTGCTCCATGCACTTTAGATATAAACAGTGTCAAGGGTATACTATGCAGGATTGTCGTTTACTGTTTTTTGAACATGCTCAGCAGCAAAAGTGAAAGTAAAAGCCAGCACCAGATTCCGTTTTTTCAGTGCTGTGTCTCTTGGACGCCTGCTGCTTACAGTCTGGCACCTGGTCGGAACACGGCCTTAAACGTCCCAACACAGAAAATAGAGGCAGAAGGCAGAGACTCTGCAGAAAAATACACCACCACACACTTTTGTGTGTCAAAAGCCCTGTTTCCACTAAGGAGTACAACACGGATCAATTCAGTGCGGTGCGCTTTTTTTCCGTTTCCACTGTGAAAAGTTGTGGATGGTACCAATGGAACCATTCCGTACCGTCCCCATTTTTGGAGCTGTGAACACTGCAGTCTGATTGGTCAGTAGAGGACGGTCACTCTGCTCAGGGCTGAGTTGTGTCTGGTTTTGAGGCTCATGTAACCACTGTTCATACTGTGGAGAGTTTTATTAGTAAACTGGAACTATAAAATGAAAGGATGTTTTGCTGTCTCTCACAGCAGCTGGAGTCTGAGAAAAAATCACTTATTTACTGGACCGACTGACAGCGACTTTTAAGGTGGAACGTTTCGTTATTGTGTTACTCAGTGTTTGAGTTGACGACGGGAATCAAAAAAAAAGCATCATAGAGCATTGTTCCTGTGGGCTTCGGCAACACTAAACCCCTGAGCTTGACTGAGAAGGACTAAATGCACAAACCCACTGTTTTTAAATATCCCATGGAGAGAGACTCTCACTGCAGCCTGTTTTATTTTGTTCTGAAAATGTCGGCGTGCAGCCTCATTATGTGGACGATAAACAAGGTGCAGACTGATAAAGGAGGAGTGCTGAACGGAGCAGTGAGTGACAACTACCTCACCCACATTTAAGAGTACTGTTTGCGGTGGAAAAGCTAGGGTCTACGTACCATGTCTGAAGGGTTACTGTTGGTTCCAAAGGTACCATACCGAAAGTGTTTGGTGGTAACAAGCTATGATTGATGTTTGAGAAGGCTTACTTCTGTATAAGTCTATGTGTTGTTTTACAGGAAAATCCTGCATAGTATACCTTTAAGCAAATTATACAGTGTAACAAACTGCATTTTTTTTAACTACAAATCTGAGAAGAGAATCCACATCCATTTCACACTTTTGGTTATTTACAAATGCGAGTCTTCTAAAGACTCAAGAGAACCACAGCTGTGATATATGAGTGTATTAACTGATGCCTGCCATTGAATTGCATTTGTGAAAACTTTAATGATGCATTAATTATTTAAAATATTCAGATATCTAGGCCAATCTAATGGGATAAATGACAAAGAAAATTGGGGTTATGTTAAGCCATAAGCCTCGTGTGAGCTTTTACAGGGGAATTGTCTGCAGAAGAGTTTTGGACAGATTCTCCATCTACAGTGGATGGGTTCAACTTTGAAACATGTATTACCTTTGCTCTTTTTTTTTTCTTTTTTTTTTAATGCCTTCGCCAATGTAGGTATGCAATCCATGTTTTTGCTCCATCGTGTTAATACGGTCATGTCCCCCAATGTTCCCAAGTTTGGTATTGTCTATTCTCACCTTCCTTGTCTTGCTTCACTAAGCAAAGATAAAAAAGAAATGTGTATTATCTGGTACCAACATATGCACCATTATATATATGTATATATGTGGCAATGTACATAAGCTCCTCCACAAGCTGGATTAATCCTTTGATCACTCATATACAGTATGTGGTGATGTCGAGATAAAAGGATTACGCTCCACTTGATGAGCACATTGTCCACACATCATCACTATAGGTGTAAGGCGATTAAAACTCAACATATGTCCATGTCTGTCCCAGTGGCTAGATAAAATTGTGGCTTCCAGTGTTGGTTCACTCATTATGGTAAAGTCAGCTTGTGCACTTAAAAGCATGAGGTCTTGTATTAACTTTATTATGAAAATCCCCTTATTTCCTCTCCATTCTTTATTCCTTTTCATCAGCTCTCTCTCCTGCAGTCAGGCAGCCATTAGGGAATCAACCCACTCTCCAGTATTCTGATACATAAGTACTGTCCTAAAATATCCACATTGAAGTTGGAAGATATGTCTTCCGAACTGTCACATTTCCCTTGTGTGCTGCAGCTGCAGCCTGTGGCAACATTGCTTCCTATTGAAGCTTGGCAGGAGAAAGGATTAGTGGCGAATGCAAGTGTCTCTTTCTTGAGGCCATTCCAGAGATTATCTTGGGATATAAGCTCAAAGACAAATAGACTGTTTGGTCACATTGCTGCTGATTTGATAACGGACTGTGTCTACATTGAGTTGGCTTGTTTGGACAGTCATTCAGGCAGCTTAGCGTCAGAAATGGTGCATGCCTCTGCAGTTTTTGGGGGTAATGACGTGTTAAGTGTTGTGTTCAAATTCACAAGTCTCTTCTCCTTTTGTTGTCCCTGTCCCCTTCCTGTTCCATTTTCTCTTTATCCCCTCACCTCTTTCTTATGCTGATAACTTCTCCTCTTCCTCCATCCATCCACCCATCTCACTCTCGTCCTCAGTTTGCAATGAAGACTACCCTTGTGAGGGAATGAGTCGTCACGCTACCTTTGAAAACTTTGGCATGGCCTTCCTTACCTTGTTCCAAGTCTCCACGGGCGACAACTGGAATGGCATCATGAAGGTACTATTCTATCTACCCTTCAACCAAACGATTGGTGGATGAGAAAAAAAAGTTATCTCTAGATTAAGTAAATTGCCACAGTTGGCCTGGCTACGTTGTGTGTCCACCAAAGGATTCATTTCCCAAGGCCAGTGTGCAGTAGGACCACCACATATTCTACAAACGCCAGCAGCACAATGAGGCACTGAGTGTCTATTCTTCGCTGAGTGCTACACATTTGGCTTTTTTTCCTGGTCTTGAGAGTTGAAAAATATGCAACTTTGAGGTAATGCTGTGCTTGTCCCTGACACTTTTTACCCAGCCGTCCAATTATAGGGTAGGAGGGTGGTACAAGTACCATAAAAACTGTCACATCTTACATGTACAAACCTGCTGAACAACAACTATCGAGAGAAATTAATACTGCTGGTCACATAGACTGACAGGTCCATCCTCTCTTAATACGTGCTTCAGCCTTCTGCAGGATTTATACTTCTGCATCGAATCAACGCAGTATCCACGCCACAGGCTCTGCGTCACCATAGCCTGACGTGCACCTCCCCAGAAATGTAACTACAAGTCATGGTGACGCAGACCTTCTGTCTATTTTTGTAAGCTGAAGCCATTTCCCTCAATGGAAACAAAGCTTTTATTTACTTGAATTTTACAGATCACAAACAATAAATCAGGAAGACAACAAAGCCTCCACAAAAACAGCATTTAAAGTGATTCATCCTGGCTGCTTATGAGTAGAGGAAATCTCCGCTTTTTACTTAGCCAATTTATGTAAAATGCCATATGCTTGTGCTAATAACATTAGCGTGTTATATTTGTTTGAAAACATGTTTAGTTGTTTTGTGACGTTACCTTTGTTAAATGTTGCTGTTGTCCCAGGCTCCATATGAGTAGAGAAAAAGTCCACTAGCCGCTAGGCTAATTTATACAATGTAAAATGCCATAGGCTTGTGCTAAAAAACGTTAGCATGTTGTATTTGTGGGGAAAATGTGTCCAGCAAAAGACAAGTGCTTTGTCTGTGAATGCTGCGAGTTATAGTGAAGCCGTTTTGTATACTTGTGTTTGAAACGGTCTCTACTAACCCATGTTTAATGTGTGTTTGGGTGTGTTTTCAATGAACTAAACTTCACAGCACTTCACAGAGACACCAATACTGACTGTGTTTTGGAGGCGTAACTGCAGAGTGACACAGACACACCACTGCACAAGTATAAATGCTCACAATGGTGTACGCAAGCTACGGCGTAGGCTCTGCATAGAGCTGACACACAAGTATAAATCCAGCATTACTTTCTTAAAGAGCAAGGGCCAGTGCAAGTAGCCTACTTTACCTTATGTTGACATTTTTACTTCTACAGATATTCTATATCATAGCAACCAGACGTGACTTAAGCGTCTCAGGTGAACAATATTGCGTCTCCAAAGTGCTCAAGTGCTTCAAGCTGGGTGTTTTCAGAAGAGTGCCTGGCATTTTGAGCTAGGAAGAAACACTTTGGTGGACACACAGCCTCATGAGAGTAACACTAGTGATTGTTTGACCAGTGAGAATTTGAAGAAGAGCATCGACTAACCAATCAACCTATCGACCAGAGCATGTCAGCCCTAGTACAAAACCTACAATACACAGGCTAAGAGTAAAACTTCACATAAATACATAGTATTTGTGATTTAAAAGGTAAAATACAGAACAAGAGAAGAGATGCACAGAGAGAAACAAGAAACAAACTCCTCCTCTATGTCTCCCTTCCATCCTATCTTCCACTCTAGTGATGCTCACTGATGAAAAGGGAATGTGCTTGCTCAGCACCAGGAGCACAGATTTTCTTACTGATGGGCAGGGGAGTGACTGTGCCTCATTGCACACGCACACAAAACACCAATTTTCCCTAAACACACATCTTCTACCACCAGGCAGCTATCACCACTCCTCCGCACACCTAGGCTGCGAGGGGAATAGAGATTATTCTGGAGCGTGTCGGGCGTGGACCATTAAACACACGCTGGATACAGGTCGTGTGGATGGTAGCGGGCCATGAAGCAAACCAGCGGGCCACAGATGCTCCCTCTCAGAGTAAATCTCTGTCATTTTAGCTGTCAAATTACTACCTGGGCTGTGAGACAAGTAGACCTACTTTGGTTTAGTAAGAGGCAGGTGAGGCAGGGTGGTAATTAGTCGTGCAGTGGCGATATGGAAGAGAGGAAATAATGAGGGAGAGGGAGTGGGGAGAGAAGGAGGCACCAGCGAACTGCAATAAGAGGGAGGACAAGAGGATGGGAAGAGGGTTAAAAGAGCTGACCGGTTATTATGCTTTCTTTCCTCTAGAGGCTGAATTACCAGCAAAAATGAAAATAGGGAGGAGGAAGAGCAGCACACACGACAGTGAGAGCGAATGGAGATTGGGAAGAACAAAAATATGTAAAGAAATAAGATGGAAGGGGAGTGAAGGCAGAGAAGGGAGATGTTGTGTGAAGGAGCAAAGTGTGTAAATGTCACGCCAAATTAGACAGAAAAGACCAGCTTCAGCTCAGAGGGCTAAAATTGTTATGTGTGGTCACAGCCTGGGTGAGATATGTGTACTTCCTCCAGAAAACACTTGTCACTTTGGTTCTGCTCTGACTGAACTCCACTGAGCGCATGTTAACCAGAGTGGAAACCACTAGAACAATGCTACAGAGGAAGTAAAAAAAAAAAAAGCTCCTGTTGTTTTGCATAGAAGCAAAACAATTAAATGTATGATGATTATAAGTTCAGTTCAGTTATAAGTTGTCATGAATACAAAGAGCCTTGTTAACTTGGGCTAGATGCATTCTTTAACCTAAAGTGTACTTCATATTCTCATGTGAGGACCAATTTTGATTCAGAGGTGGTTGTTGAGATCTTAACTTGTCTTGTCTGCATTTATGCTAAAATTAAAAAATAAGAATTCTTTATTGTTGTTTTAGTCATGTTAAATGTAAAGAACTGAAATTTGTTGTAGGGCTGCTGTAAACTTGAATTACCTTTTGTATATCAATGACTCACCTTGTGTTACATTCAGGTCGAGAGAAAACCTTTCTCACATGCCTCCACAATGAACGAGGAATCCAAAAATGGAGAAAAGTCTTGATGAACTGAAGTAAATGGGACCTGTGTTAAACAACAGAAATACTACATCAAAACATCCAAAACTCTCGTACAACTCATCAGGGCTGCCCCCTAATAGTCAATCAAACGTTAGTCGATCACAAAGGTCAAAAAACTGCATAGGGCATAGTGACTGCATAGTCAGCAAGATTTCATCAGTCGCTTAGTTGCAGAAAACAAACAAACGTGAAACTCTACTAGGAGCTGCGCTTTGTCCAAATAAATCAAAACCTATATGACTGGACCATGTGGGGATTTAATTTGAAAGGACAGACACAGGAAGTGGCCACGCTCAGCAATCAGACAGGAGTCACGTTACAAATATCTTTCCCCTCTTCTGTAAATATTCAGTCTGATAAATACGGAGAAGTTGATCATGTTAGTGCAGGGCTACCCAGAGCTTTACATCTGTCCCACAGACGACAGGCCTACACACTTACAAACAGCTCCTGGAAGAAGATCAGCTCTGCACTCAGGATTTCAGGTACTGTCGATAGGCTATATAATTCTTGTTAGGGTTGCTTAGCAACCTCAGTGTGTGACGTGCACTTGTAGATAAAATATAGGCCTATATTAATGAAGGTTCATTAGTACGGTTTTGTATTTCTTTGTAATGTAGCACAGTGTTAACATTGTTTCTTATACTTGTCTTTCCCAGACCTTGAACTTAAACCATTCTGTTGCCACGCCCAAAATATATCATTTAGTAGATAAAATAATATCGTAAACATGCGGGCGACTAGTCAACTAATGGCCCTAAATAACGACTATTTGTCGACTAGGAATATTCTTAGTCGGGGGCAACCCTACAACTTATGCAGTATAATCAAAGTCTCACTTATCCAGTCATTGCTCAGTTCTTCCCAAACACACAGCTTTTTCCAAACAGGGATCTGAACTAAAATTGAAACTTATCGATACTTTCTTCAAAGCCAGGCTCCAGTCTGCAGTTAAGACAGGGCTATATGCAGTTTTACATCACTGAACATGGGAGCTGCCCATCTACAGCTTCTTCGACCAGTTAGTTTGCTGTACTTATTGTTTTAAAGGTTTAGTTCGGATTGAGCAAAGTCACACAAAAATACAAACTAACTAAATGATCGAGGCAGTAACAGACCAGCAGCTCCTGTGTCCAGCAAGGTAAATTAATGTTTTTGTCAATGGAGTCTGGTTTTGAGGAGAGCCTTGACAAGTTTCTCTTTTAGTTCAGTTCCCTGTTGGGAAAGGCTGTCTGTTTGGGAAGTGCTGAGCATATAACTGGATAAATGAGACTTGGACTATACTGCACAAGTTGTCTGACAGTTTGTAAATTAATATTTTGATATAGTTTTTCTGTTGTTAAACACCAACCCCTTTTACTTCAATTCATTAAGAATTTTCTCCGTTTTTGGATTCTTCATTCACCATGGAGACACGCGAGAAAAAAAAAGTTTTCCTCACAAATTCAAGTAACACAGGATGAATAGTTGATACACAAATTTAAGATGATCCTGTATTTCTGTCCACTTCCTGTGTCTTCACAAAGCTTTATCCGTAAGATGTTGTATTCCAGATGCCTTATCTGTTTTGTCTTTTGGACTGTCCCCTTTTACACAGCCCTACTTCCCCTACTCCTAACCAACCCTGTCTTGACCTCTTTCCTAATCCTCTGCCTTTGTGACACCAGGACACATTGCGGGAATGCCCACCAGACAATGGCGTCGAAGCGGACTACGCCTGCAATCCCAGCCTTCAGTTTATCTCGCCCATGTACTTTGTCTCCTTCGTGCTCACCGCCCAGTTCGTGCTCATCAATGTGGTGGTGGCCGTGCTGATGAAGCACCTGGACGACTCCAACAAGGAGGCCCAAGAGGAGGCGGAGATGGATGCAGAAATTGAGCTGGAGCTGGCCCAGGGCACCCTCTGTTGCATGGGCGCCCCCGGCTGCGGGGGTGTGAGGGTGGATAAAGGACTAGTCGCTGCTGGACCCGGAGGAACAGCAGGGGGAAAGGATAGAGGATGTCCAAGCGGAGAGAGGGGAGAAGGAGTGAGGAGGATGCGACAGTCAGCAGGCAGCGCGCACCCAGGAGGGTACAACTCCCGTGACTCCAGCCGGACCCTGTACTCACCAGCACAAGTGAGTTTCCGTGTGTGTGACAGAAAGTACGAGTGTTATTCTGTTTTTTCCTGATAGTGTGAAAGGCCTATTTTGTATGTGTGGCATTTGCATGTGTGTGGGTGAGTGAGAGTGTGTATGTGAGTCTGCAAGTAGGGACGTCTCGAGCTAATCTGCAAGATCAGAATCGGGAACATCACTGCTTCATTACAGATCTATTTCCACAAATATCAGGTCGACAAAAATCAGATCCTCATTCATTTAAAATCCATTTCTTTATTAACTTTATGTTCTTAATTTGAGGCCTATCTTGAAACACTGACACATATCAACAAAAACAGTACACTCAACATGTGCAGAGGAAAAATAAATTAATAAATGAGATAACAGTAAAAGGCTACCAGTTGGACAGAGTGCTTAAGAGTGCTATGCATTAGATCTCAAGCAAAGCCCATGAGAAATTAGATAGGTAAGTTACTCATCCTCCTGCGACCCTGTCTTGATAAGCAAGAAATTGCTCCCAGATTGCAGAGAATTTTTTAATTGAATTGCCTCTCAAGAACCTGAGTCTTTCCATCTGTATGACTGAAATCATGTCAGCCATCCAACTGTGGAAGGAAGAGAGAGGGTGATTTCCAGTCCCTCAATATTAGTCTTTTAGTAAAAGTCATCCCCGGCAGCATCAAGGGCTGTTGCACGTCTGTAGGAAAGTACAGAGTGGACTGTGAGCAACCGAAGATGGCGAGCTCAGCTTCCAATTGGATGGTGCTTTTATGGGCCTTTGAGTACCAGTAAAATATTCTGGGCCAGAATCCAGTAAATGAAGGGCAGAGCCATAAAGTGCAAGACAGTGTTCCCTTTGATTCTTGACATCTGTCACACAGTGGTGAGACAGAAGGGTAAATCTTGTGCAGTCTGGATTAAGAATAAGGAATAGGATGGACAACTTTGAACTGGATCAGCTGGTGTCTGCTGTTAGCAGACTGTATTATGATTTAGATCAATTTCAGATCCCTTTATGTTGAGATTATATCCCAGATGTTAGCCAGCTGTTCCTCAGCTGTTTTGCTTCACTACGGTGCCTTAAAACAGTGACATAAAACAGAATAGTGCAGTGCATTGTAAGCAAGTTTTACCATGTGGCTGTTTAAGCTTAATTTCCCACATGCATTGTGCTCCTGTTTTGTTTGCAACAGTGAGAAAAGAAGCCTAAATCTTGTCAACACCGTCCTGCATTGTCCACTCTGACAGTTTTCTCCCCGACAACATTAAATAGATAATAAGCCTCCAATCATGTCAACACTAATTTGACCGTGATTCAGGTTTTTAATATTAATAAATTGTAATTTCATAGTTGTACTGGATGAATGTGCTGGTATTTATATGTTGATGTGTGCTCGTAGATTTGTTTGTGTAATTGTTAGACTATGTAATGATGTCGCATGTAAATGAATGTTTTTAGCATCTGGTGATTGTTCTGTGTTTACCTGCCCAGGGACCGCACATGGAAATTAGCTAATAGCTAAATCTGGCTCAAATCATCTCCTCTCAATTTTGAGATTGTTTTGTATGTGTTTTGTGTGTGTGTGCGTGTGAGTGTGTGTATAGTACTTATTTAATAGAGACTAATAATAATACAAAACGCCAGTGGAGAATATACACTATATAGAGGGAAATTATGTTAAGTGTATGCACTCTTTTCTTAATGCAGTGAATCAATTTTTGAATGAATTAATGAATGAATGATTGTGTGAATGACTTTATTTTGAACGAAAATATAAAATAAACATAATAAAAACAAACAAGACAAAGATAACAGCATCAAAAAGAGGAGTACGTAGAATTAAAATGTATATGTCCCTACCCTCCCAGTCAGCATTTGTATGTGGGGCCCATGTGGGAAGTAGATGGGTTGCAAAAATGGGCCCCATTGGGGTTGTTCATGGGTTCCATATCGGCCCCATGCCATTTGCCCACATCAATGGCTTTACCCAAGGGGGCCCCACATGGTTATGCTAGGGCTACCTGAGTACCAAGTGGATATGGGCCCAAAATATCTTGGGTAAATCCACACATGCGGGCAACTGGCACGGGGCCGATATGGAACCCATGGACAATCCCATATGGGGCCCATTTTTGCAACCCATCTACTTCCCACATGGGCCCCACATACAAATGCTGGCTGGGCCTTTTTTACATTTCTTCCTTTAACTCATATATTGCTTATTATATTATTATTATTATTATATATTACTATTCTAATTCTTATTTATAGTATTTGTTGCATTATATTTTGTGACAGGGACAGTGTAGCTGCTACAAGAGAGTGCCAAACGAAATTTCATTGTACCCCCTACAATGATAATAAAGCTTCTTATCTTATCTTCAACAAATTCCCAAATGTATTTACAACTAATATACAAGTATCCCCAGTCTACTTACCAGCTAATTAAATAATTAAGTAAAATAAACAAACATCTTATTTACAGCGCAAGTACCACCCAGTGTTACAAAATAAATCTGCACTCCTTTTAGACAACTTTTTGTGTAAAGGGAGTGCATATCTTGCTTGTATAGTTTTTTAAAAAGTGACCTATATTTGTGCTTTGTTTCAACTCATCACGCAGCCCATTCCACAAGTTCACCCCATAGACTGAAATATATACTCTTCTTAGGTTTACAAACACAGTGTTAATTAAATTACTTTGAAATTAAGATTAATTAATTTTAATTAATTATTAAATAATAACAATTAATATAATAATAAGATCTACTTTTAATATACAGTATATAAAAAAGTAAATAAATAATAATTGCTTTAACAGTCATAATGTAAGCCTAGTGTGACTTTGCAGCTGTAATGTGTAGGAAAATAACATGTTGATCAGACCCAGTATCAGCGGTTACTGGACAATAAACAATTTAGATCAGTATCTGGGGCAAAAGAAACATAATGGAGACGTCCCCGCTTTTGAGTATTCTTTTCTTTTCCTCTGGCTGCCTGCCTCTTTACACAGTATCAATGCATTAGTTCATGCAGAGAAAATTACATATTCGATTTGCAAAGTGGAAGAATACAAAAGAGGTAAACAATACAGCAGTAATTTCTGCATTGTGTTAGAATGGCACTGACATGGAAGAGAGTAGGGAATCATTACCCTATTTTTGTGAAACTGACTGACAGCCACAGTGCGTGATTACGCTCGGTCGTTTTACCAATCTCTTTGTATAATTCGTTTGTACTTTTGTTCATTTTTCTTCTACAGGTTTTGTGAGAAGGAGGGGGGAGGGGGGCGAGGGAGGTTAAACATTTACACAAAGAGAGGGAATGAAAAGAAAAGGCAGATAAGAGGAAAGGAAGAAAGAGACTCTATGCTGTGCCTTAATTGCAACATTGCACAAGTGCAACTGTGTTAACAAATCAATTAATACGAATTTGAAAACATTGGACTGGAATTAAAGGCATTTTTCCAAAGATGAAACCAAACTACTTGAGTGAAATTAGGCAGATGAAAGTCAAGGCTAGGCTGTATATTTCCATTTTACTTTTTTAAAGTATGTTTTTGTCTTGTTTCACTGTAGTCATAGCAACCTGTGTTGTCAGCAAGGAGAGAAGAGCAATTTTAATTGCCTTCTCAATTAAGCTTTTTTCTTTTAAGCTTTATTAACCTTTCAGTACTCACAAGAGACTATGTGAGTTTGCCGATGCACATGCACAGGTTCCTTTTTTTAAAAAAAAATGATCATATCACTGCCATCATGTGTGTGAGAGTAGATGGTCTCTTATTTCTACTCGCAGTCTGACAGCAGAGACACGCGCTCCCATTATGAAATCGCTAATGATAGTCTGAGATATCCGCACAGAAACGCACATAAAGATGACTCATCGACTGCCATGAAGAGTCTCACCTTTGTAGATCTAAAGTTGGCTGCATGGAGTCATTTTTAGCTCAGCGTGACAAAGGAACTTAATGCGGACCTGAGAGAACACACTGGCAGCATCCTCCCCCTGTCTCTCTGTATCTCTCCAGATCTCCCCCTCTCTCCTTCTCTGTCTCTCAAGTGATGCAATAAGGGATCTGGCAGACCGGTGCAATTTATTCAGAGCACAGGTCCAGGGGATGGTGTGTGTGTGTGTGTGTATGTGTTTGTGTGTTCACTTACCTACCTATCCAACAGTGGACTTTAGCGTTGTAATAAGGCCTGTCCCTTAAAAATCAGAGATTCAAATCAACGGTTGGAGATCCTTCAGTCAACTGAGATTGTTTTAGGCCGAATAGTCATTTGGGTTTTTTTTTTTGATTTACGATAGCAATATTGTAATATGCGATATGATATTATTGCGATATTTTGATATGCTGAGTATTGGGATTCAATATTTTGTGATATATTGCGATTTGTTACCTTTTTTTCCAACTGCAAATTATCTTCCAAAAGGAAAACTTTGTTCATCTGAATTCAATCATTTTTATTGCAGCAGAATGTGTTGCAAAGCAGACAGACTGACCAACACCGCCATAAACCCAGAAATGCTGCATATACCTGACAACCAGAACTGTTGGTAGATTTAACGCCCTCTGTGAGGCCAGATTAATTGCGAGTGAAACACTTCACATGCAGGTATCCCGCTAACTGAGTGGCAACACCCATGTGAGAAGCATTGTCTGTTAAAACCACAATGCTGTGGTGTGACTTTCATGTACTGCTTTAGTTTGGAGAATGTGAGACAGCAGTCGCCAGCCCTCTGTGAGATAATCTGCTGTTATAGTCACACATGAATCCAGTGACCTTGAAGTGCAGGCATCACAAGTTCTTCAGCTTTATGCTTCACTCCTCCATAGAGCTTGAGTACAGCTGTGTTGGTGAATAAACATACCAATGGAGTATTTTTAGCAAGTAACAAAACCCTTTGTTTTCAGCAACGTGTATAGACGCAGATCTTTGCACTATAGTAGGTGACGGACTGTGTTCTTTTCTTAGCTCTATTAGAGGTGAATCGTAGTTTTGTCAATCAAAGTGTGTCCAGTTTTGATTGATTTTTCAGCAGAGCAGGTTCAGCGTTAGCTTGCCTGTCAGCAGCTAACGCTATCTCTGGATGGTGGCGTGTGAGGTGAGCCCTCATGTTCATAGTATTCCAGGGGTATTCTCATATGACACTGCTTGCAAATCTTATGTGTAGTACCCAAGTCCTTTTTTCCTTCCATGTTAAAAAATCCAAAATAAGTCCAGACATTTGATTTAAACGCCGGCAGCACGTTTCTGATTTCTTTCTCCAGTGCCCCAATCTTTGTTTTGATGAACTTCCTTCCAAATGCAGCTGGCTGATACCTCCACTGACCTCACCAGGAAAAAAAAAAGACGTTATCACCATGTAGTGGACTGAAAAAGCAACTGATTTTATTACGCTAGTATCAAATGTTGTATTAAAATGTGTATTTGTAAAAATTAATGATTGATACTTGGCATCACTGTTTT
Source organism: Cephalopholis sonnerati (assembly GCA_019142605.1). Taxonomy (NCBI): domain Eukaryota; kingdom Metazoa; phylum Chordata; class Actinopteri; order Perciformes; family Serranidae; genus Cephalopholis; species Cephalopholis sonnerati. The sequence goes on from JAGQAX010000016.1 coordinate 34,168,253, forward strand.
GACACAATATCATCACGCAAAATATTGCGATACTATGCTGTATCATTTTTTCCCTGACCCCTAGTCTCTACCTTTTGTTTGATATCTAGTGTCGGCAAAAAATGTTGTCGGACATTACCAACCTGTCATTAGCGCAGTTAGCTTGTTTACTATATTACAAAAGATCACTGTCACTGAACAGGGTAACTTGTAATCTGTACCCTATTACATTTCAGAAGTAACCTTCCCAACACTGCTCACAACGAATGTATGTGAAAAAATGGGTGCAGACAGGTCCACTGTAGTATATGAAGGTCCCCACTTTGATAGGTAGACATCTTTAAGGATGTAATTCGTCTCTTGGCAAACTCTTTAAATTTTATGAAAAGGAACATTTGTGGAAGTATTATGCGAGGAGACCTTAAAAGTAAATTCACTATCCTATTTTTGTTTTTTCAAAATGACCAGAAACAGTTGTCCACACTTGGCAGTGTGGACTCATAGTCCTCTGTTGGTAATATAGGAAGGTAAGCGTGTGTGCGTTTGTGTGTGCAATTGAAAAAGGCTCATGTACAAACCCAAACATGGTGACATCCTCTGCTGTTTTGCTTTAAACTTTTGTCCACATATTGTCACAACATTAGCAGCAGCTTCCTTGGAACACTATATTAGGAGCAGAAATATTGGTTTTACGAAGTCAAATTGCTTCAGTCGTCCATAAAATTGATGTTTGTGTGCTCAAAGATAGATCGGATAAGTCTTGATGATATATATAGAGACTTCAAGAGCTCATGAAAGATTGCAGCCACAAGTAGTACATTCTATAATGTGCCATCTTACGCACACTGAAAAAGTCATTTTCGGCTCTATGGCGAAACACTCGTAATATATTGCACAGGGACTAGAGGCGACACTGTAGGAAGTCGACACACACAGAGGGAGAGAGAGTAAGGGAATAAGAGAGGAGAGATAATAGCTGAGCCAGTGACAGTCAGATAGACGCAGTAATTAATTTCAGCTCTCTCCTCTCTCTCTCAACTTCCATTCCCTGTAGACGGGGCCTATTGTTGTCCACTAATACAGTTATTAATGGAGGCCAGCACATAGGCCACCACAGTCAATCAAACATTATTTTTTATATGAAGCTCTCCACCTACACAGAATGGACTATCTCGGGACTGTCTGTGTGAGAGAGGGAAAAAAAAAAAAAACGTGCATGTATAAAAAGAGCTGGATATGACAGAGTCAGCCTCACTGCCAGTTTGTCACCGTGCCAAAATGTGGCACTGCAACACTGTTTCATAAAGCAGCATGATTTAGGTATATTTATATTCCTACTGAGTACAGTAACCTATCTCTTGAATTCTTAGCCCCCACATTTTCAAAAGCATGAGCCATGAGTGATTGTAATATAACAGTATGAGTCAGAAATGTGTGTTTGCATAAGAGATCTAAGTATAGCTCTATAAGCGCTGTTGTAGAAATGTGTTATCAGAATAGGCTTGTGTGGGGATTGAAGAGGAGTGACCTTGTTTCACTTTTTTCTCTTTTTTTTGGGATGTATCTGCTGATGTAATACAGTTATTTTGGCTGTTATGAATGTGCTGCAGGCACAACGCATCTAATTCATTGTGAAATACAGTGCCCTGCCAAGAAACACAGAAATCATTTTTAAAGTAGTTTCCCTTTTTTCTGTCAGTAGTTTCCTTTTTCTGCCAGATTGGTTTTCCCAGAAACCAATCTGGCAGATGAGATTCAAGCAAGAAGGGATCATTTAAGTCGCAGAAAAAGCCCTGACTGATTCAGTCTAAATTGCTTTAAACCTAATAATACCCAGAGCACAAAGCAAATGCTTAAATCTTAAATTGTTTCAACAAGGTATTGAACAGCCTAATTGAGGTGATATATCAAATGTAATTGCACCGCTCTCAGTGCTCAAGGCTTTGATAGTAAAATTATGTGTTACTTCGCTAATGAGGGTTTAGAGTCATATTATTGAGGAGCTTTTTTTTCCGAAAGAGAACAGTGTTTAGCCCTAAAGGCCAACAAAGTCTGAGAGGAGGATTTGTTCTGGTTTATTTGTACATCATCTCTGACACAGAGAATGTCTTTGAGACTTTTGTTTTTCTTTCATTTTGTGGGGGAATTTCAAAAAATCAAGGCTGTGCTAATGTGAAACCTACATGTGTGTGTGAATGAATATGCACATGTGTGACTGTGTTTGTGAGCACATAAAGTATAAAAGCATACCTGCGTGTGCACACAGACATTTTTATAACCCTTACGATGGTGTATGCATTTCCCTGCGTGTTCTCTGTCCTCGCATGTCCGCATGTGCACATGTTTGCACCTGCGTGCAATACCTGGTCTGCCGGCCTGCGTCCCGTGTGTATGTGTCCGTGTGTATGTCTGTGCGTGTGTGTGTATGTGTTCCAGGAGAGCCAATGGCTGGACAGCGTTTCTCTCCTCATCAAGGATACACTGGAGGGGGAGATGCTGATGATCGACAACCTCTCCGGTTCTGTCTTCCACCACTATTCCTCTCCTCCACCCATCTGCAAAGATTGCAAGGGCCACCCACAAGAGGTACCAGCATGAACACACGTGAATACACACGCATATGCCACACACACTCATACACCTGATGGGAGCAGCAGCAGCCCCAGATATTAAAGTCATCCTTGTGGTTCAAATTTACAAGCAAACAGAACCACGAGCATCCATTTTTTAAATACTTATTTTTACAATCCACAGCACCATAAATAAATAAATACATTTTAAACATGATGGTTTTCAGTGACACTAAGCTTTACTGGATCAAGTGGAGGCCTATATTTATCTACCATGTCAGAATCACTCCCATAAGTCACACAGAATATGTCACTAGTATTAAAAACTGCTCCCACCTCACAATATGAAGCCCATTTCTAAAGAAACCACCCCAGCGTTGCCAATTTAGCAACCATATTTCCAGACTTGGCCACTTTTATGACCCCTTTAGCAATGTTATTTCAAAAAAATCAGCCCAGCAACAAATCTTGTGACATTTCAGGCAAACATTACGCTTCCCCTTAAATAGAGTTGCAGCGAAACCTTCAGTCCTCCTTGCTCGCTGTAGCTTCATTTCTTTGGCTTGACAGCTGCGTTGAGAGAGCGGGAGAGAGCAGCACGTTCAGTTGACCACACTGAAATGCAAACTGATCGCAGAGTATCCGTGGTTTAGTTGTTGTGTTCATTCAGTGCATCTCAGCCTCCAGATACAGCAAAGCCAGACTCACCAAATGTTGTTTCATTATCATGTTTAGTGGTGTGAGGAAGAACCAGGTCAGCTTTGAAGCCCTGAAATGCATTAATTTAGTCGGAGATGTGAGGAAGCCAAATCAGCTGTTATACCCGCAGACTCTTGCTGTCAATTACATGTAAATTTTAAGATTTTGTTTTATGCAAAGAGGGTGCAGTTTTGTAGACGGAGCAATTACAAGGGAAAAATGGTGCATTTACAAATCTTCTGTGGGAGTATATCTGTGTATGTGTCATTGTCCACCTGCTGTACAGCTGTCACCTATTAGTCAGTTGGTCAATAGACTCTTGCTGCTGTTACTTTAATAAGATTGTGTGTGTCCACCAAAGCGTTTCTTTTCCTAGCTGAAAACGGCAGTTGTTCATTACCTGTATTTGTCCTCTGGGACGGCTGGTCTTTGTGGTATTTGTCCCGCCCCTTTTCCAATGTGATCGCATGGCTAGTGACAGCGTTTTACAAAAAAATTAAACATTTTTCAACTCTTATTGTTAATCTGAAAACTGATAAATAATCACAGATGGTGGCAACTGTGGCTTAGAGGTACAGTGGGTTCTGCACTAACCGGGTTAGGGTTAGGGTTAGGGGTTAGACCAGCTGTTCGATCCCCGTCTCTTTCAGCCTGCATGTTGAAGTATCCTTTGGCAAGTTCCTGAACCCCATATAGCTCCCAGTGGCTGTTCCACCGCTGTGTGAGAGCGTGTGAATGGTTAGTGAGTAGCAGGTGGCACCTTGTATGGTTGCCTCAGCCACCAGTGTGTGAATGTGTGTGTGAATGGACTTTGAATGGTCGGAAGACTAGAAAAGCGCCATACAATTGCAGTCCGTTTACCGTTTACAGAGCGTGTCAAGGCTGAATTATAAAGCATCTAAGAGGAATACGTTTACACTGTAGCCCTTGTTGGAGCAGCAGGGTGGCTAACATTAGCTACTGGGCTAAAAATAGTAAGCCTCTCTCCCGTATGCAGCATTACAGAGATTTTTAACGTTAGTAACATGTTGTATTTGATGACATCAATCCCAAAGGTAACATCTGTAGTATTCAGTATGTCAGATTTTTCCCATCAGTCCCGTTCAGCGTTTAGTAGTGAGATGGACTCGCGCATGCAGCTCAGGTGGACAAGCGTTACAGTGCACAGTTTATTTTCAGATAATATTACATTGGAGATCGCTTTTATTTTTCACTCGCAGCACTCCACTTGCCTGGACACAGAGTTTACTTGCCCTGGGCAAGTGCTGATGTTGAGCCCTGTCACAGGGAAAAATGCTTTGGTGGACACACAACACGAGCAGGTAGAGTGCACTCAGTGCACTGTGGCAATTTTAGTTCATCTCTAGAGATAACGTGCTGATCTTTACCCCCATCTACCAAACGATTGGTTGAAGAGTAGGAGGAATTTTAGTCGACTGAGATTGTCTTCGGTTGACTATAGCGCTAACCTGCTGGACCTTCCTCGACAGCTTAGGGCAGCTCTGCACCGTTTTCGCAATCGTGGTAGACAGAATAAAATTGATTTTTAAAATACTTTTACTCCTTTGCCTAAAAGAAGGACTGAATACTGATCATTCAGAGACATTTGGTTCCTTTGGGAGTGATTTCTTGGTCTGAGGTGGTCGGTAAATATGGCCCCTGGTGCTGGATGAAAGTAAACTTGAGGGACATTTTGAAATAAATTCACACTAGATGCAAACACTAAATAGTTTTTATTGTAAAAACCTTCCTCACATGTGTAAAATATACACCCAGTACATACTGTACGTGCATATGCACACACTTGGTGTTTCATTGACCAGTGTGTGGTCTGGAAAAACATATTTTTGCTTGCATCAGCTGTGTTCAAAAACTTCCCAAACAAAACTTTGCAAAACCAGTGAGCAGTAAAACTCAGTGGTCCTGAAACCCACACACACACACACAAACATTCATGCACACACATACACATGCACAACTACAATGTTTGGGAGCAGATTACATGCATGCAGATTTGCAACAGGGACACAAAGAGGAACATTTGCACGTGTTATCACGGACACACAGACACACACTGGGCTTCATTCATCACACAGTTTGAATGGAAAGTTCATGCTTTATAAAGCCCGTCAACTATTGTATGTGTTGTTGTGTTACAGTGTTACAGGGCATTATATCCCTTAATTAAACACACTATCAACACAAGATGGTAACTTTCCATACAGTATGTTCAGAGATGTGGATTAATGAGGCCCGTTGCATGCATACACACATGCAGCCATTCTCGATATGCATGCATGCTCGCACGCATCAACAGCCTCCTTCACTTGTGCTTGTATTTGGGGGTATTTTGTACGCAGGAGATCTTGCATAAAACAAACTCACAAACATACTGTCCTGTGCCAGTGTTGTCCATCACAATGACAAAGTGCAGCGGGTCAGCTCAGAAGAAGCAATAGCTGGGCTCTACACCTCCTCACCTGTCAGTCCTGCTTTCTGCCTGTCTGCAGATGCTGTCAAACCATCAATCTTCCCTCCCTCTTTTACATGCTTCCTCTTTCCATCAGTCCCTCCACTCCTCTGGCTTCCCCACTGTCTCTCTGTGATGTACTGTATCTGATCCTGTGCTGTTCTTCTTTTATTTCCCATGTTCTCCAGCCATCAGCCTCGCACATTGTTTGTTTGTGTGTGAGAGAGCCGGTGTGGGTGTGTGTGCCATTTTCAGACGGATGAGGCTTTCACCGCTGTGAGTTATGTACAATGGTATTGCGTATAAGGGGACAGGGAGGCACAGCGGGACACCTGGGTGCAGTGTGTGTGACAGTGGAAATAGTCATCAAGTAACTGCCTAATAAGGACTTGAGAGAGAATGACTGCAGAACCTGCAGGGAGCAGCTCAGTGGAGCAGTGAAGGCCTTTGCCATTTATTCAGTCGCGAGCATAAACAGGCACTTCTCAGGCGTGCATGGCCGGCCCACAGCATCATATCTCTGACACTATTTTTGGAAGAGCGCCATCTTGAAAGGCAGCAGTAGCTAGTTTTAAAGTGCAGTTTTGAAATCTGGACCTTATCTGTGGACATCAGCTGGTCCTGCGGTAAAAAATAATAATAATTAGGATGATGATGATGATGATGGACTCTTGTGCAAGGTAATGGATTGGCATATTTCAGCAAAGAAGTAGTGCCAAGTAGACTGAGAGGAGAAATAAGTCACACAATTCTACTGTTTTTTGTGCTGAGTAGATGTTGTGTAATTTGATGGAAAAGAAATGATTATGTTGCAACTATGACACAAGCATTGAAATATTTACCAAATCAGTTAAAGGTCCAGTGTGTAATATACCTATGATAATAAGTGTGTTTTCTTTAACGTATAACCACCCAAAAATAAGACTGTGTGTGTTTTCGTCACCTTAAAATGAGACATTTATAGCTACATAGAGAGTGGGTCGTGGTTCTCAAAGTCCACCATGTTGCACCGCCATGTTTCTACAGTAGCCCAGAATGGACAAACCAAACACTGGCTCTAGATAAGGCCATACGCGCACCATTAGCAGCCCCTCCATGATGAGCAGAATAGAGTTGGAAAAACACCGATTTTTAACATGAAACGTATTGAGTGTTTTTACCAGGCAGAATTCACCAGGTTTGTTTGTTTACGAGAGGAAAAGACCTCTGCAGATAATTTCGGTCCTGTTAAAAACCTCCTGAACGTGTGGATCTTGACACTGTCCCGCCAGTGTACTATTTTGAAGTTGACAGCTACCGCCAACATTTTTGATAATATTCCCTAATATTAAGACCCACAGAATAATTTGTTCTATGTAAACTGAAGAAGAGACCCTCTGTTTTTAAAAACAAAAAACAACACTTTATACTTATTCCATTCTTTTTTTTCAACACTTGAATTTGTGCATTTGGACAAAGACCTGAAAATTTTTTCATTTGTCATTTTCAAGAATTAAATTGATTTGACATTTGCATTTTTTTTTCCTCACGTCCTTACATCCGTTTGAATTGTATTAACGAAAATAATAATAATGAAAATAATATTCTCTTTGACGTATAACGGAACAAGTTGTCAGGTTCAGTGTCAACGCTGTGGTCGTCTTGTCCGTGTGTCACTGTCACCGTCATGCCAGCCCCGTTTCGTCCCACCAAACTCGTTTGCTTCTTCGTCCAAATCACTTTCAAAACATCTCCACAGCTTGCGCGACCGTAAACTTCTCCATTGGCGTCGGCATTTTAGTGCAGTATACAAGCTGCTACATTTCTGTAAACATCTTCTTACGGTTTTTAGCAGATCTTCTTCTTCGTTTGTTTTTGGAAACGGCAGTGCTGTTCTATTTCGCAAGATGTAACAGCGCCCCCCATCTTATAACAGTGAAAACGCAGATTACCGGAATATCTCGTCAATGGTGGGGATACTGTGAAGTTATCAGATAAAGGTGCGGGGCTAGCGGCCTGTTTGGAGAAACACTAATTTGTTTTACTGGTTTTAATCACCTGGTCCATTTGTTTTGGAGAGGAAGAGACCTCTGCAGATAACTCGGCTCCCTTTTAAAACCTCCTGAACAATGAACACTGAAGGAGTTCATGTATGGCATATGGGAGAAGTTCAGCTAGCTGCAGTGTGCTATCCTCACCACTAGATGCTATTAAATCCTACAGTCTGCTCCTTTAAGTCATCATGTGTGTGTGAATTGTAACATTTCTGACTTTGGTGACTTCAGACTGGTAATATGAAAAAAAAGCCTGTGGCCAACATGGAGAAGAAGGAGCAGGAGGTTTGTCTGCTTTTGCAAATGTGTGTTGTGGGAAATAATCATCTGGCTGCTGGTGCACCTGTTTGCTATGTTTAGCATAAATTATTGCATATGCTTACCAAGTCCCACTAGCATGAGTCATGTGGCCATGACATATTAGTCATGCTTATTTTGCTGCTCAGTCACACAATCTTCACTTTTCATTGCCTCTCAGCGGTGCTGAGAAAAACAAACGCCTTACCTCTTCGCTCTCTGCAGTGGACACTTTGAATTGGTTCTTGCTCCTACCTCGCTGGTGAAGCTTTCAATAACTCAGCAGCTACACATGGAGGCATCTGTGCAGCAGCTCCTCCTGTACCCATTGTGTCTTTTCCATTGTCCCTGGAGGCACAGCCAAGAATACAGGAAGAGAAAGGCCGTAGTTTCCATTACCTGCCGATAAATGTACCATCTGAGGACTCGCAGGGACCTTTTGAAGCTATTTAAACCCCAAGTATGAGACTCAGAGCAAATCAGCAGATATGGCATCGTCACATAGTAGCCTTAGTTAGAGTCGATATACAGAGATAAAATTGAAAAACTGCAAAGTGCTCCTTTAAATTAATGACTTGCATTACTGTGCTTCTGCCTTGCTTCCTTGCCTTGCCTTGCCTCATCCCACCCCCCTCTTTCTCTTTCTCTCTCCCTCCTCTTCTCTCCCTCCTTGGGCTATGGTAGTTTACTGCTGCATATCAACCATGAATCTTTCTCTACGAACCTCTTTGTCTTTCTCACCTACGGGTATGTCTTAATATATCGCTAACAGGCCTCACTCCATTGGATTTCGCTGGGCTTTTTTTAAGTACCCTTTTTAATGCTTCTCTCTGGCTATTTATTGCTCCGTCTCTTTAAAGAAACATTGCTTGAGTGCATCGCAGCACCCCCAGAACCCTGAAATTCCACTCCAGCTCACTGTTTGCAGTATGTTTTGATATTGTGCACAAACAAAAGTGCTGCAAGGGGGAATGGGAGAGAAGAGTGTCACCCGAGAAGCTTGAGCTCACAGGAGGCTCATGCTGCAATAATTTCAAACCAGTTCAGTAGCCATATGGGCTGAGTTACCTGCAGTCCTGATGAAGCAAGCGTAGCTGGAGCCAGTGTTGGAACAAATGAGAGCGAGAGAGAGGTAGTAACAGTCGTTGTCACTTCACAATTATTTTGTGTTTGGTAATGTTGTGTCTTCAGGATTGCTGTACGGGTGTGAGAGTACGACAAGGACTATTAGGACAATTGTGTTCGGAAACATACTCAGTTGGCTATAGGGGCAGAATTATGAGGTTCTGGTGCAGCAACAACACCACACCTGATGGAGAACTACATGCAGATACTGCAGATGCACACCCAGAATCATGCATACATCTGTTTAGTACGCACTGCTTGCCTCTCATTCAGCCTCTCTCGTCACATATATTGTTCAATGAATGATAACAAAGCACTGTTATTACTTCTTGAAATCTCTCACCCTGCTCTCTTTACAGACAGGTGCCACGGCATTTTGGCCACTTTGAATTGTCAACATCTGGTGAAGCATATCGAAACTTGGCGGAGGTTTTACCGATCTTGTCTGTGTAGCTCATATGGGCCTTTAAGAGACACTGTTTAAGCAAAGGAATCATGGGAGACATCTTCAAAGCATTGTTGTTTGTCCTTTATAAATGTAATATCTGTGTACACAAAGATGAAAGATACTGAGGTCAGTCATGGTTGTTGTGAACCCTAGAATTAATCATGCATTATTTTTAGCACTGATGAGACCATGCGCAATTAAAGGGTAACTTCTGTATTTTTCAATCTGGACCCCATTTTCTGATGTTTTTGTGTTGAAGTGACTAATGGAGACAGCAATTTTTTAAACTGGTCCAGTGTTGAGTAAGAACGTCTCAGCCAGCAGTGGCGAAACAGGCTGCAATACAAACACACGGGGCAATTGTGCAGCGTCAGTGTGCATCTAGTAAAGGTGTTTGTTTTTGCCACTGACAGGCTCAGATTATTGTTCTAAGTGTCTGATGACATCATAGTAAGGATCCATACAAATATAGACCTTTTTGTTAAAGAGTGGGAAGCTTTTTTTTTAACTAGAAACAGCCCTGCAATCATCATCACAAAACCCACCAGACTCCATTAAAAAAACTATACTTTTAGCGCGTACAGAGCCAGCACATTTTCACATCTAAATGGGTGCATTAAGGGTTTATCTTAACCAAACCAGAGTTGGTGGTTGTTGGAACAGTGGAAAGATGAGCCAAGATGTTTTTGTGAGTTTTAGTTCGTTTCTACTGACTTTGAATGAAGTGTGTTTTACAAAGATAAAATTGCTGTTTTTTTAAATGGAGTCTGGTGGGTTTGGTGATAGAGATCCCGAGGCTGTTTCTAGTCAAATAAAAAGCATCCTACTCTAACATAAAGTTCTATCTCTGTAGAGTTCTTTCACTGATGTTGTCAAACACTTAGAATAACAATCTGATCCTGTCTGTGGCAAAAACGAGCACTTTCAATGGGCGTAAAGTGACGGTGCACAATTGCCTATGAATGTTACATTGCCTTTTTTGCCACTACAGGTTGCTCAATACAGGACCAATTTAAAAAAAACATTGTCTCCATTTGTCACTTTAGATACAAAAACATGGGAAAATAGAGTCTAGGTTGAAAAATACCGAAGTTAAGCTTTAATTCATTCTAGGAAGTCTGAAGTAATTGCTGTTTCTATTTCCTGTTTTAAGACATGAATAACAGAGGTACATTTTTGCAGCAGATCAGGATGGCAGAGATTGAGCAGGCATCGCTGAAGTCAGAGCAACTGTCAGACAAGTCGTCATCCCCTGCCCTGCCAGATGACCTCAGCCTGGATGAACATACTGCTTACCAGCTGCTGGCGCGAGAAGGCAAGGTGGGTATGAGGTGGAGAGGAGGTGAGGTGGGGATCTACTCTTCTAACACAAAAAAGAAAAAATATATATCTTTAAAGCCTTGAAAAATATGAAATACAAGTGTGCTGTACTAATATAGATACACCCTTATCCCTAGAAGGACTCTATATGTGTTGTCATTTTGTTTGTAATGTGCAGGGTAGACCTGACAATCATTTCTTCATGCCTACTCTGATTTACCATATCAAGCCACAGACAGATTTTACTGGTAAAGAAAGTTCGATCTGAGCTTTGGTCAGTCGTTATAATGTGCAATTTACAAAGATGTTCCTGTGTTGCTTCACCCAGTACTTGTTCTTTACGCTGCTCAGAGGCCCCCTCTGGCTTTCACCTTCAAAATGTCACTCGGAAAGACGCTGCTAGAGAGAGACTCAAAATGACCACAGAGAAACATCAGATAACTTCAGAGAGACACAAAACAATTACAAAACGACCATAAAATGTCTAATAAGAGATACAAAACAGCTGCAAAGAGACATAAAAGGACAACTGCAAAAATGGACAAAACCACCAGAGGCACAAAATGAGTATAAAGAGACACAAAGAAACTACGTACTGAAAATGTCTACAAAGAGATGTAAAATGACCACCAAGATATACAAATCAACAAAGAGATGCGTAAAAACTACAAAGAGACACAAAACAACAATAAAGTCTGTGTGTTTTGCCCCTGTGTGGTAGAAGTGGTAGGGCCTTCTTCAGCAATGCTGGACGGAACAGTGAGCGACAACAACCTCGCCTCGCCAACCTAAAGACTGTGTGCAGTGGAAACACTAGAGTCTAGGTACCATGTCTGAAGGGTTACTTCTGGTTCCAAAGGTACCATACTGAAAGTGTTTGGTAGAAACAGGGCTTTAGAGCCAGGGAGAGCACCTGCCTTAATGTCAGTGCCAGGGCAGTCTGGTTGGACTGAATACCTGCTTTCCATCTTTGCACTGCATATTGAGGCCAAAGCAGCTCCGACTTCAGGTCGATATAACTTTGTTTGTCTGAAAAAAAAACTTTAAACACAGAAAAAGATGCAGTGACCGCTATAATACAAACTGCACCAATAATTCACAGTGGTTAACTCGTAGTAGCCCACTACTTTGTACTTGACATGTACAGTATACCGGCACTTTGTCCTGCTCCCACAAGAGAATAAGCACAAACAATGGCACAGGCTCACTGATGATTTTTTATTTTCATTCCAGGAAGCACAAAACAAATGACCATTATAAAATCCTTTTCATGGCGATGCTGTAGGCTCTCTTGTGAATTACAGATATAAACCTTAGGTTCCAAAGGCCCCTTTATCTCTTCCTCTCTGTGTATCAGCGGTAACTATCTTGTCTTTGAAGAATCCACAGTCTCTTCTCATGAATAAAACTCGGTTCTCCCTCGTTGCTTTCCTGGGTGGCTCTCACGCCTCCCTCTCCTGCACTTACTCTCCCCCTTTCGACTTTATCTTTCATGCCTCTCCTTTCTCACTGTTGCCCCTCTGGTAATTGCACACCTTCTGTGCACCCCTCCCCCCCCTTAGCCCCTCTATCTCCATCCCTTATCATCCATCCCCTCCTAGATATCCTCCACTGTAATGGGGTAATGCTCCTTGGTTCTGGATAGCCAGATAAGCCTGCAATCGCCAAGCATGGCTGTGAACCGCTGCTCATTAGAGGAAGGGGGGAGTGAGGGGAAAAGAAAGAGACAGAGTAGAATACAAAAGGTGAGAAAGCATCTAAGGTTAGGGATTTTATTTGTCAAACATTGTTTGGTAAAAAAAAAAAAGTGTGTGTGGCATTAGGCGTGTGTGCCATGGTTGTTGAGGTTTGTATGGGTGTGGGAGGCTGCCTGTTTGAAAGGGGGCTGTTCAGGGGCAAGGGCTGAATGACTCAGATACAATACACTAGCGGGAAGAACAAAAGCATACACACACACACACACACACACACGTGTGCTCGAACACGCACAAATTATTCCGCAGTCCCTACATGATGGTAATTAAAACGTACGAGGTAAGAGCTTACAAAGCTGAACTCCCGCCTTAATCTACCTCCCGCCTCCCGCTTCCAGCTGCTGCAGCCGTCACACACACTGACAAATTTATAATCAAACATTTATTGTACAATATATAACATTACCATAACAATGACAGGCTATTTCGACTCATAATCAGTCCTCACCCCTTCACTGGCACTTAAATGAAAAGCCCGAGGGATGATGTGAATCAGAGGCCATGTTTGATATCTGCAGGATGCCAGAGGGGCTGCTTTTTTCTGCACTCAATGCTAATCCTAAACTTAAATTATCCCTTTACAGAAGAAATAAGGGCTTAAATTTTAAGCTCTGTTAATGATTAAAAGCTTTTTTTGAGCACATCATTTATCTTTGTTTTTATTTTGAACCTATCCCTACATGAGTAGTTTATCTTTTTTTTTTTTTTTTTTAATTAAACTTGGGAAATATCAGCACACTTATTTGATTAATCTATCCCAGAGATTTATTAGAGGAGACTCTCTTTTCAATATTAGATCATCTGCTCTCTTCCAGGGGAGGTGCAGCAGTGATTCCCGCAGCTCCGAGGAGGCTGGAGGCGGAGGGAGTCATGCGGGAGTCCGGCAGACTCAGACCGTGGTGCAGAGCCAGGTGCAGGGGTTGGGCCAGCCCTGCAGAGCTCTCGGCTCTGGCATCGAGGTGGAGACTGCACTACAGGAGATGGAGATGCAAACATACCAGCCACATATGTGCACACCTCACTGTAGCCCGGGTGAGTAGAGGCAGATCACTGTGCTGCCAGGCTGATTTTCAAAGGAATACATTAGTAATGAATAGATTTTAAATGTATTTGTGTCATGTATTTTTGCACAACATGCCAAATAAAGTGGTGGGTTAAATTAACAGGAGCACATAAATGACAATAAGGACAAGAAATAACAGCAACTTTCTGAGATAAATATCAGAGAGAACATGTCTTAATTTCTATTCACAAAAAGAGGATTTATGGAGAGATTATAAAGCTCCAAGAAATGTACCTCTCAACAATGAGGAAGAGAGCCTACAAGGGGCACTTGAACCTCTGCAATAAATTTGCCGGAAATCATTTGCATCACATCTGTGCAGATCTGCAGCTGGTGCGCCGTATTACCATAATTTTCTTTTTTTTTTTTTTTCCCAAATTCAGTTGATCTCAATTTTTAAACCAATCACACCCACACTGCGCATTAAAACATCAACATGTATCTAAAATGTGCCGGCTTAACTGAAACATTTAGTGCTTTTTCCCACATGCCCCGACAGCAACAAAGGGCCACACCAGGAGGGGAGCATGTCGAATTATCTCCGTAGACTGGGGGATTCACTCATGACATCCACCTGCAAATGCTGACGTGGCATGCTGGCGTCATATCTACGAAAGTCCTGTTGCCTACAAATCTAGAATATAATTATTTAAATATTCTCCACCACTGTAGCTTGATATATTTACATATATTATACAAAAAAAAACTGTCTCATGTGGGGATTTTCACAAGAAAAGTGGAAACAGTTCACATATTGACACCGGGATAGAAATGGAAAGAGTGTATTCCCTCCTCAAGGTGGCGTTTCCAGCAGCAGCAACAAGGAAAGAAACCAAGAAGGAGGAGGAGGAGGAGCCAGTGGCATGTCTTCTCCCTTCCATCTGCCTGCGGAGTTCTTCCACCCTGCAGGAGCAGCCATCCCAGCACCTCCCCGCAGTAGGAGCCTACGGTTGTCGCGGGGCCTTCGGCTGAGCTCCCCAGCCTCTTGGGCTTCACTCCGCTCCCCGGGAGCCCACAGCAAGATGCTCTGTACACAGGTAGGGGGACGGGTGGAAAGGGGCATACCACAGTCACATAGGTTAGATGATATTTAAAGATAAAGGAATACTTCACCCTATTGTTATTTGACGGCTATTTTAGATTTAGTCTTGGTGTTGAGATGAAAATTTTTATTAGTTGTAGTCACATTTTAGTCATTTTTATCCTTCCTAGTCTAATTTAAGTCAATGAAAATTTACAAAATTTTTACTATTAGTCGATATGTTTTCTATATGATTTATTATCTTTAAACTAATCCAGTCAGGCTAATTCATGTATCAGAAATTAGAATCAAGGTGACAGGTTGTATAAAATTTTTTCTACAAACAACTTCTGAAGACTTACAGTGTTCACTCCAGCAGGGTTAAGAGGTGATTTCCAAGCACACACTTACTGATCATCATTTGAAAAGCTCAGCATCTCTCTGTTTATGGTCTCGAACACTTTGACACCACAAATAACTTAAATGAGACAACTAAGATTGCACCCAGGGTCATTGTAAACTTAGACTTATTCATCTCACGGTTAAGAAGCAGGATAATAACGTTATTAAAGCCTGAATTCTTTGTTAATCTGCAACATGTTAATCTGGAGGTTTAAACTCATGTCTCACAGAGTTGGTGATTAAAACTAAACTTTCATCTCTGTCAGAGAAAACTGATCTGAGTACAGACTGTTTACTTACAGCACAGCTACACTCACAGATAACTGAGCCTCTACCTGACTGTCAGACAGCCTCAAACCATAAACCTTCCTGAGACAGTCCAGACTGAGTGGAGTCCTGCAGGGATCAGCCGTGAAGTCTGGCAGTTGGTGGCTGCTTGCTCTGCTGCCATTCAGCAGCTAACAGGCGGAGCTGCAACTATCAAACCTCACAAATCCATTCAGCAGCTCCACCATTCACAATCAGACACACACTGCTGATTATCTACTGCTGAATTACAGCTCAGAACTCACACCAATGGCTGATGTTGCTCCAGTGTGAGTGTTTTACTGGCTAGCGAAACATCCTGGCACAGACTATCTGCTGGGGTTTACCAGCCTGTCGCTCATGCAGCCTTTGAAGATAATTACAAGCATGGCTGTCCTCGGCTTTCAATGTCCAATAGTCGAACATGACCATTTTCGTCACGTCTCCTCTTGTCAACCAAAATGAAGCATAGATTTTGTCTCAGTTTTTTTTATTAAGATTTTTATTTTTAGGTTGTCATCGTCTTGCTTTTGACAAAACATTTTCATCCTAGTTTTTGTCAACAAAATTAACACTGCTTCACTCACAAAATGACCGTTTGTAAATGAAGTAGTCATGCCGTGTTAACTTGAATTCACGAAGAAAAATTTGTTTTCCTCTGCCGTTATGTAAAATGGTGGCCAAATTGACTGATTGAAAAAAAACTATATCAAAACATTCGTTTACAAATGTGCACACAACACAAGCAGCGTAATCCCAGTCTCATATATCCAGTCGTATCCTCAGAACGTCTCAAACACATCACTCATACCTTACTCTTTAAAACTGAACTGAAAGTGAAACTTATCTATGCTTGCTTCAAAGACAGGCTACAATACTTAAGGTTTACCAGTGTAAATTTTCCATGAAGGCATGCAAGGATACAAAGGTTTCCTCATGAGTTCAAGGTAACATGGCATGACTAATTGATATACAAATGGTCATTTTGTGGGTGAAGTATTCCTTTACCAAAGGTAGTTAGAGGCAGGTGGAGGTAGAGGGTTGAGAAAGTCATTAGATTGATGTTAACAGTGACATGAAAAAATAGGCTTCATTTAGTGCTTAGCCAGATGAGAAATGGCCTGTTTGGTCACTGACAGCAGATGATATATGAAATTGTTATTATGAAAACTGGTTTGTAATCAGCGTTTAAGAGGCAATAAATTGCAAGCGTGGCGTGGCAGTCAAAATAATAGGTATTACATAATGTTGCATTCTCAATGAAAAAAAGAGTTGGATTCATGTGCTCCGCTTTCTTTTCCTCCACAACCTCTGTCTCCCTTCTTTCTGTCTTCAGTACCCGTCCCACAGTGACTCATCCCTAGCTACAGGCAGCTCTGAGGGCAGCCTCCAGACCACCCTGGAAGAGGGACTGAGCTTCAGCATCTCTCCACCACAGAACTTGGAGTTGCCTTTGCCAACAGCTCCCTTACCTCTGGTTTGCCCGCTCCCGTTGCCCGAAGACGGCACTGCCATTTCCTCCCCTGTCCAGACCCTGAGACCAAGGCCGAGCCCCTCATCGGCCCTTACCCTCCAGGCCACCAGGGGCCACCAGCGGAGCCAGAGCAGCGGCCGAGGTAGCACCAGCCCGGGCTACACCCGCGACGACTCGATTGACCCGTCCGACGAGGACCTGGGCATAGGCATTGGATCGTCGATTGGTGGTTGTGGCTCCAGCCAAGCGGGCAACAGTGAACACTTGTCAGAGACACTGAGCAGCTTGTCGCTGACATCGCTGCTGTCGCCCAGCTCCCTGGTGTACCCGGGAGCAGCAGTAAAGAAGTGCAACAGCACAGGCAGCCTGGACCAAGGGGGGATGATGCTGTCGTCCCGGGGCAGGGAGGGCCGCAGGGAGATTCTGGGCTTGGAGCTTATGGACCCCCAAGGCTTCTTGGCCAACCCCTGGACGGGGGTATTAGTTGATACAAGAAGAGGAGAAGGAAGAGGGGATATAGGAGATGGCGAGCAAGGGTTGAAAGGGAAGAGCTCAAGCCAAACAACAGTAGGGCCTTGTCGGAAAAACAGATGAAACCTACTGTTCCCTCTTTCTTTGTCTCTCCATTCCTTGGATCTAAACCCATAGCTGTCCCTCTCACTCTCTCTGCTACCATCAGTGAGAGAGAGGCCTGATGACACATGATGTCCCGTATTCCAGAACCAAACCCTCATCTTGCCCCCTCAACCCCTTTCTATACATTTGTGACAAGCCCATGTCCTATTTTGTGCTACCTAGGCGAGTGGTCATGGTTATAGCCTGCTGGTGAGGAAGTGGCCTGCAGAGTTGAGGCCCGAGGGCTGAAGACAGATCCTTAAACCCTCTTAGGGGCTGTACCTGTAGAGGAAGACATGGAGGGTTCTGCTCACATTGGAAGACCAGGGGACCCATTCATATCAGGGAGTCAGTAGGAGGAGAGACAAAAGAGCTTAAACTCAAAGACACCTTAAAGAGTCTTGTTGTTGCTCTACTGTAGTTTCTTTTTCCCCGTGTCGGCTTGGGTTCACTGAGGTTGAAAATGCAAAAATAGAAGTACCTGAAATAGCATATCCATGCCAACAGAGACTGTTTTGATTCGTTTACGTCTCAGAGGCAGTGCAGCAAGTAAAGTGGGAGGAGGCTCGGAATATTATTAAGGCGGAAGGAACGCTGGAAAAGGAGAAGGCAGGTCATTTGTTTGGCTGGGAAAGCAGAAAGCGGATCTAATGTCCATCTGTTCTGGCAGACGGAAACAACAGGTCCTACTCACTCTGGCACAGGACCCTCTGCTGAGTTCAGAGTAAAAAATGCGAGGTGGAGGAGAGTTCAAGAGTGTGCGCTCGTGGCGTGTGTGTTAGAGCACTGCCTCAAGTATCCAAGGCATGAATTAAATCATTCTCATCACCTCACCATACCTCTGTATCTTTGACAACAGGAGATAGGTATTGATTGATCAAAGCTCTGTGCCTCTGTCAACTCAGTCTTGAGTGGCAGCGGAAAATGGAAAGAAATTGACAGATTGCGGAGGTATAACCGTGCATGGAGTGATTCGTGAAATTGTTTTTCTTTCTATCTCCAGCATCTCTCACTCACTCAAATACGAAGAGTATGAAAGAGAGCTAGGTTGGATGGAGCTTTACAAACCCCATCAGAAGAAACAATGATGTGTGCATGGGGCAGCCTTGTGTGCACCAAAAAAAAGGTTCACAGCTACTTAATAAAGTGAGACTTCAAGCACACTCCTTTTTAAACCACTTCCTCTCACCATGCTTTAGGATTTGTGATAAATGGACAAACCCACAAGAGTTGCGAAGGACCTTGACTGCATGATGGAATTGCATTTAACCAAGATTTTTTATCTATATACAGAAGTGTATCAAGATGTCAATGTTGGGTGATAACCATGTGATTTCTATTCCACTATTTTTGTAGAAAAGAGGATAGGCACGTCCAAGTGTTGCCGTTACTTTGTCCCCTATTTCATTTAACCCATACGATCTCTTTGACTTGTTGTCTAGGACTTTTTGTCTGCCAGTGGCTTCCAGTTTTATAACATTTTTTAAGGTGTGGACGGTGTATAAAACAACGAAGCAAAAAATTTCAAACAAAACTTTGTGCTCTGAAGTGATTGTTCCCTCCAGCACATTTCTCTTTGGGAACACTGGTTCCTCGACGTGGATTTTTTTTTTTTTTTTTTTTTCCAAATGTTGGAGTCCCAGAGGACAACCAGAGATGGGAACAGCCATATTCACTCAGCACATGAGGATCGTTCTAGCTCACAGACATTCCTGGCTGCACACAGGGAACTTTGTTTGCTTTTAGCCTCCTATGCTAAAAAAAAGAAAAAGAAAAAAAAACATGAATAGCGTAAACCATCTCTACGAAAGCTTTAATTTGAGAGTTACACCACAACATATCGACTATGGACACATTAGTGTTCCTTAAGCATGGTTCTGGGATTGCAATACAGTATGCTTTTTTTCTTGAAACGACACCCTGATGCACTCATCTTTCTCTTCCCCATCTCTTCACACACACAGTATGTTGTAGCAACCTTCTCACACACCATAGTTTGATATCAAAAAGCTGACACTGTAACAATGAACAAAACTTTGCATCTTTTTTAATGCAAGCTTATTTTGGCTCCTGCCACTTGATTAATAATTAACTCCATCCGAAAAGGAGATGCTCATCTTTAAGCCTGATTTCTAGAGGTAGACTGTTGTATCCCTAGTGTTTTGATCATTACCTTACTTTTTTTAATTTCTCAAAAAAGAATGAGGTGATGTGAGAAAATCCGAGGGGTTTGACCTTTTTTATCATGCAAAATCACTTTGATGACTATGTTTTATCACATGGTGTTGGGTATTAATGAGTGATAGTAAAGACAGTTGTGTGTGTGAGTGTGTGTGTGTGAGTGTGTGTTTATGACTTCAGGTGAAGTGATTGCCTTTTCCTGAAGTGTCCTGTTTGTCAGCGAGGATACCGGAGATTAAAGGTTGAAGAGGGAAAACACGAAGTAACCAAGGGCTGTTTTAGCTTCAGAGGTATATCCTCCTATCTTTCTGAGACGAATCCTTGTGTCAATGAACATGGCATCAAAGGTTAAAGCCTGACTACGCAGCAATAAATGTTCTATGTGTATGCCCTGAGTAAATGATGTCAATGTGATTTTTATCTCCTCAGAACACAACAGTATTC